>JAWWNH010000024.1:3721875-4385000 GCA_034641385.1 Darevskia mixta | reverse complement strand
GATAGAAGAACCATGTAAAATGCCTTGTGTTCTCTGAATGAAGTGTAACTTTCTTTTATTAGATTTAGGCAATTTATGCATTGCTTCACATATCCAAAAGGGGGTGTGATCTACAGGGACAATTGCATGCGAAATAAAAAATTTGATAGGGTAAAAAAGCCATTGAAACAACAGGGATGCTGTTTATCCACAATGACAAAATAAATATGTAAAATAATAATAATTCACAGATCATTATCATGCATTTGATTCTACTCATCTCTTGATGTTGTACAGTTGTGACAGTGCACAGTGCCTTTGTGTGTGTTCCATTTTTTACTGCCTGATCGGCTTTCTTTTATTAGCATTCCTGTTTGTGTTTTCTGATGAATTGAACTAAACTTTACTTGCCATGACTTGCCCTAAAGAATCCTGGGAAAAACAGCCTGCTGAGACACTGAAACTACTCCAGTGATCCCTACAATCTACAATTCCCAGGATTCACTGGAAACCTAATGAGAGAATGACTAGTAAGCTATTGTTAAGTCTATAGTGTAGATATACACCCTTCATGAAAGGACTTCATTCCTTTGGTCAGTGGTATCTCTCTAAAGAGGCAAGTGGTTCTTAATGTGATAATCTGACTGATGGGAGATGTGGGAAGTTGAGAGGAGAATACTGATTTCTCTTGACCTCCTAAAACGTCTCTTCTGCCATGCTGATGTTTTAATATTTTTAGAATGGATCTAAGCTCCTGGATGAGTCTTCCCCCCTAGGAATGCAACTTCCTTAAAACTTGGCACACATAGTCAAACACAGACACAAATCAAATGGCAGAAAGCATTTTATATTTTGGAAAGCCACAGTGGTTTTCTCCACTTTCCTTAATGGCTTCTTGGATTTCCTTGAAATGGGGCTTGCTCCGAATTCCTCATCTTAATAATGTTGACCTCATTTGTCCCCCCAGGCCATCTCCCCACAGACACAACAGCCGCCCCCCACCAACAGCCCTCCCCAACGACACTCTGCTCTCCCCCCACCCTCGATCCTTGTGGTAAAATGTGCGCCGTGAACACAGTTTGACATTTCCTGACATTTCATGAACTAATTACACTACAAATAATTAAGCATGTTCACATCTGTAACAAACGAAGGCAAAATGGTTGTCAGCAGCTGTGATTGATGACCTCCCAGAGACTTTATCTGATGAGTTTCTCTTCAACAACACCCCCTCCCCACATGCTCTGAGGCACACACACCCCACAACTCGGCTTAGAACCTGGATGCCATTGTGCTTGCCTTCAGTTATTTAATCAGACCAAACCAATGAGAAGCTTGAAGGAAAGGGTGGGAGGAATTAAAGGCTGCAATGATATATTTGCATTTCCCCCCTGGTTGGGGTGGGGCACTGAACAAGAGACATGAGCACCTCAGTTATTTGATGGTGTTAAAAGCTTGGATATCTCTTTGCTGAAAATGAGTTTTCAGAGTGGAGGGGTGGTGGTGGGGAGCTAACTTGGAAGCTCATCAAGATAAACCTACCACCAACATCAATACCCAGGATATATAGTGGAAGTTCTAGCCATGGATGGGGGGGTCCATAAACTGGGCACATTCCCACCCCAATGTACTAAAATTAATTGTACACGGAATTTTGTGTTCATGTGCATTTCTCTGGGGAATGGTGTCAGTAGCTTTCATCAGGTTCTCAAAAGGCTCTGAAATCCCAAGAAGGTTAAGAAACACTGCTATATACTAAACATAAGCAAAGGGAACAGGGTGGGTGTGTGGTAATTCATGTTTGTATTACATTTATAGGACATCCTCTTTTGGGATGGTACACAGGACACACTCACACCCCACCAGGCAGTCACCCGTCCAAGAACTGACCAGATGGAGACCAGCACAGATGGTTGTGGCAGGTGTCTCTTCAAGACCATGCTTTGCTTCTATGTTCATGCACATGAAAGGAACAGGGAGAAATCCAACGGAGTTTGCATTCATAGGAGAACTTACCTATTTGGCACTTTTCAAAATATATGTGAATTCACGCTTCTCTGAATTTTGCAACGCAATACGAAAATGCATCTAGTGTGCATATAAATGCATATATTGGTGAAAATAACATACAAAGGGATGTTATATTGTGGAAATTGATTTGTATATTAGGAGAAAGTATATACAAAAACGTGTTTATTGGGAGAAATTCACACTAAATGCTGATGGATTTTCTGGAGAACTTTTTTAAAAAGGAAAAAAAAAACCTTACAACTTGATGTGGAAATGTGGAGAATTGAACTTAAGGTTGGAAAAGTAAGAAATGGAGAGAAACCAAAATTGACAGATTATGTCCATCCCTGCTCCCAAATATTTGTGTATTCTTAAACACACTTACAATGCATCTTAATTTTGAGTTAACAGTAACTTAGGACTTCTCTGTTAAGACTGTTGGAAATGCTTCACATATATTATCTCATTAATTATTACAAGAATCCTGTAAGAGGGATCCTTGTTATGATCTCTGTATAACGATGGGGAACTTGCGGCCCTCCTGGTTTTTTCGGATTCCAACTCCCCCCAGGCCCAGCTGCATAGCTAGTGCTCACGCACAATGAGAATTGGAGTCCAGTACCACTTGGAGGGCCACAAATTCCCCATCTATAACCTAAGAGCTAGTAGCGGCAATTCAGTGCACACTGGGAGTCAGCCCAGTTAGACTCATTTGAACTTACTTATGAGCAGAAATGGTCTCAGGTAGGCCCTGTAAAGAACCAAGGATTATGGGAGTTGTAGTCCAACAATATCTAGATGGCCACAGGTTCCCCACCCTTTACATCTCACATTTCAATTCCTCAAAGCATTCAATAACCATTTCCCCTTTTTGGGGGGGTGGGGGGGTGGTCCTTAGAGGAGCCTTGAAGGTAGAACAGTATTCATATCATGGGAAGAAAGGATGGGATGCACAGGGAAAGACACTGACAGCGATCTATGGTCCCTCAAAGCCTTGTTGAGTATGTCAATGGCATAACATCAAAAATAGATCATTCTTTTCACCTGCAGTCTTATGTAGATTTAGTCAATCTGTCTATTGATTAATCAATTATTCTTATTTTTATCCCAAGCTATTATTTTTATTACTTATTATATATACCAACCTTCATCTGAAGATCACAGAGTAGTTTACAATGTAAAAATACAAAAATGAAAGCACAAAATGCATAACATAACAGCAAAAACAAAAAGCCAATAACACTCCCCCCTCTCACAAACACATATATAAAAGGCCCTAGATTGTTTAATCAGCCAAAGGCCTAGCTGAATAGGAACATTTTGCCTATTTGGCTATATTTGTATTGAATGTGATATTGTTTTTCTATATGACATTGATTTAATTGTTTTTCCTGCATGAAATTGTTTTCATTCTCCCCACCCCCCACCCCATATATTTCATTTATTTGTGGAATTGCTAGACCACCCTTGGTCCCCAAGGGTCCCAGGGTAGCAAACAGATATGCAATTTTAGAAAGAAAAACCAAGCAAAACATTCTGAAACAGATCGAAACTTTCTGAAAACAGCTGAAAATATCTAAAAACTACTAAACTACTAAAAACTAAAAGCAATTACAATCAAAAACATACTTGCCAGTAACAGCTACCAAATTTCAAATATATGTGAAATTGTTTGATATATGTTTGAATTGTTGGTGTTTTTATTGACAAGCTGTTCTGAGATGTTTAATAAGAAGCAATTCCCAAATGAAAGGAAATAGCTCTCATACAGTGACGCACAGTGTGATGCTAGGTGACATGGGCCCAGGCTTCTGGAAAGATTGTATCTCCCCATACCAACCTACCTCGGTGCTGAGATCCTCTGGGGAACACCTTCTATCAAGTCCTATTAACATCAGAGTAAAGGGTGAAAGTGACACGAGAGAGAGCCTTTTCTGTGGCTGCCCCCATATTGTGGAATTTCCTTCCAAGAGAGGAAGCTTGGCTTCCTCCTTGTTATCCTTCCACCAGCAAGCTAAGACTTTCCTGTCCAGACAGGCTTTTGGAAACTAAGGAGCAGGTGGTGCTGATCTCTGGGCTGCTGTCAGGGCAAACTGTATTTTAATTTATGGTTTGAAATGTGTTCTGATTTGTTTTATTATTGTTTTTAATTAGTTTGACTTAATTGTTTTGTATTTCCCCAGAGTGGCTGGGGAAACTCAGCCAGATGGGCGGGGTACAAATAATAAATTATTATAAAATTATTATTATTTTATAATATTTTTAAAAGTTGGAACAGGTTTTGTAATCAATGCCAGATTTAAGGCAGTGTGGATGCCCCCCCACAGGGTACCAAGCCAAGGGGCACAAAATAATGATGATGATGTTGATGATAATTACAACAGCAGCAGCAGCAACAACAACAACCTATAGTTATGAGGGTACCAACAGAGAAGATTGATAAAAAAACAACTGTACCAAAAGGAATTATTGTGAAAATAAGACGGGGTGGAGGTGGTGGAATTTGTCCTCGCTCAGGGCACCGTATTACCAAAATCCGCCTCTGTTTATATCCCAACTTGGGAGAAAGGCAGTATGTAAATTAGGGACTCAGCTATACAGCTGCAAATGAAATGTTTTCAGTGTGTTTTAAGTGCAATATACAGTGTGACACTAGATTGTGATGGTGAGCCTCATGGAAAATTCAATGTATTTAAAAAAATGCTTTTAAAAAAAAAAACTTTTTCAGAACTTTTTTTATGTGTGTATATTACACCACAGTAAGTACATAAATAAAATGCTTCCTCAGGAGTAAAACACACTCCCAAGTAAGTGTGTCTAGGATTGCAACATGCAATATCATTAATGAGTTCTAGATACCTTTTGTTCCAGAAGATGTAACCTGGTGAAAATGCATATTAGTGGGTGGCCTTACCTCTTAGGCACATATTTTGCTCCAGCTGTACAATTATTAAACAATTATAGGGCTTTCAAAAGAATGAATAAAACAAACTATTGTTCACAGCGCGCTTCAGATTTCATCTCTGTGCAGGAAAGGGATGTAGAGCCATTCTCTGATGCTAACCTTTCCTTCCTTGTGACAAGAGTTCCCCAACCTCCCAGAGGATCTAATAGGGAAATCATTTATCTTAAAGGCCTAGAAAACATGTCACGTCCTATTAGCAGGCAATGTATTCCCTTTAAAACACACACACACACACACACACACACACACACACACATTATTATGCCTCATGTTGATATGCTGGCTGTATCTTGGTTAAAGCCCTGGGAAGTGGGAGCTACCTTAGAAACTAATTACTTGGACTGAATTGCTGAGTAAATTCACTCTGAGTAGGCACACAATGCCTGCCTTTATATTTGAGTATATATTTCAAAAAGTAAAAACCATTTTTAAAATGTGAAATATTTGAGCAAGAGCTGATTGGCAAAGAATTTCAGGTTTGGAAGTCCTGTAAGAATAATATAATTATTTAGGAGATGTCTAGGAGATGCCTCTAGTGGCAAGGTGGTTCACAGGGTGGGGCCTCAGCCTTTGGTAAAGGCCAGATGAACCTCAGTGACATGGCAGACCACCAACAGTGCCTCATCCGAGGATCTCAGTGACTGAGGCAAAGAATAAGGAATCAGGTGGTCCTTAAGGTACCATAAGCCCAAGTTGTTTAGAGCTGTCTGAATTAACACAAGAGCCTTGTAGATTCTGTGCTAGCAGCAGCTTCTGGGCCAGATGCAAGGGCAGCCTCACATAAAACACATTACAATAATTGAGTCTTGAGCTTACCAATGCATGGACCACTATGGTCAGGCTATCTAGGTCTAGAAATAAAGTTTGGAGATCAGGGTGAATTTTGAAATCTTTCCCAAACTTCGTTTCGGGCACACGATGATAAAACTGTATGGCCACGTTTTCCTGACCGGTGGCTGGCTATCTTTGCTAACATTCCACAACTGAATCTGGCTTCTTGGCATTAAATCTGTATCTCTGTGACCTTCATCCCTCAACTTGACTTCAATTTCTGCTAATTCCTTTTCACAAAATAAATTGCATCAGCCAGGGCTGCATTTAGCCAACTGCAGTTCAAATTGTTTCTGTTCTTTCCCCTAAATTCCTTCTCCAGATTAAATGCTGATGCACCAAAGGAACCACTCTTGGCTGAGGCGGGCAAGGCCTAATTAGATTAGTATGGATTTTGGAATTGGGTAAGTACTGTATCAGTAGCCTCCTTAGAAAATAGGTGACATGTCACGGGATATTAAGGATGGCCATTTAATGTAAAAACTTGGGTAACACATGAGTTAAATGGAGAAAATGAGGGAATGCTTTTAACCATTCTCTCAATTCAGACTGCAGAATGGTACATGCAAGTGGTGCTGATTGACATGAGCAGGAGGCCATTATGGGGCTGTGGTATAAAATCATTACAGTAAAAAGCATTTCAGAGCTGCAGAGTGATAGGACCAACATATAATGAATTATCAATAAAGAGCAGGCGATTCAGTTACATTACCTATGAACAGAAAGTGTTCCTTTATATTATTTTTAATTGGCCTTTCAGATGACTGGAATATTCAGTGCTTCCCCCAAAGTACAGGAAACGTCCTTTCATTTTACACACACACACACACACACACACACTTCATTTTGACCGACGTATAGGGCATCCAAATTATTATGCACAGACTTGAGCACACTTATCCAACCTAGTGCCCTCTGGAAGTTTAGGACTACTGCTTCCTTCATCGCTGACTATTGACCATGCTTCCTGAGCCTGACAGGAGTTCAACACCTCTGGAGACCATTAGAAGAAGAGTTTGGATTTGATATCCCGCTTTATCACTACCCGAAGGAGTCTCTAAGCGGCTAACATTCTCCTTTCCCTTCCTCCCCCACAACAAACACTCTGTGAGGTGAGTGGGGCTGAGAGTCTTCAAAGAAGTGTGACTAGCCCAAGGTCACCCAGCAGCTGCATGTAGAGGAGCGGAGACGCGAACCCGGTTCACCAGATTACGAGTCTACAGTTCTTAACCACTACAGCACACTGGCTCCTTAGGTTAGGAAAGGCTGGTAGATGGATTATCATTTCTGCAAAGTAAGACCACCAGTTTCTTTTTCCTTTTTTTTTTCATTACTGTGGCATTAGTGCTGGTACAGTAGTGCCTTGATAACTGATATTAAGGTGCATGGAGTCTTTCTGAAGGTGAACCCCCCTCCACACTTTTAGCTCAAAGGGGAAGACTGTTGCTCAGCAGTAGAGCATCTGCCTTGCATGTGGAAAGCACCAGATTCAATCCCTGATATCTCCAAGTAGGGCTGGAATCGCCCACCCAAACCTAGGACTCTGGGGCAGTCCAAAATGGTGCAATCCAGCAAGAGTTTTGCTGATGTTGTAGCCTGGCTTTAAAAGAAGAAGTGAGAGGGTGTTATGACATGAGTCTAAGTCGAATATGTAATGCCAAGAACTGCTGAATCCTAATTTTACCTTTTGTTGCCTTGAGCGAGTTACTCAATATCCTTTTAAATAAAATAAAAAAAAATTGCTCATCTTTAAAACTTGGATAATAACCACCTATTAAACTCTTTAAAAATATGTGATGAGAATTAATTAGCAACATGTTTATGGGGTGCGTCAAAGATGGGGGAGAAATGCCACAGAGGTGCGATGTATTAATGATGTTTAATTAATCTAGACTAGTAGCCAAGATTTTTATTTTCTCCATTTTTTTACCCCCATTCATGGAAACAGTAGCCAAATGTAATAATAAAAAAGGGCTGAGTAATTCATTTTATGGCAATGACTGCTTGTTCATATTATATATATATTGAAACACACCCCACAGATGGTGATTATACAGATGAACAACACACACACACACACACACACACACATTGTGGCTATTGCTCAAGCATTACATCACTTTAAGCCTTGTAGCATATTATTAAATGTAATGGAATCTGCCATTATCAAAAGGGGAATGCAGGTGCTGATGGATGTTAAATGCATGTTACCTCTTGTTAACGGGAGATTTGGGGCATCTATCTCTGGCAACACGCTGGGCAAATTTAACGGGTGGTACTGTACAAGAGCTGTCAAGTCATAATTCAAGCAGTCTGGGGTTTGCAATGTATCAGTTACGGTGAACAAGTAAGGCAGGCTTTGTGGGTTATAAGTCAGTTTTGTTTTTGTTTAGCACACTGTACCAAAAGAAAAAATATATATCCTACATGGCTACTACATCCTACTATAGCTTAGTGTAAGAATATGGGATGGGAGGGGGGGAGTTGATTCAATTCACATTTGTAGGTGAACTTCCCTAATCTGACTTTCTTTGAGGGGGGGAAAGCAAACAGAAACATCCATCAAATTCTGCACTTCTCCCAATTTTGTGATGTAGTTACTCTGCCAAGTACATAATGTGTACAAATATTGGGGTAAAATGTGGATATAAATGCATATATCAGTTCAAGGTCTAACTCTTGTTGCTCTTCGAAAATCTTTTGCTGTCCATTTCCAAACAATCCCTTCAGCCTTTTTGGAGGGAAGGTACCATATATAAATGACAGAGGAATCCAGAAGGAAGGAAGGAAGGAAGGAAGGAAGGAAGGAAGGAAGGAAGGAAGGAAGGAAGGACAAGTTGAAGCAGAACCACTAATTAGAACATACGGTTCACATACATTAAAAATGTATTGTTATGGCTACCTCTGGAGTTAGGCTAATCCTATGATTTCTAATAATGTCCTGTAAAATTCTTGCTCTATTGAATAACTTATTCCAGCTTTTCTCTAAAATAGTTGTGTGTATTTTTATATATTGTTTTAAAAAAATATGATGTCATTGCAAAGAGATGAAGGGGAGCGAAGCAGTTCAATTTGAAATGTTGCTGAAAGTGATCTTTCCTTTCCCCAAGTAGTGTGAGTTATTTATTGAACTCAAAAGCCCGTTCCACTTTTAAAAAGTCAGTCTTAGGTTGCATTCAGAAGTGGGGAATATTGCCTTAGTTTTTCTGACTATAATGCTAGTGGTTTTGGCCTATTTTCTCATGTTCCTTTCATATGGCAGTACCTCTTGTGTTAAGGAACTGTGGCTTTTTGACGGAAATCCTGGCATGTCACACTACATTCCATTCATATGTGGCATCAACATATGTAATTGGACGACATCACTACTTGCCTATGCTTTCTATGCATGTTTGCTTATGCTCCCCTCCCTGATTAAAATAGCAATAAGTAACAGTATGCTGGAATATGACCCCAAATGTTATCATTTTACTCCTGTGATTTTCTGGGTTAAGGTAATTTTTTTCCTGGAGTCCAATAAATGGAAATGAGTGCTAAACAGGTCCTATATTCCGTTAGTTTCCTCGAAGTGGGTTTTGCACTGTATGAAAGCTCAACTATAAGGCAGAAATGAACAGATAGGGAAACATCAGAGAAGTGGAATAAATTGCTGTGCGAATGCAGCCTTTGCTTCCTATGTAGTAGTTGACATAGCATCCCATTTGAATGTCTGATGAGGCTTGGAGACCCACCCCCAAACCATCTCCCGCTCCCCGCTCACTCGGTCTCTTATGCGTGCACACACACCAAGAATCCAGATCAAATGTTTAATCAAACGAACATCAGAGAGCATTAACCAGCCTAGAGATGCAACACCAGAACCACAGCTTTGGCAGGGCATTATTATTATTTTTGGCTGGCCATATGTGCCGCAGGTGCACTCCACTCCGAGCAAAAAGGCCAAGTTCATTAAGCTTACAAAATCTATGCTAAATCCTAGGCTATTGAGCAGATAAATTAAAAATTGTTGGGCCCTTCCCATCAAATCTGCAAGGACCTCAGACTTGCTCTAAAAAGTTACATTAAGTTAATTAAGCAAGTAATATATTTCACTCCCAGGCAATACCTTGTGAGATTCCAGTTGCCTTCTGTAGGAAGCAGTTTAGTAGCTAGCACCTGAGAAGTCAGCATGCCCAAGAGGTTGACTGGTGTAATGGGGTTCCCACCCCCCTCTCACTGGGCTGACAAGCTCTTAATGCATGATATTTCAGGGAAAGGGTTTGTGCTTTTGTCTAATATTCAGCCTCTCCACACAATGCTCTCCAAAACCCGAGAAGCCAAAATAAGAGTGGGATCATGTCCTCTTAGTGATTCTCCTCCTCCTTCTCCTCCTCACTCACCTTTGAAAAACCACCTTTCTGTGCCTGGTTAGAACAAGCCAATTTGAACATTAAAAAAATTAAAAAGTTGTAAAGGGCTTGTCTCTCAAAGCCGTTAGCAAGGTGCCTCTTGCCCCTGATCACATTTCATAAATGCCTTGATTAAATTTCAAATAAATTATAAGAGCTCCTGCTTGTATCACCTTGAAGAAAACTCCCTTACTGTTAGATGCTAGCGACAGAGGAGGAGGAGGTTATATTTTAAGGAAGAAGCAAAGCAAAGACTTGCTATGTCCACCATGTCCTATAGTTGGGTGTTTATTTGAAATCTGGCTGTTGTTGTTTTTTAAAAAAATGAATTTATTTGGAGGGGTGAAGGGAATGTCTATTCCTCAGAATCTTATGTTTACATATACAGTATTTAATCATTTAGTTCAGGATTGGGCTATATTTTGGAGCCTAAGAGGATCGTTCCAGGGGCCAAATGCCAGTGACAGGTGGGGCCGGATGAAAAATTGAGCAGGGCCAGAAGCAATTGTGGGTGGAGTAACAGAAAAGGCACTTACATTTGTACAATAGGCACAATACAATTAGTACAATAGAGCCAGTGTGGTGTTGTGGTTAAGAGCGGTAGACTTGTAATCTAGTGAACCGGGTTCATGTCTCCGCTCTTCCACATGCAGCTGCTGGGTGACCTTGGGCTAGTCACACTTCTCTGAAGTCTCTCAGCCTCATTCACCTCACAGAGTGTTTGTTGTGGGGAAGGAAGGGAAAGGAGAATGTTAGCTGCTTTGAGACTCCTTACGGTAGTGATAAAGCAGGATATAAAATCCAAACTCTTCTTCCTCTTCTACATTCCAGCCACATTAAAGTTAGAGGTTTCTACTGACACATACATGCACACACACAAACGGTAAGCCACTTTGGTATCCAGGTGGTGAAAAGTAGGGTATAATTTTTTTTAAAAAAATAAATACTGTATTGGCCCAAATATAAGCCACACCCACAAGTAAGCCACACCTTTAAAATTCGGCAGCTTGGGGGAGGCTTGGGAGCAGTGGACAGGACGGGCGCCATTGCCCCCTGCTCTCGGGCTGCTCTCTGGGGTGAGCCGCTCCACTTTGCCGGCGGCCTCCCCCCTACACCCCTTCATTCCATCAACTTGGGGGAGGCTTGGGAGCGGCAGGTGGGCTGGGCACCATTGCCTTGTGCTCCCGGGCTGATTCTTGGGGGGCGGGGGGAGCCACGCCGCTTTGCTGGCGGCATAAGGTTGCAAATATAAGCTGCACTTTATTTTTTCATTTTTTAATTATTTTTTTTATTAATTTTCCATTTAAACATATATAATCACATCATTATTATCCACTTTACTTCTTTGGCTCTTTAGAGCCTGTCGACTCCCTTCCCTCCCACCTCTTAGCTTTCAAAAGTAACCTTTATATCACAGCATTTTATATATTTTCCAATTCTAATATAACTCACTACAAAATACCTCAAAGTTTAAGTAAATGTATAAAGGTAATAAAAAATTATCATTACAAGTCTTCAGATAGCCCTACTAGGGGTTGTTAATTGCTTACAATGATCTTTCAAATATTGTATAAATTTACTCCAGTCTTTTTGGAATACTTGATTGTGCTGGTTTTGGATTTTCCCCGTCAGCTTCACCAGTTCCGCAAAGTCCGTCATTTTCATCTGCCACTTTTATTTTGTTGGTACTTCTTATTGTTTCCATTTTTGAGCTAAAGGGATTCTTGCCACTGTTGTTGCATACATCAACAGTCTTTTATCCTTTTTTTGGTATGCACTTTAACTTTTCATAATCGGAATTTGGGGTGGGGGGTGGGAAGTGTGACTTATATTCGGGCCAATACGGTAAACCAAGAACCTCAAGGCAACATGCATGAGTTCCATGGTTGGCTGAGAGAAGAGTTTTATTGGTACCATTACCTGGCGCTCAATGGGCATTAGTGGCTGCAACACTCAATGTATTTGTGAGCATTGGCCCTTTATGGAAAGCACATTCAGGCAAACATACTGGGTAGCCATCTAGATCATGCCACTGCCACAATGCTCCAAGCAGCACCCAGGAAATTTGAGGCCTGCTCAACTAAGTCATATTTCCCTCAGTGCCCCTGACATAGTACTGCTCCAGAGCACGGTGGAGCAATTAAAATGGAGTGTAAACCCAGACTCCTGGCATTGGTTAGAGGCCTGCGACAGGTATTACATTACCTAAGTTCTGGGATTCCAGCAGCTGCCCAATTATGACAGCTCCACCATGCAAGTGATTGGGCAGCATTCAGACAGTGTTTTATTCCATTTTCTGTAGGATGTCCTTCCTGGTGATTTTCACATCTCATGCCATCTTTCAAATGACATAATACCCGCTTCTGGAAATCTAGTGAAAGTTCACCATTCATTTCTGTGTTAATTGCTTCTGAAAGGGGGGTGGGTGACCATGCATCCTACTCAACACTGAATATTTGAAGGACTGTCCAACCCAAGTCCAGTTAAAACACAAAGCACCAAAAGATGGAAGAGCAGGAGCCATGAAGTTTCCCATCAACATCTAACACCCAACCAGTTCTATTGGTGCTTGAGGTTCATAGGGGAAGCAGGAAGTGCTGAGTCACAACTTCAAGTCAAACATCAGAGAGCATCCAGGACCTTGGATAACTCCACAGATTTACGGTACGGTATATATGTTTGTTTGTTTTTTAATGGTAGTGCTGAGGAGGCATTTGGTCAACTCACCTGAAGCAGGACAGAGTACTGAATCAGCATTCTGTCAATTGGATTGTGATGGGAGGGTGGTGGAAAAAGGAAAGATAGCGAGTTTCCATAGCACAGACTCAACCTTACCAAGGCAAAGCATTGTGGGATATTCACTCACTCAATATTTTCAGAAAGAGAACACAAACCAGCAGTAACTAAGTCAAGGAATCCATAAAGAGGCAGTGTAGCAAAGACAACAGAAGATTACAGAAGCTGCTGCTTGAATAGTTAATGCAGGCTGTAACTCTTCCAAGAGATGCAGGGAGCACATATATGAAAATGGGCCGAGGACATCATTAGATCACAACATTATCAATCTCTTTATTATGGTCAATTGCCAATATTCATAAACTTTGGTATTATAAAGTAATACCAAACAAAGCCAAATATAGAACCATAGCAATAACATTACAATTAACTGTATCATAATACAGAACACCAGAGGCATAGAAAACAAAACTGCAACTTATATCATAATAAACAGCAAGCAAAAACATTTAAACATTCACATCCATTACAAACATAGCAAATTAGAAACACCATAAAAATGACACAAACCCATCAACTACTAAAAGCAAGTTTTGAATCTGGCATCTAAGAGAATTCAGAGTTGATGCACAACACATCTCAAGAGTTCTGAGGTCAACATTTCTGCCACACAGGCTGAATTCAGACTTTAAGGAAGCTTAGCGTGGTTTGATGTGATAAAGGAACTGACAAACCAGAGCTTCTGGCTGGCTAGGTTTGGACACTTCCTCAGTTCTACACCATGCTTTTTGGGCAACCAGAACTGTCCACGGCATTTCAAACGGGGCCACAGTAAAGTTTTGTTTAACAGCATTGCAATACCAGCACGAGTCTTCAGCAAGAAGGTGTGTGTGGGGGGGGGAGGGAATTATTAAGAGTTGGCTTATGGACTGTCATGTCCATTATAAGAACTGCCATTTGAACAGATGCCAAACCTGAATCACCACTTATCCTACTGAGAATGAAACTGAATAAAAGCCTGTCTAAATTCTGTGTCAGCCTCCATATCATATGTTTCATTCAATAAGGCAATCAAGATAATAAGAGGGTAGGGGAGGAAAGCTCATTAATGGTCAAGGCAGACACTGAGTCAGGTTTTCCTTTATTGCTAGTGTATCCGGACAATTTTCATTTATTGGGGTTTTAATGTGAAAGGGAGAAGTGTTATGGGGAGAGACAATGTCCCCAAGGGTCACCCCATACCAGAACGTTTTCATTGAGCAGAACCACAGCAATACTTATAGAGCTTTATTGCCTGAATATTAGATTTTGTTTTAAGGGGGGGGGGAGAGAATGAAAATCAAATGTCTTTGGAATGTTTGAGGATATTTAAATCCATATAAATCCATTCAGTTGTGGGGAATAATGTTTCTAAATATCAGTTGCTGGAAACCACAAGGAGGGGAAAGTGCTCTTGTGCTCAGATCCTGGTTGCAGGTTTCCCACAGGGATCTTGGTGGCCACTGTGAGAAAAGGATGCTGGACTAGATGGGCTGTTGGCCTGATCCAGCAAGCTTTGTTTATCATTTATGTTATTGTATGTATATCCTGGAAAATGAAAGGATTAATTATTGTTAACTTAAAAGGGACAAAAACACAAAGACTCTATTTGGTGAAAGTTAGTTATTATGAAGTCCTCAGAGTATCATACTCAGAGTAGACCCACTGAAACTATTATAAAATAAGAAATGAAAAGCCCTGCTGTCCATCTGGTCCATCAGCCTGTTCTCACAGTGGCCACCCAGATGCCCCAATGGGAAGCCTTCAAGGAGGACCTAAGTGCAACTGAGCTCTCACCATCCACTAGAACAACTTAATTGGTCAAGACTAATTGAAGCCCAATAACACTGAATGGAGGAATTCATGCACCAGTTTAACCAGATCAGGACCAAGAAGGGGAAGGAGAAGGTGAACATGGGCTATTATGGGGAAAAGACTGATAAACCATGGATAAACTAAGAATGTATCAAGCGATTGCACTGGGTTCCATTCCACTAGAAAGACACTAGGCTTGGCAAGACACAAGGAGAAGAAGTAACCCTGAGAATCCTCAGAAGATTCTGCAAAGAATGAGGATATGGCCACTGAGTCATTGTTGCCCTGTTGAGGGACTGGTGAACCATATTTACTGATTTGGATGATGGAGTAGGACAGGGATAAGATTCTTGTGTTCTGAGGTTGTGGGACTCCAGCTCCCATCAGCCCCAGCCAGCATAACAAATGGTCAGGAACATTAAGAGATGAGGTTATGATCTACCTTCAGGGTTAGAAGCAGTATTCTGAATAACAGTTGCTGGAAACCACAAGAAGGGAAAGTGCTCTTGTGTTCAGGTCCTGCTTCAGGGCTCCCACGGGCATCTAGGAGGCCACCGTGAGAACAGGATACCTGAATAAATGGGTCACTGACCTGATCCAGGAAGGCTCTTCACATCTGGGACAGGATCCACATTCCTACACTAGGAGAACTTTCTCATCGGCAAGTTCCTCTGGAGTTAGAATGCTTTTGCATGCCAGTTGCCCTGAATCAGAAGTGGGAAAAGTGCCGTTGACCTCAGCTCCTGCTTTTGGGCTTCCCGGTCATGTTCATTATCATTTTGTATTGTTTCTATACGTTATCATATAGATTGCTATATGCCACCTTGCATATTGTACAAATTGGCAGTATATACCGGTAAATACTTTTCTAAATGAAGTAAAATAAAGAAATAGTGCACCCCCAGTCATTTCAACCCAACAATGAAACACCTCGCATCATACTAGTGAAATGACTCAGATGATTTGGTAAAAACATCAACATCAGAAGGCATTCATTAGCAGCTTCATAGGTGCTTGAGATCCATGGAGAAACAACTTGGGGGGTACTATTATCTCCCCCCTCACATACACACAATACCATACTTGGGGGGTGGTCCTACCATTAGGCAGAGTGAAACATCGTCCTCAGGTGCTGGCAGATGTGAGAATGCAGGGAACAGTGGTGAATTTTGGGGACTAGAAAGGTAAGAGAGATGTGTTGATTAATTTAGCTGCCCTTCACCACTTATGCTAACCTGCTGTCTTCACACGTAGGGGTGGTGGGGTGATGCTGCCCCTTTGCCATTGTTGAAGTCACATCCAGCTGTCAATCTGGTCGGCTTTTATTACATAGGAGAGGAGGGAGGTGTCATCTTGTTCTTTCCTTGGGTTGCAAAATGTCTTAGAAGAGCCCTAAGAATGATGCAGGGCTTGCGGGAGGCAGAAGGTGAAAACTCTTTGGCAGCAGAACATAGGATGCTTCCAGGCAGACCCATTATTTTATTAGTGTTGGCTGCGGTGATGGCTGAGGCTGCAAAGTAGCAACAATTTCATTAGGATGGGAAAACACATTTAAAAGAGAACCTAGAATGCTGCCACTTAAAAACAGGATAAGGGTAGATTGCTTATAAATTCAGAGCTGTTGTGTCCACTAGGGATAAGCAACTCCCTTCAAATTGATTCAGAACTGGGCTCAGTGAGCTGAGCTACTAACAACAACAACAACAACAACAATCCCTATAACAGTTATTTCCTTGTTTTATCAACCCATCATTTGTGTTTGCATCTGAACCAACAAATTGTGGTTTGACTGAGTTCTCCAAACCTGGATTGCATGCCATCATTTAGTTTGGGTTAGGGAAGCTCACTCAAATCATAGCTTACCAGTTCAGATGTAACAGTAAACTATGGTGTGAACAAATCAACTAGTAACGTAATAAGTAAGCTGCACAAAGACAGGAGGGAAAGAGGAAGCTTAGTGAGCCTCAGATCGAAGGACTGTTGGATATGTGATGCACATTCCCCTGTGAAACAGTGCTAAAAAAAAGGATGAGTTGGTTTATTGGATCAGACCCAAAGTCTATTTAGTTCAGCATTCTGTGCTTAGTTGGGAAAAAATGCATTGTTGCTGACTAAGGGTGCATTCAGACAAAGGGAATGCTGTTAGTGTTCCTGGTTATAATGCTAGCCCTTCTAACCAGTTTTCTAATGTTCCTTTTACACTGCAGTACCTGTTGTGTTATGGCACTGTGGCAATCTGACCAATATACCGGAATGTCACACTAAATTGCCTTTACAACAGCAGGCATGGTATGCCACCACAATGAACATGATTGGACAAACTCACTCCTCCTCTACCCTTTCCATGCATGCAGGCTTCTGTTCCCCCAAGATTCACCCATGAAAATAGCAGGGAAGAGCTATATGCCAGAATACAGCCCCAAATTTGGGCATTTTACTCCTGCAGTTTCTGGGTTGAGGGAGATGCAAAATGATTTTCTTCTGGAAAGCAGTTAACACAGAAATGAGAGCTAAACATGCACTATATTCCACTAGATTTTCAGAAGCAGTTTTTAAGTTGCATGACAGCTCAGACATAATATGAAATTCAACAGGGAACTGTCAGAGAAATGGAATAAACTGTCGTGTGAATACAGTCTAAGTCTTACATGGAGTAGTCTCAGTCCAGTATACCTGAAGGAGTGTCTCCACCCCCATTGTTCTTCCCAGACACTGAGGTCCAGTGCCAAGGGCCTTCTGGCGGTTCCCTCACTGCGAGAAGCCAAGTTACAGGGAACCAGACAGAGGGCCTTCTCGGTAGTGGCACCCGCCCTGTGGAACGCCCTCCCACCAGATGTCAAAGAGAAAAACAACTACCAGACTTTTAGAAGACATCTGAAGGCAGCCCTGTTTAGGGAAGCTTTTAATGTTTGACAGACTATTGTATTTTAATATTTTGTTGGAAGCCGCCCAGAGTGGTGGGGTATAAATAATAAATTATTATTATTATTATTATTATTATTATTATTATTATTATTATTATTATTATCCACTGACATCAACAGACTTTACTAACTTAAGCCTATGGATTTCAATGGATCCCCTTAGAATATGACTTCACTTAATTCAACCCAAGGGTTGGCAATGGGGTAACGATGAGATATTGTTTTTCCACAATAATCATTGCGAAGCACTTCCTGTTAAGCTGACAGCACACAGTTCCATCTTGATGATAATCAAGAAACCTTCCTCCAAAGATGGAAGAAAGCATCCCTGCCAAATATGGGAAAAGAGATGACTGTGAAATATATTGTTAACCTGTTGATATTAAAAATAAGGATTTCTTTTTTCTTCAGCATTAGTCTGATCGGTCCAAAAATGACATCATTCTTAGGATTAAGGCTATTTTAATTAAGTTTCCAACTCAGTCTGAAAATCAGCCCAGTGGTCTACAGTATCTCTAGACATTCCATTTGCCATATCTACAAAATTAAATGGTAAACTGATGCCACTCTGCTTTTCCAGATAATAGTTTTAAGGTGCCCCCCCCCCCAGGAAAAGATAGCCAAATAGAAGAAAGGTTGAATCAAAAGCAGGTTACTCAGACAGGTTTGCAGGACCAAACCTGGATGCGGCTCAGAGGTAGAACATCTGGTTTGCAGGCAGAAAGTCCCAGGTTCAATCCCTGGCATCTCCTGTCAGCTTCCTCCTCCTTACTCTCAGAGTCTCCCCTTGTAAAACTCAGTGGGGAGGAGGATGGGAACAAAACTAGACTTGGCTGGCTCTGCCTCCAATTGGCTCCCTCTCCATCAGTCATTGGCTTTGGTTCCGCCTACTGTTGACCTGCCTGCCTTCCATCCTACCAGTCTCAATGGGCACCAGTCACCACTGAGGTAAAACTTTAAATCAAGACTGCAGCACACTTCTCTCTGCTTGCCTGGAGTGGGTTGAAGAATCCATGTTGATTGAGTTGACTGACGCATTGTGCTGGAGAAGAATAGATCTTTTCCATATTCAGTAGACCCTTTCGTCCCAATCCTTCATTCTCCAGTCAACGTTCTCAAAGCATTACTGCTCTTCCTTATCACTCATTCCAGTCTTCCTGCAATATTAGACTAGGCCAGGGGTAACCCCCAATATGATGACCTCCAGAAGTTGTTGTTTTACAGTTCACATCAACTCTGACCAATGACACTGCTTTCTTTAGCTGATGGGAGTCAAAGTCCAACATCTAGAGGTTACCAAATTGGCTACCCCCAGGTTAGACACTGAACGAGGTTTAGGCTAAGAGGAGGAGGAGGAGGAGAAGACGAAGAAGAAGAAGAAGAAGAAGAAGAAGAAGAAGAAGAAGAAGAAGAAGAAGTTTCTAGGTTTCATTGTGGTTTTTATATTCTGTTGGAAGCTGCCCAGAGTGGCTGGGGCAACCCAGTCAGATGGGTGGGGTATAAGTTGTTGTTGTTGTTGTTGTTGTTGTTGTTGTTGTTGTTGTTGTTGTATTCTAACTTCTCCATCTTAAAGCTGAAATTATCTGCTGAGAAGTGAAGTTTAAATTTATGGCCTGGTGCAAAAACCTCTTTTCCACTTCATTATTGCCATCAAAAATCTGCCTTGTAAGCATGTCCTAATAAAAGTTATCAATCGTAATAAAAGTTACTATTTGGGGTCATGTTTGCATTCTAAAAGCAAGCCATTCCCATAATCATCAAGCATCAGACTTCCCACCCACCTCCCCTCCTGCCAAACTGAAACAAACAAAAAGGGCTACAAATTAGAAATAACTTGAAACTCATGAAATTTGCATGTGCAAAGATTTCTATAACTGCATTTTCACATGACAGCAGATGAAAATCTGCGCAGAAGAACAAAACCTGTGCAATATTTAACAAGACAGCCAACTGTAAAACTCTCCTGTTTTCCTTTCCCTGATAATTAAACCATTAAAAGTAGCATTTTCAAGAGCCAATTTCAATAGGACAATTGGGAGAACCCTAGCAAAACAAAGGGAACAGAGGCACATACTGAAGCTGTGTTTAAGTAACTGTTGCCCATTAGCATTTTTAATTACTGCCTCATTACCATATAGTTCAACAAGCAAGTCAAAGCTGTTGATTTCATCATTTGTAAAAGAAGGTAAACTACCCCCCCCCCTTCCTCATTTTATTAATTTACACTCCATGGGAGCTTGTTGATGTCCCAGGCCTGAATGCAATTGCTTGGGTAATTCTCACAGAATAAAGAGTCCCCCCCACTCTCATTCTTTTTTTTTTTAAGCATGAAAAAGTTTTGTTTGAGAAAAGCATGACCCTCGATTCTCATTGATAGCTTCCACCGAGTGTAGGATTCAGTACATTCGGGCACAAAAGCTGAGATTATCTCCTTCTGTTAAAGGCTTAAAATTCGACAACCAGCCCATGCCCGTTACCAGTATCAGATTATGATAACAAGATCATGTTCAGTTATAAAAACAAGTGTCGAAACTTTTCTCATGTCACTTTCGATCCAAGTCGCCCCCATTGCTGAGGGTGAAAGGATCCATCTGAATGCAGGCAGGCAGAAGCTCATTTTAAAGCTACCTCTTTGAACTGGATTCATGAGGTATTTGCATAAGAAGATTTGGCGAAAAAGAAAAGAGCTGGTGTTGCATCTGGCCATTAATATGCCTGCTAATACAACACATTGTAAGCCTATTGAAGTCATACAAAAGGCTGCGATTCAAGGACAGTTATCCTATTGCCATTGTTAACATTTGAATTCAAGTAATATGTTCACTCTAGGAGTACAGTTGTTACAATTAGATATATTTTCTAGAACAGCATAAAGAGATAACGGCGATCAGAATGACAATAACTTCTGCTTTAAAGGGAAAGAGAGAGAGAAAGAAAAGACCCTTTTTGAATTCAGGGGTCCCTTTCTTTGGTGCTGAGTCATCATCATTATTTGAAACCTAAAACCAGGAAACATCTTTTGCCACATTATACAGTTTTTAAAATAATAAAGACGGCAGTGGCCAGCAGTACACAAATATGAGTGAAGGTTGTCTTTTGCAAGAATTTTAATGATAATAAAGAAATCAAAAGTTGAAATGCCCCAAATTTAGGTTTCTTAAAGCGTGATCGTCAAGAATCTTCTTTATGAGCAGTATTTTAATCCGTCAGATGAACAATGCAACAGCTTTGCTTGCACCAAGAAGGGAGAGCTTACGCACAATTCTTTCAATCTTTCCCCCTGCCTACGGATTCATGGAAGTTTCCATATTTCCACAAACTCGAAAGGGTGAATTATTCGGCAAGAAGCCGGCGCTACAGCCGGGTGGTGGATTCGCAGTTGAAATGGTGGTGAGCAGAGAAATGGAAAGCTGTTTTCACAGAAAGCTGTTTTCAGAAGCGTCGTGAGGAACGTCAACGCAAAGGCAATGGGGGGAAGAGCCGGGGGGGGAGAGATTTGCATGAAATAAACGAACAAACAAATACAGCAAATGAAAACATAGGTCTTTCCAGCACCCAATTCTTTGTATCAGGGAATGGGCTACCGTAACTAGCAATAACCAACAAATCCAACACCCTTTTATAAAGAGAAGAAGAAATGCTCCTTATTTTTTGGCCCCTGGGAAAGATATGATTTGGGGGGACACAGACGACCCCGTTGCGATTTCTGCTCCCTACAACGAAAGTATTGTTGTGGGCCTAGTTGAAAATTCTGGATCCAGGGATTGTGTAGTGTCTCTTTCCTCTCTCATTCTCTCCCCCACTTTTTTTTTTTTACACTTTTTTTAAACTTTGCATCCCTAAGAGAAGACTTCAAAGACCAGAGAGATATGTGCTTTGTCTTGTTTGGTCTCTGACTCTCAACATGTGGTTTTGCAGGCCCAAATACCGGCACCTTTTAACCTATTCTGTTCAGCTTAGGTCTTAACTCCATTTGAACATTAGGGAAACTATAGTAACCAATAATCTGGCCCCAGCACAATAGAAACTATGTATCTTGTCACACAAGAGCTGCCTGAAGATCACCATTCTAGACAAGTTTCTTTACAGGACTCGGGCTTTCTTTTCGTGGGGGCCCAGGCAGGCTCGCTGAAACGGTGTCAAAAGCCTGTCGCTTTTCTCCTGCCTCCCTCCCCCCCCCTCTTTTGACTGAGCTGGTGGGGGGAGAAGCACGAGGGGGTGGCGGTGGAGATCTGTGTGGTTAATTTATATTTAACAGATAGGATGTTGGCCCTGGAAAACGTATCCATGTTTTGATTGTCTATTACAAATGTTTTCATGAAGTTATAAATGATGGCTCTTGAGAAAAAGAAAAAAGGAGAAAGAATTGGGGGGGGGGCGCACCAAGACATCTCTTGGAGAAAGAGAGTCCAGCCAGTGGGAAGGTAGAACATATTGCTCCCCTCCCCTCCCTCCTGTTCCCCCTTAACATAACTTTGTTTAGGGTCAATGTGAATGCGAGCAGTGTTGGCAGATGTCCCCTCTTTTAAGGGATAGCGCCTCTTCTAGAGTACACCCACTGCCTAAATTACAAGGGACAGTTCTCTACTGTACAATTCCATTGCTCCCTTGGAATCTCAGGAGACATGGCTGCAGCTCTGTATAGCCCTTTAATTTGGAACTATTGATCTGACAACTCTAGTTCAAATGAATCACAAACACTGGCCTAGTCGCTAGGCCTTAGCGTTTCGGGACGTTGGCTATGCCTAACTTAGAAGCCACACACTCCCAACTTTGGAGAGCCATGGTAGTGTCGTGTTTATAGAGTGTTGGACTAGAATCCAGGAGTCATGGGTTCAAGTCCCCAAGAGGCCAGGCAGCTCGCAAAGTGACCTTGGACCAGGTACCGTTTCTCAGTCTAGCCTACCACACAAGGTTGGAATGAAATGGGAAGCAGCATATATACCACCTTGAACGATTTGGTGGAAAGGTGAACTATAAATGTAATAACAAACAGCTGGCTTTCACTTAGGTGGAATGTTGCCATTTTTGCACAAAGGTAAGAGCCATGTCTGTTGCTTGACCACTTTTGCTTCTAGTCCTGCCCACCACTGACATACAGCCCCTGGTAATTTGCCCAGAAAGGAACGAGGCCCTCGGGATTGTTATTATTATTATTTTTAAGTTCCACAGCTCTGTTGTAGTGGGTAGTTTCCTCTATACAGGGGAGTCTCAGAAGTTCATTATTGAACCCTGAATGCTCTCTTTACCACAGACAACAAGAGAATCTAGGTGTTCTTCCATGGACAGGTGGGTTGTGGGGAACGTCATGGCTGTTATTAGATAGCGGTGAGTAAAAATATGACACATTCATTATGTATCACTTCACTTTGGTGCTTTCCTTCCAAGCTGCTCAGTGCACAAGGCTTAACATAGGGAACACATAAATCATAACCATATATTATATACATAACACCTGTTCTCACAGTGGCTGACCAGATGCCTATGGGAAGCACACAAGAAGGACCGGAATGTAACAGCATTCTCCACACTTGTGAAGCCAAGCAGCTGTGCATTATAAACCTACAGAGGGCACAATCCCATGGGTTAGTCTCCTGTAGAAGCCAGAGAACTCCTTGCCACGGGATCACATTCATCCAGTGCTTTACCAGCTGCACTGGCTCCTGGTGGAGTACAGGGTCAGGTTTAAGGTGCTGGGTTTGACCTTTAAAGCCCTATGCGGCCTAGGACCCTTGTACCTATGGGACTGCCTCTCCTGGTATGCCCCGTGGAGGACCTTAACGTCCATAAATAACAACACTTTGGAGGGCCCAAGCCTGAAGGAGGTTAGATTAGTTTCAACTAGGGCCAGGGCCTTTTCAGCACTTGCCCCGACGTGGTGGAACGCTCTGTCACAAGAGACTAGGGCCCTCCGGGATTTGACATCTTTCCGCAGGGCCTGCAAAATGGAGCTGTTCCGCCTGGCCTTTGGCTTAGACTCACTCTGACCCCTTATATGTGATTTGGTATATAAATTTTCCCTTGGCTTTTTTGCTGGCCCATGTAGGACCAGCATGGATAGCTGGCTCGTGTGAATATCTGATGTTTCCTCCCTTTATGGTCTTGATTTATGGGCTACTACTAAAATGAAGCTGCATTTTAAGCTGTATTTTAATTAACTGTTTGTTTGTTTGTTGTTTTGTTTGTTGTTGTTTTTTATTATTATTATTATGTTTTATTGCAATTCATATTTGGTGTTAGCCGCCCTGAGCCCAGCCCTGGCCGGGGAGGGTGGGGTATAAATAAAAAATTATATTGAAAAAATTATTATATTATTTATTATTGTTCATTTTGGTGGGGCAATCCTCAAGAGGATTGTAGGTAACTGCACATATGCAGGTAACTGCACATATTTGGATTGTTTTAAAAAGCCCAATATAAACATATCACACAATGTGAAAGCAGCCTCCATTTGGAAGGACGCAACGTTATAATGTGCTCAAGCAGTTTGATTGTTCCATGATGTAAATACAGCTTGGTATGTGATAGAAAACCTTCTGGTTTCTATGGAATCATTCTAGAATATCACACTCAGAGGGAAAAGTAACCCATCCTCTGGACTGAATCAAGAGTCACAGATTCCAGGATTTGGAATCACCCAACAAAGCTCTCAACCTGCTATACTGAGCTGCATTCAACTAAATTAGTAGTGTCTATTAATTTCAATGGGTCTACTCTGAGTAGGACCAGCATTGGCTACCACCCAATATTTCCTTACGGTACCGTCGAGGTTGCTTATTTTTCTTCCTTTGATTCACCTGCTAATATTAAAAAGGCGTCAAAGTTTGGGAAACCTAAGAGCCAGTTGTACAAAGCTGTATTCAAACTGACCCAACATCCACGGGCAACTGGCCGCCGTCTGCTTTTGGCAGCTTTGGCATATTTGGTCATTTATTGGGTGCATGCAAAGATCAAATGGGTTCAGATTCTTCTCCTTAAACAGCAGGGAAAAGAACATCAAAAAGGTGTAAATTTCATTCCCCCAGTTTTGATTAAGTCAAGCATGAAATGAAATGTAATACTCTCAAGTGGCAAAGGGTTTAGACCATTGATGTTGTTACTTCTGCTTCACAAAGCCCAATCAGCCGACAGCGAGTTGAACAAGCTAAGAGAGTTTTAGGGTAGCCAGATGGAGGGTTTTTACTATGGTTGAAAAGAGGGCTTAGTGCTTGCCTCTTCAAGCCAAGTCAATGCCAACTGTGTGAAATTCTGGCTATAACACCTCCTCTTTCCACCGCCCCCTCCCTCTCATATCCAGCGTTGGTGACTAGCACTACACAGTTTTGATAAAAACACAAAAATACCACTCCTTAGTCAAGCAGTGCACCAACTGTGTAACTTTTTGGCCCAAATTGCTTCCTACCACCCACTAAAGTTCTGATGTTTGTCACACGTTGCCTGAACTTTTGACTGAGTTTGGGACAACAGTGTCTTCAATGTACAACTTCTGTACATGCCTTTTACTTAAAACAAGGTTACACTGATTTCCAGGGTACTTTTATGGAAACCTCCTTGAAAGCACCCAAAAGTTCTCTTTACGAAAGATTTTAAAAAATCCTAGGGGTTGAATTCCACCAAGTTTGCCAGAGTTTATGTCACTTAGAGAGGGAGGAGGGAGAAATGTAATGAAACATTTTTTAAAAAAGAACGGTGGCTTAATTCATAATGAAAATAAGCTAATTGCTTTGGGGTAGGTTTAGGTTTTATTAAACCTAAATAAAACCAGATCATTGTCTAGAATGTTTTTTTTAAAATGCACCAGTAACAAGTCTTCAATTGAGTGCAGCTTTGCTGCATTAGGAAATGTGTTTCTGCAACACACACACACTCTATTGCCAGTGCAATAGTCTTACTGCCCTTACATTGTCAAATTTAATGCTCCAGCCACTATACAGCTTGAAGAGAAGCAAGTGGCTTTGGTAAAGACTTAATAGAATCTTTAATACTTCTAACAATCCAGTCCCATTGAACTGCATTAAGTAGATATTATGGAAGGACAAAGAGTTAAATAGCTCATCATCAACCTCATTAGGCATGCGGGCAGGCCTCAAACCATTTTATGGGCCAGTCTATTGTTAGTACACTCACCAGGTTAGCTTTAAATTGCAAATTATACTGTGAAAAGGCAAAGGGGGGGAGGTGAAGAAGTGGCAAGGTTGGGTGTGTTTTCGGTTTTTTTTTTTTATGGCCCCCCAGGAAGAAAATTATTTTCAGCGATTCAAAAATGAAAGGCATTGTTGCAACAGTTCTGACCGTGGCAAATGAAATACATCATGGGATTGAGAGCTCAGTGCCGCCCTTGAGACTTCTTTAAAGAAAAAAGAAAAAAAGTTGGCTTCCCCTCTGCTATCAAATGTGGACCACATCAGAACATGAAACAATCTAAGCCATCAGGCTTAGAAAGGGTGCTGCAATAGAGGCCTCTGGGTCATCGGCACTTAAACAAATGGGATACATTTCACAATTAGCTGGCAGGGATTTGAAAATAAAGAGGTCCCCGTCCCAAGGAAAAACAAAGCCATACAAAGCCCTGCACTGTGTAAGCAAAATTTCCACATGCAAAAGTCAACGTGCACAGAACTGTTCTTAGAACGGGTTTATACATTATGGATGTGGATTGCAGAAACACATCCAAACACCTTCTGATTATTCAGTGCAACCTGCAAAGCATAAGACTCATTGATCTCACCCACTGGGTGACCTTGGGGGATACTGGATCTCACCTTGAGTCAGACTCTATTGTACTTCATTTGCCACAGCAGATTTATTTTGGCAATGCTCATAATGGATGTGCAATCCAAATCTATCAAATTGTTCTGAGGGATCAATAACCCTATGTGATCCATAAGGGCATTCCGATACAGGAGCCTCTTATATTTCCTGAAATGCAGAAAGCCTTACCCACCCAAAGGGTGTATCTGTCCAGTGATTGATACATCACTACACACCACTGGTGGCATGTTCCAACTCTAACCATGGCAAGTTGCATCAATCAATTAAAGGATGTACAGGGAGGTGCCTTGGAAGTTTATTAAATGTAATTGATCAGCAATCTCCTTTAGGACTCAGGTAGGTAGCTGTGTTGGTCTGACACAGTTGAAATAAATAAAAAAAGTAAAAAATTGTCCAGTAGCACATTAGAGACGACCCTCTTTTTTCCAGGCAATGCAAGTTAATGAGATGCAGAGATCTTTAGCAACAGCAGAGGTTTAATAAGGAGAAAAAAGGCCAAAATCAAATCCAATGGGAGTTAAGTGTGCTTAAGACCATTAATTTCAATAGGCTTAAGAACACTTTAGGCTACTGACCTACACCCATTTACCTGGGAGTAAGCTCCATTGAACTCAATGGGATTTACTTGTGAATAGACAAATACAGCACTGTGCTGTAAATATTTGTTGGATTGTGGCTGCTAAGTACCACATTTTGAAAGCCAGCAGCCCTGGAACAAATCTCTCTCTGGCCATGTCTGCACTATACATTCAAAGCACTGCTGAGAGTTGTTAGTTCTCAGAGTTCTCTAGGGAGAGGGATTGATTGTTACACACATCTGGGAATTGTAGCTCTGTTAGGGGGAATAGGGGTCTTCTAAGAACGTTCAGCACCCTTAACAAACTACAGTTTCCATGATGCTTTTGGAGAAGCCACGTGCTTTAAGTGTCTAGTGAGTATACAGCCTCTCTTTCGCTCTGCAGCGCAGCATAAATTAAGGCTCCCTCGCATGGTGAATTTTTTTGCCTTCTTAATATTTCAGAGCTGTGAAATTTTTGGATTATTATTATTATTATTATTTAAAAGGTCAGCAGGCACCATGTTATATCAGGTAGGCCCTGGGTTTTCTAATATGCAGCTGTTTTGCAATCTTTTTAAAAGCAGAATTTTATCTTCAGTTTTGCTTTGTTTCCTTCTGAAAGTTGCTTGCCCTAATCTTGCTTCCTTCATTCACACCTTCCCCCTAAACCTTTTGGGCTTGTTATGCAATAGCTCTTAGGATTGTTATCCTCACTTCCCTCTAACCCTGCCCCCAAACCCCAAAGCCAACAAGGGGGTTCCCTTCATTAATTTCTCTAAGAAGATTACCGACTGCTTGTTTGCTGTTGTTTAAGCAATTTATTTCCTTAAGCTCTTTGTTTTTCCAACTGGTTAATGCCCTTGATTGAATTTCAAACAAGGGATCAACTTGACCAACCAACTCTCCTTAGTGTAAGAAGGGTGAAAAGGACAAGGAGAGGAGGGAGGAAGTAGATGAGAAGTTTGCTCCAACTGTGAAACCAGAAAGATGCTCTTCTCTTCTCTTCTCTTTCTTTCTAAAATAACTTATCCAAATAAATTGTCGGTTTCTCATTTCCCCCCAATCTTTCCACATTTACACATCAGTCTGCAAAATTACTTTTAAAGTCCATAGGACAATATTTGTAGAGCAATTTTCATCCATCCACCGCATTAGTGTAGCGGTCCGAGTTTTGGACTAAGCCCTTTGGAGGCTGGCATTTCAGCCCCCTTTCAGCTATGAAACTAAAGGGTGACCTTGAGCCGGTCACTGTCTCTCAGGCTAGCCTACTTCACAGGGTTGTTGTGAGGATGGAATGTGGAGAGGGAAGACCGTGTGCGCCAGCTTGAGTTCCTTCAAAGGAAAGATGGGATATAAATGTAACAAATAAATAATATAGGCCACGCTCTCCGCAACCATCTAGCTTGTATAAAACCTGTGGCCCATAGTCATACTTCTCATAAGTAGAGAAGTCATGGTTTAAGAGATGTCATTTTATGGATGCAACCTATATTTGGGGACAGCTTATATTTGGAACAATACAGTATATTAATTTTTATGCACCCTTTTACTTAGTATAAGTACATGTTACTTGACTGGAGAACTGCATTGCAAAATCTGATTTACTACTGGCAGGTAACCTCAAATAACATTTAAACATAGATGGGCAAAGAAGCTGTCTATAACTAGATAGATGCAATCGATCAGCAATCCCCTTTAGGAAAAACCTATTCAATTATTTGCAATTAATGATGCAATTAATAATAAAAACCAGGCTTATAGTTAGGAAAGCAGAGCACATGGAATTCAAAACATGAATTATTTTTGTCTAAATCTGGATGAAAGATCCAGATGCCAGTATAAAGGGGCAAGGTACAAATATGTTTTAGCTAGCCAGTTCCTAAAAGTTCTCATCCACATGGTCTTGGGTTCTGAAACTATACCAGCTCCATTAATGTTTGTTGATGTAACAGTCCCATGATTTTCCTTGTTTAGGAAGACAAGTGGGGCAAGGACAAATGCCCATCTGAGCCCACTGTCTGATACCCAGCCCCCAGATGTGCCTTCCCTCAGTGTGGATAACTTGTCACTGAGGGAAGCCACTAGGACACACTCTCTGTTTAACCAAACTACCAGACTTAAGTCTGCCTGACTTTGGATTTCTGCCTGTGTGCAGCCTCCATGATTTCTGCTTACCATAAGGAACTCACCTCCCACCTTTTCAGCTCTCTGACTCACTTCCACACATGCTATAGCACTAATTCCCACAGCTGGGAAATTCACCAGGAAGAAGAAGAAGAAGAAGAGTTTGAATTTGATATCCCGCTTTATCACTACCCGAAGGAGTCTCAAAGCGGCTAACATTCTCCTTTCCCTTCCTCCCCCACAACAAACACTCTGTGAGGTGAGTGGGGCTGAGAGACTTCAGAGAAGTGTGACTAGCCCAAGGTCACCCAGCAGCTGCATGGGGAGGAGCGGAGAGGCGAACCCGGTTCACCAGATTACGAGTCTACCGCTCTTAACCACTACACCACACTGGCTCTCACACAGGAGCTGCACAATCATAGGGAACCTGGTTGCCACCATCTGAGAGGTCTAAGAGACCTCTGTCTCAGACATGCTCAGTTTGGTCTGTCATGTTGAACTCCTATTATGGTCTATTTTTGCTTTGTAAATAGTTTGTGTCTATACCAGTAGTGTAGACAAGATGTAAATTATGAAGCCCGTGGCTCACTATGACTACAGTCCTTCACACAAATATCTAGTTGTTCACTGAATGCATTGGGGGGGCATGTTGGCTAGCCATGCCCCTAGTGTCCCTGTCCCTCTGACATCAATGCATGAACAGCGGTACCTACTGAGGAGGTGGGAATTCCAACCAATGAGAAACCTTGCATGATCAGAGTTCTTGGCTGCATGAAAACTCTTCCTGGAACCCTTTACTGAGTGCATAGACATCAAAGACCATGGCCAAAAACGTGCATGGTCAATCCGGGGCATGGTGACCTGCTGCTCTCCTGCTCCTCTCCTCACCCTTTTAGTGAATAAAGACTTAAGGAGAGTCCTGTGAGATGAATCTAAATGCCCATCTAGTCCTGAACTCACAGTGGCCAGCCTGATGCCTATGGGAGACTCACAATTAGGACCTGAGTGCAGCAGAAAGCTTGAAGGTTTGGTATGAATGTGGCTTCTGAATAATCTGAACATGTGTGTAAACATCCAGTACTGGTCTAGGATGGAAGGAATGACAACATGAACAGAATCAAGTATACATGCTGTATATTTCAACTACCCGCACCCAGAGAAACATGCTCCCAATCTTCCTCTAGTGGAACCACTCAGGCTGCTTTAAATAGGAAGTTTCTTTTCAAATCAATAGACAAGGCAATAACTTTCTCTCTGCACCCAAGTGAGGAGCCCAGAGACTGTGCGATACAAGCTGGGTTCCTGGCTGCAATTTCCCCTTATACTTGCCCTCATGTAATTGCTACTTTGCATTCAGCACTGATAAACCACAACGAGACAGCTCAAACAGCTCCCAAGCATCTTAGAACGTGACCTTATGCACTATAATTTTTATGATGCCACAGAAATGTAGGAAGCCGAGACCTTTTTGCCTTTGCAAGACAATATTAGCAGATTTTAAAACGCATGCAGCTTTTATTGCACTTGAAAGCTAGCACAGAAAGAAAACAAGTAGATGCTGATTTTTTTTTTTAGTTTTTATAGCTGGATGAATCAATTGCTTTATAGCTTGATGCATCAGTTTCACCACTGGAACCCCCATGCTTTCTCACAGTTAAGCGGTTGAGTCATCTGGCCATCGGCCCATTTGGGACGTGTGTTGGCATATCATCCTCCCACACTGGAGTACGATCCTGCAATCACACAATCACCAAGGGTGTGTTCACAGATGTGGGGTAATGTGGGGATATCCAGAGTTCAGCTGCCCTTATATAACCTAGGATTTACTGGTTCTCAAGATGGTTGAAGATAACATTTTGAGCAGAGGAAGCTGGTCCATTAGGGTGAATGGGGCACCCTCAGTCTGTCCACAGCTGGTTCCCTGCCCTCTTTCCCACAACCAGCTCAGCAGGTGACATTGCCTGGGTAGCTTTCTCCTTCTCCTATGTCACCTTGTAGAACTCAGTGGGGAGGATGGGGACAAAACCAGAATTCGCCCTGCCCTGCCTGTCATTGGCTATGGCACCACCTACTGTTGATCTCCAGACCTGCTGTCCTATCAGAAGACTGGCATCGGCCACGACTGCTTTTAAGTGTAGCAGACATGGTTGTCCAGAACTCTATGTGTAACTCAAAGGTAAACCACTTGTGAGGCTAAATACATAATTAAATATGCCAGTGTGGTGAAGTGTTAGACTAGAACCTGGAAGACCAGGGTTCAAATAATTGCTCAGCCATGAAACCCTCTAGGAGTCCTTGGGCCAGTCACAGACTCGCACTTGAACTTACTGCATAGGACCGCTGTGAGAATAACAAGAGGAGGAAGAAAACCATGTATGCCACCTTAGGCTTCTTGGAGAAAAAGTGAGATAGCAATGTGATGAATAAAATAAAATAAAAATGTGATTTTAATTTTTTATTAAAAATCCTCATGAAAGGTTGTAAGCATTTTTTCTTGGATTTATTTTACAGGTATATGGTTTGGACAAATATACATATTTTTTGCAAGCAATTTCCCCTAACACAATGCATTTCAATGTTATTTTTGCTAATACAAACATTTTTATGCTCATATGCCTGCATTGCAAAATTTGGGGAAGGGCAAACTCTGAAGGATAATTGTGTTGCTGTTTGTGTGCTGCTTTGAGAAGTGCAGATTATGCAGCTTCTCACTAAAATGCAAACAGAATCAATTTCCCCCCTCCATCCCTACCACCATATGCCCACTCCTACTGTCCTCTAAGCCCTGACTTGCCTCTGAATGCAAACACCCAGCCTTCTTCACTCCAGCTCCCCCTTGTCTCATATTCTCCATTCCAGCCTTTGCTGGGGGGCGTGTCATGATATTGCTCCCCATGCTGCTGCCATCTCTCCAGCTAACAGTGTCTCCCTTTTTTGTGACAATGGGGAGATGGGAGTGAGTGCAGCGGATGGCCATCTCCTTCCAGACCACCCACGTTCATGTCTGGTTGGCTGGTTGTGTCACAGTGCATAGGTCAGAAGCAGTCACCTCCAACTCCTCGCCCAATTCCTGGCAAAAAAAAAAAAAAAAAAATCAACTGCAGTGAATTCCAGACCTGCACTGAGAGACGCCCAGAAGTTCCTCCTCCCAGAAGTATCAGGCTGTGCAAGCACCCATGATCAGCTGATTGCCAGGACTGGCAAAGGGCTGGATCTTGGCCCAATTGCGTGTTAAGGCCCCCCAAAACCACCCACTGAAATAACTCACAATAAACACAGAATTTTAGTTTAAGGTTTTTGGCATCATTTTGGCCACAACTTTATTGATTACAGCATGTGAGTTATTGGTTTGACTAGGCATTGGTTTGACTATCTGATCCTATACCCAACAGGACCAGAACTGACATCTGCACCGTGCAGAAGTCAGTAAGGGAAAGCATTCTGGGGGAGGAATGAGCTGGACGCCAGTCTCTAAGCTCACCCCACATGCTCCCAGGGGCTCTGGCGTGGCCCTCACCCCTTGACAGGGGTTTGGACAAAAGCAAGGCGAGCCCCTGGATTCCTTTAACAGAATACCCTCACAGCAGCAACTTGGAGGGGCAGGCACAGTCAACCACATCCCCTCCACCAACCAATTGAACCAATGCCTAACCACCAACCTTACAAAGTTGTGACGATTTGCTACGCAGTAGGCAAAAACCAAGAGGCACCAGCCAATCAGCCCAATGGCAAAATTCCTACCAGGCCCCTGCTCCAAAGCAGACGACCCCTAGACTGGCATAGCAAGGTCAGTAAGACAACCCTAAATATAGGGAGGGAGGGAGGGTGATCCTGTGCACGCGACGAAAAAGAGAAAGCTCAACAATGCATGCAGGGATATTTATAGCCCCTCGGTTGCCAATCACAGACTCCCTTGAGCCAAATTCCAACCCGGCAACTGAGGGGGCGACCAATCGGGAGTTGAGGCCATCCAAACTTACCCACCCCAGCAACAGCAGGGCACTTTAGGTGACCTCACCACAACACGTGCTCTCCTCGAAGGAGGACACGATTTGCAAAAAAAACAGGCCATCTGATGCCTTTGGGGCATCGGGTAATTGACAGCTGGGCACTCGCTTAAAAAATTGGACCCATGGGGGAGGGGGCTAAGGATGCAACCTATTGGCTGGATCCAGGTCCCTTCCCCTTTGATTTAGGGCACCAAGAATTAATCTGTCTCGTGTAGTTTTTTCTATGAAGCACAATCACATCTTCCTAAACCACAGGCAGTGTTTTCACTTTTCTCTCTCCCCCCAACCTCCAATCTCATCTCTTGCTGTCAACACCATCCATTTCAGCCGGGCTCTATCCCCTATCTCTTTTCAACATCAAACTGTGGTCCTTCCAGTATCATTATGATCAACCTGAGCAAAGTAAATGTGAAGAGGTGTCTCTAATAGGACAGTTTTTGACATCGCATCTTGAACCAGAATAAGCAAACAGGCAAGTCGAATCTTCAGGGTCAAGCTCCGAAGTCAATTTTCTGACCTGGGAAATCATGTACTGTGACAACTGATGACAAATGCATGAGCACTTGCCCTGTATAAATATGTCTACGAATGTTGTGTTACAAAACATTCCCAGCCTCTGACTTACTGATGCCGAACCAGAGCTGGGAGGCGGAGGGAGAGGAATTGGCAAGTCTTCTCTTCAAATGTCCATTTCTTGGCAAATCCCATTTCCTTCTGCACATGTGCTGGAAAATGGGCATGTTTTAAAGGCATAAAAACAAAAAAAGGGGGTTGTTTGGGGTTTTCTGCCATTTGCAAAGGACAAATCACCTACCTACATTTGAAATGTTACAAAGAGATTCTGATAAGAAACACGGCACAACCTCCCTCCCCCCCCATACCCAAAAGACTTGTTTCCTTCATGCACTCTTTCTTTCCTCCAGCTTCCAAAGTGCCATGCCGAAAAAGTCACCATTTATTGATTTCTAAATCTAACGGTCTAATTATATATTTGTAGATGACTCGACAGATTTGCAAACTCGCTCTATGATTTTATAATAGAACATGCTCGCGTTAATCTCCATCTAGGGAGATAGCTGGAGGGGGGCTGACCTTTATCTCATATTTAAAACACAAGCAATAACTGAAATTCATTTTCAATTTCTTTTCCAATCATATAAAAGGAATAGGAGGAAAGATTACTTTATTGAATCTTCTCTCTCTCCACCCCCTCTCTTTTATTTTATTTTTTGAAGGGGGGGGGAGTTGTTGGCGAAAGGTTGGCAGCGCATAGTCTTGAAGCTTTGTAGGGAGCTCCAGAGATGGTCTATAGGGAATAGCTTTAATCGAATAAACTAATCTTTGCTGTGGAGATTAACTAGGAAGGGGCTGCAGCAGTGGCTGAAATAGCAAAATTCAAAGTATCGTCTGCCCCGTCAGCTGCTGCTGCAGTGCCAAAGGCAGAAAGACAGCCTCCCCATTGGGTCCACCCTACTGATCTGGCAAATCTGGTCAACTTCTTGGAAATTTAATAATGCTGCAGCATTGTGTTAGCCTGCTGAGCAAACAGCCTGGCACTTCAAGGCACAAATGGGGTGATTTACAAGGATTTCTTTTTTAACACGGCGGCCGCTGCTGTTGCTGGAGCCCGAGGCAAATTCAGCTCTGGTGGGTACGCATGGTGTACGTCCTCGAGGTAAATATTATCTGGAGGTTAGGATGTGGATCAAAGCAAAACCTGACAGTTGCTAAATGACATTATGTTGTGAGTGTGGCTTTTCAAAGAGCGTTTGATTCCATGCACATCTGCACTCTTAAACACATGTGCAAGACATTTGCATTATGTTAACATAAATAGTAAAACTCATCTTTCCCAGGTAAAATGTTTCTTATGATCCTTAAAATAATTTCTAAATTCTCCACGAGTCTTTGTGTTGGTATCTGCATTGGGAGAATGTAATGTGAGCCAGATGCCTCATGCCAAGTGCAGATATTTTTCCAAGGCATTCTGTAGCCTGGATAATATTGACTATGATGCATAACATTTTTAGTACAAAATGTTTAGCTCATTGCAAAGTTGCACTTGGTGACTTAGATCTCATCGCTACCATTTGGAGGTCCTAGAAAGCCATAACCATGTAATCAAAGCACATGGTAGCTGCTGTAGATTTTAGAACAACACCCCAGGATTTGCATGGCCATGTCAATTTTCCAGCTGTTGCCACTGGCAAATTTGTTGCCAGTTGTAGGAACAAGGGATTGTCCTTGCTCACGCTGTCAATGGTCTCTTAACTCCCTAGAGGGAGAAAGCAGGAGCTTAACTGAAAGATTATGTGGGCTACAGACCAGGCAACTCTGTATGCCCAAGCATTTGCCTTGGCCAATAGCTCTCCCGGCAGAGAATTCTGAATCCTACACATCTCCTGCCAGGCCCAGGGACATGGAATCCCCCATGGAGGCCAGAAGCTGCAATTTCGTCAAGGTGACAAACTCAGCTTGTCTCACCCGGCGAGATCCTCCACTTGGAGGAAGAGCCTGAACAACATGGATGCCATTCTCCTACCAAGGGCCTAAAATTGATTGACATTGCTTTGCTTTCCCCTCGACTATGAAAGAAACACTCGCTCCTGCATAGCATAACATGTTGATCCAAAAAGGCGAATCACCAGTTTCTCAAGGCATCCTTCCAATCGTTCAGGAAACACAACATGTCCTCCAGCTGACAGGGTTCAGCAAATGAAGATGAGGATGGTGATCCTGTCTCTTTATCAGCCTGCCAACAATGATCAAAGTCCATTCTCCTCTCCCAAACCAAGCTAATTTTCCAACACTCTTCTGCTACCGGTACTAGGAAATGCAAATCTCTCATTGTGATGGCTCTCAGGGTGAAAGGAACCTATCAAGAGCAATGCACACTGCTAGGGGAAAGTTAAGAGTTTTAATCCATATTTATGAAATACCATGGAGCAAATTCAAGACGTACGTACAACGTATCTGATGGGAGATTTTCTATAATACGGCCTACATTCACAGACCATGCTATCAGGTATGTATTTTCAGTCATGGTGCCTGCTTTGCAGAACTTGCTACCTGGCCAAGATCCTCCACAACACAGAATGCTGTCTTAAACCAGATCAGAGTATTTGTCTGTCTATCCCAGGCCCCATCTGCACCATACATTTAAAGCAGTGTGATACCACTTTGAACAGCCATAGAATCCTGGGAAGTACAATTGTTAAGAGTGCTGTGAGTTGTTAGGAGACCCCTATTCCCCTCAAAGAGCTACAGAGTTCCCTGTGAAGAGAATTATATAATTATAAACCACTCTGAGAATTATATATTGGCAGTGTATTGTTGTGTGAAATGTCTCATGCTTCCCTGAATGGAGAATTGTACGTGGGTGCGTGGAAACCTCTGGCTTCTGCTTGGGTAGAATGTCACCCATAATATGGTGGTTAAGAGTTCACATCCATTGCTCCACCCACCTTTGCCTCTTGACCACTGGCATACGACATAGGTTTGCTTATGACAAATTGTGGCCTGTGGGCTTCAAACAGGTTCCCCCCACCCAGGGGCGGAGGAAGGGGGACGGTGGGGGCGGACCACCCTGGGTGTCACCACTGAGGTGGGTGGCAAAATGCCAGGAGGCATTCACCGCGGGCCCTGCAGCATGCGCGGGCCACTGGGAGTGACACAGTGGCTTGGGCACCCGCAGGCTCCACACTGCCCCAAATGGTCTGCTCTCTGCCTCCCACTCAACTGTAGGGTGGCTGAGTGGGAGGAGGCAGGCAGACTCCTCAGAAGCCCTTCGGAGTGTTCTGCCCCAGCTGGCCCAGCCCCCGCGGGCAGCTGGCCCCGCCCCTGTGTGCAGGGCATGCACGCCACCCCTGGTTCCTGATCAGCTTGCTCTGCCACTGCCCCTACCCCACCCATGTGACGGAATAGGTTTTGTCGAACCACAGTGAAAACAGACATGTCTGGTTCTTTTCCTTGGCAAAACCAAGCATTTCCTGAGGAAAAGAGAAAGAGAAACTGAACAGACAATTCAGGAAGGTCCCTTTGGGCTTGACCACACCTGTCCTAGGCTTTCTGCTGACTGATGTTTGCTCCAATTCAGCAGTAAAGTGTGGGTTTTCCTGGGGAAAGCGGTGGGGCAAAAATGCTCGGATCCATGCTTAGAAATAATGGAACAAGCAGAAAAGCTCTTGGACCCATGCTTTCTAGGCACGGAACAAATGAGAGTGTGGCTTTCTCTTCCTAGATACAGTAATCACTGAGTGGTTGGTTTTGTCTCAGGACAGAGGGTGTTAATTTAAGGCTATTGCTTGTTCCAACAACATCAGACTCAATGGAATGTATAATGGAATTCCTGAGGACAGTTCCCAGGTTTTTGATATTTCTCTGTTTTCCAAAGCAAAGGAAGGAGGGAATTGTCCACTACATAAACACACATGTACAACTAGAAAGGTCATAAAGATATTTTCCTCACGAATTCAAGCATCTTTCAACAGGTATTAGTTTAAGTGGTATTTCACTATTTTCTAGAGATTGTGGTAGAAAATGGAACATTTCAAATATGCAAGCTTTAGTTAATCCCCCATCATGCAGCCTATGGACTTCGCAGGATTATCCCTTATTATAGTATTATTAAAAGTGATACAAAATTGCAGTTTGAGATTAAAAACTCCCCCGGTATTTCTAAATATGTACCTATCTTCTATTTCCTGCTTTCCTCTGTGAAAATATATAACCAATATTTTTATTTTATTTTTTAAAAAACACATATGGGAGCTGCAATAAAATATGGTTAAGGAATTCATAACATTTAAGACATGATCATTCATTTAAGCCTCATATGCATGATCAAGCAACATCTGCGCTTAGGGAAGCACCATAGCTGGGGGGGGGGTAGATTATATCATATCAATGCAACAAGTTCCAGGTTAAATCATGAGCATCTCTAAGTAGAGCTGGGACGGACCCCTGTGTCCAAAAACATGTCCATGTAGACAACACTGAGCTAGGTAGTGTTATATGGCAGATTTCTATGATGACTACAAATTGAGCTTCCTGCGAGGACTTGATTCCTGGAAGAGTTCAAAAAAACTGGTCTGAAAATAGAATGGTCAAAATCTGTGGCCTTGATCCAACTTTGAGAATGTATTTCCTTGGGCCAAAAAGCCCCAGTTGGCCAAATTGTCAGTGGCAGTACCATGACACAAAGAGAAAGTGGATGGTGGCATTAAAATTTGTAAGTCCCCTCCCTTTGGACAAGTGATTGGTGCTATCTCTGATGTGGTTATGCTAGCAGAGTCCTGGCTCCTAGATACAGATTTTTGGACCTGGGAACCTCACATACAGCAGCTTGCTTTTGAGCATGCGCTGAGACAATTGACGGCAAACAATTGGACAAGACTGACATTGGTAGGGCAGTGCCCCATTCACCCTACTGGACTAAGCTCTGCTGAACAGGCATACATATACTTTTCCTTGCCTTGAAGAGAAAGGGTTTGGTTTTGGTTTTCTCATTTGGGAGAAGGGGGAAGGTAAAAATGGTGCACACTTCCCCTCCTGAATGTGGGTCAAACTGTCATTTAAAGCAGCAGTTGGCCACGCTGAGTGCTAAATCTACCCCCCCCCCGCCGCTCTCTCTTTCTCTCTCCCCCTTTGCCAGAGGAGAAAGAATTCTAATTTTCGACCAGTCTAAATTGTTCTGGGCAGCATTATCAGTTGGAAAGACCCTTCTGATTTGACAGAGCCCCAATGTATGATGATTAATTACCACTCAGCTTCATTGGACTTTTCTAATTTCCTTTTGCCACTCGCTGTAGGCAACAAGCGATAAGTACCGCTCTTATTATTTTCTGCAAAGGAAAATGTCCATTATGGCGCTGTCTTACAAGTAATCAGAATAAAGGAGACAGCGGATTGGCAAACCTGCAAGGATCATTCTGTCTTTATTTAGCCAACTCCAGCTTTCTTTCTTCTGCTCTTGCATTATGCTTGCTTCCCAAGCCCTCCACCCCCTCCTTCATCACCACAAGTTGTTTTACACCACTGCATGTCCAAAAAAAGGGAAGATAAAAAAATGCACACTCATAAAACTCTATCAAAGCTGGTGACATTTCAAAATCCATATAAAGGCTGGGGAGGAATTAATCCTCAGTCTCAAAGGAACCATCCTTAAAATGATAATGTGTTGCAAAACATCAGACACATGAGTTACAGTATAAAATTGTCCAGAATCCAGTGGAGGTGTCCCAGAGGTGGTGTTCAGATCAGGAGGAGGATTGGGAGGAGCTCAAAGAGCTGCAGTCTAATCTCAGGAATGGTCCCAGTGGGTTGAGAAAGGCAAAGTCAGGACCCCAAGAAGCATCAGAGCTGAAGGAGAAGGAGGTCACAGGATGGGGAGGGTGAAACAGGATCCCAGAAGGGAACTGAATGGGTGGTCAGGGGAAAATCCTGCTTCTGTGCCTTCAGACACTTCTGTCACTTTGAATATTCGAAGTCTGAGGACAGATAAAAGCAAGTACTTTCTTCAAGCAGTCCATATTCCTGTAGGAATTTTCTCCTACAGGAAGCAGTGATGGCCTTTAAAAGAGGATTAGAGAAATTTACGGAGGAGAAGGCTATCAAACATTGCTAGTCGTGATGGCCATGCTGTGCTTCCACAGTTGGAGGTAGTGATATTTCTGAACACCAGTTGCTGGAAAGCACAGAAGGGGAAAGTGCTCTTGTGCTCAAATCCTACCGGTACTTGTAGGTTTCGCATAGAGGTATCTGGTTGGCCACTGTGAGAACAGGAAGCTGGACTAGATGGGTCCTTGGCCTCATCCAGCAGGTTCTTCTTATGTTCTTAAGTTCCAGTCAGGCTGCTCCTGCTCTGACACCCCTTCAGTCAGTGAGCCTCCATCCTTGGAGGAGGCGCTTAATGACAAGTTGAGCACTGAGCCAACATTGTCTCTCTTGCCATCTCCTAGGGTATAGCTATGGCAGTGCAGGTGAGACTCTCCCCAGACCACACACCCCTCCAACACCTTCCTTGAGTGCCTTTGCCTAGCTGGAATGTATCTTTCAATTGTGATGCCTTGTGCTTGCCTGGAGCGTGTGTGTGTGTGTGTGTGTTGTGTGTGGGAAAGTTACTGAGTTTTGCATGCAAAGGCAAGCGTCATATCTCATTTTTCATCTGGTCCCACCCACCACTGCTATAAGGCCCTTGGAAAGTGATCCACAATCGCTTTGATCCCTCTGTATGGTCTGAAGTTACACAAGGCTGAAGCTAAGCAATAGACCTTCAATCAGAAGAATGTCCTTTGTAAAGTAAGACAGCACACAAAAACCTTAAGAGCAGAACTTTAATATGGAAGCATTAAAAAACCCCATCATGCATGTATCCCAACATGCTCTACACTAGGGTTGTGTACACACTCTGCCTTTAAAACATATCTGAAGCACATTCTTTGCCTCAAAGAATTCTGGGCACAGCGGTTTACACCTCTTTGGGTTACAATCCCTACTTTTGTCTCTATCAGAGGCAGTAATGCTTGTGAATATGAGTTGCTAGAAACCACAAGAGGGGAGAGTGCTCTGGTGGTTGGACCCTGCATGAGTGTTTACCAAAAAGCATGTGGGTAGCCACCATGGGAATTGGGTGCTGGACTAGATGGGCCATTCACCTGACCCAGCATTCATAACATTCTTCCATTCCTATGACCATGGTTAGTCACTAACTTCAATGGGTCTACTCTAAGAAGAACTTAGTTGGCTATAATCCTGTTTTGTTTAGACCGGCTTTTCTAAAAGGTTGGTGGTGGGGTTTATTATTACTATTGAGAACCGGGCTGCTGCTGCGTGTCAAATGTGGTGGTGGTGGTGGTTTGTGCGGGGGGAGGAGTGCCACTTTAAGGTATTTTATATCCTGCATGCTATTTTCTATGAGGGCTTGGTCAAACCACCCTCTGCAACTTGACCAAAAGATGGAAGAGCAATTGAGGAATACATATAGAAAGCAAATCGTAGAATTGTGGAATTGGAAGGGACCACAAGGGCCATCTAGCTAGCCCAACTCCCTGCAATGCAGGAATATTTTGCGCAGTGTAGGTCTTTGACCCCATGACCCTGAGATTAATACTCTTGTGCTCTACCAACTGAGAATGCATCAGAATATTGCATGATTCTGACCAATGGTAGAGTTGAGTACTATGGCGCCCTGTGCACAGCCAAAATTTGGCACACACACATAGGCTTTGCTCTGCCTTCCCAAAGGTGGGTAAGAAGGTGTCTGGCTTTGGGAAGAAGGAATGAGGACTCTGGCAGGGTTAGAGAGCTCTCCCACCTCCTTCCCAAAGCTGGGAAGACACTAACTAGACTTTGGGAAGGAGATGGGAAGACTCTCAGACCTGTCAGAGCCCTCCCCCACCTCCTTCCCAAATCCCAGCACCTCGCTAAATGGACTTTGAGATGTCGCCCCCTCTCTTCAGCACCCAGTGTATGTGCAGCACTCGCACAGCCCTAAATCCACCCTTGTTCTGACAATGAAAATGTTTTTATGTACACAGTAGCATAAAGGCTGCAGACACAACTGAAATGCCACCATTTCCCCCAAGATAATCTAAATGTCTGTGTTCTGTTATCTCCAGCTATGACACATCAGCTGACGTCTAGATATGGTTACTTGCACAAATCGGTTCTCCTGAGTTCAGTGAGACTTACTTCAGAGTTAACTTTTAATTAATGAGATGTTGTTTCAAAAAGGCTTGTTTTACACATTAGCTTGTTTGTGTTTTGTAAAGATACTTGTAGGCTGCTTTTTTTAAACACTGACACACACAATTTTTTTTTTTTTATAGTTTTCTGTGCAAGATAAATCTAGTATGCACAGACTTTTTCAGTTTAATTTGGAATCTCACAAAAAGTGAACAAGAGAATTCTAGAAGGACTTGGGTCCCCCCCTTTTCTCCCTAATAAAAGGTGGGATCTCTTGAGTGTTATTATGGGGGGGGGGGAGATAAGCCAGGCTTCTGTGCAGCATGACTTTGTATGTCTGAACCAGCAAAGAACCTTTGAAGAGCTCCTGCTTGTTAATTCTCCCATTTGTTTGATTTTTGGTACAAAGAAAATGAAAAGAATATGATGAGATTATGGCGTTTTAAGTCAATATTTATTAAAAAATCAATCTCGATGAAAATCTGGCCATCCCTCTAATTAGACGAGGCAACTTGAGGTTGATTTTTAATTGCAAAAGTAATTACACGGAGCAGATAGCCAGTGACATTTGATTATCTAGGTGATTGATTAAAAAGCCTAGCTCATGGAGCAGATTGTCAGCCAGGGGAATCGAGACAAAAGAGCAAATTAAAAAAGTTGTCCTGTTGGTAATCACAAAATTCAAGGATGAAATTACAAAGCCAAACACCTCCAGTGCTCCTCATCAAACACAGCGTGCCTCAGCCTGGGAGGAATGGATTGCTTTAAAGGCAATTGCGGCAGCATAAAAATGGAGGTGTAACATCGCAGCTGGCGAAAGGGGAATTGAGCCGCTGGAATGAATGTTGAAATAAAGATGCATCTGAGTTCTAATAAAAAGTTTCTTTTCAATACACTCCCATTTAAGTCCATTTACTGCCATCAATATTACTTAAATGGGTGGCAGAGTTGGTGTGGGATGCACATGTCAGATGCAGCAGTTTTCTTATTTTATTTTATTTTTTAAAGTGAGCAGTTTTCATCACCGTTATTCGGGGTGCCAACTTACCAGGAAAATAAAAACCTGGCCTGCTTTTGTGCATTAAGCAGTAATCTTAGCAGCAGAAACTGGAAGCTGGTGAATTGCACTGCATGGGTATTCACTGAGTGGTATTCAGAGCAGAACCATTGGATTTAATGGGCCTAACTTAATCATGTTCATTAATTTCAGTGGGTTTACTCTAAGTAAGAGTTGAATATCACTCTCAGAATATCCAATCCCCAGTGTCCTATAAGTGGCCACTTTGACTACAGAAACCTTTGATTGACATCAAAGCAACCAGAGAATGTGGAAGCTTAAATGTTTTGCTGCGATATCTCTGTTATGTTGCACACCACAATATCTTCCTTACAGGGTATCGAAACTCAGAGGGCAACAAAGGGAAAGTAGCAATGCAATCGTATACAGTTGTACCTCGGGTTACAAACACCTGGGGTTACAAACACTTCGGGTTATAGACTAACCCAGAAGTAGTACCTCGGGTTAAGAACTTTACCTCAGATGAGAACAGAAATCACACACCAGCGGCATGGCGGCAGCGGGAGTCCCCATTAGCTAAAGTGGTACCTCAGGTTAAGAACGGTTTCAGGTTAAGAATGGACCTCCAGAACGAATTAAGTTCATAACCAGAGGTACCACGGTACATGTTTACTCATAGACCCCGCTGAGCACATTTGTTCAATCCTATAAGTGGGTATAGGATTGCAGGCTACTGTTGATCAAATTGTCCCACTGAGACAAAAAAGAAGGAAATATCCATAGCCTTTTAACTGGACCCCATAGCACAAGGGTGAGAAACCTGTAGACCTCCAGATCTTCGGAAGATGCATTTCAACTAAGACAGATTGAAGTAGAGGACCATTTAAGTGTATTTAAGTTCCTGTTGACCCAGTGGCAACTGTGCTCTCTCTATATTTTTTCTAACTCCAGCTTCCACAACATGGTCAGGGAGGATGGGAGTTGTAGTCCATCAACACCAGGCAGATGCATGTTTCCCAGCCCTACAATAAGACCTACTTGCTGCAGCACTGGAGAGCCGGTGTGGTGTAGTGGTTAGAGCAGTGTTTCCCAACCTTGGGTCTTCAGCTGTTTTCAGACTACAGTTCCCATCATCCCTGACCACTGGTCTTGCTAGCTAGAGGTGATGGGAGTTGTAGTCCAGAAACAGTTGAGAAACACTGGGTTAGAGTGTTGGACCAAATCCCATCTCAGCCAGGTGGCTTTGAGTCAGTCATTCTTCCAGTCTAAACCTACTACACAGGGTTATTGTGAGGTTGAAAAGGAGTGTGGCAACCATATTGGTCTCCTTGTGAGTTATAATCCTGGAGGGCCACAGGTTCCTCACTCCTGCTATAGTTTTGGAAGGTGAACTGAATTGACCTCACCCCAACCCTGGCCACCAAATCACTAACTGTCACTTTGTCTCCCAGCTAAGCCTACCCTGGAAACTATAGTGTTGTCATGGATTTGGAGCACCAGAGTCTGTTAATGAATGATAGAAATTAATAAATGGTCGTATACTAAATAGAATGAGGCAATATACATCCTCATTCCATAGTACCAATTTGTAATGGGGGAAAAAACCCCAACGGAAAATACCTATAGGATTTAAATATATTTATGGAAACCAGCACTCAGCAAAGTCAATAAATAATGCGGTTGACTGAATGACAAGAATAATCAATTTTAAAGGGGGTGAAATGCACTGCACAATTACAACTGGGCATCCTGCCATGAAAGCAAAAATGCGATCAAATTAAAAACAAACATTTTTTTTCTTTTTTAAAATAGACCCTAAACCCATCAACTTTTGTTAAAGTGAGTCCCAGTTAGCACAACTGTAAATTACTTGCATACAGAACATCAGAGAGGAAAATGGCTAAATGATTCTCGCTGCGACTATTATAAAAATAAATAATAGCACCATTTGCTAGTTTACTTGTGAGTAATGCCACCATATTTCTGCCTTTTTCCTTAGGAAGGTAAAAGCTTTCACAGCCACAGCGATGATGACAGAAAGGAAACCTTTTAGATTCATTGTCTGTAAAACCAGAAAGACTCTATAAATCTCATCCTCTTAGAAGGATATCGAGGCTGCTGGGAGAACGCAAGCCATTCAGGTAGGCAAAATGCAACCAGGGGTTTTCTTCAGCAGAGAAAGCAGCATATAGAATCAAAGGGTTGTACCTGACAGAGTCAGAGCAGACCCACTAAAATCAAGAAGCGTGACTAAGAAGATTTCAATGGGTTTTACTCTGATCATGACTTTGTCGAATGCAAGCCATCAGACTTTAGAAGTGGCACCTCAGAGGTCATCTAGTCTAGGCCCCATTTGGTGTAGGAAACTTGCAACTGCGGCATCTCTGTCAGATGCTGATTCTGCTTAAATACCTCCAGTGAAGGAGAGTCCACCATTTGCCCAGGCTGACTATGCCACTGTCAAGCAGTACATTTTATGTATTTTTTGTGGTTTTGCATTGCAAACGGCCCTGTGATCCTTGGGTTAACGGTGGCATAGACATGTAATAAATAAAATGCATTAACTAAATAAATAAGGAGGATGAGGGGGAAATTCTATTTGGTTTGCATTTAGAGGCAAACCTAGATAATGGAAGCTGCCCAGAGTGGCTGGGGAAACCCAGCTAGATGGATGGGGTATCATCATCATCATCATCATCTGTACTTTTCAAAACAATACGAGAAATGAAACACTGTCACCTTTCCATATTCAAAGTTCTTGGAATTTTGCAACACAGTTCTGTGTACATTACTGTGCCAAGTATTGTGTACCAAGACACATATAGTGGGGCAAAATGTCCCTTCAAATGTGTATGGTAGGGAAAATAGCATTCAAAAAAATTGCTATATTAGAGGAAACAAGTGCTTATTAGGCAAAAACGCATTGAAACATGCGTCTGTTATGAGAAATCTGCAGCAAAATGCTGACTAATTTTCAAGCAGACCTCCTTTTTAAAACATTTCAAACTGATGTGGAAATGTAGAGAACCTTTTTTAAGATTGGAAAAATAAGAACCTTGCCCATCCCAATTTTCATTAGGATGTTTCTGATAACATTTAGCTGAAATCTGCTTCCTTGCAGTTTTCAGTCATTGGCCCGAATCCAGCCTTCTGGAGCAACTGAGAACAAGTCTGCTCTTATTTTCTCATTCCATGTTCTTATTTTGGGGTGAGGTGGTGCCATTGATTCCGCAGCTGCCTTCAGCAGGGATACTGGGATAGCTCAGTCATCAGAGCTTGAGACTCTTAATCCCAGGGTCATGGGTTCAAGCCCCACATTGGGCAAATGATTCCTGCATTGCAGGGGGTTGGTCTAGATGACTCACATGGTTCCTCCCCACTCTACAATTCTATGATTCTATGATTCTACTTCTGGCCTCCGCAGGATTTTAAAAGAGCAGTTGTTGGACTGACCCACCACAAAGACCTAATTATTTGTTAAATTTATCCTCCTTATTGCTCCATGGAGCTCAAAGCAGTGTACATGGGCCTTCCACTGGCACCCTGCTTTATCCCTACCATAACCCTGTGTAGTGTGTTGGATAGAGAGTTGGCAACTGGCCCAGGTTCACCCAGTGAGCTTCATTCCCCAGGTTTGTGGAGTCTGAATCAACATGAGATTGCATTAGCTCTGATCTTAAGGGTGTGTTCACATCAGAACCACTTCACGAGGGTCAGGTTCATTTCTGTTTGTGTACATACCCGTGGAAGCGGGGTCGGGTGGCAGGGATGTCTTTACATTATGCAGATGAGTTAGAAACAGCTTAAGGACTCCAGTCAGTGTGAAGCAACTTATCAAACAGTGGCATTTCATAACAAAGTGCATGTGCATTTTGGAGAGAGGATAACATCATGCAACTTAAAAAAGAAAGAAAGAAATGGATGTCCTCACCAAAACAGAACAACAAAACGAGGAAGTCTTAATTTCTTAGAGAACGTCTGCAAGATGTGAACTTGAGGAGTGAAAACTTAAGCCAATGCTTAATTCTAAATTCCTGCATGGCTCTGTGGCCTGTCCAAAAAAATGTTACATGCTTGCGGTTGTGGCGATCAGTATCCCAAGGTGCTCTAAAAACTGGCCCTATGCTTCGCAGCTTATTTATCATTTGGGTGCGGGAATTTAAATCAATGGGGGAGATGCCTTTCTTTCTTAGAAAAGCCCTTACAGTTACGATAGGAGGGCCAGGCAGAGCAAACAAGCTGTGTATACAGCAGAGCCAAAGATGAAAGGCATGAAGCTGCCCCTTCCATGGTCAGAAATTCTTATCTGGTGACTGAACCTTTGTTGGTTTCTGAAAGCAGAAGTGGTCTGTGTTGGCGGAAGGTTCAAAGCTAGGTTTTATATATATATGAAGATAATGCAATCAAAAGTATGTCTATCTGTTGAAATATTTAGAAGAACAAGATATCGCTTTGACCTGCTTACACCTGTGACCCTTTTGAAAGGCTTCAAGGCGGGCTTTGGGTCTGTTTATGTTCTTTATCTTAAATGGGCTTCTGTATTTTTTTTTTTTTAATGTTGTAATGAAAAGATTAAGATTCGTGGAGTCCTTTGAGCATGGAGAGGGCTATGATTTGATTCAATATTTTTAAACATTCAGGGAGTGTCTAAATATGTTTAAACATTCAAGGAGAATGTATTTTTACATTCAGGGAGGACACCTATATTGTCCTCCCTGAATGTAAGAGTGAAACAAAATGAACTCTGAAGCCACAGTAGAAGTATGAAAGCTGCAGCAAGCCCAAATTTGCTGCACCAGTACAACAGGCAATATCTCCTGCTCTCCTCCTAAAAACATAACAAGAGCCCTGCTGGATCAGGCCAAAGGTCCATTTAGTCTAGCATCCTATTCTCACAGTGGCCAACCAGATGCCTAGGGGAAGCCTATGAGCAGAAACTGAGCAGAGGAACACCCTTGCCACCTGTGATTCCCAGAAACTGGTATTCAGAGGTATACTGCCTCCATCAGTGGGAGTAGCAGGCTGACTGGCTGCTTTGCTGGTTCGGGTTCATGTGCTGTCATCTGGGATGGATCTAGACACATCAAAGAAGTGCTTCAGTTAAACACATTGTAAACTTTGTATGAAAAATCGGGTTGGCCAAAACGGAACTCCACAGCGCCATCTGATGTCACAGTGTTATAATGCATATAAAATGCATATAAAGCAATGTAGCTGAGTCCCCAATCACAGAATTGTAGAGTTGGAAGGGACCCCAAGGGTCATCTAGTCCAACGCTCTGCAGTGCAGGAACATCAAGACACAATCCCCCATCCAATTTGAAACCATACCACACTCTGTTTAGCTTTGCAGTTTAATTGCTGCACTTGGCATGCCCACTGAATTTTCACTTGGTCTTTAGACTTCAAAGTAAAGGTAAAGGTAAAGGTACCCCTGACCATTAGGTCCAGCCGTGGTTGCAGTGCTCATCTCACTCTGTAGGCCGAGGGAGCCGGCGTTTGTCCGCAGACAGCTTCCGGGTCATGTGGCCAGCATGACTAAGCCATTTGTGGCGAACCAGAGCAGCGCATGGAAGCACCGTTTACCTTTCCGCTGGAGCGGTACCCATTTATCTACTTGCACTTTGACGTGCTTTCAAACTGCTAGGTGGGCAGGAGCAGGGACCGAACAACGGGAGCTCACCCCGTCACGGGGATTCAAACCACCAACCTTCTAATCGGCAAGCCCTAGGCTCTGTGGTTTAGACCACAGCGCCACCCGCGAAGTAGAGAAACACTATAGATACAGCCTTAAGCATGGTCTCCTTGTGGCTGCGGTTTTGAACTGTTGATAACCTATGTATATGCATGCAGGCTAGGAAACAAGATGTATTCACTGAAGAGCTGGTGGTTGGAGTTCATGTTGCCCCCACTGGGGTCTCACAGCTGAAACACAGATCCCCCTGACTCTGCTCCTCCTCCTCCCCCAAGGTGGTTGTGTGTCCACTTTTGCAGAGGACAGTCCTCTAAAGGGATGGTCTTCTGTTTATGATGGTGTCCTCTGTTTGAAGGGCTGTCTAGGCCCAGTCTAGTTTAAAGATAAGGGACCCTAAGAAAGGAGAGCATTGGGGTGGGGGAAATTTGAAGTTGCACATCAATGCAGAGCAGCTGGGTAGCAGAAATAACAGGAACACAGTTCCCCTGGTCACCATGCCATTTCTATTTAAACCATGGTCATTGTTTCTAAAATTGCATCTATGCATATACATTTATGCCCTTAAAAAAAACAAACCCTAACTGTCAGAATCTCTTATCGGTTGTTCAATAGTAAGACCAAGCCATCTTGTCTTTAAGTCTCTTTATTTTGTGCAAAAGCTATTTACAGTGCAGAGTTCAGTTTATCATGTCTGCTCAGTCACTAGCAGAATCTGGAAGTGCCTCCCTTCTGTTTTGGCGCCAACACCAAAGCCTCGGCATCCTGAATTGCCGCCTTCTCCTCCTACGTGAGATAGGTGCCGGAACTGACGCCTCCCCCTCCGAGGGAGTCTGCTGGGTGGTGCCAGGTCTCTCAGCAACTCCCTGGACACCTGGCACCCCTGGCTCCCAGCCACTAACTGCTCCTCCCCCGAAGAGAGGCTGCCAGATTCACTCGAAGATGAATCTGTCATTAACACAGGCTGCGGGTCCCTGTATGCACTCAGAGCTGGACTGGCAGGGGTGGGCAGATCCCTGACACCAACACATATTGATGTCATGTGCATTAGGGGCCCACGTTATTGCTGTTGCTGCCTGTTTGCTGGCCCTGTCAAGTTAGTGAGCAGTGTCCACTGGCTGTGTCTTCTTCTGGTCAGTGTGTGGATTAGGTCCAATGGGCAGGCTACAGGCAGTGGCAAGAGAGGCAAGGAGAAGGACCATTGATGGCATCTTGCTCAAGCCCCACCTCCACCACCATCTGGAGTTGACACTGCACCCACACACTTCCATAAACCTGGGGGGAGAGGGCAGCCCCTGAAAAAGGATAACTCTCGCAATTCACGTTCAAATCTGACCAAGGCAAGAATGAAGCAGCGGTAGAACATATGCTTTGCATCCAGAAGGGCCCAGGTTTCTCCAGGTGGAACAGGCCCTTGTCTAAGATCCTGGAGAGCTGCTGCCAGTCGTTGTAGACCAAGGGTGAGGAGCCTTTTGCTGGACTCCAACTCCCATCAGGCCCAGCCAGCATGGCCAATGAGCAGGAATGATGGGAGTTTTAGTACAGCAGCACTAAGAGGACTGCAGATTCTGCATCCCCAGTGCAGACAATACTGAGCTAGTCCAACCAATGACCTGACTCAGTTGAAGTCAGCATCCTGGGAACTTTCCTTGGAGAGTTCAAGATTGCTGTGGCCTGGTAATTTCAGTAGAACTGTTTGCATGTCTGCCAGCATATTTCAATGAACCATTCCAAACTATCAATTGGGGGCGGGAGGGGGATGAGATAGAAATAGGAAGAAAGAGCTTACAATTTGATACAAGCCAGAGAAAGAGGTTGGGAAGTGACAGATTTATAGCATTAATGAAAAGGAGACTATGAAACAATAACAAAAAATGTGGCAAATTAAGACAGGTATGTTGGTTTTTCCACTCTTTCTGAAAGTTTCTTTCTTTCTTTCCGCCCCTCCAATTGAGTTTAATAGAATTCTTGGACTGACAGGATTCTTTTGTTATACCAGGTAATATTTTTGAAAAACAGCATTACCAAAGGTTAAACATAGAACAGATGTAAGTTGTAAAATACAAGCTGATCAAAGCTCAGATTTTGAGACAGAGACGTTAGCAAATGATGATAAATCAATCCCAGTAGAATTGTAAGAAGCAGACAAATGTAACCATGGAAGAGTGAAAGTCAAGGGTTGGATTTTGGGGAAGGAGGTAGTGCCGGAAGAGTAGAAACAAATGCTGGAGTTAATTCTAGACACCCGAGATGGAGAACCGAGCAAACACACAGCACAGAACATGGCTAATAATCTGTAACTAGGTGACCTTAAAGAAGGGCTCACATATTATGTGATATAAGCCAGCCTTCCCCAACATGGTGCCCTCCAGATGTTTTATTTTATATTTTATTTTTTTTATAAACTTTATTTGATTTAAAAGATTACAGAGTTTGTCATTTGACAACACAAAAAAGAGACATCACAAAAAAATCAAAACACAGAGAAAAAAAGTGTACAATATACAAACATTATACAATCATTATGCATTTTCCACCCCCCCCCCAACCTGGTGCTTGCTTCCAGCCTATCTATTGTTGTGGTTTTATATAACTATATCTTTTTGTATACCTAGTTTTATTATTGCTCCTTATTTAATTTGCTTTGGACCCACTTATATGTTAACTAGAAGGTTGGCTCTTTCCACTGTACTTCCTATATATTCTTTGAAGGTTTCCCAATCTCTCTCTATTTTCTGATCTGTTATTCCTCTGACTTCTCCTATCTTTCTTGCCATTTTTTGGTATGTTTACTAATTTTACTTGTCAATCTTCTACATTTGGTACCACTCTGCTTTTCCAATTTTTAGCGATTAAGAGCCTCGCTGCTGTTGTGGCGTACATTAGTACGCATCTATCTTTTTCCTTGATCTCATCTCCTAGAATTCCCAACAAGAATATATCAGAGTGTTTTTTAAAGGAATATTTTACTATTTTTTTAATCTCATTATATATTATCTCCCAGAATTTCTTTATTTCTTTGCAGTTCCACCATATGTGTATGAAAGTACCCAATTCTTTATTACATCTCCAGCAGGTGTTATTACTACCCTTATACATTTTTGACAATCTCATTGGAGTCAGATACCACCTGTATTGCATTTTGTATATATTTTCTTTTAGATCATAACTGGGGGTAAATTTCATATCTTTTAACCACAGTTTTTCCCACTTCTCTAACCAAATCTCTTCCCTAAATCCTGATTACACTTGGTCATTGTTTCTTTTGTTTGTTCCTCTTTTGTGTTCCAATCTAATAATAATTCATACAAATTTTTTATATACTTCCCCTCCCCTTCTATTAATATTTTTTTTTTATTTGGAGATTTTTTTCTCGAAGCCAATTTTTCTATCTTTTTGAAATCTTTCTCTAATTTGAAAATATTGGAGCCAAACTTTTAAATATGGTTTAACTTCAATATAATCTTTCAATTTAAATGTATTATCTATTTCTTCTAATAATATTTTATAAGTTGGCCATATTCCCTCCAAATTAACAATTTTTACTGCTGTTATTTCTAATGGCGATATCCACCAAGGTATCTTGGGTTCCCTCCAGATGTTTTAAACTATAACCCCTGTCATCCCTGATCATTGGCCATGTTGACTAAGGCTGATGGGAGTGTTTATTCAACAACACCTGGAGGGCACCATGTTGGGGAACGCTGGTATGCACAGATGAAAAAATGCATAGAGCAGTTTGCCCTGGTGCAGCTACTGAAGTGGTCTTCTTCCATTGGCAGCCACAGTGAGTCCATCCTGCAACATTTGCTTATTTATTTCAAAAAGTTTATACACTGCTTGATTGTAAAAGGGGGCAAAAACTCTCAGAGCAGTTTACCATACTGTTACACACCAAGAGCGGTGCAAGATCCCAGGGGCTGCAGACGTGCTTACAAGGGTTCGTGTTTCCTTTTGGGAATAAGGCATGGCAGAGACTTTGGTGTTTTTATGATATATGGTTTTATTTGCACATATATACAACCTGTACCTAGATGGAGGTATTGCAGAACATTCACATCCTATGAGGGTCTGGCTTCCCTCATAAGGGCAGCATTGGATTCAAAGGACAGCAAAAAGTCATCCTCTGTGTCTTATAAAAGCTGACTGTGGAAAACAATCATCGTTCAAAGGCTTGCTTGTCTGACTCACACACTTTTTAATAGACATTTGAGGGTAGGCGGGGATGATTCCTGCTGAGCCTCTAGTGGCAGGCAGTTCCACAGGGCAGGACCTTGTAAAGTCCCCTGTAAAGGCTGAGTGACCCTCAGGGGTTTGAGGAAGCACCATAAGCTCACTGGGCAACCTTGGGCCAGCCACGCTTTCTCACCCTGACCTACCTCACAGCATTGTTGTGAGGATAAAACAGGGGAGGGGGAGAAGTTCTGGATGTATGGCAGCCCTCTTAAAGTTAGCCCAAGAACCTTGAACCAGAAACTAAGTGGCCAGCTAAGTTTCAACAGTACATCCATCTTTGCTTCCCAGTTGCCTGTTGACTTACGCTTTACAAATCTCACTGAGTCAAGTGTGGAGTTGCAGCCTTGACTGTTAGGGGCCTGTGAGGCAGGGCCTTCACAGTTTTTCCTTCAAGAAATAATATTTGTTGAATAAAGCTTAAAAACCCCAAATGCCACAATACCCCACAAGCACTTTGCTTTGCCTTCAGCAAGCGTTTTGATGTCCTACAAAAACTGCAGCACCACGATAACAGCTCGGAGTCGGAGCACGAAACCGTGAGCAGCTGGCTCCCTGCTGAAACGCCGTCGTCAGTCCTATCATTATGTCGACCGCTGCTTGGAAGGAACTCTGAACTTCTTCAGAATTGGCCCTTGTTTGGATCAAAGCCGTACATGGTCCTTCATTCCTTCTTGCCAGTTTTTTTTTTTTTAAGAGGGCTAAAAAAAAAAAAGACGGAAAAGAAATAAAAAAACAGCAAGAAGCCCACTATTTATTGAGACTTAAGTGAAACTGAAAACATTTTAAAAGGCCAGGGAAGGGAGGGGTGGGGGGCCAAGGAGGTAATTGTTAAGACTGTCAGCAGGGGACTTCTGTGATAATTTGATCTGAACTCTGCTAACAAATCACCGCGCCCATTTCTTTTGCTTTAGTATCTGTTTATGCTTCTACAAATTGAAACCCCACAGGCTATTCCTTGCAGAACGCAGCTCGGCACAATAACACATCAGCCTGTCAATTAGTTCAAGGTGGAGAAGGATTACTTGACCATCCCAAACCTACAGGCTGACTTGATATTTTGTCTTTCCCTGCTGAGGTAAAAGGGTGCAGACATATGTAAGTAATAAACTAACAGGCTTCCATCCACTTTAGGCTGAGTGGAAGGAATGCAGAACCAAACTATAAAATAATATGAGACGTAAAAAGGGGCAGCGGCGAGAGCTGGGGCAAACTCCGATCCCCCCCCCCTAAAAAAAAGTCATCTAAATGAGGAGCTCCAGGATGCCCGTTAAGTTTTTAAAGATGTAACGATGGCTTTGTATTTTCTTTTTCTGCCCCCACCCTGCTCTTGCGGCATAACTGTTATGCTTTTGGCGTGCCAACCTTGAAAGCTGACATGAGATCAAAGAACTGATAAATGAGAGGAAAGGGGACGGCTGACCTCCTGGATTATTTTCTACAAGAATTTGGGGCTTTTTTAAAGCAATAAGAAAAGTCATAAATAACTGGCCCTCAAATATCTTGTGGCACCTTTCTTCCAGTGAAACACGAACAATAGCTAGATAACATTTGTATAGGGATATGTACATATGGCGGCACTTATACGTTTAAGGAGAAATAAATACTCTCTCTCCCCCAGCAGAAAAAGGCCTTTGAACTGTTCCTTTAAAAAAAAGAAGAAGAAGCCAGCAGTTTATTTTAATGGAGCCTTGGAATAAATGTGATTTACAGGGTAGGGTTACCAGACAAGCATATCCCAAAAAGGGCCCGAAATTTAGGCCAACATAATGAGATGCTTGAAGAATCGGAATCACCCTCCAAAATACCAGGAAATTTAATAAGCTGTGTGTTGACCTCTTACATGTCCTCTTAATTTTACAGCCAACATGTAAAGATGATTAGCACCAATCTGACTCACTCAGTATGATCCCAGACAGTTGTGATTTCAGGGTAAAGGTTCAGAATGCAGCACATTTCTGAGGCCACAGGATGTCACATATGTGAAAGTGTATGTTATTCATTAACACTTGGCTAGAGAAGGTCCCAGGTGCTAGTTTGCCACTCAACCAAATGTGTGTGCCGTTGGACACACAGGCGACTGTGTATACTATCAGATGTGGTTTGGGTACAAATATCTGAAGGAGTCTCTCCTCCTATACAGACCTGCCCAGGTGTTGAGATCTGCAGAGGACGCCCTGCTGGCAGTTCTGCTGCCCTGCAAAGTTTGTGCAGTGGCGAGGCATGAGACAAACTACTTTGTTGTGGCTCCAGGGCTGTGGAATATGCCCTCTCCTCCAAGCTGCATCTGACCTCATCACTGGCATACATTGTGACATCAGGTTGAGACAAACCTTTTTGCACAGGCCTTTAGGGATGGAGGGTGAAATCAGAATATGCATAACTCGGTTAATTGTACTGAGCTGTTTGTAAACCACCCTGGGGGTGACATGGTGAAGGGTACAGTATACATAATAAAATGCTTGTGGTTGGATCTATTTTTGTTTCATCTTCAGGAAAGGCATGTACAGTATAGATAATACAATCATGGGGGGCTTGTCTTCTCCCTTTTTCTTGCCTGCATTTTTTCTTATTACACTGTCTGCATTTAGTTGCATTACAGGTACTCAAAGCCTCCACTCTGTATGAGTGTCAAAGTAAAAGAAGGCAGGGAACGACAACCCTACAATGTATCTGTCTTCCTAGTAAGTCCACCCCCCCAGCTCTTTCATAAGGATAAACATCTAAGATCATAATAGAGTTTGCAAACTTTATCACCCTTGCTACTGTGGTTTTTACACAAACTGTCCCAGCCACTTTCTCAAGAGAGAGGGAGGTGAATCATAGAATTGTGGGAACTTTGCTTTTCCTTGACCATGCATAGACCTCAGTATATAGAGGTGAGCACATCTACATAAACACAGAAGGAAAAACTTTGGGGAGGGCTTACACTCAGTGGTAGACAGCAACTTTTTTTGCAGCTGGTTTGTTTATCACTTTTTTGATCTTTGACCTTCTCCAGAAATCTCAAAACAGCATATCTGCCTCTCCAAATTCATTTTATCTTCACAACAACCCTGTGAGGTAGGCCAGACTGGGATAGCACTCCTAGCTCTAGCATATGGTGAGCTACACTGTCTGAGCAGGGATTTCAATCTTGATCTTTGAAGTCCTAGCCTGATTTGGAATCTGTGGCCCTCCAGCTGTTGTAAGGCTTCAACTCCCATCTTCCCTGGCCATTGGTCATGCCTGCTGTGGCTGATGGCAACATCTGGAGGGCCACTGGTCCCTCCAGCCTGCTCTAGCTAGTACACTTGAGTTCTTTTATGCTCTGTTAGTTAACCTTGTTTTTTGTTGTTGTTGCAAGGTGTGTTCAAATTGGCCATAAACTGGTCAGAGCCTCTAGAATCGGGCAAGCTCAACAGAAGGTCCAAATACGTAAATGAGAAATAAAAAGGGAGCGGGGGGGGGATGGATAGATCCTTCCCTCCCCTTGCCTTATCTTTCCCAATTAGAGCACCCCAAACCACAAAAGACAAGCAGAATGTTTGCTTCAATTGCTTGCTGGCATTGCTGGCTTTGTTGTGGACCCATTAGAATAAGCAGAAAATTAACTCTGACAACACGTTGCTTAGTAAACAAACATAGGTTGATTGATGAAGACAAACTGCAGAATTGCCCACAAAATGTTATTCGTCTGTCAAAGAGAAAGAGAGAGAGTCCTTTCTGAATCCTTTTACACCAGTTAAATGCAGCTTCCTTCTCAACAGAAGCAGCCAAGCAATTTAATAAATGTCTTTTAACATAATCTTAAATGACTTGGCTGCACAGAAATCCATTTATCATACAACAGAATTTCTATATAGGGAATACAGCACAAATTTTAATTGATGTGGAAACATAAGATTTTGTTTAATATCCTCATAATCCTGCCCATTTTGCTAATGAGATTATGGATTTTTTCCCCAGGTTTTTGTTTCTTATTTAAAAAGCAAACCAATAAATTATGTGGTGTGCACTAACTATTCTTACAGATAGAGTGTTTAATAAAAAACCCTGCTTGGTTGCCATCCAATCAAATCACTTGCAACACAACGGTAAAGAAATTACATGGAATTAAGGGCCAAACTACATGTTAGATTTATTTAGTGGAGGTGGGAAACGGATCCCAGCTAGCAAGGCTGCTTTGTACAGGTATGGCAAAGAGGGTGGATTCACGGCACCCAACCTAAAACTATATTACAATGCATTTAAAATCTGACATTGTTTAAGGTCATTAAGAATGAACGAGAGATTCACTCTATCCAACTATCAAGGCTCTTCCATTTCTGTCTACCTTGAAAAAAGGTATCCTTGAATTAAGAAATCCTTTTCTTCACCCCTCACTTAAAGTATGGGAATTCTTGGTTCAGAAACTAATTCCAGATAGTTCTCCTTTACTCCCATTCTTAGACCACCTGCAAGTTTGTGACCTGTCAAAATATAGTCAATATAAGGACTAGGAGGAAAAAGGTTTATACTCTATCCAAGATTTGTTCCCTTCACCTCCTAACAGTTAGAAGACCTATTAGCACCTTCACAAACTACTTGGCTTCAAAAGCTGCACATGCAGACTTTGGCTGTTGCTTACCTTAACAAATGGAGTGTTCAACATTCACTCACCATCTTTGAAAAACTGTGCTACGTCCATTCCAGATGGATAAAGAGTGAGGTACCTGTTCTTTACCAGAGCAGGTACCTCACTCGTCATATCATATTCATGATAATCGGTATCAGAAGAAGGGGAGCTTGCATTGAATATGAGCAGATATAGGGGAAGTACCTGAAGGTGACTGGAAGGCAGTATGGCGGTCATCCTCTTTTAAATTGATCTTTGCACTTGTCAAGGAACAATCACTTAAATTAATTCACTGGTGGTACCATGTTCCACCACCAGTACCATGTTACTGGTGGTAACATGTTCATGTTGTATTGGAGCTTGGTTTCTTCTCTTTGTTGTGGTGTGTGTGTGTGTGCTGTATTAATAGGACTTATTTTCTCTTATGATGGGAATATCAGGTCATAAGCAGCTTTTAAGATGAAGGGTTCAATGTGCTTTCTAACATTCTGAATATTACTGTGATTAAAGACCCAGGTTTGGTCTTGCTATCATTATTCTGAGGTGCAAATAAAGATATTTTGTTTAAGCCATCAACAATCCATTTCCTGGCACCAGCCGAGCTGGAGACCGCATTCTTACAAAGAAATGATTGTTTATTAACTATGCAAAACTGGTATGATAGGGTTTGGAGGTTGCACTTGTCAACAAACTAACAAAACATTGCAGAGTAGTCAGAGGCAAGATTACTTCTTCACCAGAGGAACCCTGACCATCTTTTGATCACTTTTCTTTATAGAGAGTTATGTTCTTCTGAACTTCATCTTGTTGTTCCAGGTTTTCTTTATTTAGACACCATGTCACTGACTCTCTCCAAGGTTAACGGAGGTTGATGTTAACTTTGCAAGTCTGCTGCTGTCATCAGTCTTATATGTTTGATATTCTTTCCAAAGTGTGTAATGTGGACACATGGCTCACTTATGTTTCTATCTTTTCTCAGTGTGATCTTTGGATTGTTTTCATTGTTTTCTATCAGTTTCAATGTTTTGTCTGTAATAAAAAAATAAATTGCTAAACACTGCTGAAAGGTTAACAAAATGTTAACAATTTTTTGTGAATGTTAACAAAAATGTTTCTCCAATGTGCCCTCTTTCAGCTCAACCCTAGTTTTACCCCTTGGCCATACTGATCAGGACAGATAGATCCGTCTTACGGATCTGTCACTTGCTGTTTTTGTAAGCGTACATCTGTTTGGAGTGGGTATTATTATTTTTTAGTATTTGCTTTCTAGAAACCTATTTTACCGTAAATTGTTCTTGTAAACCACTTCTGAACAGCAGGAGAGGTGCTGAAATAATAACGAAATAAAACAGCAACAACCAAATAAATAAAAATGAAGAGGGGATAGCAGCAAGGCTGAGTCTGACGCATTGCTTTCAACGAACCCTTCAAATCTTTGGCTGCAGATCTCTAGCGCTGGCACCGTTTTTTGCTTCACCCACCGTTGAAATGAATGAAGCAGTCACAGTCAGTCAGTTGCAGCTGTTTGCTCCAGTCTTAATTCCACAGAGATAATGCTAATTGTCAGCTTCTCCTGGATATGCCCCAACCTACTCATTGTGCTTTATTCTTTTTCCCAAGCAGCATGAGCTTCCACCCACTGTTCCTAATTGCTGTACATTTCCTGTTCTTACCATCCACACCTGAGTTTCCAGTCACAGGCTGATAAAAGGACAAATGAAGGGGAACCCACCTTCCAGCTGTTGTCCCATGGAGCATCAAAGCTTCAGCCGAGATGGGGAACGCCGCCGAAACAACGTGAGCAGTCCTTAGGAAAATCGTTTGCAATAGCAAATTCCCCACCCTGTTCGTCATGGGAATGGAAGGAGGAAACCACCGAAAGGAAGTGGGGGGAAATAGGAGTGAGAGAGAGAAATTAAAATATCAAAGCAAGTTGGAAAGGTTATTTTCATACAGCCACTACAGGCTTCATGATTTCATAGGGAAATGTTTGAAATGTTTCCCCTTCTTGAACTTCCTTACACGTTCCTCCACCATGCATTTTTTAAAAAGCTATGGTCCTATCTATACTGTTGCTGTTATTTTATCATCACCATCTAACGCCAAGTTCTGTAAGTGTTGTATAGCTACTACTAAAATGAAGCAGTCCCTGCTTATGGGTTCATAATCTAATAGACACAGTGCAAAGGGGGGGGGAAACAATCAAGAGGAAAGCATTGGGGAAGGCATCAAGGACTATCAGTGGCTACTAGTCATGATGGCAGTGGCCACTGGTCCATTGGAGCAAATGGGGCACTGCCCAACATCAGACTGCCCTCAGCCAGCATCCACCTGTCTGACTTATTAGGAAATTACTTACAACCAGCTTAATAGCTTCCTCCTCCTTAATTGTTGCCCCCTGCAAAATTAAGCAAGGAGGAGGATGTCTCTGTCTTAGTTGTCTCTGCCTGTCATTAACTCTGGTGCCACCTTCTGTTGGCCTCCCTGCCAGTGTGGTGTAGTGGTTAAGAATGGTAGACTCGTAATCTAGGGAACTGGGTTCGCGTCTCCGCTCCTCCACATGCAGCTGCTGGGTGACCTTGGGCTAGTCACAGTTCTTTGAAGTCTCTCAGCCCCACTCACCTCACAGAGTGTTTGTTGTGGGGGAGGAAGGGAAAGGAGAATGTTAGCTGCTTTGAGACTCCTTCGGGTAGTGATAAAGTGGGATTTCAAATCCAAACTCCTCTTCTTCTTCTTCTTCTTCTTCTTCTTCTTCTTCTTCTTCTTCTTCTTCTCCACAACTTCCCAGTTCGGAACTAGATGGACGTTTGACCTGATCCAGCAGAGATCTTCATTTGAAGCTGCTCCTTAAGTGACCAATGGATGGGGCAAGGTTGGTAACCCCTTTGTCATTACGTTTTCTCCTTCTCTCATAACACTAAAACTTGTGGGCATCCAGTGACATCCATTGGAAGATGCAGGACAGATTTTTAAAAAGGACTTCTTAATGCAGCGCTTAGCTAAACTAGGAACTCGCTCCCATAGGAGGCAACAATGGACACCAACTTGAATGTCTTTAAAAGAGGATTGGACAAATTCATGGTGGATAAGGCTATCGATGGCTACTAGCCATGATTACCATGCTCTGCCTCCACAGTTGGAGGCACAAATGACATTGAATGCAAATTGCTAGGAACTGCAGGTGGGCAGATGCTCTTGTGCTCGGGTCCTGCTTGCAGATTGGCCATTGGCCTGATCCAGCAGGCTATTCTTATGTCATTATGCTCTTCCTGGGAGGCAAGGGGTACAGTTCCCCAGAGACCCTAGATCCCCATTCTGGGGGCAAAGGCCATAGTAGGCCTCCCTTCGGCCTTGCAAGCCCGTGAGACTGTGGACTGAAATTTATTTAACAACCATCCTTTCCAAACAAGGCAGGAATTGTAGTCTTGTGACTAGGGCCCTCTTCGCAGGAATTCTCAGTACCTCACCAAGCTGCAAGTTCCCAGGATTCTTGGAGAAGTGGGGAGCCACAACATTTAGTCTGATAGGCAAATGGGAATAAGCTGTAATTTAGACAACTATAAAGATGACCAGGCAAATTCATGAAGGTTGATAGGTCTATCGGTGGTTATTAGTAAAGAAAGTTTCCAGATACTGTATAGGGATAGTACTGGACAAACAAGCCAGTTTTATTTTGATGAAAGAAGGGGGGGGGATGGCAGCATGGCTCCAGTCTGGAAATCTGAATTGAAACCCTGCACTAGTTTCTTGCCCAAAATTGCCTCCTTCCCTATCTGCTGTTTGCACCCACCCACTCATGTCCACCAAATATTTTGCTGGGGGTCTTGCTTCAAATGGGCCTTCTTGTTCATTGTCCCTGGAGTCTTGGTCAACTTAACTCATAAAACGCATGGGTAAAAAAATAAAGATTCTTGTGTAGGCCTTCTGCCTCTTTTGGGAGATTCCTGGACATTCCTCCATACCAACAAGTTGTTTTCAGCAGAGCCATTCAGTGTATGTAATTAATTGCCAAGACACTTCTTGATAGTGACAATGCTAATGCACAATTCACAGAACTGAAAGGAAACTTTCATATTCTGCTGCTGTTGTTTTTCATTGTCATTGTTCTACATCAGAAAAACACAGAGCTCCTCAAGAGACATCTGAATTCTATTTGCCTAAAAGCTTGTTCTTTAAATAAAAATGGTGTTTGGAGAAAAATCTATTCGTTTCCCCATTGTAGACTGAAATGTCTGTCCTCTCATGGGGAATAAATTTTAATTTACTGTAATTTTTCTTATGGTTTTTCACTTAGCATATCACTGCAAACAAAGAAGGAGAGAACACAAGCTCCCTGTAAGCAGAATAGAGCGAAACCAAATTAAGTATATTTTTTAAAAAGAAAATCAATAAAGTAATTATCAAGCTGTACTCTTGAGATCAAAGAAAGCATATGCACCTATGCTTTTAAGCAGTGTCCCTTTAAAAACATTTGTATAGCACCTTGTATAGCGTTCATGGCATTTCACATCACTATCTATGCTCCAATTGGGTGTTGGTTGTTTTTCCAGCACTGCTTCTCCACCCTGAGTTTCCTAGATTGAAGTCTAACATCTGCATTGGATGTCTTGCTTTTGTGCGCACCAGTGAAATCAGCTAGGTTGGTGGGCATACAAGAGACAGGTCCTTCTTGGTGGTGGCTCCACAACTGTGGAGCTTTCTTCCAGCTGACATTCACTTGAATCCTTCAGTGCTGGTATTCACAAAGGCCTTGAAAATTACTTTTTTTGAAAATTGCCTTTCCTTAATAGAATGTTGGTGATCTAATTAAGTACCTCCTGTGCATCTTTTGGATGTGTCCATTCAGTGCTTTGGACTCTCTCACTATGTCACTCTGTAAGGACTTAAAAATGGAGGATACATTCATTCAGCTTACATTTGAATGCAAGCCCATCCAATATGAACTTCCTGAATCAATATGGGAACCGAAACACAAATTGTGTGATGTAGCTCTCCAAAGCCCACCCCCTTCAAGTGTTATTAGGTGAAATGCTGCACAAAAATGTTTATATCAGTAAAACTAATATACAAAATGCATTACACTGGAAAAATTGCTTCCAAAAATATCTAGATAAGGCAAAATTGTGTACAAAAATGCATATATTAGGTTGTGTACAAAAATGCATATATTAGGTGACCTGCTGATAAAAATGTGTACAAATTTTCATGTGGGCTTTAAAAATATATTTGCAAAATGCTTTGGAAATGGTGAAAACTCAAAATGCTTTGGAAATGGTGAAATTGATAGCCTCTTATATAATAATAATAATAATATAATAATAATTATATTATTATTATATAATAATAATTTATTATTTGTACCCCGCCCATCTGGCTGAGTTTCCCCAGCCACTCTGGGCGGCTCTTCCATCCACACAGGGCTGAGAAGTGAGGAATCAATAAATAAGAAATAAATAAGAAATTGGAATACATTTGCAAGTAGCATAATTTTCTCCAGCACTTTTTGAGGGAGCTTTTGGTGTATCAGTCATCTCCTAATCTTGATGTGTTGATTAGCTCTCCTGGACAGAAGCAACATGGATACAAGCTGTACAACTCTTTGTCCCCATCACATGATCTCTAAAAATGCAAGGTAGCTAGAAATGATGCAGGGGAATTTTTTACAAGCATGAGGAATGCACATCTGGAGGATCCGGGCAGAACAGCCAATCAGTACATAGCAGAACTCAAACAAAGAGAAACAGAATAAGAACATAAGGACCTGCTGGATCAGGCCAAAGCTCACCTAGTCCAGCATCCTGTTCTCACAGTGGCCGACCAGATGCCTGTGGGAAACCAACAAGCAGGATGCGCTCTCCCTTCCCGTGGTTTCCAGCAACTGATATTCAGAAGCATTACTGTCTCTGGCCATAGAGGCAGAGTATAGCCATTGTGGCTAGTAGCCACTGGTAACCTTCTCCTCCGTGAATTTATCCAATCCTCTTTTAAAGTTGGAGGTGATCAATGCATCCTGTGGGAATGAGGTACTTGTATTAAATATTTGTATGCTAGGTATGTATCCTGCCAAAGTTTTATCCCCCCTTCTCAGTTGTAGAGTGCATGATCCACAACCCAAATGTCTCATGGTTGTAAGTCTGTAGCGGAGTTCATTGTTTTTATTCAGAAGGGCCCAAGTTCAATTTCCAGAGTCTCTGCAGGGCTAGAAAGGCTATTCTTGTCTAAAACCCTGAAAAGCCATTGTCATTCTGCATGGACAATACTGAGCTAAATGGGCCAATGGTCTGGTTAAGTAAGTATAAGGCAGCACCCTCCTTTCCTATTTTTTTTTCTTTTTAAAAAGTGAACCCCAAAATGTCAGTACAGTCCTCATTCTCAGTTATGAAAGAAAATGCACCAATTCATTTGTGTGATTCTATAACATGGTTCTGGGAACTGCAAGCCAGCAGTCATTGCTGAGATGGCTTCACATTTCTGCACCTCAGCAAAGTAGGTTTTCTCTTTCTTTTTAAAAAGCCAGTAATCTTTTAACGGCTTGCTTCTGTTAGACTGTGTTGTTCCTGCTGTGTTTTATTAGACACATATAAAATTAACAACAGAGCTATAATGATTTCCTAAACCGGCTCCAACACAAATTTCCAATTTGAGGTCAGATGCATTGACTAATAAAATTTTACTACTGTAGTCGAGCGGTGGTAGTTAGGCTTCCAGAAACGCAACTCTTAAGTCACCAGAATTAGCCACCACATAAAATGAAAATAAGCACATGCTCAACTTAATTTGTGTGGCCTTAATGGTGACCTATAGCAGTCTCGTCCAGTACATAAACATTTCATAGTAAGTCTTTCTGCATCAAAACCAGAAATAATGTTAAACTTTCTTATTAGATATACCGTAGCTCCATCTTACAGATAGCACTCTGCCTATTACTCCATACTCTAAAAATAAGATAAAACAAATAAACTGCACTTTAGACTGTCCAAAAGCCAGGAATATTTTATAACCTGTATCGATTATGCAAATTGCCTATGACTATGTACGTACTCAGTTTCCTGGGAGTAAGTCTAATTCAAGGGGATCTACCTCTGAGTAGAAATGTATGTGATTGCAAGGTAAATGTGCCTGATTTCTCAATCTCTTGCACAAACTATTTTTGGTAGCAGATTATACCGCAACTCTGTTTTTGCTAGTTATATGCAGGACACAGAAAATCCAACCTCTCAAATGAAAATGAAAGGTTACCTAACAACCTTTCCCGCAGCTGAACTAACAGCACAGTTCCTCCCAAAAGACTTTCAAGCATAATCTTGGAAGCTTTAATGCCCAGAAACCTTGAAGGAGTTCATGGAGGTGTGCCTTTGCCATCTCGCCTTTACAACAACCCTGTGAAGTAGCCAAGACATAATTGTCCCAACCCACTGAGTTTCATTGCTGAATGGACATTTGAACCTGGGTCTCTCAAGTCAAAAATGCATCTCTCTCTAGCCACAACACCACACTGAAATGAAAGCTATTTTAAAAATAAATAAAAGCACTAAAAATGGGGAGGAGGTACATATTTAGGCTACCTTGGGGAAACATCTGAAACCCATCAATCCTGCTAACTGCAGTCCTGGCTTATCCATGGCCCACCCTGCCCCCAACAAAAACAACTGAATCCTTGGAGATCAGATCAAGAGATTAGTTTATGGTATTAGAGATTAGCTTTTCTCGCCCCCCCTCCCCCAACATAAGAGACTCTTTGGGGTTTTGTTATTTAACTTGTCCCTCAGGCCTGGGGCTAATGCCATTAAAACTATTTTACAGGCAGCAGGGTCCGCTCAATGAGGTGCTGTTTTAAACAGCGCCCCCCTGCAGAGCCTAGTGTCAAAGTTCTCAGCTATTTACAGGTGACATCACAAGAGCCCAGCCCAGCCCAGCAAGCCTTCGTTTGCATTTACAGAAGCAAAGCCCGGGCAAGAGAATGGCATTCTGAAGTTCCAAATTGGCTTCTGGAATGGTGGGGGAGTTTGGGAACTTTACTGAAATTGTGCATTGTGCCTCAAGGGGAAGGCAGTGGGTAGCAAAGTGGCGAAAAGAGATGGATTCGTGTTCTTTAAGATGGGGAAAGGGGAAGTGTGACAAGGGAACAGAATTTATTTCTGGTTATTTTATAAGATTTGAAGCCCACCTTTTCAAGTCCAAGATGCTCAAGGTTCCACCATTTTGTCCTCAGGCTGCCCTTGCAAGAAGCAGCCTGTATCTGTCTTGCTCACTCCTTCAAAACAGTGGTGCAGACTGGACCTAGAGAGGGGGGGCAGCAAATAGATGGCAGCAGCTAGGAGCAAAACTCCCTGGAAAAGACTCTGATGTTGGAAAAGGGGATGACAGAAGGGGACGACAGAAGACGAGATGGTTGGACAGTGTTCTCGAAGCTACCAACATGAGTCTGATCAAACTGCGGGAGGCAGTGGAAGATAGGAGTGCCTGGCGTGCTCTGGTCCATGGGGTCATGAAGAGTTGGACACGACTAAATGACTAAACAACAACAACAACAAGGAGCAAGTGAGACCAATCAGGACATCTTGCCCCAAAGTCCACCCAAATCTGCAGCCCACACTAATGGGAATGAGCTTTTTTTGGAGGGGATGGGTTTAAACTAACATTGATTTAGGCCGTTATTAGGCTTAGTCCTTCCATCCCTCAAAGTAGGATCCAGACTGGTGGTGATGGTGATGATGAGATTGAAATATCAACCTCAACACAAGTGAATTCTTCTGAATTGCACCAGCCTTGAAGGAGCTTTTCTAATGCGTTCCCTGAGCTGCATTTGCACATCTGCACTAATACAAAAGGCATTCACATGTGTCTCTCTGTGTGCAAAACATGTATGGATGTGCAATATTAATTATAAAAGCTACTGCTATTTATTCCCAGGGGAATTCACATGTGGGCAGATGTGCTGTACAGTATAGAGTTCAATCATAATTGCATTTATTTAGTTTAAGGTTTTCGTTTATTTTTATTTTTAGGGGTGGAGAGATTAAAAAAGAAGTAGATTCTTCACGCCTTCCTTAGCAGAATAATTAATGCAATTCTGCTATGGTGTTGGGAAAGCTGCCGTGATAATTAGCATATGCAGTTTCATATTCGGATACCTGATGTTCTTTAATGCCATTGCTGTCGCCTCACACCATATGAATGCACGGCAGACAATAAGAGGAACAACCACTGCCCCCCTCCTCTTTTAAGAAGCCCCTGTGACTCCATACAGCTTTTCTTTGGACCCCTCCTTGATGTAAAAAGAGAGAGACAGAAAGCTTCACTCCGCAGCTCCCACCAGTTTTGTTCGAAGTCAAAGCACCTCTCTCCGGGGCCGCACATTGTGTTAAAGTAACAGATTTGTGTTGGTTCCTGAAGAGAGGCGTAATGAAAAATATCGACACTCTGGGTTGCAAGGCCTTTTTAAAGACCAAAGTGCTGAGCAGGATCTCCCATGGAGAAACCTTTGTGTTTCGATGCAAATGAACCTCAGCAAAACAGACTGGGGACAATAACCCGGGCAGAATCAGAGCAGGGCAACCCATCTGTAACTATTTTGTTAACTCAACATTTCTTACATTCTCCTCCATGCAACAAAACATTCTATGTTGACAGCTGTGAATTTTAAAGCAACTCCTTGGTGTATGTTTTCCTAATTTTAGGTATTCAGACAGTGGCTCACCCACCCGCCCTGCAGTGCCAAGAGAAGCTCAGGAGGATCCATAACTTACAGATTTTCTACACCCTTCCGAAAGTCCAAATGGACACAGGTTTTGCTAAACAAAGCTGGAATGTACATGTTTAATGACCAGGACCTCAAATAGCGAGGAAAATCAGGAGTTGTTGGACGCACAACACACAATTCATACAAAACAGGGAATTCAGCTAAGGGTTCAGTGTGAATTGCTGTAACTCTTATTGTGTGTGGGGGAGGGTACATGCTAATTAAGGGAGATTAAAAAAAAACCATTCCCTGTTTGCTCACTCTTAATGCTGTATGTTTGTTGTTTAAATAACATCCTGTATAAATTAAAACGGACAGAAGATTTTGTCCACCATACTTGCTGAGGACAGGCCTAGAGACCACGGGTGCAAAGAGTCAAGAAGGGCAGCATAAGGACAAACATCAGAAAAAAAACTATCCTAAATATAACAGTGGGGCAAGCAATCTAGGAAGGAGAAATCTGCTCCATTGGGGAGCCTGACATGTCTGTTAGGAACTGGGTGCAAAATGAATCACAAAGAATGCATGTGTTTGGGGCAGGAGACCGAAGTGTAATTTTCCTGCAGGGGCCCAAATGAAATGAAATGGGCTTGTGCTGGATAATGTTCTACTCAGTGGTACTCCTGAATAGCTCCCACCTGGTGAATTCTGCAAACATGAGAATTATAGAAAATGGAGGGGAAATGGGGTTGCGGTTATTTTATATTTGTTTATCACCCTGTCCAAAGGGTTTGGTATACCTTATGCTATTGTTGTTGTTGTTTAGTCGTTTAGTCGTGTCCGACTCTTCGTGACCCCATGGACCAGAGCACGCCAGGCACTCTTGTCTTCCACTGCCTCCCTTATGCTATTGGGTAGAGCAATTCCATGAAGGCTGGTGAGGGATAAGTTGAGATGGAGGAAAAGTAAAATCCAGTGCTCTCCGGTCTCTATCAGTTGGCAGGACAATGGATGATGACATATTTCCCTTTTCCATTGTTTTTTTTTTTTTTTCATTGTCCACAGCAAGGATGCTTGTGAAGGTGGGTATCATTTTTCACCCACAAACCTCCCTCTCTGTGGGTGGAGGATCTGCAACAGCCCCTGGCCCCTGGGATACCCCTGGGCATTCTTGCAGGGAGGGGAGCAGAATTGTGTCTCAGAATCACCCCCTTACATTTACAATAGCATTTCATTTATTTTCTTTAAGGACTCATTTTAAATGAATATATCATGTCGTTGATATATTATGTCCTACATAAAATGAATATATCATGTCGTTAAACATTTTGTGACTGGCCCAAGGTCAGCCAGTGATCTTCATAGCCAAGTGAGGATTTGAACCCTGGTCTCCCAGCTCTTAGTCCAACACTCTGACCACTACACAACACTGCCTCTCAGTTAAGAGAACAAATTCTGCTGCACAAAATACATCCACATAACCTCACCTCTCAGATTCAGGCTGTGTACACAGTATTGTGTACTCTGGCTCCAGTGCGCTCCTGCCACTGTTGTTTGAAGCTATTAATATGTATCCTGTAGTTTCTTGAGAAATACTGTTGTTTGGTGTGAATTCCCTCAAACCAGCTTTCCTCCCATTTGAAAACGTAAGCCGCAGTCAAACTGAGGTGGGTGCGCTTGTGACAGCTGGTGCACATGCGCAGACGACAGCTTTGTTGAATAGATTTTAGGGGTGGGATTCAGGCACAGGAAAACAAATCAGGTCATGCACAGCAGGCGAAGGCATTCCTGCCCCTCTCTGGTGTGTACAGCAAAGTGTAAATGTGACTTGAAACGCAGTGTGGGAAAACGATATTGTTGCATTTCAAGATAGTAGGTAATCAGTACCTAGCCTCAGATTCCAATCTGCAGTTTGGGGAGAATATTGCTCTGCTCTACCTAACAGGGTTGTTGTAATGTTATTATAGGAAGGCTCTAAAAAACTACATGCATATTGGATGAGAACCAGTGTGATGCAGTGCTCAGAAGTGCTGAGCCATGACCTGGGAGACCAGGGTTCAAATCCCCACTAGGCTATGAAGCTTGGGTGACAATGGGTCAGTCACTGCCTCTCAGCCTAACCTACCTCACAGAGTTGTTGAGAGGATCAAATGGGGAGGGGAAGAAGCACGTATGCCACCTTGAGCTACTTGGAGGAAAAGCGGGATATAAATGAAAATGATGGCGGTGATGATATATTGGCCTTTCGGGCTGTACATATTCAGGGGGCTCCATCTCTTGGCCCAGAATGCCTTGGCCCCCTCCCCTCACAAGAAGAGCTCTTAATACAGATTTACATGATAGGTTTACACTGAGCTATTATGATCTATCATGTAACTGAGCGCTTAACGACTGTTTAATACAAGGATTATTGACATAGAAGATGTAACAGCTGCTTGCGAGTTACCCTTGCAGTAGCTGACTGCTTCCCTCCCTGCCATGGCTCTGTCAGTTTTATTATTTATTTTCTTAACTATCCAAAGGCACATTGCACTCCTCAAAGCTCGTGGGGGGAAGGGGGAGGGGGAAGCTGAGGTAATTTAAACTTTTTTTTGTTTTATCTAAATTTTTATTTTTTAAAAGAGATGGAAATGACAACTTCTCTGGGCTTGTTTCATTAGCTCTTCAGTGGCTTTAAAATAACTTGTTTAGCAATGAGGAGGGAAGAGAAAAGTGTTTTTATTTAGCCTGAGAGACTTAAGGTTGATGTTTAATTTTAAGAGGAAACATCTAAACCTCCAAATAGTTTCTGGGTACCCTGGCATGTCTTTCTCTGTAGCGGAAGAAAATAGAAGTAATATTCTGGAAGCAACAAAATCCCTGAAAGTGAAAAATGAAAAGAAAAATGGAGGGGAGGCGTTGAGGAGGGAAGTGAAGTCTTCCTTCCCTTTCCCATCTTTTAACAATGAATATTTTTGCTAGCCAACTCTCTCAGAGACAGGGTCGGCTTCCTTTCATGTAATTGATGTCAACTTTCTCCAGCGCTCGGCTGAGACAAGTTCTCGAAATGTGAAGCAGGAAATTGTACCGTCAAAAAGAGGGGGGGTCGTGGGGGAAGTGAGCATTCTTTCCACACAGTTTAGGTCAGGCCCCTGAATCTCCTCAAAAGAAACAGAATAAAATAAAATAATAAAATAAATGCTAGATTTATACCATGGCTGCCAAGAGCTCTTATATTTTTGTGGCCTCCTGTTGCTAAGATAAAGGATGTTTCCTACTGACTCTAAAAAGCTGGCCTCATTTAAAACCCTGGCTATGTTCTGACAAAACTTGCTGCTGTCACCCCAAATTGAGCAAATGAGCCTATACTCCACAGTATAAAGGCAAAAAAGAGTTATTGAATATCACCCAGGGAGCAGAAAATGAACTGGCTCCCGTTTCTAGCTGACCTCTTGGACATATTTCTCCCCCACCTGAAAATTGGCCTCACCACTCAGCCCTAATTTCTCTTGCTGTCGGAGGGCAGCAGGAAGGACTGCTAGAACTTTTCAACTCCAGACAGATCAAGTTTTCTTTGCTTTTTCCTCTCTCTCCCCCTTTGTATGTCTTCAGACCAAAAGGTGGTAGAAAGGAAGGCTCTGAAGTCAAAAGAGAGTGGCTTCAAATTGAAAAAGGTCTCTCAAGTCAACAGTGTTGCCCCCCCTCCCCCAGCACAATTGTTGGTTCTGTTTCAATATGGCTGCCACATGAAGAAAAGAACAGACAGAACAGAGTGTGGGAGTAATGGTAATCACTATTAATTCAATTTATACCTTGCCCTTTCTCCCAGAGGAGGCCAGGGTGGCAAACACATCAACAATAAAATATAAAAATTAAAGCATTCTAAAAACTGTTACAAACAGTGCTTTTTTTCTGGGGGGATGCAGGGGTACGCATCCTAAACATTTTTTTGAATCTATGCTTGGCCTCATTGAGGGGCAGTAATTCAATATGAGTAGGAAAATGAGAGTACCCCTAAACATTTTTTTTTTTTTTTAGAAAAAAAGCACTGGTTACAAACATTCTAAAAATATTTACAAACAATATCTCAAGAGTTGCCAAGAACAGTGTCTTTTGGACATCAAATGCCTGGGTAAAAAAGAATGGTTTTTAATCCTCCCTGGAAGTCAATAAGTAGGAAGGGCGTTCCACAAATTCAGAACTACCACTAAGAAGGCCCTGCCATGGGTCAGCATCAGCAGTGGCGTTGTCACCAACAAGGCCCCACCTGCCAATCACAGGGTCTGAGATGGTTAATAAAGTAGGATAGGATGGGTTGGAAGCTGCTCAGTATTATCTGCACTGACTGTCAACATCTCTCCAGGGTTTCAGGAAGCCCTAACTGGAGATGCTGGTAATTGAACCCGGGACTTTCTGCATGTGTACCAGTTGCTCCTTTGCAGAGCTGTGACCCTCCCAAGCATACTTTGAAACCCTGTGGTTGTTGTTTTTAAAAATTAACCACCTGCACTACTGCTACTAACTCCTCCCCCAGGGGTGACACCAGAAAAATAATAATTATGGGGCAGGGCACAAAGGGGGCACAGTATATTTCTAGGTGGGTGAGCTGTGTCCCACAAGTTAATTTTTAGGCACCAGGCGAAAACGTTCCTCTTCAACCAGGCCTTTGGCTGATTAATATCCTATAGCCTTTTAAATGTATCTGTGGGAAGGGGTGGTGGTGCCAGGCGAAAACGTTCCTCTTCAACCAGGCCTTTGGCTGATTAATATCCTATAGCCTTTTAAATGTATCTGTGGGAAGGGGTGGTGGTGGTTATTGTTTTGTTATTTCCATTTAATTGTTTACTTGTGTTTTATCTTGTATTTTATTCTGTGAACCGCCCTGAGATCTTTTGATCATAAATTAAACAAACAAACAAACAAACAAGTTGCTGAAAGTAAAATCACAGTACAGTGGTACCTCAAGTTAAGAACTTAATTCGTTCTGGAGGTCCATTCTTAACCTGAAACTGTTCTTAATCTGAGGTACCGTGTTTCTCCTAAAATAAGACATACCTAAAAAATAAGCCATGGCACGGTTTTCATCGCGCTCCATGGCGGCTGAGGCGGCGCACACACCCAGCCAGCGGCGGGTCACTGTACCATACTTAATAAAAATAAGACATCCCCGAAAATAAGCCATACCGAGCTTTTTGGAGGGAAAAAGAATATAAGACGGTGTCTTATTTTAGGAGAAACAGGTACCACTTTAGCTAATGAGGCCTCCTGTTGCCACCGCGCGATTTCTGTTCTCAACCTGAAGCAAAGTTCTTAACCCGAGGTACTATTTCTGGTTTAGCGGAGTCTGTAACCTGAAGCGTCTGTAACCCGAGGTACCACTGGTTTAGGGAAGTTTTTAATCTGTGATATTTTAATGTATTTTGATATTTGTTGGAAGCCGCCCAGAGTGGCTGGGGAGACCCGGCCAGATGGGCGAGGTACAAATAATAAATTATTATTATTATTATTATTATTATTATTATTATTATTATTATCTGTTAATGTTGGGAGTCCAGCAATGGGGCAAGCAAGGGGGAGCTCCTTGTGTGATGAGGAACTTGCCCACCTCTTGTACCACCCATGCTTTCTCCCAATCTTTTAATTATTTCACTTTTTTCTGCTCTCCTTGGTGAGGTTGCTTTAGCAGGGGTGCCCAAACTTTTTCCAAAGAGGGCCAGATTTGATGAAGTGAACATGCGTGAGGGCCGCCCAAAGTTGTTGAGCTTTTTAAAGGATTTAACTTCTTAAGCTTTTTGAGGGATTTGACCCCAATAAATAAACTGCCACAGGGGCCAGATAAAACCGGCCCCCAAGACGGACTTTGGACATGCCTGCTTTAAAGTTACTAGACAAACACACAACCTAGGAGCCTGACCTCTTCCAAAAAACGCCAGGAAGTAACAGTTTCCTAGCACACAAAACCACCTCTGGCTCAAAGAGCCACCAAGCACTCAGACGGCTTGTGTGGCGGCGCCAAAGCACTGAAGGATGTAGGGGAGGCTGTGGTGTAGAATGGGATTCTGACCACCATTAGCTCTCTGTGTAAGAGCTAGATGGAACCACTCAAGCAGAGGGCCTGATCTCTGACAGCTCACTCAAAGGAAGATAAGCAAACGTTGCCACATTGCAGAGGCATCTGGAAGGGGAATCACCTTGCATTCATTCACACTCCCTCGGGGACAGAGCAGTACAAAGTACACACAGAGATCTGGGGGATGATACAATGGTCTTTTAAAGAAAGCATTTTGAAATGACAGTGGCACCAGATTTCTAAGCTACAGAACCCTCCATGTTGTTGATGTCAGAAATGCCTTGAGGTTTTCTCAAGCTTTGGATGCACTGATAGAGAGGTACTTTGTATTGTCCACCATGGGATCATGTTGGCAGGTACGTGGCTGTGCAGAGCAACTCCTGCACCCTGTGACCCACCAAGCCCTGTATCAAGGCCTGGCAGGCCAGCTGTCTCCATTTGGCAGGTAACCTAGCAGTATAACTGTCTGCTAAGCTGGTGTTTTGGCTAATGTATCACACCCTTGGAGCCTGTTAAGATGTGTTGTGTTTCAGAAGCTGCTACATATGACCAAACTGTTATTTTTACCATTTCTTTTTTTTAAAACCTTGTTTTTGTTCTTTGGGGCTGCCTTATTCCAACCTTCTCCAATGTGGTACCGTACAGATGTTTCTTAAATCTTGAGGCTCCTTTTGTGTGCAATATTTCTTTTTCTTTCTTCTTTTAAGGTAAAGGTCAAACAGCACGTGCTTAAACAAAAATCAAAAGTGATTTCCATTTTAGCCTATTATCCAGCAGCACAAGAAGCTGATGATGTCACATTTCACAGTAGTTAAAAACAGGCTCATGCAGGTAGCAATCCGGGGTATTGAAATTGCATAAGAAACCACCACCACCACCACCACCACCACCACCTATTAAATTTCTATACCTCCCTTCATCTGAAGATTACAGCACAGTTTACAATACGGAAACAAAAAAACAAATACATACCATAATAACAAACAAAAACAAGGCCCTCTCAAACATACAGTTTAAAAGGCCACAGATGGTTGAATTAGCCAAAGGCCTGGGAGAAGAGGAATGTTTTTGCCTGGTGCCTAAATATATATATTGAAGTGCCAGGCAAGCCTGAGGAAAGCATTCCACAAATGGGGAGCCACCACAGAAAAGACCCGTTCTCGTGTTGCCACCCTCTAGACCTCTAATGAAGAAGGCACATGAAGGATGGCCTCAGATGTTGATCATAGGGCCCAGGTCCGTTCATATGGGGAGAGGCAGTCCTTGACCTATTGCAATACTAAGCTGTTTAAGACTTTATAGGTCAAAACCAGCCCCTTCCTGCACCCTCTCCCAGATGTTAATCTAAGGTTACCAGATTTTTTTCAATGAATCTGGGGACACATTTCAACCTCAATAGATTTTGTATGGGGATTGCTTTGTAAATCCGGGGACTGTCCCCAGGAAACGGGGATGTCTGGTAACCTTATGTTAATCAGCCAAAGGAATGGTTGAGAGGAATGTTTTCACCTGGCACCTAAAAGCATATAACGAAGGTGCCAGCCAAACCTCCCTGGGGAGAGCATTCCACAAATGGAGAGCCACCGCAGAAAAGGCCCATTCTCATGTTGCCACCATATCATGGAAGAGACACACAAAAAAGGGCCTCAGATGATTATCTTGGGGTCTGGGTAGGTTCATGTTGAGAGAGGCATTCCTTGAGGTATGTAAGTGCAGTTTAATAAATAATGCAAATAGATAGGGCTGCACCCTAAATGATATTTCAAGTAGGAAAATACCAAAAATGACAAAAAGGCAAAAGCAAGCAACTAAAAGGTAAAAAAGGTAAAGAACTCCTGGACAGCTAGGTCCAGTCAAAGGTGACTATGGGGTTTCGGCACTCATCTCGCTTTCAGGCTGAGGGAGCCGGCGTTTGTCTACAGACAGCTTTCCGGGTCATGTGGCCAGCATGACTAAACTGTTCTGGCACAACGGAACACCGTGATGGAAGCCAGAGCGCATGGAAACGCTGTTTACCTTCCCGCCACAGCGGTACCTATTTATCTACTTGCACTGGCATGTTTTCAAACTGCTAGGTTGGCAGGAGCTGAGATAGAGCATCAGGAGCTCACTCCATCACGGGGATTTGAACCGCTGACCTTCCAATCGGCAAGCCCAAGAGGCACAGTGGTTTAGACCACAGCGCCACTCGCGTCCCTAAGCAACTAAAGCCAAGGTTCTCAAAGGTCTCCTGTGAGAACATGATGGATTTTGACTGGTACCTAAAAGATAACAATGCAACCATCAGGTCAGGGGAAATCAATGTGGTAACTGCTACAATGTTGGTGGACCCCTATCTCCTACCACCCTGACATTTTTTCATGCTGGCTGAGGGTGATGGAAGTTGCAGTCCAAACAACCAGGGAGAGAGTTCCCAAATTTGTATGCCACCACAGAAATGCCTTCCTTCTCTTTCTGATATGAACCTGTCTACTTTGTGATGGTGGAGAACCCCAGTTTGTGTGCATTTTGAGAATGAACTGAATGGACGGGGAGATTTGTATGGAGTTCTGTAGTTTTAAAAAGTAAGCAAGTCTGACTTGACCGTAAATAAAAAATTATGCAGTGGAGAAATTGTTCTTTTTTGGGACACTGCCTCTTTTTCCCAGAAGATTAAAGATAAAAATCTGTGACGCTAAATCTCAAATGGTGAAGTACTTCTGACATTCACTGACAGACTAACAGATTAAGCATATGCAAGTTTAGGCTTGATTACACACACACACACACACACACACACACACACACACACACGATCTCAGGAATCCAATAATGTTATCTCTCTCACACACTTCCATGTATGCAGTGACTTTTCAAGAGAGAAGTGACGACCTTAAAAAGGAAAACTGAAGGTGATATGAGGATACTGTCTTGCACAGTTAAAGGTCACCTTGACTTTTAATCTAGACTGTCATCCTTTCTTTCTCATTAAAATATTTGATAAGAATTCTTTGCATGACCGAACAGCATGGAACACCTTAAAATGACACACTTTGCTCCCTAGGATGTTGCTGTGTCACACAGTAAATAATTGTCCTGCCTGCTACAAAATAAAATCATGATCTGTGTTATGCGCAAGTAACAAATAAAATGGTGTATTTACACAGTGTTAATCTACCCTTTAAGACCAAAGCACATTTCAAGGTGGAATTTTCTCCCAATGTTGTTGACTCATGTCCTTCTGACTGAATCTCCTCCCACCCTTTTCCTGGTGTCTATAATGTACTCTGGAGACACGCCATGAAAATATGAGTAAGTCCCATTGCATTCAATTGAATTTACTCCCAGGTAAGTGCACGTAGGATCACATTTTTAGTTAAGACTTAAGGTTATATTTAATTATGTTCTACTCAGAGGAGACCCATTGAAATTAATGAACCTAAGTTGGACACGGCAATTGATTTCATTGTGTCTACCGGTACTCTGAGCAGAACTTCATTGGATACAACCTTGAGGCTTGGTCTACATATCTACCGAAAGAAGTGGTAGAGTGGACCATACCACTTCTTGTCGGGGGTGGAGAGGATGCATTTTTTAATGTTCTCCCTGCAAGTAAAACAAACACCCCTAGCACATTATTGCTACCCCATCCATTCTTGCTACACTATTTTTTTCTACTTATGGGGATATTTCCATGTGGGGAAGGGACTGAAAAAATGTGACACCCCTCATCCTGCATCCTTAAGTGGTATATCCCATTATCTCTATCATGTCATTCTGCTTCATGTGAAGAACAGACCTAAATCCCATTTAGGGTGGCCACTTAACCATCTTCCAAAACAGGAACTGCATCAGTAAGAAAAAGGCCAAGTGGGCACAGATTTGCATAAAATGTGTGTATGCTAATTTATATTTATCGATGCAAATTTATGAACAATTAAATTGAATTATATCACATAATGCCTCACCATAGTGAGGAACATAGTGGCCAGTTGACCTTTCTGACTGTTCAGTCTGCTGTCCAGGTGCAAAATGTTGGGCAACTTGAATGCTTTCTCCATTCTTAAGGTTCTTTGTGTTGTATCCAACTAAGTTTACAGTGATACCTTGGTTTAACAATCCCCTCTCCCCAGAGGAACTCTGGGAATTGTAGCTCTGGAAGGGGAAAAGGGGTCTTCCAACAACTCTCAGCACCCTTAACAAACTACACTTCCCAGGATTTACTGGGGGAATCCATGACTGTTTAAAGTGGTGTCATAGTGCTTTGAATGTATGGTGAGGGGGTTCAAATCCCCACTCAGCCATGAAGCTCACTAGGTGACCTTCAGCTAACCACTGCCTCACAGCCTAAGCTGTTTCACAGGAGCATGTGAGGATAAAATGAGGAGGGGAGGAAGCATGCATGCCACCTTGAGCACCTTGGAAGACAGGTGGGGTATACATGTAATGAATTTTAAAAATCTAGTTTTGTTGAAGTCTTTCCTGGCATAGGAATCTCGCTTGCAGATGCAAAACATGCAGTAAATCTTGGTCTGGTTCATTTTCCAAAGCACACAGTTTGGAGGGGCGCCCAAAATTATCAAAATAAAACTGTCTCTTGAAGCCATTCCGTCCCTGCGCTCTTTTATTACAAATCCATATTCAGATATGTTAATATATAAAGATGTACAATATTACATAAAGAGCACAAAACCTGACATCGTGACACCAGCGGCTGAATAGCTTGGTTATTATAGCTGCTCTCATTCAGCTATTTTCCCGTCCTCTCATCGGCCTTTTGTGTGGAAGCCTTTTGGCGAGAGAGTCAAGTCTTTACCGATAAGGCCTTGGAGACATAATCACTGGCCTTCATTCTCCATTGACGGCACCATGCGGCCAATTCACAAACATTTTCATATTAATATTGAGCAATTTCCCTACATTCTAATCCATCAAAGTAGGCTATTAATCCTTCCCTGTACCGTCTGCTATTCAAATGCTAACAATTTTCTTCTCAAAAGCTGAAACATTTGTCCTTACAGCCCCTCGCACAAAGACGGCGTATTGTCAGCTGTGATTGATCAGAGTATTAATATGAGGGATGCAATGTAAATCATATCAATGAAATTGTACATATGCAAGAAACAAGGAGGGAGGGAAGGAAATCTGAGGGATAATTTGAATGTTGAAGAGAATGAAGATATTGCCCTGATGACCACATTAAAACAAACAAACAGATCTTGGGGTAAATTTTCCTGGAGTGTCAATAAACTCAGCTTCTAACAGTGCAACTTGATTTACCAGTGATAGCATATGCAAAAGGGATGGGACTGAGCTTTTCTTTTAAAATTCGCTGTAATAAATACAAAAATACAGCCAAATCAGAGGGCAGAATTCCAAAGGGAGCATCATTGGTAAACTCTGTCACCAAGCAAAATAGAAGAATGAAACCAGTGAGCAGTCAGCTGCCCTTCTGTACAATTTTCCAGCGGCAGTGTGTGCATTCAAAACCTCACCCTCTATGTGGGTGGGGCAGGGAAATAGCCAGCCCTTCCTTCAAGAAGCTCAGGGTGACAAATGTGGCTCGCCTTCCCCACAACAGCCATGTGAGGTAGGTTAGGGTTATAGAGAATGGCTGCTCCAAGGTCACCCACAGAGCTTTGAGTGTCTCAGCAGAGAATGGATTCCTGATCTTCTCCACTCCCAAATGCAATGACTTTTCCTCCACACCACACTGCTTCAGCAACATTCCCTTTCAGCTCTCTCCGTTCCCTTGCCAAAAGAAGCCATATCACAGAGCATGATCAGCAAGCAGACTCAAACAAGAGTTCACGTAGATCATCTGGAGAAATCCTGCTTGTGGTGCCTCATACATGGTGGCAGTGACCTGAAAATTGGCATTTTCTGCTATTGCCCCTGTACTATGGAATGTCCTTTCCTCAGTCACACATGAAGCAGCAACCATCAGTGGCCTCAGACATCTTGTAGACATGGGTTTTTTGTTTTGTTTTTTGTTTTTGTTTTTTTGCACAGGCCTTGCACAACCCATAAGATTGGACTTTTTATTTGCATGAATCCCCCAAATAAATGTTTTATTTGTTTTTATATGCTTTTATGCTGCTGTTCTATTGGCTTGAGGTTGTATTTTGTTGTTGTAATGATATGTTTATATGGTACATGGCTTAGAGAGTTTATTTTTTAAGTGGTTTATAAATGCTTTCAAATAAATAAAATAAAAACAAGTCTTTCTTGTTTGATAAAGTCCAGGCTGCTGCACATGGATGTAGCCAGGATTTATGTTGATGGGGGAGGGCAGGCTTTATGTTAGGGTGGGCAGAACCTCAATTACTTAAGTATTTTTATTGATTTACTTGATTTTGGGGGTAGCTGCCCCCCTGGCTATGCCCATGCTGCTGCACCTTTGGCATGGTGCCATGTCTCTCCTGTTTTCCAAGTTAAATATGTGTGAGGTGTTCAACCTGAGAGGCTGCCTTGGATGACATTCTTCAGAGGTATGGTAAATGTGCTATCTCTCCCCATTCCCCTGCCCTGATCCAACTAAAACAGGGGTGGCCAACTCCCAAGAGTCTGTGATCTACTCCCAGAATTAAAAACTGGCAGTGATCTATCCCCTTTTTGGGGGTTCAGGTCAAAGTTGAGCTTTTTTTTTTTAGCAAGGAAAGCCCTGTTTTTTGGGGTGTGGGTCAAAGGCAGGAGGAAGGCCCATTTTTTAAGGGGTACAGGGCAAAAATGTTGAGCTTTTTTTAGAGGAGCCAAAGTTGTTCAGCTTCTTTGGGGGGAGCCACTGATCACGATCTACCTGTTCGACGTGCCTGATCTAGAATTATCACTACTATCTACACTGACAGTGGCCCTCCAGGGTTTTAGACTTTTCCCAGTCCTATCTGGAGATTCCAAGGATTGAACTGGGGTCCTTCCCTCAACCTTTCCACTTGGGGTTCTTATCAGAAGCAAAGTCAACCCAATAAGCCTGAAGTCAACCCAATAAGCCTGAAGTCTGCTCACATCTTCCATTACACATTAGATCCCAGTGAAAAGGTTGCACTTTTGTATTTAATTGTCATCTTAAAAAGTGCACAGAGCTATCTCAGCATGGGCAAAATTTTGAGGTTCGTTCCAAAGTAAAGGCAGTAGCTTTTCCTGCTAAATAAAATATGATATTAATTGCTAGGAAAGCTAAGAAGCACTGCCTAAATCAAGAGGAGTAAAACATTTGTTTACAACACTTCCTTTTCACAAGGCACAAAGCTCTTTATTAATGTGTGTGTGTGTGTGTGTGTGTGTGTGTGTGTGTGAGAGAGAGAGAGAGAGAGAGAGAGAGAGAGAGAGAGAGAGAGAGAGAGAGAACCACTGTTATATAAGTTAATACTAATCAAAGTACAGTGGTGGTTTTCCCCCACCAATTGGCATAGTGATTCAATGGACTGGTGAACCAGACTTTCTGAAGCCAGCAATCCAGAATCTGACTGCTATGAAGGGCAAATAAGGAGGTGAATTTAAAAGACTTAAATGACAAGGTTGTCAGACAAAAGAGGTTGATGTCAACCCCCTTTGCCTGCGGAGAAGTGACTACAGGCACTGTTCAGAAGCTGTTCTGAAATAAGCTCAAGAATCCGCTCAGTGTATCAATAGCACCATCAGAAGAATTGAAGGCATTCATCTTTATAGAGCCAACAAGCACACAGCAAATACGGAGTCATATATATGGCACCTAAATGTTCCCTGCCCTGAAGAGGTTAAAATTGAATAACCAGATTAGATGAAATGAAGGCGATCTGTGATCAAACAGAACCTTGTATACAAAAAAAGGTCCCTGCCTGGAAGAGCTTACAGTCAAAGGACCAAATTAAATGATAGTATTTTATTTATTCATTTATTAAACTGAATATTGGGGAGGTGGAGGCGTGGATGGAATTCAGATCAGCACTGTAGTGTTCTGAAGGGGTTACTTCACTTTGGCTTTGTACTGTTTTACTGATAGACCCAGGTTTCTGCATGCACAAGAACAGACATATATACACATGCATCTCACCACCAACTTAAGGAGTTTCTGCAAGGCAAAACTAAAAAGCCACAAATACAATTGTAACCATTTCTACACTCCATGAAGTGGGAAGACCAGAAAAAAATCAGTAAGTAGCCATCTTATCAAAGTCTATCCTTGATAGTTTGAAAACGGGTTGTTGTTGTTGTTTAAATTTAAAAATGGATCAGAGCAATATGCCATGGTGAGCCTACACTTGTTTAGGGATGTCCTAATTATTTTAAGTGGTTCATCCAGTTCTGGCACTTAAAAAGGAAAGTAGATTTGCATGATGCCACCCTTTCATACTATAATCTGTGCAGTAAATTTGCAGGGTTAGGAAAAGAAAATAATGTTTTTTTAAAGTGTTCTAATAATCATGATTGAATAATGTGTTGTTGTTTTTAAGGGGAAAAAACCTCTACCGTTTTCCCCCCTCCCTTGTGTTAGGGCAAAAAGAAAAGCTCAAACTTAGAAAACATGGATGCAATTAGCTATCAAGCTCCATAACAATGTTTTGTCCTGCAGTATTAAATGGGCAGCACTTTCCTACACACTGTTCCTCATAATGGGCCAAATGAGAGCCATATGTCAACAAAGGGGGAATCAGAAATGCACATTTCCTGTTATCTTTTACTTTGGGGGAGAGGGGGGTGGGAGCAGACCTGACAAGGTGATCAGCAACAATAAGATATAAACATCAGGGAATTTCGAAAACTCCTAAAGCAATCCGAGCAGGTAATAGATGTTATACTTTATAATGCTCCATCAGGAAATATTACAAGGCTCAGCTTCAAAACATGTGGTGCAGATTAGCAACCCAAGAAGATACTGTGGGGAATAGACGTGGCTGCTTATTTAGGATGGCATCCAACCTTCAGATTTAGAAGGCAAGTATGTTGGATAGCTCAGTCGGTAGAGCATGAGATTCTTAATCTCGGGGTTGTGGGTTCAAGCCCCACGTTGGGCAAAAGATTCCTGCATTGCAGGGGGTTGGTCTAGATGATCCTTGTGGTCCCTTCCTACTCTACAGTTCTATGATTCTAAATACAAACCTTCCTCTTTGGGGAAAATGTTGTTGTTGTTGTTGTTGTTGTTGTTGTTGTTGTTGTTGTTGTTGTTACCCATCCCACTCACTGATCCTCTGTTTAACCACTGAGTGGAATCTTGCACCACTCGAAGGTTGGGATGGTGTACAACAGTATATGATAATAATAATAATAATAATAATAATAATAATAATAATAATAATAATTTGTTATTTGTACCCCGCCCATCTGGCTGGGTCTCCCCAGCCACTCTGGGTGGCTGAAATATTACATTTCAAGTAGTGTTGTGCCAACATTTATCCATTCCCAGAGAAAGGCTGGAAACTAAGACCCTATGAGCAGGTAGCGGAGAAATTAACAGGATGGATACAATATCACCAAATACATGGAATGTTTAATGAAGATAAAAGGAAATATGGATTTGAGGTAAAAAAATCAAAATTTCAACTAGAAGTAGTAGAAGGAAAAGGGAAATGGTTGTCAAAAACATATAATCTTTTATTAGAGTGGTACACCATGGATGAGGAGGTGAAGGAATATATGATAAAATGGGCAATGGATATTGGACACAATATCTATCTTGAAAAATGGGAAAAATTATGGAATCAAAGCATTAGATTCACAGCTTGCATATTATTAAAGGAAAACATTATGAAAATGGCGTACCGTTGGTACATAACCCCCACCAAACTAGCAAGAATGTACAAAACCAAAAATAAAAAATGCTGGAAATGTAATTTGGAAGAGGGAGAATTTTACCACATGTGGTGGAGATGTGGAAAAGCAAAATTATATTGGGAACAAATCTATAATGAATTGAAGAAGTTGTTAAAGTATACCTTCCCAAAAACACCAGAAGCATTTTTGCTAGGAATGGTGGGGGATGAAATAGATAAAAATGACCAAAAATTGTTCTTATATGCAACCACCGCAGCCAGAATCTTATGGGCACAAAAATGGAAATCCTCAGAAATTCCGACAATAGAAGAATGGAGATTAAAATTACTGGAATATTTAGAATTGGCGAAACTAACGGGAAGAATAAGAGAGCAAAAAGACCAAGTGTTTCAGAAAGATTGGAGTAAATTTGTAGTTTATTTAGACAAATACTGTAACAATATGAATTCACTCACAGATGTTGATAAAATACTTGTAATGTAAAATTAGAATATATACAAATATATTGTAAGAAATTGCAAATAACTCAAAGTAAAGAAAAAGCGTAGGAATGAATTTGAATTAGAAAACCAAATTTGGGAAGGGAGGGAAGTCAAAATACTCGGCGGAGTATTGGTATTTAAAATGACTTTTGTAAAGGAATATTACTATATTATGTTTTGTTATGTTTTTACGTTGGCTGTAACAAAGGAAAAAAGAGAAATAAAAACTTTTGCAAAAAAAAACAAAAAACAAACATTTATCCATTCCCGACCCCGACCGCACCCCATCAGTTATTGAGAAAAGAAAATTGTGTCTAAGGGAAGAGAAAATGCTGGTATAATTGTCATGGGTTTTTGATGCACCTGTCTTGCTTTCAAGAGGGCTGACAGGTGCTTGAGAGCATCCATTCTTTCATTATACAAATCATAACAGCAGTGGTCTCCACTGCGCAGCCTCCCCAGTTGCCCTCACTTTAATCAAAGCCCATGAGGTGACATCATGAGGTAGAAAGCTCCTTGGGACTTTTTTCAGATCAGGAAGCGCAGGCAGCTGGGAAGTGCTTGAGAAATGTTTAGCAAGGGACAAATTACACACGTACCACCCACACCCCCCTCTCTAATATATGGTAAGTTCACAATGCCGTGCTATCTGAGATTCTGAAGTGGCTTGAGAAGGAGGCAGGGGGAAAAGCGGAGGGCTGTTTCACAGAGGAAGAAAATCCCTAAGAAATCAGAGCATGGATTTTGGCACTTCACTCATTTCAAGCGCTCAAAGAGTTTCATATGTGTACATATATTTTGTCAGTAAACCTTCCACCAGAACAACAGGAACAATAGGAGATAATTCTATTTGGGAAACCCCAGCAACACTGTCCACTTCAGATGCTTCCTGCGGTTCTTTTAGGTAGCCTATTCATTGCCATTCTCAGGGGAAAGGGAGTATTTCCCTCTCCTCACGCCACTAGCATTGTATGTCCTCAACAAGCGCCAATGCTCAAATGTGTCAGATCTGTTAATTCCCCCCACCTACTTTATTCTTGACAGAAAATAACTAGAGAAGGGTGAGGATGGAGGGGGAAGGAGGCGAGTGTCTAATGTTTTGACAAAAGAGGAATCTGTGGTTGTCTCCGGAATGTGGGTGTTCTTTTTTCCTTTCCAACCCAGAAAGTGAAAAGGAGCTGCTTATTTCACACAGGCCTTTAAAAGCACCCCCATGTCCCCCCTCTCTCTGGCTGTGTACACAGCATACATTAAAAGTACATTTAAAGCACTTGACTTGCCCCCAAAGAATCCTGGGAACTGTCTTTGGTTATAGGCGCTCGGAATTATGTAGCTCCCTGAGGGGTAAACTACCCTTCCCATAATTCTCTGGGGGAAGATATGTGCTTTAAATGTGCAGTGTGTATGCAACCTTTCCCTCACTGGCCTCCATTATAACAACACTGTAAATAATAATAATAATAATAATAATAATAATAATAATAATAATAATAATAATAATTTATTATTTGTACCCCGCCCATCTGGCTGGGTCTCCCCAGCCACTGTGGGCGGCTTCCAGCAAATATTAAAATACATTAACATGTTACAGATTAAAAACTTCCCTAAACAGGGCTGCCTTCAGGTATTTTCTAAATGAAGGAATTCTATTTTGTGTGCTGCAGTTTTTTGTTTTTTTCTGGCTAAAAACTACACAAACAGATAAACACACCAGTTAACTGGTTTCACCAAAATGGTGTGCATGTTTTGATACTTTTTTAAAAGCTCCACTTCTCAGAGAAGTGTCCTGCCGCATCCTAATGGTTCCCTGTCAGTAGTGCTGAGAAAGAGGGTGTCCCTTCACTGTGGGCCCTTTATTTTTGAAGCAAACCCCAACCACCCCACCCCCACCCCACACTGTTTCACTTAATTCTTTCGCCTCCTTCAGTTCAGGGAGGCCATAAAAACCTTTCACTGGCTGACAAGTAAAAAGGCAGCGCAGCCTCCCAACTGCTGGATAATTCAGGAGGTCTCCTTTTCTCATTTTAATTGGCTGCCTAATTGGAATGTTTATGAGTCCTGCGATCGCCAGGGATGAAAAGGCAAAGGCGAGCAATTATGCCATAAGCATCGCTATCTGGCAGGGTTCATCTCCCACCCAGCCTACTCCCCCTCTTCTCTTTCTCTCTCTCTTTTGGAGAAAAGAAAAGTTCACTGGGATGCCATGCTTTCTTTGAAATACCTTGATTTGAAACAATGTAATCCCCCAAGTCAGAAATGTATGTCATGCTGTGCTTCTCCAGTAGCAAAATTGGGGCTTTTTTCTTCTTCTTCCCATTGAGTCCCCCTTTTGAATACTCTCTCTCTCTCAAAATGTTAGCATAACATGAAGAACAGAAGGCTATCGGGTGGCTGTCAAGTTTATAACTGCCTGTGCTCCTTGGCTGGAGATAAGGCTGTAAGTAAGTAGAGGGCCCTTGATGGAGTTGATTAATTCTCTGGAACGAGGGTTTGTCTTCCCTGGCTCAGTGAATGACTTCATTCCAGCAGATGAGGTCATCCGAGTCAAGGCAATAAACTTTCAGATATCCACATGAAAGTCGTTTTTTCAAAAGCTTCCAACTCTTAAAAGGAGGAGAGATAATCATAAGTACCTGCTCATTTACCTGCATTCAAGCGGTCACAGAAGGACCCACTCAGAGTGATGTTTTCTCATCTTTAAAGTACAAAGGTTTCCTAGCAAGGGAAGTTGCTGTTGTTGCTCTTGCTGTTGTTGTCGTCATCGCAATGTATCGTTGCAGCTAATGCATGGGCACAAGTTCTGCTTTCTAAACTGCATCCAGCTGTATTTGGATTAACACAATGGCCAGAGAATTGAGTTCAGCCGGGGCAAATGCTGGTTCATGTGCAGCACATACCTACAATGCTCACTTGTGGACTTGGGCGCACACACACTCTCAGCTCAGTCTACCTTGCAGAGTTGTCGCGGGGAGAAAAATCCAGTCTGGACTCCTTGGGGAGGGCAGGATATAAAATAAAAACCCTATTGATGATGGTGTCATTGGATTGGAGCCAGACTTACAATGCAATCCTATGGGTGGTATCCAATGCTAATGTTATTCAGAGTGAGACCTCTGGTTATCCCTGTACAACAAAATGTGAATGGTGCTTCGATGCACAAGAAATATTTGATATTCTAGGCAACACAGTATAAATGTTCAACTATTTCATATCTAAATGTCAATATGTGTTTCTGAGAATATGAGGAAGTGGGTGTTTTTCTGTTTGAACTGTTTATTAAAGTTGTCCACTCATTGGACTAAGTGACTGGAGTATTCTTGAATCCCAGTCTGCACTAAGGAATGGATCTGCCACAGGCATTACAGGATGGTGCCTTTTTGTCAACTTTACCTAACTTTTGAGGTGGGCAAGAGGTGTTTGAGAATGACCTTTCTTTCATTCTACCATTCACCTCACCAGAAGTCTGTGCTTTTCAGCCTCCCTGGGTGCCCACACTTCAATCAAAACCCAGGGAAAACATCATGGTGTGATTGGTGTGAAAAGCCAGTGGGACTTTTTCAGATCAGGAACCATGGGCAGCTAGGGTGACTGCAAGATACTGCTTGATAAATACTTAATGGAAAGGAAATAACACACCACCATTCTTGGTGACCTGGTAACAAGGAGGTCAGCTGAAAACCAAAATTCTCAAGGTATTCTTAAGAGCTTTGAGAATGAGGTGGAAATATGGGAAGTCTATTTCACAGAGGAAGAACACTGTCAAGAAACTGAAGGCCAGATTTCAGCACAGCCTTACTCTGAGGATAAGGAGCCAGAAGAAAGGGAGAGCAGGAGCGGCCTTGAAGTTGCCCATAAAAAAAACCTGCTGGATCCATCTACTCTAGCAAGACTTGAGCACAAGGGCACTATCCCCTGCTGTGGTTTCCAGCAGCTGGTGGTCAGAAGCATTTCTGCCTCCAACTGTGGAAGCAAAGCATAGCCATCATGGCTAGAGGCACCGATAGCCCTTTCCTTCATGAATTTGTCTAATCCCATCAACAGCTAGTACATGGGCAGTTGTGTAAGCAGTTGCAGAGGCCACCTCACTGTGTTGCAGAGGTCTTCCTCACTGTGGCAAGATGTACAATACATTGGTGTAGATTACAGACATTATTTATCAATTGGCACCTACACAGCTACACTAGCTTGTACACATTTTATGTGAATCTGTGTCTGGTTTTGCCCTCTCTCTTTTTGGACAATGAGCAAGTGGGTACCCTAATTGCTGTGTAGGCAGTGGCAATGGGTTTAAATGACTGCTGCAGTCATGTGGGTTTGATCCCACCCCACCCCTGTGAAAGTAAGCTTCTCCGCCTCTGTGGCTTTAACATTTCCCATATTAAAGGCTTGCTAATGCATCTCCAGCTCATTTCCACCGACAACAGGCCCTGCAATTGCGGCATATGATATTTATGCATATCATTACGAGTTTCTACAGAATCCCGAAGCCCATGGTGGCTCTTTGTAAGTGTCGCCTTTGTCGTACTGTCCATCACACGATGATCTCTGGAATGATATATATTAAGTTTCAATGCAGAAATAATAGGCCACTTCAAGACTGGAATAAAATATCAGGATCTGCTGGGAAACACATGGTGTGTGTGAGTGTGGGTGTGTGGGTGTCCACGAGACCCTTAAAGAAGAAATGCATAAACTGTGAATTGATGCCACTTTAGCCTCCCATTAAAAATATTCAAACTATAAATCAAAATTCAAGGTGTATAAGTAATATTCAATTTCAAATTTATGGCATTTTCAAATAGGATGATTTTCCTCAAATGTGCAATAAATTTGGTTGCGGGGAATTGCATATGCCACCTTATCACGACAGTTGCTTTATCTACACAGTCCACTGAAGCCTCGTCACTTTATATAATCTGAATTCACAAATCAACTGTCGTCTTCACTTCACTGATTCATTGCTGATGGGCCTTTCACAATGTAAAGGGAGGGGGGAACCCTTTCCAAGTTGACAAGGCTAATAAATGGAGAGGTGAGCACAGCCCTTCCATTGCCCGCTGTTCTGTTGTACTGTCTCAAGTGATACATGGCAGAATAACCTCATAAACCAACCTCATCTTTTGACCTCGGTAAAGTAAATGGAAACAGAGGGCTGTTTATGATGATCACTGCATTTAAGCACCAATAATGACCAGATAAAAACTGCCAAACTCTTAACTCGCTTGAGGAGACGAGGCCTATTTAACAAGCCAGCCCACCCTCTTTATTAAACACACACACACAAACATGTAAATGTATATCTGTTATACACACATAACTCCCCTCCTTGTCGGGCTATATTTAACCCCCTTCATTCTTTTCTTTTCTTTTAAAGGGAAACAGTATTTTAAAACAAATTATAACAGTGTATGTGTAACAAAGGGCAGGCAAACCTCCATGAACTCACTGCACTTCCATGCTTCTCAGGAAGCTGATGTGTGATGTCTTAGCCAAAGCAATGGTTCACCTAGAGAGCCAAGATTGCTAGAGCCTTAGAAAGAACAGTGATAGCTAAGCCTTTGCAGCCCGAGGGCCGCATTGGTGGCCGGTCAAAGGGCCGTACGGCAGTGGTGGGCGGAAATATCATGCATGTGCATGCTGCATGTACAACACACCTGCAGACCGCAACACTTGCCACACATGCACATTTCCTAAACATGCAGTAAGGTAAAGGTAAAGGGACCCCTGACCATTAGGTCCAGTCGTGTCTGACTCTGGGGTTGCGGCGCTCATCTCGCATTACTGGCTGAGGGAGCCGGCATACAGCTTCCAGGTCATGTGGCCAGCATGACTAAGCCATTTGTGGCGAACCAGAGCAGCACATGGAAACGCCGTTTAGCTTCCCGCCAGAGCGGTACCCATTTATCTACTTGCACTTTGACGTGCTTTCGAACTGCTAGGTTGGCAGAAGCAGGGACCGAGCAACGGGAGCTCACCCCGTCACGGGGATTCGAACCGCCAACCTTCTGATCGGCAAGCCCTAAGCTCTGTGTTTTAACCCACAGCGCCACCCGCATCCCTATGCAGTACTCACATGCAAACACATAACATACACCACACTCAACTGCCAGAAAATGCAGTCACAAAGCTCTTATCTCCCTCTCTTGCACACATGAATGCAGTCACAGTGGGGGATGCTGTCGTTTGCTCTTAAAAAGGAGGCTGAGGGCTTATCTCCACTACTAGGCCAGTGGTGCTTAGCAGCCATGGCTCAGCTAGCTTCCTGCCAGGTGGGTCCCTTCTGCTTACCAATAGGGAGAGGCAGAGGTGCAATATGACGGGGAGGTCAGCATGGCACAGATAGGCTGGTAAGCTGGAAGGGTGAATCTAGTGCTCCTGCTGGTGTTTTTGCACCATGCTGACCTACCCTCCACCACACCCTCCCTAACTCCTGGCATAGCCAGGATTTTTGTTAAGGGTGGCAGACCTTTTGTTAGGGGGACAGAACCTCAGTTTGCTATATATTTGTATTGATCTTTATTGATTGGGGGGCAGCTGTCCCCCCTTCCCCCCCTTAGCTACACCCATGACTCCCTCTCTCCCAGTAAGCAGCTAGCACCCCATCCAGTGAGAGACGTCTGAGATTGCAAATAAAATCTCTCTCTGGCTCTGGTTTAGAAAGGGGTTGTATTTACCAACTGGCTGCTAGATGGCTCTCTAAAGGTGAGGCAGAGCACTTTTCTTAGGGTACATGGGTTAGCCACCTCTGCCTTAGAACATTAGAACCTAGCAGTGCTAGCTGGCACCCATTGGAACTAGTAGGACAGAAGACTAGGGTATCAACAGTGGAGTCAGAGATAATGACAGGCAGAGCCAGTTAATTCTATTTGAGACCCCATCCTCTTCCCTGCTGAGGCAACACTGAGACTAAGGAGGAGAAAGACGGCTGGCATTCCACCCCCTGGACTGGTTATAAGTAAGAAGGCAGACAGGTGGGGCCTGATTGAGGGCAGGCTGTGGTTGGTGGGACTCTGCCCCATTTCTCCTAATGGACCAGGCTCCAACTAGAATTTAGAATCTGGAGAGGACCTCTGTTTGTACATAATAACATAAGCAGAGCCAGCTGGCCCATCTAGTCCAGCATCCTGTTCTTACAGCGGCCAACCAGATGCCTATGGGAAACCTGCAAGCAGGTCCCAAGCACAATAACACTCTCCCCTCCTGCGGTTTCCAGCAACTGGCATTCAGAAGCATCACTAGAGGCACAGCATAGCCATCATGACTACTGTCCATCAGTAGCTTTCTCCTCCATCTCTAATCCCCTCTTAAAGCCATCCAAATTGGTGGCTGTCACTGCCTCCTGCAGGAGTGAGTTCCGTAGTTTAACTATGTGCTGTGTGAAGAAGTCCTTTCTTTTATCTGTCCCAAATCTTCCAACATTAAGCTTCATTGGTTGTCCACTAGTTCTAGTGTTACAACAGCTCTTAGCTGCATAGCTTCGGACCAGGAGATCAATGGCTGGAGGTCAGGCCAGGGGCAGCCAGTTCATTCTAACCTTCTATTCCACCACACCCAGTAAGTTGAGCACACCCATATTTGGCCGACCAAAGAGGGTGCAAGTTAAGTGTGAAACGTGGAAAAATTGCAACAGTCAGTTGTTTGAACAGCATGGCTATTAAACATGGCCTAATTTGGCTCGTTCCGACTGTCAGGTGCACTGTTTGCTAATTAAATTATTCAACAAAACATTGACTATAAAGCATTCTGCTAAAACCTAATTAAGAGTGTGATTTGATAAAAGCCCATTCTGCAGTTTTCATTTGCATTCTCAAAGGTGGAGGGTTGGGGGGGTGGATGTTGGCGGGGGGGGGGGAGAGAGAAAAGAGAGAGAGACGGGGGCAGGGAGGCTCAATGTCACTATTTCATGCCAGACGATATCTTCGGCTTCAGAGGTTCTTCAAATATTTCTCTTTTCCCAGTGAATATTTTTGAACTATACAGAGAAGTACTCCAGGCTCAGATCATATCAATTCATTAATGTCTGGCACTATTCCTCTTCACTGTTGCTTCTCCCTCCCTCCCTCCCTCCCCCTCTCTCTCCACCCCCCTTTTTTTAAAAAAGGAAGAAAGCACAACTTAACAAACCTAATATAAAGGCATCATTAAAAGAGGCCTCTTTGAAGACTTGGCCCCTGTTCAAGCTACATATGGCTGCATAATCTTTTAAAACGTGTGATTCAAGTCTCAATTTAATTATGTAATAGCCCCAAATGGAATTACACTGCGGATGAAGTGCAGCGCTTCAGCACAAACAGAGACTGGAATGGCACAGCTGACCTGCGCCTCTTGCATCTGGATACTTGCACTGCAGGCAAACGCTCACAGGGCGACTCTCTTCTGGCGCTCGGTTTCCTGAGCTGGCTCTGGGTTTCCATGTTCTGTAGTGCAGGGAACATAGGACTCTGCCTTCTACTGAGTCAGACCATTGATCCATCCAGCTCAGTACTGCCAACACTGACTGGCAGCAGCACTCCAGAAGGTCAGTTGCTAGGGTTTGCACCCAGGACCTTCTGCAAGCAGGCAGAGCAAATGCTCCTGAGCGATGACCTGTCTCCATGTAGCCAATGAGGACCTCTTGACCATTGTTCATGCTGGGGGCTGATGGAACCTGAAGTCCAACAACCTCTGGAGGGTACAACTATTACTACCCCCACCACTCCTACTACATTTACAGCCCCCACCTTTCCTCTACCTTTCTTCCCCTCTCAATTTTTATCCTCACAACAATCCTGTGAGGTAGGTTAGGCTGAAAGGCAGTAATTGCCCAAGGTCAGCAAATAAAACTTTGTGGCTAAGTCAGGATTTGAACTCTGGTTTCCCAGCTCCTAGTCAGATATTCTTCTACCATGCAACAATGGTCAAAACACGATCCAGGCCAACATGGTTCTCTCCAAATTTTGCTAAACTATAACTTCTATCATCCCTGACCATTAGCTGGAAGCTGATGGGAGCTGGAATCCTGGGTACAATCTGCCTCACTGGGGTAAGACCTGCTGAGAAGAGTTGCTGGGATCACTAGGCCGGCACTGCTTTGGTTTCTTCGAATAAAGAGTTAACTTCACTGACACTGGGTTTTTTTTATTGCAAACCTACACCTGACTCTGGCTCCTGACACTGGATCAGGTTAGTGGGCCATTTGATCCAGCATCCTATCTCACAGTGGCTAGCCAGATGCTCCTGAGAAAACCACAAGCAGGGCCCGTGAGCAAGAGCAGGGGAGTAGGGCCCTGGCAACTGCCCAAGGGTGCTATGCACTGGTGCTGGGCCTCTTACTGCCATCATTCAGGGATGGCCGTGGCATGTGTGAACCAGCTACTGGCATGTGTGGTGGGCGGAAGCATTTGTGAGGTTGAGTTGCTGAAATATCATGTGACTCAGTAAGGTGGTCAGTAGATCTACATGCACCTCACATGACCTAATCAGATATTGTGCGAGAACATCATGTGCACAAGCATCATATGAGATATCAGAAGTTGCAGCAGTTGCTGTGGTCACTCCATGTCTTCCCTGAATATTAGGCAGAGTTGTCTGGTGCCCATTTGGACTGGAAGGAGATCAGAGACATGGAGATCAACAGTAGATGGAGCCAGAGCCAATAGCAGGCAAATCGGCCCCTTGACCAGTTGTTAAGTAGGAAGGCAGACAGACAGGAGATGGCTGAGGGCAGACTGAGTTTGCTGGGGCAGCACCCCATTTTTTCCAATGGACCAGCCTCCACTGAAATCAGGGGAGAATACAGTGATATAATCTGCCTCCTACTGAGTTTTGTACTCAACAGCTGCTAAGTAAGAAGAAGTATAGGGAAGGAGGCTTCTGCAGTAAGCATTCAGCTATTAATTCACCTATCAAGAATTATGGTTGTCACATGGCATCTACAACCAGCTACACTTTCAGACTTCCAGAAGAGCAAAACCACATCATCATCAGATTCACTTACCTGGCCTGTTCATCTTCTGTTCCGCCATGTGCCTTCCCAAAACATATTGCCCCAAGCCATCTTGAATAATCCACACATGAAAGGAGGCCCTTCCCATCTCTCCCTAACACCCACCCCCTGACCCTTGCATGCCAGCATGCAAATTTATACTGTTGTAGTCTATTTTGGCAGCTAATACCAAGTTGGGAATTCCAGTTTTTCACATTATGATGTCCGTAAGAACATAAGAAGAGCCCTGCAGATCACACCATCAACTGCATCATCCTGCTTCCTATCATGACCAAGCAGATGCCTTCAGGAAACCCATGAGCAAAGTGACTCCCCAATTCCCAGAGGATAAGTCTATCAATGGCTGCTACTCATGATGGTTATACTACTTCCAGGATCAGAAGGACCATGCATCTGACTACTGGTCACTGGGGAACAACAGTGTGAGATAGTTCTTGCTCTCATGTCCTACTTGTAGGCTTCCCTTAGGCATCTGCTTGGCCATTGTTGTGAACAGTCTTCATGACCAAACATGCCTTTGATTTAATCCTGCAAAGGTCTTAAGTTCATATGGTCTCATGAACCTGGAGGTTCCCTAAAGCCGTCATGTAACACTTTCAATCTGCACATATGAATATTAACATGAGACCACCCATGGCTAAGTTTAAATAAAAGATAATGGCTTGCAGGACCAGACTTCATGGAAAAGCACACTATGATTAGGCTAGCCTTCTAAGCCAATCAGAATAGCCATTCTTCAAAACAACAGATGTAAACACAACACAAATTTCCTTTGATTATATGTGATCCTATAATCACAACCCAGTGAGACATTCCAGCTACTTTGTTAAAAAGTCTGAAATTTACTCTGTAAAATTAATGCACAAGATCATAAAACTCTACCTTAGCAAATACAAAAGACCATTTGATTAGTTACAAATAAAAGCCCCTAGAGCAAAAATGAATAAGGTTTAAGCCACTTCAAATTATTTTCCCGCCTGATAAAGCCATTATCACATTTGCAGCATTTACAATGCAGAACTACATTCCTTTGATCATCTTATAAAATTAATTGATCTTGCTTATCTATTGTACTATTTAAAATTATTTTAATTGAGGACATTAAGAGAAGTAATGGTAACAACCAATGCATTTATTAGCTGCTGACGTTCAAGGCACCAATGTCATTTTCATAATCTGAATTTCTCTAAAACAAAATTCCATTCTTAATGGAATTTACATATAGATCACCTCCAGACACAAATAATTTACTATTGCTTCAAGTCCTAAAGGACAGGCAGAAAAACTGTGAAAAATCACTCCAGCCATACTTAATTTTAATTATTCTTTTAAATCAGATAAAAACCCTGAAGTTAAATTCTCATAATTAAATAGAAATTAAAAGTTTCTAAAAGCCTTATTTTTCAACTCCAATTTTAAATGCAAATGATCACACAGCAGTACAGAGTTTCACCCCTGTCAAATGAGTGGTGGAGTTATATGTACCTTGGCAAAAGTCAATGAGATGTTTAGCAAGAGCGACCCGTATGCCTTTTGTGCATTCCTGGACTGTGTGAACCATGCATTTACTGAATGTATTCTTATTTTTTTCAACCATGGAGAAAATTGGAGAGCATTTACTCTCTGGCCACAGTCTCTCTGCTATCAGGAAGTGCTCACAACAGGCTGAACTGATGATCCAAACGATGTCACATGAAAAATTAACATGTGTGCCACCATCCAGCTCTGGCCAGAGAAGGGTACTGCAAGGAGACTAGCCATGCCAGCCAAAGAAATATTTCTGTAGCAATAGGCTAGAGAGGTGATTAATATGATTGTTTTATTGTGATTCTTGCATGCTGTTAGCAACCTTGAGCACTATTTTATAGTGGGAAGATGGGATATAAGCGATTCAAAGGAGATAAAGAAGATATTTTGCTTGAAAATGCTGGGGTAAGTTTCATGCTGCTTGTCCAGTTCTTTGGGAACTTGACACTTGCAAGGTGAAGGCAAATCAAAGTCAGGCCAATGCAGAGGATGGACAAAACAGGACCTTGGACAGCTCCAAGGAGGTCCTACTGGCTGAATCTGTCTCATCTTAAGGGAGCAGCAGGAATATATTGTCTCAACAGGGAGCTAGAGCCAACTGAAGCCTCATGTAGGCTGAAAAGACTTGAAGATTAGTAGAATCCACCTCCCTGGAAGAACTGGTTGGGCAGTTAAAAGGCCCTCACCTTATTTGATGTCTGTGAGACTGGGAAGTGGTCCTGGAGGGGAGTCATTATTTGAGTCAGAAGATGGTGGCATGGCTGTGGCCTCCAGCTGGGAGGGATCAAATAAGGTACTGGTGGTTCTGCCCCACAAGAAAGCAGCCTGAACCTCATCAGAACCCACTGCTACACATGGCAAAGCCCCTGGGTCATGGGTCACCATTGATAAGGCTGGATACAGAGGTCCATCTGCTTCATTTCTGCCTTAACTGCAGTAAATGAAGCCTTAGTGAACTTAGGGGGGGGGGAGATCTGAATATATCATACTTCATTTTTTTGTCACCACAACACTACTTTTGTTTTTTTTATTCAACTCTGGGAACACCAAGGGAGGCCCACCAAAAACTCTCAACTCAGGAGTTAATTACTTGAGGTGCAACTGGAATAGAGCATTACAAGGAGGTGAAATTAGGTTCCCCATGAAGCATACCAGTCTCCAGACACATCAGCCATTGCTACATATCTTCCAGGCTTACTGTACTGCTTGCTGAACCGGTTACTCTACTTTAAAACAAAAGACTAGGAAAGACAACCTATAGATCAAGGTGCAAAGGTATGTGGGGGAATTCAGGGAATGAAGCAGAATCTTAAGGCTGGCGATGTTAAAAGCAAACTAACTTGACACCCACACAGATGTACATATGCCCCAGGCTGGTGGAGACCAAATGCATCAAATCCTTTTCTTTCTTTCTTTTAACTCCTCAACCAGTGATGAGGGTTCAATAAACTTTTGCTGAGAAAATGAGACATTCAGGAGCAGAGGACAAAAGAAGTAATAGTACTGCTCTATTTTGCCTTGGTCTGGCCACACCTGAAGCACTGTGTCCAGTTCTGGGCACCATTATTAAAAAAGAATATTGACAAGCTGGAACATGTGCTGAGGAGAGGGTGACCAAGATGATCATGGGTCTGGAAACCAAGCCTTATGAGGAATGGTTGAGGGAGTTTGGGATGTTTAGCCTGGATAAGAAGAGACTAAGGGAAGATTTGATAGCCATCTTCAGATACCTAAAGGGCTGTCACATGGAAGATTGAGCAAGCTTGTTTCCTCCTGCTCTGGAGGGTAGGACCCGTACCAATGGATTCGTTACAAGAAAGGAGATTCCCACTAAACATCAGGAAGAACCTTTAACAGTGAGAGCTGTTTGATCATGGAACAGACTCCCTTGGGAGGTTGTGGAGGTTCATCTAAGGTTTTTAAGCAGGGGTCCTATGGCCATCTTTTCATGGAGACTTTAGCTGAGATTCCTGCACTGGACTAAATGGCCCTCAGGGTCCCTTCCAACTCTAGAATTCTCTGATTCTCTGATTAAGGAGAAAGGATAGAAAGGATAGGACTCCTTTCTATCAAAGGAACATAGGAAATTGCCTTACACCAAGTTGGACTGGTTGCCCATCTATTCCACTATCATCCTATGTTGACTGCCAAGCTCTCTCCAGGATCTCAGGCTGAAGTCTTTCTCAGCATATGATTCTTCTTAAACTAGTGATGTCAGGGATTAAAACTATGACCAGTTACACGCAGAGCACATGCTCTGTCATGGCTGAGTGACCAATAAAGGTTGGCAAAAATCACTCACCTAACATAAACAGAGGAGCCCCTTAGAATCCAAGCCTTTTATTATTGTTCTGAAATATATGGGATAATCTGCATATGGAAAGCCCGGGGGGGGGGGAGGAATGTAGACAGAGGCTGTATACATGCTATAAGCATAATCACTAGAACACTGAAAAACCTTCTGTACAAGCTGAAACAGTTCCCAAGCCCATTTCGTACAGATGCACCAAAGGAATTCAAAAGCAGCTTCCTGTCCCTTTAACAAATCAGACATCCTAAATTGAAGGTTCAAGGTTGCTGGGCTGCATGCATTTGCCCTATAGCAAACAATCATGCCAGTTAAATAAACAATACATCGATGGATGCTAGCAATTAGCCTCCTCTATCTGCCCTCTCTGATTGCTGGTGGATAGGACCCATCAACACTGTTATTATTATTATTTGTAAGGAAAAGAGACCAAATACACCCAGACAAGTTTTCATTTGTTTTTATAGAAGGAATCAAAATACTTTCTGTTGGTGTGATAGGTTTCATTGGGGTGGGCAGCGAAGGTTGATTGTTTCACTGAAAACCATTACGGACAAAAAATGTCTATTTGGCATTTTAACCTGTTTTTTTACCTGCCGGAGTAACTGGGAGACATCCAAGGGTCATCTGTATTATTTGACAAGTGTTACATTTGGCAAGACAGGCGAAGACACAACCTTCTGCAGTGCTGTTTTGAACCCTTCCGGTGCTGAATTTTTACTTTTCTAATGTTAAGGATGTGATGCTTGATGGCTTAGCACCTAAAAGCCCAGGATGCATAGGGAAGGGTGGCACTCCAAACAGAAGAGTAGAGTGTTTGGGGCGGAGCCAGCTTATAGAGTCTGGCTTCTTCCCCATCCTGATTGGCCTGATGACCCACATGACCCTTCCCCATCTCCTCCCCAGGGCAAAACCATTTTGAGTCTTCTTCCCAGGGGAGTTGAGGGTGGCAAATTCACCCCTACTGGAGGATGGGAGCAGCCTTCAAATGAAAGGGGGTGCCCACTTGCACAAAAGCTCCAGAGTGAACCGCTTGATCACAGCTGTCCAAGTTCCTTCAACATCTCCACCACACATGGACACCTCATGTTAAGAATTTAGTTTCTCAACTAGCAATAACTGGGCAAGCCAGGAAGGATGGGAGATGCTTCTTTTTCTCTGTATTGCATGCATAGGTTTTTTTTTTTAAAAAAAAAATTCCACTCTCGACTAATTACATTGTGGTACTTAACAAAGCCTCTGACCGATTAATAATGTTCTCAAGTGCTTTTCTTTTCTCCCTTCTAGCTGCCAGATGGAGCGGTGCAGATTAGTCTCTACACCATAATCGGCACGCAGGCAGCTGAAAATGCTGGTGAGTGTTACCAACCCCAAGCTGACCTGCTTTGATGAACCTTGTGCGGCAAAAACTGGGTCCCTTAATAAATTCTGCGTCCCATTTTGTCTTTCAAGAGCTGCCAGAGGCAATCTGTTCTTCACTCAAAAATGGGTGTGGAGAATGCTAAACATATATGTATGTAGCTGGCTGCACTACGTTAGGTGGCTGTTTGCACTGTCACCACTATTGGAGAGTTAGTGTGGGCTTTTCCTTTCCATGCTAATGGCAGGTTGTGCCTGAAAAGTTCCATAGCTATAGTTCAGGGGTCGGCAAGGTTTACCTCACTTGGGCTGGTCCGTGGGTCAGATTGCACGCGAGCGTAGGTGCCTGTGCCTGCGATTTCCAGCGCCTGTGTCTGCACAGACACGAGTTCCAGCGTCTGCGCATGCGTAGACGTGATTTTCGGTGCCGCGGAAGCGAGTCCCCGCACCACGCTGCGCCAGTTTAGCTCAGTGCGGGGGAACTTGCTGAGCGGGCAGCTCGGTTCATGGGCAGCTTGTGGGCTGGTTAAATGACCCCCATGGGGCGCTTGTGGCCCATGGGCCTTAGGTTGCCTACCCCTGCTATAGTCTCACTCCTTACATACTCTTACACTACTAAGTAAGATCAATAATCCATCTAGCTCAGTACTGACCACAATGATGGTCAGAGGATCTCCAGGATTTGAGACAAGAACATCTCTCTGCTCTACCTAGAGATGCTGGGGATTGCATCTGGAACCTTCTGAACTGTGGCCCCTTCCCTGTATGTGTGATAGTAATGTTCATGCAACATGTGGACGGGGCGGGGTGGTGGTGAAACCACACTGTTCCTATCCCATCTGCACTCACACAAACCTGTGAAGAGAGCCAAGACGTGTACAACTTGCATATACGACATATAGGTATGTGTAGCTGGGAACTCTGCACAACGCCCTCGAGTTCAGTTGCCCTCCATTTCTTGCCTTTGCCGTCTTCCGAACTCTCTCCCCAGAACTTCTCAGAGCCCACACAGCTGGGATGATATTTAGTCTCACCATGACAATAAATTAAGGGCAGCAATTAAGAAATCCTGGCAAGAACACCTGTCGGTGGACTGACCCACATCCGGAAGAAGCGCCTAATGACTGCGCATCTAATGATGGGCTCTCTGTAGTGTGAAGGAAAAGTAGGTTGAACTGCATAAATATGGAGAATGCATTCATTACCCACCCATTTGAACATTTGCCAATTAATCCCTGTCAGCACTAATCTGTTTTATTGCATTCCTAATGGCAGATGTGTTACTAATTCATTAAACAATGCAAAGAGTGGAGCCGGAAGTTTGCGTATTCCCTCCTGTGACGACAACAAAGCCATCGCAAGCATTCCCCTGGTGGTCTGGTGGTTTTGGTAAGTGGGGTGCATAGAAGTGTCAAAGGTTTACATGACAAAAGTTTACAAAATCATGCATTGCATGCCGCAATTGGATAGAGAAAAGTCCCCCCCCCCCTCTTGTAAATCCCGAACTCTCAGACCTCCAATGAAGCTTAATGTTGGAAGATTCAGGACAGATAAAATGAAGTATAGTTAAAAGGATTTCAACCCTAGTCTCCCAGCTCTTAGCCCAACACTCTAACCACTCCAACCACACTGTTTGCCTTTCCATGCATACAACAGGGGCAGCCAACATGGTGGAATGTAGGAACATAGGAAGGAACCTTATAACAAGTCAGAACATTGGTCCAACTAGCTGAGGACTATCTACAATGACTGGCAATGGCTTTCCTGGGTTTTACCTAGGAGTATCTCCCAGCTCTACCTGGAGATGCTGGTCCTGGACCTTTGAGCATACAAAGCTGATATTCGACCACTGAGCTAAGATGCTCCCTATGCTTGCTTACCTATTGAACTCCCTGAATAAACATGATGAAACTCCCTCTTGCACTTCAGAATCTCTGTACAGGGAGGAGGGACCACTGGTCTGATTTGTGGCCATTTTTACAGGCATGAAATCAGAAAGCATCGTACCTGAGCTCAATTACAAAGCCTTAAGATGTATACAGAGAAAAGCAGGTTGTTGTTTTTTTTTTTAAATAATCCATTAAAGGCAAGTAATGAAGGGGAAGGATTTATGGGGTGTATAAAATTATACATTGAAGGTTATATGGGCATGGGAGGAGAACACCTTTTTTTAATCACATAAGGTAGGCGATTAATTGCTTTTATGAACGCACACACTACCCTATTCATTAACATAATAACCTCCTGGAGAATGTGTTCTACGTGCTAATAATATTAATTGCATCGGATTAATGAACAACATAAACATTCTTATGGACTCCTTTAAAAAAAAATGAAACAGTGATGTCCCGTACGGAGCAGCACAAAGATTGCAGCTGCTTTGGAAGATTTCTGGCATCGGAAGCTTTTGCTACTTCACGGTGTTCTTGTAATTTTAATTTCTCTGTCACCAAAGCCAGCTTGGAAAAGTTGGGCTACAGCCAAAATGTCTTCAAAATAAAAATAAAAATTATTATTTATTAAATTTCTATGCTGCCCTTCATCTGAGGATCACAGGGCGGTTTACAATATAGAAACACAAAAATGCATAACATAGTAACAAACAAAAATAACAATCCCCATACACAGTTTTAAAAGGCTATAGATTGTATATATTATTTATTAAAATAAATCCTATGCCCATTTAAAATGTGTGTTTTTTTGGGGGTGGGGGTTATTGGGTTGTTGCTTTTATTTTGATTATGTATTTTGTGATTTTATATTTTGATTTTATTCTGTGAACCGCCCTGAGACCACCAGGTCTAGGGTGGTATATAAACTCAATAAATAATAATAATAGTAATAAAATTAGATAGGGAATGCGTGTGAAAGAGAGGCACACATTCAGAGTTTCAAGTTCTGTTGAAGCAATGGAATCACCAAACTTTTCAATGGGTGGCTGGTTTGAATCATAGAAGAGGTGCTTCCCATAAAGACATCTAAATGGAACTGGAAGGCCTATCGGAAGGATGGGGCCTCCAGATGTTGTTGGACTCCAATTCACATCTGGCCAAGCCAGTATAGCCAACGGCTGTGGATAACGGGAGTTGCAAATGGGGGGTTGATGCTCTCACCAATGTACCAGGAGAACTGGGGACACAGATCCCCAGCAGCTAGACCTAGAAGGCGAACCACACATGCAACCAGCTGCACGTCTAGAGTCTTCATTCTGGTAAGAGATACACGTGAAAGCCTGCTTTGACATGTCTAAGCTCCCTTGCTGGATCCGAATGAATAACTAGAGGACATCACTTTTCAATTCTCTCTTTAAAGTACACTTGCTTTCCTTTAAATAGAAAAAGAGAGTGGAAGAGCTGCTATTTTGAAAGGGAGGAGAGGACAGATTCCCTTTGTGAAAGAACTTTTGAAATTCAACAGCTTCCCAAATAAATATTTACACTTCAAATGTGCCTTCCAAAGAAGCTGATCGGAAGGCATAGCAATGATGTTATTTTTGTGAAATTATTATTGCTTCCATGAAGATGACATTGGCTTCATTACTCCCCCTCCTCTCCAAAAATCTCTCTGACAGTTTTATACACTGTACAGGGCAATTAAGAGCAATTTCATTGAACTAGCTAAATCATAAAAACGGTTAAGGCCTTTAAGCTGCTCCTTATTAAAACAACTTTTGCAGCCTCTGGGGGGAGGGAAAAATCCCTCTGCATTAATAGGCATCTCATAAACACTGAATACACAACAGAGAAGTTCTTCAGTAGCATGCTAAGATATTTCATTCTCCTGAAACACAAGGAAACAATAGGTGGCTAAATAAAAAGGGCACCATTACTTGAAGCCTAACATCAGAAATAGCCAACGGGGTGCCGTTCCAATGTTGCTGGACTACAAATCCCATCAACCTTAACCAATGACTACATTGGCAGGGGCTGATGGGGCTTGGAGTCCAGTGAGATCTGGGGGGACCCCCTTTGGCTGTTCCTGAGCTACAAAATTATTCTCTTCCAGAATTCACTCATTTGCTAATAATGTTAGATGGGCCACACTGGCAGCAGTGCTAAGTAAGCTACAGAGCAATGTAGCCACACCACAGCAGGCCCTGCTTAGATCTCATGAGTGGCCAAAATGTGGTTGAACGCTGCTGAATGCCAGTTACTGGACATTGTAAGCAGAGGTGAATTTAGGCAAGTGCAACCGATTTGGTCGTGCCGGGTGCAGAGCCCTGGGGACACCATAGGGGACAACACAACTACAGTATTATTTAGAATGTAGTACAAGAGATGAAGAGGCGTTGGATTTTGGCAGCACACAGGGAGCCGCTGAAATTTGAGGCCCAAAGGACCACCACTGTTGCCATTGAGGAGAGTGCTGTTGTGCTCATGTCCAGCTTGCAGGCTTCCCACAGGTTTCTGGTCAGCAACTGTGAGAACAGGATGCTGGACTTGATGGGTCACCACCATGATCCAGCAGGCTTATCTTAAGTTCTTATGAAAGTCCATCCTCAGAGTCAAGAATCAAGGATACTGTACCACAGTCATGAAAGAGGTTGATTTGAATTATTATTATTATTATTATTACCCCACCCATGTGATTGAGTTGCCCTAGCCACTCTGGGTGGCTTCTGACATAATAAAAACACAGCAAAACATCAAACATTAAAAACTTCCTGATACAGGGCTGCCTTCAGATGTCTTTTAAAAGTCGCATCTCTTGAAGACTTTTCCATGCCAACAGTGCTGTTCAGTGGTTCACACTTTTTAGACAAGCCAGTCGTTTTCATGACCATTCTGTATTGTTGTTAATGGTAACAGCAGAGCTAGCATGGTGTAATGGTTTGAGCGTTGTACTAGAAGCAAGGAGACTAGGCTTCAAATCCCCACTCGGACATGAAACTCACTGGGTGACCTTCGGACAGTCACTGCTTCTCACCCCAACCTATCTCACAGGGTTGTTGTGAGGATTAAATGAGGAGGAGGAGTTCCACATAGGCCACCAAGAGCTCCTTGGAGAGAAAGGTGGGATATGAAACAGAGGTTGGATGGCCATCTGGCATGGATGCTTTAGCTGAGATTCCTGCATTGCAGGGGGTTGGACTAGATGACCCTTGTGTCCCTTCCAACTCTACGGTTATATGATTCAAAAATAAATAAATAAATAAATAAATAAATAAATAAATAAATAAATAAATAAATGTTATATCCCTTTGTAGATTTTTTTTGTACACTGCCCTGGGATTTTTGAATGAGGGTTGATCTCTAAATATTTAAAAATAAGTAAATAAAACACACACACACACTTTTTTTTTTTTTGCAATTACTGCCTTTTGCATAAAACACTTGACTGCAGCCAGCACCCATGATTTTGAAGCAACTATGAAAGATAGTTGGAGCACTTAAGAACCTAATTTTTAAAGAATTAAGCTAGGTTCAGCTGACAATAGAAAGCGACTCTAAATCCTATTCTTCGTTATACTTAACTCGAGGAATGACCTCTAGCTACATCTGGCCCTTGCTCCATCCTGCAAGTATGTTCTCGCACGCACACTCCCCCCTCTCTCTTTTTTCCCCCTTACAGAAAATAAATTAAAAAGGTGTGACCTTGCTGAGGGCTTGCAGAGAAAATGAGGTACATCTTGTCACAAGCAGAAGAGCCTATTTGAAACATGGTTTGTTCAATTTGAAAGGCTGCCGCTTTGCCGAGATCAGGAGCTCAGATAAAGGCCGCTGGATGAAAAGAGGAGAAACATTTCCAAGAGACGAAATTAAACAGTTACATTGGAAACCTATTCAGCCACATAGTGGCTGTTTTGTGCACTGATTTATCTCGGACTCATCAGCCACACCTTGTCCCTATGCTTGGAGCGGCGCTCTCCACTAAGCGCACAAAAGCTGTCATGTAAAGAGAATGATGAGAACGGTGCCCTGATAAGGATCGGAGGACACTCGACACCCCCTTCCTCACATGGCAGGTCACAGCGCAAATTGAATAAGCCACCCTGATCCAACACATTGTGCCAAAAGAATCAAAGTCATTGAGGCACTTGATCTTGATGCCCAGTCATCCTGATATTTTATACTCTTTGCTCTTCATAAATCTCTTAAGAGGACATCTGCACCACCCAAGTTTCCCATGGTATCCTTTCCTAGTATGTGCTGATACTAGCTCATGCCATCCAGGTCATAATTGCTTGTTTCTCTTCAGTGTCATTCCAAGGGGCCATGGCTCAGTGGTAGAGCATTCACTTTGCATGCAGAAGGTCCCTGGTTCTATTCCTGGTATCTCTGGGTAGGGCTGGGATAGAACCGTGCCTGAATTTCAAGACAGCCATTGCCAGTCAGTGTACAGAATCCTGAGATAGATGGACCAATGGTCTGACACAACTAAGATAACATCAGTAGGCCCATGCCTCCATGGCAGAGTGCATACTTTGCATGTAAACAATCTCAAGTTGTCAATGTCTTCTGTCTCTAGGTCACATGAGAAAAGAAACACTGGAGAGCCACTTTCCATTAGGGTTGACCAAGGATGGGAAAGCTTCAGGCAGCCTGAGCAATGCTCAAGAATTATGAGAGTTGTACAGCATATGGAGGGTCACAGGTTCTTTTTCCCTGGTGTGGCTAATACTGAGCTGGATACACCAATGAGATGTTGTGCATACCGAGTTCTATCACTGAACTATGGCCTCTTCCATATGTGCTGCTTATTTTCTCCTATGCGCTGATATAAAGTTCACATGTGGTCACCATTATGTTTGTTCCATAACATTCCCATGTTGATTTTCCTAGGGGGAAATGGGGGGAAACGCTTCAAAATTTGCAAAGATCAACAGGAATTCAAAATAAAAAAACAAAAAAACTTACATAACATAAGAAAGTAAGGCTGTTGTCACACTGCAGTTCACTTGGCTGACACAGGTGGTGTTGCAAACTGCAGCATCACAGCAGATATCTGAGAGCTGCTCTACCATTGCAGCAGCATAGGAGCTTGAGAAGAATGGAGGAGGAGAAGTGAAAAATAAATGGAGGCTTGGGCAAGCTACCCAGGCAAACCACAGAGGAAGTGTCAGGACAGACAGGGGCAGGACAGACAGGTGGCATCCTGCTCTGCCACCTTCCACTGCTTCCCTCCTCCTGGTCATCCACTGATGAGTCTGATATGGCATTGTCAGTGTGAACCAGGAAGTATGGGTAGAGGCAGGAGGAACAGGGGCACACAGCCAAGCTGATCAGGATTTAACTCCATTCAACAGCTGGGCAAAGATTGCACGGGCAAACATTACACACACACATATGGCGGCAATCATATTTTTAATATACCCCTCTGCCCCGAGTGATGGTACATCAAATCCCATCTTTCCTGGGGGAGGGGGTGCTTTATGTGCAAAGGATGTGATCGCAAGGAGCTCCATGCACTAAGCACTGATTGTCATGGTGGACTTAACTGGTGACAGCAGGCAGCAGCATAGCAAGTGGTACTGTATGGATGGGTCTAGCCACCATTTCTCAAAGAGCAGTGCTAAGTCAGCGGCACTGTGGGAAATGAAAATGGCGGCTAGATTTAAAGGGAGCAGGGCAGGCATCAGCAGCCAGCCCTGCTAGGGGGCCAGAGCTATGATAGCTTCCCAAGGAGGCCATGTGCTGGCCTGGTCTCCTTCTGAGCACTCAGCTCAGCTCCCTGGATCCTGAAGTTTCCATAAGATAAGACAGATACCTATTTCCCTCCAACAAATGCTGAAGGGTCTGCTGGAGCAACAGCTGCAAGGAGATAGCCGGCGATTTCACTTAGCGGCCTCAAACGAAGGGTTGGATTTCACTCCCTGTCTCTTTCCAGCTCCAGCTACAAAGAGCCAAATTACTAGAACTTCATTGCCACGGGGAAGTGGATTTTGACCAAATGGAACATGAGCATTAAAACAGATTATTTTCCCCCTCCTGTTCTTTATTTCTTTAATTTTTTTAGTGGTTTCAAATCCTAATTTCAAGGCTTTCTAATTGGAAAGCCTTCAGAATCCCACGGAAACAGCAGATGTAGCAAACTGAAGGTGATACTAACTGAAACTTAAACATGTGTCAGACTAATTCTCTCTCTCTCAAACACACACACACAATTGAGAACTAAATAAATCTCAATGCAGCTTTACACAGGATGATGGGTGAATAACTGAAAAAGGAAGGCAGAGTGATTCCATTCAGAAGCTATTTTGTGTGTTTGCATGTGGTGTGTGTGCATGTGTGCTTGTGAACATATCTTTACAGGTTGAAACACCTGTCTGAAACTGTTAATAACAGTTGTTTCCCCCCCATGGGTTATACTTCAAAGGCAGCAATGAAACTTTAAGTGGGGTAAAAACTTCTGAAGTAATATTAGCTAAATACTTCTGTGACAGTGGTCTGAATCGATTTGTCGTGGCGAGCTATATTCTGATTTTGAAGCGCGCACACAGCAACAAAACCTTAAGTCTAGGGTATTATCAAAAAAGGTGAAAAGTTTTCATGAAGTCACAAATAAATAACGTGAATCAAAGCTGTGAGCAGGATGGCATGGCTCTGTTGTAATTATATCTTAATTAATGTGTAGAACTTGTTTGGATCAAGAGAACATCAGGTCACTGTTTTGAGTCAGAACAAAGTTCCATCTAGTCCAGCTTCCTGCATCTCATGATGGCCAATCAGATCTCTCTGGGAAGCCCATGAGAACATCAGAAGAGCCCTGCTAGAGCTATTTAGTCCAGCATTCTGTGTTCAGTTACCAGTCAGATGTCTATGGGCAGCAGAGGCCCTCTCCCACTTGCGATCCCTCGTAACTGATATGCAGCCTGTGGTTGACAAGAACATAAAAAGCTCCCTTGCCCATTGAAACAACTGGTGTCTTGTGAGTTAACCAAACAGCGAAGCAGCTATGACTTTTGGTGTGGTGTAGTGGTTAAGAGGGGTAGACTCGTAATCTGGTGAACCGGGTTCGTGTCCCCGCTCCTCCACATGCAGCTGCTGGGTGAACTTCTCTGAAGTCTCTCAGCCTCACTCACCTCACAGAGTGTTTGTTGTGGGGGAAGAAGGGAAAGGAGATTGTTAACTGCTTTGAGACTCCTTAAAGGTAAAGGTAAAGGGACCCCTGACCATTAGGTCCAGGCGCGAACGACTCTGGGGTTGCGGCGCTCATCTTGCTTTATTGGCCGAGGGAGCCTGCGTACAGCTTCTGGGTCATGTGGCCAGCATGACTAAGCCGCTTCTGGTGAACCAGAGCAGCACATGGAAATGCTGTTTACCTTCTCGCTGGAGCGGTACCTATTTATCTACTTGCACTTTTGACCTGCTAGGTTGACATGCTTTTGAACTGCTAGGTTGAGACTCCTTAGGGTAGTGATAAAGCGGGATAGCAAATCCAAATTCTTCTTCTTTTCTTCTTCTTCTTCTTAGCTGTCTCTGAACAAAAACAAAATAATAAAAGGACAAACTAAGTTGCTACCAGCTCTTCCCACACTTGCATAGAAAATAACTGCATAAAGCATTGGCATTGCACAAGCAGGTGTTACTTGCAGAGGAGAGACACAGACAGAAAACAGCAGGTGAGTGGGCTGTGCTCCCAAGTGCAGGAGAGGATACTGGCCATTCCCATGAGTTCTAAGGAGAGCCATTGATTCAGGTAAGGGGGAGAGGATCAAGGTATGGAGTAAAACAGCAAGCAATATTTTTTTGGCCCTGTTTCTTATCCCCACCCCACCCCCACTCCCTGGCAGCAAGAAAATGTTGGCATATATTTGCAAGGTCAAAACAAAACACAGAAACATGGGGGAACTCATCCATGATAGCCTCCGAGCAAGCACCACAGGCCAGAGATGAATTAAAAAGGAAGATGAAAGGGTACTAATAGCCCAGATTCCTTTTAATTGTTTATTTTAAAGTGATACCGGTGAGCCATAATTGCAAGAGAGGAGAAATCAGCCAGGAGAAGGTCAAGCTGACCTCAAGATTCGGAGAGAGCCAGGCTCTTGAAATCCTAAACCTTACAAAGAACCATGACTTCAAGGCACACAAATGTTAAGAGGATTAAGGTAAGTGTCTCCCCCCCCCCAAAAAAAAGCCTGAGAAAACAAAGATTAGGATGTGCGTGTGTGTAAAAAAAAAGTGCTGAAATGAAATGGCAGGTTCATATGGATACCTGATGCACTGAAGGAGAGGGGTGAGGAAGAAAGAATTTTACATATAGCCATGCTTAGAAGCTCAGGAAAAAAAGCAATAATAATAATATTTATTACCTACCCTTCACAAGAAGGTCCAGCGGAAAAATGCAACGAATTAAAATTCAGAATTGAGAACAGTTAAAACAGATTACAGTCACAGGAATAGGGTGGGCCCCGAAAAAGCAATTTCAGACCTCAAAGACCAGGGTCAAGGGGTGCATCTTCAGCATTTGCCGAAAGCTCTCAGAACTCTCCCCAGGCCAAACTCCCTCCTCTGGCACATTCCTTAACAGTCCTGCTTTGCAACCCTCTGTTTGGGTTTATGCCTGCCTCTTGAACTCTCTCTCTCTATCTCTCTCCCAGAATCAAGCCTACTTTGTAAAGATAAAATGAATATTTACTGCTATGCCCACTTTTCCTTGTGGTCCTGCCCACCACTGGCATATGGCCCCCAGAAGGTTCCCTAGCAGGTTATGTGGCCCTCAACAGTGGCGGAGCTTCATGCTCTGGCACCGTGGGGCGGAGAGCAGGCAGGGGCGTGGTGTGGTGTGGTGTGGTGTGGTGTGGCGTGGCGTGGCGTGGCGTGGTGCGCTGCCTGCAGGGGCATGGCACCCAGTGCGGGCGGGGGGGAGCTGCGATGGCACCCCACCAGGATCGCGCTGCCGGAGGCGGTGCACTCCCCCTCACACTCTTCTTCCTCCGCCAGTGACCTTCAAACTGAAACATGCTTCCTATCTCTGCTAAAGATGCTGACCAAGTCCTCCCAAGCTAACCTTAGAAAAGAACTCATAAAAGCCCACCTCAAGTCAGAAATAGAAACATCAGACCTGCTGGATCAGGCCCTAGCCCCAGGTAGTCCAGTAGTTCCCACACTGACCAACTACATGTCTATGGGAGACCCACAAGGACATGAGCACAACAGCACTCTTCCACTCATGATCTCCAGCAATTGGTTTTCTGTCTTTCTAGATGCATCCATCATGACTTAGTAGAGTTATCCATGTCCAATTCCCTTTTAAAGCCATCTAAGTTGGTGGCCATCCCCAAGAAACCCCAGGGATCTAAATCACACGGGAAACCTCTGCAAGCAGAAATATATTGCTACTGAAAAAACTCATGCTATGACACAGGGAAGCTGGAATGTAACAACAGAAACAGAGCCTAAGATACAACCTTTCAGCCCTGTTCTACTTTGCTTGACCCTTCGTAGCTGTAATGCCTGGAGAAGGCTGGATTAAGCAGGACAGTAGAAAACCTTGGATTCGTCACTGATACTGTTTTATTATTATGGTGCCTACCACTTGTGTGCCTCAGCAGTGGTTCCTCATCTTTTAACTCCTGATACAAATCACAAAACAACAATCATTCTGGGATCCTTCACCATGCATTGCTTATTTTGCTTTGGACCCTGAACTATGCTTTGTTTAGATTGGTCCCTGCTCCAAAGCATCACCATTGTACCAAATTCCTTTCCTTATTTATGAAAGCTTTTTTGGGGGGGGAGGGCTAATCTTTGCCATCACAGTGCAGCCTGAGAAGCCGCCTTTACTTGTTGCGTACAATTAAGCAGCCACAAAAGCCAGCCTGAGCCTTTTCACATTTCATAGGCTGCAATTATGCTTTAACTGTTAAGAATATGCCGTCCCCCAGGAGCTAATTATAGAAAAGCTCTCATCACACACACAGGAAACACACAAACAAATCCTTCAAGCACAAAGTAAATGTTCAACATTAAAGGGACGCATTTGGGAAGTCACACCAATCAGTTTGGTTCAGCTAATTACTAATCTGATTTCTGGACTGGTTGCATTAGATAATTATGACACCAACAGCCCCCTTCCATTCATGCTTTGAAAGGCAGAACTTTTGACTGATTGTAATAAAGATCTTGCAAACATTTTCTTTTTTTAAAGAAAGCAGAACAAAAGCATGATATACACATCAGAACAGGATGGGAGTGATGGATTTACTCATTGCCAGAGCCTTCCGTTGACTTATAATACTATACTTCCTTAGTACCTTATTCACACACCAGTGAACTCATTAGGGGACTCCTTTTTTGCAGCTCACTGGTCTTAGTTCTTCTGGATCTTATTCTCTGGTCAGACATAGCAGTTTGCTTTAACTTAATGTATAAATCTAACAGTGCCATGTAGATTTAAAATCACATAAGCATTAGCTGCCATTTAATACACATTTACAGTGGGGCTGGAGGCAAGTCGCACAGTACTCAGTAGAATGTAGGGGCATAGGGATATAAGAAGAACCCTGTTAGATAACCAATGGCTCATCTAGTTCAGCATCCTCTTCTCACTGTGGCCAACCAGAGCACAGTAATCATGGCCAATAGTCATTGATACCCTTCACTTCCATATGCCTGTGGGGAGCCTAGAAGCATTCCACACTCTGATAACAATGTGCTTTGTGGAAGTCCTTTCTTTTGTTTGTCCTGAATCTCCCACCACCACCACCACCATCATGGAATGGATGACCTCAGGTTCTAGTTTTATAGGAGATGGAGCAATTTTCTCCACATCCTGCATAACTGTATACACCTCTATCATGTCCCTGCTTCCTCACCCTTTCCCCCCAAACTAAAAAGCCCCCAAATGTAATCTTTCCTCATAGGGGAGCTGTTCTAGTTGACCACAGCCCCCCAAAATAGCTAGAGGAATTCTCCTTCCTTTTGAGGAATTCAGTGAAATGGTTCCCCTGGTTTCTCTCCTCATAAATTGGCTGGATAATTTCTAGAGGCCATTTGCACACAGCTCTATGAACAACCTCTGTGTGGGGTCGCTGTGAGAACAAAATGCTGTAATTGCCTTTTTAATATTTGCTAACAGTTATTCAGCCACAGGGCAATTTTACCAGTTGCTGGAATCCAAAGGAGGGCAGAGTGCTCTTGTGCTTGCTGGTTTCCCATAAGCATCTGGTTTACCACTGTGAACAGGATACTGGATTAGACAGGTCAGCAATTGAATTAGTAGAAGATACTTATTCTAACCAAATGTTTGTTGGTTGGTTTGTTGCATTTGCACACCACCTTTTCTCCAAGGTGGTGTACAAAGTTCTCCTCGTTTTATCCCCACAACAACCGGGTGAGGTGTGGCAATAACTGTCCCAAGGTCACCCAGCGAGCTTCATGGCCTGATAGGGATTTGACCCCAGTGGTGAAGCTGCATGCTCCGCTACTGGGGGCGGAGAACAGGCAGGGGCGTGGCTGGTGCCCCCGGGGTGCATGACACGCACCCCAGGGGTGGCACTCTGCCCGCGGGGGCATGGTGCGCCCCCCGCAGGGGTGTGACACGTGTTCTGGGGGCATGGCGCACCGCCTGTGGGGGCGTGGCGCTCGGCATGGGGGGCGTGGCATGTGTCCGGTGGGGCCTCCGCGATGGCACCCTACCAGAATAGTGGTGCCGGGGGCGGTGTGCTCCCTCCACACCCCCATTCCTTCGCCAGTGTTTGAACCCCAGTCTCCCAGATCCTAGTTTGACATTCTGACCATTGCGCCACACTTGCTAGTTAGTATTGGGATACAAGACAAGAAGAGTTAGGGCTTTTATTTTTTAAAAAAATCAAAAGGCTACACACATCAACACCTTGTCAGAGCAGAGAATCCCAAAAAAATACAATGAAATGCCATGCTATTGTATGAGTGAAAGATGGACATTTGTGGGATGTGAACCGAGGCTACATTTATATTTCACTTTAATGCTCTGGCTGTTTAATCAAAATATGAATAAAAGCACTCAGAAAAGACCAGCACACTTCAATATCATAGTTCTAGAAATTTAGCTATAGCTTCCTATTGTCAACCAATTACTGCACAATATTTTTTTTTAGGGGGGGGAATGTCTTGTGACTGAATAACTAACTGTTAGCAAATAATAAAAAGGCAATTACAGCAAAGCTTTGTTCATATTACCCTCTTCATTTTATTCAGGCGATAATTATTGTCAGTGCTGGAGGCTTACTGTACCATGTAAGAGGCACCAGGGAAGAAAATGGAATGGGCTGGGGCATGGAAAATTGCAAATGTCACAGCTACCTTCATCATCACCGTTGGACTTCCAAGATTAAAAAAAATAAAACAACAACAAGGAAAGACAACAAAGGCGAAGGAGCCACAGAAAACTCACCATGTGTGTTTTGCAAATGCTTTACCCCAAGCTGTTGATGAACAGCTGAAGGTATCATCGCAGAGGGGCAGGAAGAGGGCGACTGAATATTTTGTCCTTTCTTGTTCCTTTTTTTTTAAAAAAAAGGTCTAATATTACAATTAATGCCTAAGGGCAGCACTTTTCATCATGCTAAGTTAGGAAAGACAAAAGCATGGGGGGGGGGGAAGCATCTCCTTCTGACTAATAGGAAGGCGCATGAAATTTGTATCACAGGTTAACAAACCTGTCCATTTGGTTCCTTGTGGTTTCTCATTTTTCCAATCGTAAGTTCAGTCCTCCACGTTGGTTTGCAATTTATTTATTTTTAAAAAGGTCATCATGGAAATTCCATCAGCATCTTAGTGGGAATTTCTCCTACTAGGCCCATTTTTTTAGCATGCAGTTTGGCCAAATATATTATCATAGAATCATGGTTTTATTTTATGCCGCCTTTCCATCATTAAAACTATGCTCAGTTCTCCACCTTTTCAATATGGCTATGTCCTACCTACACTGCCAGAGGCATCATGCCTCTTAATATCTGTGTGAGCAGAGTGCTATCAAGTTCATGCTCAGCTTGCAGGTTTCCCATAGGCATCTGGTCGGCAACTCTAAGAACAGGATGCTGGACTAGATCAGCCATTGACCTGATCCAGCAGGGACCTTCTTATGTTCTTAGGTTCCTAATCTGTGATATATATTTTTAAGTCCTTATGAAAATACATTAACATTTTTTGTGCAATTTTTTCCTAACAGACATGCCTTTGATGCTCTGGTGGCCTCAGTGGCACGGAGTGCCTTCCATCAGCTTGGGCTGGTGGCCCAGCTGCACCCCTAATCTGGACAGGGGTAGCCTAACTTCTGTCATCTATGCTCTGGCAACCTCCAAATTAGATGACTGCTATGTGTTATACATGGGGCTGCCTCTGAATGCAGTTTAGAAACTTCAGCTGGTGCAGAATTTGGCTGCCAGGTGGCTCACTAGGGAAAGACAGTTTGGGCATGTGATGCCATTCCTGGCCTAACTGCACTGGTTGCCAATTTGTTCCCAATATAAAGTGCTGGTTTTAACCTATAAAGCCTTAAACCGCTCAGGATTGCAATACCTTAAGGACCATCTCTCCCCATATGAACCAACACCGGACCCAGCAACGATAATCTGAGGCCCTTCTTTGTGTGCCCCTCCAAGAGGGTGACAACACAAGAACCGGCCTTTTCTGTGGTGGCTCCCCATTTGTGGAATGCTCTCCCCAGTGAGGCTTGTCTGGCACCTTCATTGCGTATCTTTAGGCTCCAAGCAACAATGGTTCTCTTTAACCATTGGCTGGTTAACATTCTACGTCCTTTTAAATGTTTTTGTGGGCTATTGGTTTGTTTTTGTATTTGGTATTCTCATTTTGTATTTTGTATTTTTATGTTGTGAACCATCCTGTGATCTTCAGATGAATGGTAGTATACAAATTTAATAAATAAAATAAAATAATAAGATCAAAAAATTAATGTTCATAACAGCAACTAAACCCTAAACAATACCCCAGCCCAAAGATCTGTTCAACAGCCTCAGTATTTGCATCTATTTTCATCCATGGCCCTGCCCTCTCAGGCTGGGATACTGCACACAAACATAATGCATACAAACAAAAGAAACAAAAAAGCAGTAAAATCATTTGTAGCATAATATGCAGCTAGAGAAGAGAAGACAAAACAAAAGAATCACAATACTTTCTATGCAAATAGGCATTTCCTTTGAGTAAGGTTTTCACATACAGACTGCAAAATGAAAGAAAAGAAGAAGGAATGAAGTCAACATCACTATTTCCCTTGTTTCCCAATTGCCAGTAGTCCAACGGAAACATAAAGAACAAACGTCTGCCTAAACATACTTTCACAAAACCCACAACTTTGAATTAACAGGAGGGGCCATAGGGCCACGGGCTTCTTCATTTGTAAATAAAATAAAATCATGCCATATTGCAAACAAAACAAAACAAAAACCAGCCCCCTACCATTTGTCCTCTAGCTACTTTCAACTTGTGGGAAATCTTTTCCAGAAGAGCTATTTGCCAGATATTCGAATACCAGTAATCTAAGCTGTCCAAATCAAATGTCTTCAAGAATATTGCCACAGTTGCTTCTTACCACCATTAATAAGTGGGAAATGCTGTTAGACTCCAACTCCCATCAGCCCCAGCCAGCATGGTCAATGATCTGGGATGATGGGAACTGTAGTCCAAGCGCATCTATGATGACCACAGGTTCCCTGTCCCCAATATGATACTCAGTTCAATCCTCACCCCTTGAAAAAAGAAGAAGACAGATACAGATCCACACTCTCTGCCAGATATTTAAATATGCATCTGGAAAGCAGGAGTGTTAAACAAAGGAAAAGAAAATAAATTGATTGCAAACAGACAGCACAAAAGCATTGCTCTCCATGACACATTCTTCACTGGGAATACTTCTGGGGCTTTGTGGTAAGTGGTTATTTTACAGTTGTATGTGTCAACAAAAACAAACTCTTCAGCTCCTAGTGGAATGCATTACACACTAAATCCTTACCAAATGTAAGTCTAGTCTGATGGATTGTTTCACAAAGTCCTGACTAATATCATAAACTTTGGGGATTACTGAAAATAATAATGACCAGAGCCTCAGAAATGTAAGCCTGCTGTAGAGCGTGAAAGTCTAATAACTTCTGGATGCCAACAGAGCAAAAGACTTTGCAAACATCCCACAAACAACTGGCAATTATCAAAACGTCCTCAACAGATAAACTCACTGGGTTTCTTTTTACTGATTCCTCTCCAGTTCATATTATACAGGATGCCGTCTGCATCGCAAGGCTGCCTCAAAATCCTGCCCACATTGCATTTGCCAACACAACCTGATCCCGTTTTACTTTCAATGAATTCCTTACATTAAAAAGTGACTTGATTTATTGAAAAATGTGGTATGATGTCAGGAATAATTAATGTTTCCCATAGGCATACTAATAAGCTCCATGACATAATAACTCGCTATCATACCCCAGTGGGACCAGAAAATTATTCCAAAGATAACATAACACAACACTCAAAGCAGCAGGAAACTTCCAGCGTCCTTTTAGATGTTTTACAGTGTTACTAATCTTTGAATTGCTTGGAAAAACAGAAAGGAAATGGAATCGTTTCAGGCTGGAAGGGCGAGTTATTCAGAGATGACTCCATTCCAAATTCCGAATCAGTTCGGATGATTAATGCCAATGAAAAGGACTAGCAGGAGTGGGTTAAATCATCTAGAGCAAAAAACACATTTCATATTATGCAGGTTGGTCTGATCATTATAACCTTTAGGGAATCTGCATTAATAGAAATGAGAAATATTTGGGAGCATATTCCTGCCCCCGCCCCCGAGAACCTGTGGTAGTGTTATTTGGATATGTCATGGGTAAAGTACCAGAAGGGGATACAAAGATATGAATCCATGTGCTGATTGCAACCGGAATGGCAATATGCCAACAATGGAAAAATATTACCCCACCCTCTGCAAAGTCATGGCTAATTATGATTTGAGACATGCCCTGTACTGAAAAACTGGTGGACCTGAACAGGATGAAAGAAAATAGACCAGGGTGTCCCAACCTTTTGGGGCCTGTGGGCACATCTGCAAACTGGAGAAATTGTTGTGGGCACTTTGCACCCTCTGTTACCAATCACACCCTGCAATCTGTTAGATTGGATACCATAGGATGTGTGGGGATGGGGATGGGGGTTGTAGGGGTGGCAGGGAAGGCCTGCATGGGCACATGGGCACCCACTGGAGGAGAATGCAAGAAAATAAATTCATCACTGAGAAATAGAGTTTGTTACCCACCTCTGCACCTGCAAGCATGCATCAGTGAAAAGGAGACTGATAGTACCATTGACATCATAAGAACGCAAGCAGAGCCTGCTGGATCAGGCCAATGGCCCATCTAGTCCAGCATTCTGTTTTCACAGATGCCTGTGGGAGACCTGCAAACAGGAGTCAAACACAAGAGCACACTCCCCCCCCCCCCCGTGGTTTCCAGCGACTAGTATTCAGAAGCATTACTGGAGGCAGAGCATAGCCACCATGGCTAATAATCATTGATTAGGGAAGTTTTTAATATTTAATGCTGTATCGTTTTAATATTTGATTGGAAGCCGCCCAGAGTGGCTGAGGAAACTCGGCCAGATGGGCGGGGTATAAATAATAAATTATTATTATTATATTATTGATAGTCTTCTTTGTCCAATCCTCTTTTAAAGCCATCCAACTTGGTGGCCATCACTGCCTCCTGTGGCAGCAAGTTCCATTGTTTAACTGTGCACTGCATGAAGAAGTCCTTTCTTTTATCTGCCCTGAATCTTCCAACGTTCACTGGATGTCCATGAGTTCTAGAGTTCAGGCTGTCCCTGAATAAGTCTGGCCCAACTCATAGCCGCGGACATGCCTTAGACCTAGTGTTTACCTCTATGGATGTTGGTGATCTGACACTAAGTAAAAGCGATACAAAAGAAGTGCCATGGTCAGATCACTTCCTGGTGCAACTAGACTTCTCCGCGACCCTTCCCCTCTGCCGGGAGGTGGGACCGATTCGGATGGTCCGCCCCCGCCACTTAATGGATCCAAATGGTTTCCAGAGAGTGGTAGGGGATGTTTTATCCCATGTTGATGGCCTTTCAGCTGATTCCCTGGTGGCCCGCTGGAATGTGGAGTTAACCAGGGCTATTGACTGTCTGGCTCCGAAGCGCCCTCTCCGATTGCATGGAGCCCGGACAGCTCCGTGGTTTTCTCCGGAGCTGAGGGTGATGAAACAGTCGCTGAGACGGCTAGAGCGCCGGTGGCGGAAAACTCATTCTGAATCAGACCGGACACGGGCTAGAGCTCAACTTCGAGCCTACCAAGTGGCAATGGCAACGGCAAAGAGAACTTTCTTTGCCGTTTCTATTGCATCTGCAGAAAACAGCAGCAGGAGACTCTTCCAGGTGGTTCGCAATCTAGCAGAACCACCTCCGTCATCTGGGTCTGATAGGGACCCCAAGATCTCCTGCAATGCTTTTGCAATGTTTTTTGCAGATAAAGTCGCTCAGATTCGGAAGGAGGTAGACTCCACCGTGGGAGCAGAGCCGGGGCGGGAGAGTGCTAGAGCCCTGTCTAGTCATGTTTTATGGGATCAATTCCAATCTGTTACCTCCGAGGATGTGGACAGGCTGCTTGGACGAGTGAAACCGACCACCTGTCTTCTTGATCCTTGCCCATCCTGGCTAATAAAAGCTAGCCGGGAAGGGCTGGGCGATGGGCTCCGCGGGGTGGTGAATGCCTCTCTCTGTGAGGGAGCCTTCCCAGACCCGCTAAAAGAGGCGGTTATTAAACCGCTTCTTAAAAAACCATCTTTGGATGTGGCCAATATGGCCAACTATCGCCCAGTCTCAAATCTTCCATTCTTGGGCAAGGTGATTGAGCGGGTGGTTGCTGAACAACTCCAGGCACGCCTGGAAGAAGCGGACCATTTGGATCCCTTCCAATCAGGGTTCAGACCTCATCATGGGACTGAATCTGCCTTGGTCGCACTGGTTGATGATCTCCGGCGGGCTAGGGACAAAGGTGAGAGCTGTTTCCTAGTTCTGCTGGATCTCTCAGCGGCTTTTGACACCATCGACCATAACATCCTTCTGGACCGCCTAGAGGGGTTGGGAGCTGGGGGCACTGTTATACAGTGGTTCCGCTCCTTCCTCCTGGGCCGTGTTCAGAAAGTGGTGGTGGGGGATGAGTGTTCAGACCCCTGGACTCTCACTAGTGGGGTACCTCAGGGCTCTGTCCTCTCCCCCTTGTGGGGGTTTGGGCTGGGTGTTCATCAGTATCCGGATGATACCCAGCTCTACCTCTCTTTCAAATCAGAACCAGTGAAGGCGGTGAAGGTCCTGTGTGAGTGTCTGGAGGCGGTTGGAGGATGGATGGCGGCTAACAGATTGAGACTGAATCCTGACAAGACAGAAGTACTGTTTTTGGGGGACAGGGGGCGGGCAGGTGTGGAGGACTCCCTGGTCCTGAATGGGGTAACTGTGCCCCTGAAGGACCAGGTGCGCAGCCTGGGAGTCATTCTGGACTCACAGCTGTCCATGGAGGCACAGGTTAATTCTGTATCCAGGGCAGCAGTCTACCAGCTCCATCTGGTACGCAGGCTGAGACCCTACCTGCCCGCGGACTGTCTCGCCAGAGTGGTGCATGCTCTAGTTATCTCTCGCTTGGATTACTGCAATGCGCTCTACGTGGGGCTACCTTTGAAGGTGACCCGGAAACTACAACTAATCCAGAATGCGGCAGCTAGACTGGTGACTGGGAGTGGCCGCCGAGACCACATAACACCGGTCTTGAAAGACCTACATTGGCTCCCAGTACGTTTCCGAGCACAATTCAAAGTGTTGGTGCTGACCTTTAAAGCCCTAAATGGCTTCGGTCCAGTATACCTAAAGGAGCGTCTCCACCCCCATCGGTCAGCCCGGACATTGAGGTCCAGCGCCGAGGGCCTTCTGGCGGTTCCCTCGCTGCGTGAAGCCAAGTTACAGGGAACCAGGCAGAGGGCCTTCTCGGTAGTGGCGCCCGCCCTGTGGAATGCCCTCCCTTCAGATGTCAAAGAGAACAACAACTACCAGACCTTTAGAAGACATCTGAAGGCAGCCCTGTTTAGAGAGGCTTTTAATGTTTAATAGATTACTGTATTTTAATGTTCTTTTGGAAGCCGCCCAGAGTGGCTGGGGAGACCCAGCCAGATGGGCGGGGTATAAATAATAAATTATTATTATTATTATTATTATTATTATTATTATTATGAGAGAGGGAGAAAAACTTTCACCTCTTACCTTTTCTCTAAACGAAAAAGTCCCAAATGCTGCAAGCTTTCTTCATAGGGGAGTTGCTCCAACTTCTTGATCATTTGGGCGGCCCTTTTCTGAACCTTCTCCTTTAGTACACATGTTGAGTTTTGTGTTGAACATTGGGTTCTCTAAGTATCTATGGATTCCCATTTTGGATGTGGAGGAAGGCTTTCTATGCCATTTGCTTCATTTTTAAGTGCCTGTCCAATGAAGCTGAACTTCAATAGGCTTGACCTCACAACACACATGTCTTACTCTCAACATTCATTGCTCACTTTCTGAAATGGCCAGCATTGCTTCAACAAGGTTTCTTAAATTTATTTTTTAACTATATCATCTTCGGTTTTATTGGCCACCTTTCTCTTGAACTTGGCCAAGAGTCATATGCTGCCAAAATCTTCTGCTTTGGACAATAAGGGAAAGGGTGATTTCCTTTCTTCTTCTTCTTCCTTTTATGAAGGGGATAACTTATCCTCCAGCCATGGCTCCCAACTACACCGTGTGCAGGGTGTTAAACCGATGCTCGAAATGAATATTCCATCCATAAAATGTTAACCTTTGATCCAGACACATCACTGTAAGTAAACGAGCCTGTTCGCCGCAGCTCTTTGATCACCAAAATTGGAAACATTTGCAGAAACACAGCTTGCATGCACACACTCAGACCTGGCAAGATGCTCTGCAATCGGGAATGTTCCAGTGGATGTGAATGTGCGCCAGAAACCACAACCAATACAGATTAGAAATGTCAGAGCATTTGAAGATGTGCAAGGTATGCTCTAGCTTGGAAATACATGATATGCTCTTAATTAAATTTTATTTATAATAATTTATAAAACACTTAATCTAACTTAATCTAACCAAGCTATGTGCAGTTCACAACATAAAAATAGATAAATACCGGTACTGTAGATAATTACATACCATTATAAAAAAGAAAAAGAAAACAAACCCCCTCCCCATAGATTATTTAAGTAGCCCAAGGTCTGGGAGAAGAGGAATGTTTTTGCCTGGTGCCTAAAGATATGCAATGAATGGTGCCTAAAGATATGCACCAGGTGAGTCTCCCTAGGGAGAGCATTCCACAAGTGGGAAGCCACCACAGAAAAGACTTGTTCTCGTGTTGCTGTCCTCCAGGGACTCAGATGAAGATCGCACGATCCAGGTTGGTTCATATGGGGAGAGGCTGTCCTTGATATATTGCAGTCCTGAGCCATTTGAGGCTTTATAGGTCAAAACCAGCACTTTGAATTGGGCCCAGAAACTAACTGGCAGCCAGTGTAGTCAGGCCAGGATTGGTGTCAAACAACTTCTGCACCAGCTGAAGTTTCCAAACTGTATTCAGAGGCAGTGCTTTTTTCCCCCTAAAAAAAATGTTTAGAGGCACTCTCATTTTCCTACTCATATTGAAATAATGCCCCTCAATGAGGCCAAACTTAGATTCACAAAATGTTTAGGTGTATGCGTACCCCTGCATCCCCCCAGAAAAAAAGCACTGGGCCCATGTATATACCACATACCGGTAGCAGCGGCAGCAGAGCAGGGCACACTGTGGGGGCAGGGCTGTGGGTGCGCTGCAGTGCTGGAGCAACCCCTACCCAATGCTGCCAAGCAGGGTGTGCTCACGGCACCCCATGAGCCCAGCATCACTTTGTGAGACTCGCAAAAATGACGCTAAGCTCACAGGGCACCGTGAGCAGGTGTGGGCCCTGGCCCTTACAAACCGTTTTGCGAGCGGCGCTGGGCTCATAGGGAGGGCACCATGAGCTATTGCATCCTTCTCATGGTGGCCCCCAGCTAGGGCACAGCTGAGAAGGATGCAACAGACATGTGCCCTGGCCCCTGCAAGCCCAGCGCTCACAGGGAGGGTGCCATGAACGGTTGCATGCTTCTCAGCCGCCCTCCAGCTGGAGGACACTGAGAAGGATGCAACAGCTCACAATGGGGTGCTGAGAAGGACACAACAGCTCACAATCCATCTTGCACCTTGGCCGACAGACCCCTCAGCCCCCCACGTTACGCCAGTGCATAGCAGTAATCTAATTTGGAGGTTAGCAGAACATAGACAACAGAAGTCAGGCTACCCCTGTCCATATAGTGGTCACCTGAGCTTCAAAGTTATGTCTGTTAGGAAAAATTGGCACAAAAATGGTAATGAATTTTCATGAGGACCTTAAAATCACCACTTTCCCCCTCTCTGTGTTGCTCTATCTGTGCTTTATTCAAACAACTGCCATGTTTCCGCCTCTCAGTATCTCTCCATCCCTGAAAAAAAATCTGCTGTCATTTGCTGTCATTCTTTCCCCATCCCCACTTTACTCAAACTTCTGTCATTCTTTAAAACGACCAATTCTTAATCTTTCAGTGTCACTCCTTTCTCATCCCCATGCCGTTGCTACTGCTGTTGTGGAATCTGTCTTCACTTTTCTTTCCTACCATGCCAGGACTTCATGAAAATCCAGGATTGAGATGCAACACTACAATTCCTCCACTGGGGGTTGTGTGATGGCATTCTTACATTTTTATTGTACAGAGAGACACAGAAGGCTATTCTAAAATTAACATGCTCACCTGCAGTGTGAAGTGCTACAATCTAGGATTCTACCATCTCACTCTACCACCTCATTCTGGGTAATGGGCAGAACAGCTTTCAGAAACCAGAGAAAGAAACAGAATAATCCAGGCATAGGGCTCCATAGCTTTGTCCCTCTCCTCAACCTGGGGGGGGGGGATATGCTAAATAAGGGCTTGCATGCAATGTAAGAAATGTGCAAAAATTCTATCTAGATTGCACATATTTGCATAACATTCTTTTTTTTAAAAAAAGGCAGTTGAGGAAGGCTCAGTGGTAGAGTACATGCTTTGCATGCAAAAGGTCCCAGATGGGAGAGACTTTCCGGGAGAGACTTTGCCAGTCAATGCAAACACTCCTAAGTTAGATGCACCAATGGCCTGACTCAGTATCTAGCGGCTTCCTGTGTTCCTGTATATTCTCATTGTGACACAGGACACCAAGAGAAGACCTTCCCAGTCTTTAAAGGTTCATATTCCAAGCGGAAAGGAAGAGAAAAATCTCCACGGATCCCAAGGGTCAGTGGTGCATTTGGAACTGTGGCTCAGCCCCAATTTCAAAGTGTTTTGCACAAACAACAGGAGACTCAAGGCAGAAGAAAAAATAATGAAACCTCAAAAAAAGAAGAAGCGGGGGGAGGCTGGCTGGTTATTTATTTTAGAAATCTAACACAAAGTAAAGGCCCCCTGCATAAAAGCCCCCCTGTTCTTCAGGCTGTTTATTCAAACAAGACTTGCAAAGCAAAAATAAGCACACAAAAGAGGCCATACATTTGGAGCGCCCCTGGGGGGGGGGAGTTTGCAAGGAGCAGTCGCCTTCGTAGTGAGCTGCTTCCTTTATACTCACTTCTGAAAACTCCACACAGCGATCCTCTCTCTTTCCACTTGAGCTCCTGAGGCGAGGCCTTTGGGTCAGGGATTCCCACCGGCTCAAGCAGATGCTACCTGGCTTTAATGAAGGAGACCAGCACAGGAGTTCATTGTGGCTGTCGGAGGCACCTTGAAGGCCCTGGCATCCCTCAGGGTGGGTTGGGGGAGGAGGAGGTGGGCTTGGAAGGGCCGTTTTCTTTCAGAGTGAGCTGCTTTTTACAACCCTCCCTCAACTGAGCATTTCGACACACCAGAGACTGGTGTACAGAGTTCCATTCTGAAAGCCTATGAATCCGTCACTTGTGAAACCGCCTTGCCAGTGGAGGTTGATGCCCATTGGGACTGGTGAGGCAGAAGGCAAGGAGGCCCACAGCAGGTGGAGCCAGAGCCAACGATATATGGAGCCGATGAATTCTGCTTTTGTCCCCTTCCTCCTCCCTGTTGAATTTTGCAAGAGCAACACTGAGACGAAGGAAGATCAAGCTGGCAGGCGGTGCTGTGCCCTGGACTGGTTGTAAAAACAGATGTAGGAACATGCTGAGGTTGGTTGGGTTGTGCCCCCTGCCCCCTTGCCCTAATGGACAAGTCAGTGATAAAAACGTATATTAAAACACTTAAACACAAAACAATCATTAAAAAAAATAAACAACTTCACAGGCCCATCACGTACCTTCCAAGTTCTTCCAAACCAAAACTGGGAGGTGCTCCTGGGAGAGTCATGTGACTTGCACCTCACTCTCACCCTGAAAAAATACTTTTTCGGAGTGAGAGCACAGTGTGCGAGAGTGCAAGAAAATGCAGCACCCAAAATAGCAGCACCCAAACAGGATGTCCCATTTTTTTCCCCAGGGCACTTGGAAGGTATGCTGTCAGCACAAAGAAGTCTTCAAAAGAGGGCTGAAAGTCAAAAGTGAGCATGCCTGCCAGATCTCTGGGGGGAAAGTGTTCCACAGCATGTGATCAGGGACACTAAAATGCCCAACTTCTGGTAAAGGGCAACAGAGCCTCAGTAACATGGGGAACAATTAAGAGTGTTCCTTCAAATGATCTCAGTTATTGGGCTGAGATATAAAAGCTATTGCAGGTGTGGCAAACCTTTGGGGCCCCCCCCATGCTTGCTAGGGCTGGTGGGAGTTGTAGTTCATCCACATCTGGAGCACCAAGGGTTCCCCAATCCTGCTCTATTCCCTAGAGGCCAAATGAATCAATCCCAACTGCACGGTGATCATTCTTGCAAAAGCAGGTGTCTTGTTTCATGCCTCCAGCCTCTTTGGTTCCCCATGTCTTCCCCATGTCAGACAAGCACTGACATAGGAATGTGTCATGCAAGATGACAGGAATTCTTGCAAAAACGCTGTCCTTTCCCCCACCCGCGCCCATCATTGATTTTCTGTATAATATTGGGGTTGGAAAGCTTTCAGGATTAAGACCACTTTCTATTCATAAAGATTTTTATAGAGATGCGAGAGCCCTGGGCAACCCCCTGCTTCTTCCTTCTTAGAAGGTCAAGTGTTTTTGCAGTCCAGAGAGGAAACATTTATTTTAATAAAAATGGATTTATGTTCAGAAGAACAAAACTGCATTAGACAGCCTCTCTGTGTGCTGCCTCTTATAACCAGGCAATTACTCTGCTATGATCTAGGTTAAAACCCATGGAGATTAGTTTGAGTCCTTCCATAGGCAGTTCATAGTGTTGAAGAGACTCTTGTTCCCCCTACAAACAGCCCTATTGCTCTCTGGCTCCCCAAAAGCCCATAGCAACTGGAGATCAGCACACAAGACATCCTTATACTTGCTGGAGTCATCAGCAGAAGCCATGAGCTGTAGACATTTCTGGAGCTGGTCCAGAAACCTTTTCTGTGGAAAAGAATAGGCTTGAGTAATTTCCCCAGTCCCACCCTCTTTGCACTGTGATTGGTTACTGTCATCTCCTTTCTGGCCTTTATAACTCCCACCAGTGTGGTGTAGTGGTTAAGAGCGGTAGACTCATAATCTGGGGAACCGGGTTCGCGTCTCCGCTCCTCCACATGCAGCTGCTGGGTGACCTTGGGCTAGTCACAGTTCTCTGAAGTCTCTCAGCCCCACTCACCTCACAGAGTGTTTGTTGTGGGAGAGGAAGGGAAAGAAGAATGTTAGCCGCTTTGAGACTCCTTCGGGTAGTGATAAAGCAGGATATCAAATCCAAACTCTTCTTCTTCTTCCTCTTCCTGGTAGGGGACTTCATCTGTGCAACAAGCCCCCTAACATCAAGGAATCTTGCACAGGGGGACGATCCATCCTACTTTAGTACAATATAGTCCTCTGTTTGAAGCACTCCTCTATTTAACCGACAAGGGGCCTTGGTCACAACCTCACCAGTTCTGGGCATCATAGTTTAAGGAGGATATTGAAAAGCTGGAATGTGTGCAGAGGAGGATGACCAAGACAAAAGGGGGTCTGAAAATGAGGAACAGTTGAGGGAGTTGGGTGTGTTTCACCTGGAAAAGAGAAGGATGAGGGGTGCTATGATAGCAGGGGGCACCATGAAGCATTGAGTGGCCTGATTCTATCCCACAAGTGGCATTCGTGGAGAAATTGAGTAAGCAAATGAAAGCCTCAATGCATGCTGGGAAAGAGGCTGGTTTTGTTGCCCAGTGGTACGGTATCTTGAAATGAGCGTGGGGACAGCCTGCCTCTCAGAGATTGCTATGGATGGACTCATTGGGATAGATCATGTGAAACTAAAAAGGTGAATCTGAAGTTTGTTCACTGGGATGAGTATGCTAAATTCAGCGCTGTATATGGGATATATAATTCAGCGCTGAATTATATACCCCATATACAGTATGCCCATTTGATCACTTCAGTCTGCAGAATAGGTGCCACAATGCCACATAAAACCTGTTCTGCATTTGCAAGGAATGGATCCTTTAGTGTGGCAGCCTCTAAACTTTGGAACTCCCTGCCTATTGACACCAGGCAGGCGCCTTCGCTGTACTCTTTTCGCTGTCTGCTAAAAACTCTTTTGTTTAAGCAAGCCTCTCCAGACTTGAAGAAGTTAGTTTTATATTTCTCTCAGCTACTATTGATTTTAATCACTTTTTGAATATTTTAAACTAGTAAATTTTTGTATCAATATTCTCAAGGCTTTGCTTTATTTTGCTGCAAACCACCTAGAGGTATTTGGAAAGCGAGGTTACAATTAAGCAGTATATGCATTATGTTTTTTAAAAAATTAATCAGCCCTACTGAAATTTATAGACATTACTTGGAATGGGTCTACTCAACATGAAACTTAGTTGGATACAAGACTCAGACTGGCAGCTGTTCCCTAGGTTTTCCAGCAGTGTCCTTTAGCCTGACCATTTAACAGGAGATGCCAAGGATTGAACCTGGGACCTTCAGCATACAAAGTCTGCATGCGCTCTGCTACAGAGATACGTCCCATCTCCAAACCAGCTGCGCTGTTGGGTCTCTTCAATTCAACTGAAATGGATGCTGCTATGGAAGCAGACAGGTAGACGGAAGCAAGCACAGCCTCAGTGACAAGCGGCACTCTCTCCAGCATGATTGATGGGCTCTCTCTCGCCCGCTGCTTGACATGCCCGCAGCGCAGTCGATGTGACTGATAGATCTTCAAAGCCAGGGCCTGTCACAAATTATGTTTCAGAGCGTTTTCCTTCAACGAGTTCAAACGTAATCAGAAGAGAAATATTATTTCAGCTCAAAACCTTAAGCAAGTTCTTGAATAACTCTGTCAGAATGAGAAGGGCTCCCAGAGACTGGGCAGAAGCATCAGGCATGGTGTATGGTGTCCTTGGGTATAGTTCCATGAAACTAGGAAGGAAAAATCAACAAAGAAGCATTTTTTATTTTTTATTTTTTGCATTAGCCAAATCTGCACTATACATTTAAAGCTGTATCATACTTGGGCTTCTCTCTCCACCCTCCCGAGTACCATGGGAATTGTAGTTCATTAAGGGTGCTGAGTGTTGTTAGGAAAACCCCTATCCCCCTCACGGAACTACAATCCCCAGAGTGTTTTAACAATCAATCCTTCTTCCCAGGGAACTAGCATCCACAAAATCAAATTTGGAGAAGCGATTTCCTCAGGATATTGACATGGGTTGTCATTCTGGTATTTTCACTTCTCACGGTCTCAAAGCAATCACTCAGTAAGCCTTGCGATCAGCCTCCAAACTCCTGACGGGGGTGGAGACGTCCTCCCAAGGGGCAAACACGAGGGAAATCTGTTAGCCATGTGTCTTGCTGCTACCCGTCAACAATGAGGTACCAGTAAATAGGCAAGACCGGTTTTCTCAATTACCTTCGGCAGGCAACCAGCACACTCTTCTTTGTTTTAAGTTTTCTTTGTCGACTGTAATCTAAGGGCTCCACTTGACATAGTTATAAAGACTGGGGCTGTATACACACTCTATCTTTGAAGCGCATTATTTCCCTCAAAGAATTCTGCACACCATAGTTTGCTAAAGGCTGCTGGGAATTGTTACTCTGTGAGGGCTAAACTACAACACCCAGAATTCATTGAGGAAAAGAATGTGCTTCAAATGTGCTTTAAATGTGCCTAAGAGTAAAATTTCAAGGATCATTGCAGGCAGGTGTGTCAAACGCAATAGTTGATCTGCTTTAGATCTAGCCTATATACAAGGGCTGCTGCTACTGATCTCAGCTTCAAAGTCGCTCTGAGATGTTCTCTGCATCGTGTGGGAAGTGTCTCCTAGACTAGAGGTGTTGGGATTTCATAAATATAGCCACAGAGCTTTGGTCTGGTACACGTAAAGCACTGACCAATGTCCACCTCAAAGTAGGATATAAAATACCTATTTTATATCAATGAATGCAATTTGAAATGTATTTTATCCTAAAATACATATTCTTTTATGCATTCTCGTACTTTGTGTGGTAGGAGAGCCCTATTCCTCTCAGAAAGCTACAATTCCCAGAGTAGTTTAACCATCAATCTCACTTCCCAGGGAACTCTGGGAATTGTAATTCTTTGAGGAGTATAGGAGCTTCCTAACAACTCTCAGCACCCTTAACTACAGCTCCCAGAATTCTTTGGGGGAAGCCATGACTGTTTTAAGTGGTATCATAAGTTATGATTCATAATGCTTTAAATGTATGGTGTGAATGTGGTCTTAAGTGAACGTGTCCCTTTTTAAAAGCTGAGAACTGTATTTCAAAATTCAGAGAAGTGCAAAATCCAGAGCGTAATTACATTAGGATCAATGTATTAGGCCAAGAGATTTTAAAAAGTTCAGTTTGTTTTAAAACATAGAGCAAACTAAATTCTTTATTCCCACCTCAGTGGACAAAAAACTAGTCCTCATCATTCTGATAAATACAGGCTTAAGCAGTGTGCTGGAATTATTAGAAGACTCAGAGTTAAAATCACATACAGTCATATCTTGGTTTTCAAACGCCTTGGGAGTCAGATTGGCTCCCAAATGATTGTTCCAGTTTTTGAACATTCTTTGGAACCCTAACGTCTGACATGACTTCTGCGGCTTCCGATTGGCTGCAAGAGCTTCCTGCAGCCAATCAGAAGCCGCGCCTTGGTTCAGGAATGTTTTGGAAGTCAAACGGACTTCCGGAACAGATTCCGTTCGACTTCCAAGGTACCACTGTATTTGCCCAGTAATCAATTGATGCACCCATACCATCACACTGAGAAATAGGACATCTTAACGCAAACGGCTGACCATTGCCTAACATGTATCAATACCATGCAACCCCCTCCTGTATCATCATTCAGTGTTGTGGGGAAACGTTACAGAAAAGGAAAATCAAGTCCAATGTTCACTGCAGGCTCAAGATCCAAGCCAATAGATCTCAGTAATAGTTTTATAAGAAGAGTTCAAAAGGAAAAACGGAGGAGTCAGTGTCCGACAGTATCAAAAGAACTGATCAAAGGGTGAAAAGGGGATTAACAGCATCTTCAGGAAAAGAAGAAAAAGAGGGAAGAAAATCTAGTATATTAGACAGGGGGCTTTTTTTGAAATGGTAATAGGCGCTACCTGAGCTGAAAAGACAATTAAGATAATGTGTTAATTTTTTTATGGTGTCTGGCAGTAATATTTTCATCCTGTTAATTACACCACAGACAGCAAATGTATATAATATGATAGCTCCATGCTGAGAGGACATGCTTGCTGCCTAGTTAAGTGACGGCATTTATCCTATAATTAGCTTGTTGGAATGCGATTTGCATTGCCTGCCGAAGAGTGTGTATCATATCAGCTCTGCCAAAGATGCCTAAAATGGAAATGGACAATCTCTTAAGGTTGACCTCTGTGGATAACCAGGTGATGCTCTTGATGACCTTCTGATCTTTGAAATCAGCTACACACACACACGGAAAAAATATGTTTAGGAAACATCCAAAATAAGACATGCAAGAGAACGCCAATTCAAAATGATTCCATAGATCAGTTTTGTGCATTTTCACAATGCAGTTGATTGCCACAGTTTTAGGTTGGCTCAAATGAGTAATGTAAGGTGAGGGACACACCTGCCCAGATCTGAAGTTCCCCAACCTCCAGAATAATACAAAGGTGTTCACAGACTGTGAGATCTGCTTTGATTGATGGCTAGAAGATTGCATCTCTCATACATTACATCATGCATAATAGTAGACCACTCCTGTAAGTGTGGAGATAGACTGAATGCAACCCTTCAATGGCCTCAGAACCAACAATGAATGGAAGATTGACTTTGTGGATTACACCATATAAATGAAATCAGTGGTACCAGTTAGGACAGGCAAGGGGGGGTGCACAATTGTTCCCAAACACCATCCCATCTTTTAGGGCACCAATATCTGGCTATTACAAGACCTACAAATTGGAACAATGGCATTAAGTACCGTAAGTAAGTGCTTAAAAACCTTAATACTCTTAAGTATACATACTGTGGGTTTTTGCAATTTAAGCTTGAAAGTATGCAAGAGCTGATCTTTGAGTTTGGCTTTAGGAGCTGTCTTAAATCGAGTCCATCTGGTCTATCTACCTTAGGATCAACTAGACTGACTGGCAGGGCTTCAGGCAGGGGACATTCCCTGTCCTACCTGGAGATGTGAGGGATTGGACCTGGAGCTATGGACCCCTGAAAATTATGCCTCTGAACATTTTCACCAGTGATCCTAAGTCACTTCCGGGTGGTATAATGCTAGATATGGGCTTTAGAAGGCAGCCATATAGAAATGGAAATGGGTGATCACTGCGATCACCTTTTTGGAGAAGTACTGGATTTATACCTAAACAACAATGATACAAACTTTAGTTATTTTGTTGTTTAGGTATCAGTTCAGCTGTACGATTTATTCTATGTTGTGCCTGCCCTGCTATCAGCACTGACAAAGGGTGGGCTAGACATAGTTTTGGTAAATCCATAAAATAAATAAAAGCATTGTCATAACAATGTAACACACACACACACCCCAGATCAGAATAATTGAACCAGTGTGTCAGAGACCAAGGTTCAAATTTCCTCTCAGCCATTAAGCTCACTGGGCCAGTCACTGCCTGTTAGCCCAACCTACCCCACAAGGTTGTCGTGGGGATTAAACGGGGAGTAAGGGAGTATGCCTAGTATGCCACCTAGAGCTCCCTTTATTTATTTATAAATGAAATAAAATAATAAAATGAAATAAACAGTCTGGTATCCTGTTCCCACAAGGGCCATCCATGGTGCCTATGGGCAGCCTTCATGGTTGGTCTCATCAATGTAGCTCTTCCACGCCATGTACTGTCAGTCAAAATTCAAATGCCATTCTCAGCATCACCCTTTAAAATAGCTGCCAAAAAAAGAAGAAGTTGTTTGATCAATATCCCCAGCCCCTCTCCCATGTGCACATATGAACACAGACAATGACAGCCTAAGAAAAAAAAAAGGTTGCTGGAAGTTAATCGTCAGTTTGAGCAGCACCTGGAAAAAATGTTGATTCCCCCCCCCCTTTTTTTAAAAAGAGACAACAACTTCAAGGGAGCCCCTGCTTATGGGAAATCTCCTAAATGGTGTGAAAGAAACAGGGCATTAAGATCTCCTAGTTTAAACAAACAGATTTATTTATTTTTTTGTCTTTAGCAGAGAAACTAATGAAGTGCCCCACTTATTCTGAATAGCTAAAGGGTGATAACAGCTAATACCAACATAGCCTTAGGTCAAGAAGCTGGAGCACAGAAATTGCCTGTTAGTATTCAAGAGCTGTTGCTTAACATAAAATAAATAAATAAGACATGGAAACCCGGAAGCCTCCTCAGCTTGCTTTCTGCCTTAGCCTTATTTACTGAGGGAAGGAAGAAGCTGATTCAGCCTTATTTATTTAAGAAAGAAAGAAACTGATTCATCCTGCCAAATATGCAATGTATTTATTTCACAAAATCTATATACTGCTTGATTGTAAAAACAAACAAAACTCAAAGCAGTTTACAAAAAGGGGGAAAAAACAATGAAATCATCAGCGAAAGAAACACAGTTAAAAACAACTGTTCAAAACATCCAAAAATAATTAAAACAAATGATAAGCTGCAAAACAGATTGAGACATATGTTAGTGTTTTGCATGTCTGGATAGGCTTGTCTAAGCAAAACATGTTTTTAGCAGGCACTGAAAAGAGTACAGTGAAGGCACCTGCCTGATGTCAAGAGGCGGGGAGTTCCAAAGGTGTGCCATGTACTTTGCTGCCCTCCGTTGTCACGGACGATTGTCACTGCAATGAAGTAAGATTTAACTTTGTTTAGTTGCCTTCTGTTGTTGCTGTTTGCAGACCACATGTCAAATACATCTGTATCCCCCACCCTGTTTTGCCACCATGCCGCCTCACTCTACCTAATAGTAGAGCTGGCCCTACCATTGTCCTTTGCCTCAGGTGGCAAAATGGCTGTGTAGGCCCTGCTGTGAACAGAGGGACAAAAGAAAGGCAGGCACTGGGTTGATGGTGCACGCTTAGAAAACAGAGAAATCCCCAATGTATGGTTTTCAGGCATCACCAATTGGAGAGGCAGCACGTGAAAGCATTAGGAATGCTTTTGATCTTGGCAAAATTAGGAGATAGGACTGAATTTGGGTCACATCCCCTTTCCTTGTGCTCCCTATCGAAAAGGGGAGGGGGGAATCCGAAGACATACACACGCACTCACAAAGAGAATTCAAAAAGCAACAAAGGCTGGCATTTCAGCTTTGAATCAAGACAATGAAGTCAAAGCGTCCCTAAAATAAAGATATTGTGATTAGTTTATACCATCTCCTTTTAAGAAGCTGCATTAATTTTGATTTATATTTAAATAAAAATGATTAAATTTTATCTTCTAAGATGGAAATGTTGTGATAAATACTGGCTGGTAGCCAAAGTAATCTCCAAAGCCTAGAGCTTACGGCCCCTGTTGTCTTGTATGGATATTTGAATGGCAATGGGTTTTATCAGTATTTCTAAAGGCACTCATTTAATTATGTGGTTGTAAGAATTTTCAAAACCCCAAAGAATTAACACTCTCAATGCATATTCATGTCCCTCACATTAATTCAACCTGAGCAGTTGAAAAAAAATATTAAAAATAATATTAAAAAACAAAAAACAAAGCAAAACATGAACACTCATTTATTTTTATTTCTGTAAACACTTCAGAGCAGTATCTAGGTCTCATTTGGGCTCTTGTTTTATTTGTGTATAATTAAAAATAATTAGATGTTATCAGCTCTTCTCTACATTGGCTAAAGGAAACCTGAATCACAATTAAGAGCAGAGATTTGGGCCCTGACACAGTGATCTGCTTTCCATTTGGTCCCAATGCTCGCATGAAGTTCCTATCCACATTTCAAAGAAAGCATCATATCTGCATGTATACCTCTTTTGTACATGGAGACCTTGTTCAAAAAGAGGGCGCTAATTTGCATGCGCTGATTTATATGCACGGATGCAAATTTAGAAACAATTTATTCTATTCGATTAAGTCACAGTCGGGGTAGACCCACTGAAAACAGTCTTAACTAAGCCCCCATCTGCACCACACATTTAAACCAGTATCATACCACTTTAAACACCCATTGCTTCCTCCAAATAATCCTGCAAAGTATATATTGCTAAGGGTGCTGAGAGTTGTTAGGAGACCCTTATTCCCCCTCAGAGAGCTACAAACTCTGAGTGGTTTAACAATCAGTCCTCCTTCCCAGAGTACTCTGGAATTCGTAGCTCTGTGAGGGGAATAAAATGGCATTAAAATGGGAGAGCTGGTCGCCACAAATTAGCAACTGGCATTTGAATAATCTGCCTTCCCACAAGAGAATTACAAATATATTACAGTCAGAATATAACATGAGGGATGACTTATGAAATCATCAGGGAGGCAGTGATTGCTGTAGTAATGTTGTTGTTGTTGTTGTTTGTTGTTGTTGTCATTGAAACTGTCATCATATTTGAAGAAATCAAGAGAGAGAAGGAAATGACCAGGAATTAAGGCAAACTGCAGTGTGCAGTGTAGGGGACTAGGACATGGGTTCACATTCCCATTCATTCATGAAGCTCACATGGTAACATGAGGCCAGTCACTGGGCAGATCTACACCACACATTTAAATCACATCCAACTCACATTTAAAGCACACAATGCCCCCCACAAAGAATCATGGGAACCGTAGTTTCACCCCTGCATAGCTACAATTCACGATACTAACAAATTAACAGGATCTTGGGGGGAGGTCATGGGCTTTAAACGTATGGTGTGGACCTGGCATTCATTTCTCAGGTCAACCTAACTCACATGGTTGGATAAAATGGGAGAGGGGGAAATCGTGTGTGCTGCCTTGATCTCCTTATAGGAAATAAAAACAAATGCACAAACAAGGGGACTTTTTTTTAAAGTGAGTGTGGCAAACTGCTGAAATTATTATTATTATTATATTATTGCTACTATTATTAACAACAACAGCATTTGTGTGCAGAGGGTGACAACAGTTTAAGACAAAAACTGAACTATCTGGAACAAAGGATACTGAGTTTGGAAACAATCCAAGAAAACTCTTAGCTAATTAGCTACCAAAGCGAAAGGACACTAAACTTGATGCCGTCCTCTAAAGAAGAAACATATTACACTGTCCCCCAACAGAAGTATCAAGTGAGTTTGAGCAACTTAATAAGGGGGGGGTGGGGAGGGAGTTGTACCATGCAGGAAATCCAGACCTGGATAAAAATATCAGAGTCCTTTGACAAACTTAATATGTCACAGTTTGCTGATAAAAGCAGTTAGATTGCCAGAAGCCCACATTACAAAAGGACAGTTTAAAGAATGCATTTTTCAAAATACATAAATAAAGGCGTGTTAAAGTGGAAGGGAGGTGGTAGAGCATCTGCTTTGCTTGCACAAGGACACAGGCTTGATCCCAAGCATCTTCTGAGAAAGGCCCCAGTCTGCAGCACAAGACAGCATCTGCCAGTCAGTGTTTCCTGTACTTGGCTAGATGAACTGGTGGTCTGAGTCCACATAAGGCTGACTTGGATTAGGGTGACCTAGGTTCAAATCCATGCTCAGCTGTGAGACTCACAGGAGGTGGCTATCCTTCCCCCTAACCTACCTCCCTGGGTGATCATGAGGATGAAAGACGGGCGTGGGCAACAGGTGTGGTGGAACCCCAGTCTGCTTGGAGAATGGGTGGGATAAAATGTAACAATAATCAAGCACTATCTGATAGCATTGCTTAACCTGGAAATTAAACCAGGGACATTGTTTATTTATTAAATATTTTATTAAACAAAATAAATAAATAACCCTCCCCCCGATACAGGATTCCCAAAAACATTACATAAGTGATGATGATTAATTGATGCCAGAGGCACAAAATAAACATATTACAAATGTATTATCTATATCACCTCATGCTTTTCATATTCCTGAGACATATATTTATAGGGGTCCTTGTATATTGTCACTAGCAGCATTAGTTTCCCCCCTAAAGTATCTCCTACTATGTTTTGTTAACTTGTTAACTGTGTTGTGTTCTGATCCATGTATATGATGCACATTTTCTATGCCAATAAAGGAGATTGGTTGAATGATTGAAATAAAATTCCAACTACTTTTATGCCAAGAAGATAAGTCTCGATCTTCCGAGGATTTCCATTTCTGAACAGCTGATTACTGTGTAGCAATAAACAAATAAAATATTAATTCTTACATTTAATATTATGGTTTACTCCATCACATAACAATAAGGAAAACAATTCTGGGGCAAAGGCAATGTGTTTTCCTGTTATCTTAACAAGTTCCTGGTAGATCTCGTAGACTGCTATCATCACTATTAGATTAAATACTGTCATTTTGAACAGCATTAATGAATATGCACTGGAGTTGATAAAGCACAGGAAACCAACAAATATTAACAGAAGGCTGATAACCTCCAGTGCAATCCTTTGCTGAGACAGAAGGGGGTATATAACTCTTGCTACATAAACAAAATACCTACTCATGTTAGTCAGATGGGTTCCTGCATTGCAAGGGGGTGGACTAGATGATCATTTGGGTCCCTTCCGACTCTACAATTCTATGATTCTAAGTTCACCTTACTCAGGACACAATCCAGACTCCTAGTAGAGAACAGCCTAGCTTCAGAGAATGGCGAAGCCACTGTTGCATTTGCATCCCCACTGTTTTTGCCAGCGAAGGAAGAAGGTGGCAGGGCAGGGAAACTTTGCAGGTGGCCAGTTAAGTTTAACCCCATCACCTGCGCTTGAAATGCCCCATTTTGGAGGGGGTAAGCTGGCTTCCACTAATGTGGATACCAGCAGCAATAGGTTCCACCCACCTATGCTTTTGGTGGCAGCAGAGCCTGGCACAGCTGGGGAGAAGGATGACTCTACCTCATGCAAGCCTCCTCCAGTGTGACAGGTTTGGGTAGCTGTGTTCCCATTAGAAATCAAAAAACCCTTGTGTCGCAAAACAGTAAACACCAGCAATAAGGGCAACACAATGACCAATAATGAATCAATCACTTCAAAAGATGAACAAAATCAGTATCAGGAGATAACAAAATAACAAAGTTCGAAATGTAGTCAGACAGTGTCTGAAACACAGTTCCAGTAATAAATGTAGTCAGTCAATGACTGTAATAAGTAGTTCCAGTAGAACAGTAAGCAGTAGAGTGCACAGCAATTCCGGATAATTCTTGCTGTATCGTAGAATCCTTCTTCAGCACAATTACAAAAATAATAATGTCATAATAATATCAAAGCGATGACCCATAGGTTAATACACATACAAGGTAATGAAAACAAATTATCAACAGAACATGATACATACCAATTCAAATTGTAGAACATACATATGTAGCCATATAATAAAGATATAAGTGTAGATCCTTCTATGGAGAAGTGGTCAAAAACTATTGTAACCACTCCTACTAACTGAATGAACCCCCAGGTTTAAGAAGCCATACAATGTGTTCCCATTAGAGACATGTCTTCAGGATTGCCACCTATGTATTTTACGAATAAAATGGAACCCCTCAAAAACTTGCATATTCATAGACGCTGAAAAAGCCTTTGACAAGTTAGAATGTCCTTCTTTCTTTCATCTACAAAAGTTTAAGAGGTAGAAGGTTTTTGTAAACTGCCCTAGGAAGCTTTGCTAAAGGATGATAAGAATGAAATAAAGTGTTTTTGTAAATATATTACTGAAGCTTACAATAATTTCAGTGATCATTTAAAGTTTTTGTTTTGCTTTTAAATTAGGGGAATTAACACTTGGCAGAGGTACAAACCAAGGCCGTCCATTATTCTCTTAAATCATTTTTGTTATATTCATACTTTCATAGAGACATCACCAAGTGCAATTAGGGATAATCCCAACATGAAATGGATTGAATATAGCTATGAAATAATGTTCTTTTATATGGTTATATTATATTGGCATAATTATACTCTACATAATTCTAGGGTCAATCCTGGGATTATCAGATCTTAAAGTCTTTGATGAAATGGCTGTCTATTAAATACATCCAACAAATCTAAAATATGGACTTGTATATATGGATTTGTAAAATATGGTTTACAAATCCAAAACCCGTAATGAGGGCTCCAGAAGAATACAGGAATCTCATAGTTGGACATAAGTATTTCAGGTGTACTGGTAAATTATCTCTTTGACAGTTACTAGGGTTTTGATCAAAGCTATTCTGAAGTGCCTTGCAAAAGTCCAAGAATATAATAGATTATCTGTAATTTAAAATAGTGACATTGACTATTTTAATAATGGATCTAAATTGAACACATATTTGAAAGATATTTCTTAGCTGAAAACTTGTAGAAGTACACAAACAGAAATATAGCTGACTGGTTTGCTTAAAAATGCAGACCAAATCAAATCCTCAAATATAGGAACACAAGAAATGACCTTATTCCAAGTCTAACTGGTGATTTATCTGGCTGAGTATTGTCTACACTGACTGGCAGCAGCTCTCTGGAGTTTCAGATGGGGACATTCCCAGCCCTACCTGAAGATGCTGGGGCTTGAACCTGGGACATTCTGCATGCAAAGCAGATGTTCTACCATTGAGCTGGCATACCTCAGATCAAACCATGCACCCCCCCAAAAAAAAATATTTCTACAATATATACAGAACGAAAGTACTATTGCAATTTTAATTCTACACACACACAAACACACACACCACAAGCATAATCAAAATTGTATTAACCACCTCCAGCTTTATGAATCTTGACAATTCCTTGTCTCAGAATCTGGGCAGAACTGACGTCTGTCAACAACAATTGTCTCCCCTTCTTTCAGCAAGAGAGAACCGACCCCACTTCTATGCACTCATATTAAGAAGAAGAAGAAAATAAATCTGTATCCTCCTTTTAATATGTTTATCATCTCCTCCCCCCCTTTTTATGCCACCGAGCTCAGAGATTGAGTCACTGAACCCGTCTTTTCCAAGCGTGTCAATGCAATGCTCACTGTACATCTAAGTCTTATCCTCTGTTTCATTCTGACTGCCCCTTTGTTCTCTTTTCTACCGCTATGGTTTCAAATATCTTTTGACAGCAAATTTAAACCAACTGCAGTTCCTTTACTGTAAGAGGATGGGGGGGGGGAGCCATTATTAACAGAGTTGTCAATAAACAATACCAACTTTGTAAGGCAGACTAGTTTTACAGGGTGGGGCGTGAGGAAAGAAAATCAATAATTAGTGGTACGTCTGAGTGCTAGTAAAATATATATTTCCGACTATATCTTAAGAGCAACCAGAAAGCAAAGCACTTTAAATTGCATTTCAGACACTAATGCAGGCAGCTAATCCTATTTACATTCATATTAGTCCTGAGTATCTTTCTGGGGCCCCTTAAGATTTTCACATTTGTATGCTTGCATGAGTTGCAGAGCTTTTTACATGATATCAGGACTTTTGTAATTTAAATCTATAAAAAGCAATTGCTTTTAAATATACTTCCCAACGGTGGATGAAAAAAGAAGCCCTAAACTTATTGGAGAGCTCTACACATCACTAAACATGAGCGCCAAAAGTCTAGGCTGTGTGCACTGTGAGAAATTAATCTTCTACTGTATTAGCAAAACAGAGAGATCCAGAGGTTGGAAGGCGACAAGCTCTGAAATGTCCACATTGGATTTCTTCCCCACATCCGATAACTGGAAAATGTGTTTGTGGAAGGGTTGGTAGTCGGCTTTTTTGGTTAGCTTGCAATTTAGAAATTTAAACCATCGTCATAATTATCTTAGTCTATAAGAAGAGTCCCACTTCATCATACCTAAGGCTCACCTGGTCAGTGATAGCTGGTGCCCATTGGGACTGGTAGGGTGAGAGGCAGGGAGCCCAACGGTAGGGGGCGCCAGAGGCAATGACAAGCACAGTCAACTAATTCTAGCTTCCCCCACCCCCTGCACAATCTCCTCCCTGCTGAGTTATACATGGGCAACCTGAGACTAAGGAGGAGGAAGAGGCTAATAGGCAGGACCAAATCCAAGGCTGGCTGTAAGAACGAAGGCAGGAAGGTAGGGGCAGCCTGAGGTTGGTGAGGCAGTGCCCCATTTGCTCAAATTGTTCAGATTCTACTGCACTGAAGCCAGCATCGCGCTTTCACAGTGACAACCAGATGCCCATGCAAAACCCACCAAAGCAAGGCTTTAAGGAAATGTCTCCCTAGCACAAGCATTCAGAGGTAAACTGCCTATGAACAAGAAGGCTCCATTTAACCCTAATGACTAATAGGCATGGATAAACATCTCCACTCCTCCATGAATTTATTTAATCCCCATTGAAAGCTATCCAAAGCACTGACCAGTGCTGTGAATGGAGATACCCAGTAAGATGATGCCTTCTGATTGGAAACTAGACCCATTAGCCACAAAAGCACTCTCCCTTCTCATTCTCCTTATATGACATGTTTGGGGAGAAATACTTTGGTTTCTGCAGACATACCACCTCTAGCATCTTTTAAACACCTGAATTTCTGGAGCTTCCTGAAACACTTCGGAGATCCCCACTTTTTGTTCAGAGTGCTTTGAAGGGATCCAGCTTTGGCTTGGGGAATCCCCAAATCTGTCTGACCCCCTCTTCATTTCTTGATTTCATCTAGACATTTTGCATACACCTATTAGAAACTTCACTTTAATACCAAACATGCATGCAAAAGAAAATGGAGATCTACACTTTTACAATCCTGGTTGCAGAAATAACCATGTCAACAAAAGGTTCACGTTGTATACACGTACAGTCCCCATTGAATAAAAGAGGGCTTTCTCCCAGGTAATTGTGTATAAGATTGCAGCCTTAAGAGGTGACTAACCTAAGTTAAGTTACAGGTAGGTAGCCGTGTTGGTCTGTCATAGTCAAAACAAAATAAAAAATAAAAAAATTCCTTCCAGTAGTACCTTAGAGACCAACTAAGTTTGTTCTTGGTATGAGCTTTCGTGTGCATGCACACTTCTTCAGACCTTAGTTACCGGTAAGTGATCTTGAATATGGGCTCCAATTTCTGATGACATTTTGAGGCAAAAGCACGCACATAAGAAATATTTGCTGTTACTGTGTTCTAGAATCACCTGTGTGGAACTAGGATTTTTAATTCTCTCTCTGCTGATAATATTCTTGCTATTCACGTCAACCAGTGGCTGTTATATTTCATGCATGTGTTTTCTATTAAAAATATCAAATACAACTGTCTTTTCTTTTTTATAAAGAATTGCTAACAGCAACCACCTTGATCAAGGCCAGATGTGAATACCTAAAACCATAGGTACATTTTGCTCAGCAGCTGACACAGAACAGCAGCAATGCCTTTTTGGAAGGGAAAAAAAAGAATATCAGCTCAGCTACAGGTCCTTGAGAAGATCTCCACTGAACATCAGTGGCTCATGTTATTTCATGCCCCCTTTTCTTACTCCTCTTGATCACCATTCCAGGGAGAAACTCTCTTGTTATCAAGGTCTATAACAGTTTACCTTTGTGCAGGCACCTCTCGTACCAAGTAGCTTGCGGGTTGTTTCAACATGACCTCCCTTCTACACTGTAGGAAATCACTTGGCGGGGAGGAGGAGGAGGAGGAGAAGCAGGGGGAGAGAAAATCTTCTATTTTTAAGCCTCCTGCCATTTTCGACACATAGATCCTTGGAAGCTCAGAACATTTATGCAATTCCCAAGCTGTCCAATAGGATCAAGCAGGATTGATTGGCCTCCTTTGAAATTAGCAAGGAGTACAGTAACTTCCTTGTTGGTTAACCCTGTAAAACACACACACACACACACACACACACACACACACACACACACGAACGAAGCGGCTTTGGGAAGCAGGGATAAGTGATAATAAGCCAGTCACAATAGATGGCCACATTAAATACATATCTGAAAGAACAACACATTATTTCGGGTGCACATTCATGAACAGTTAAAGGGTTGTGCGCCTTTATTTATTTCCCCCCAAACGGTTATTTGAATACGAAGTCGGTAGCAAACTTAGCATCTCCAACTTTAGTTTAAAAGAACTATATAAGACTCTGAAATGAATGTATAAATAACATGCAACTGTCTAGACAGTATAGGTCACTTACAAAGAGACTGGGTCAGGCAAAAATTGTCCATCAGCCAGACAACCATAACTGATTCTGATGCTAAGTAACGGTTTAGATATTCAGTATTCTATATATGCGAAAGGCTTCACTGAGCATTGGATTTTTCCAACCTGGCTAACCCTTCTACTTAAAACATATCTTTATGCAGCCTTAGGAAAATGCATGCGCTATTTAAACATTAAAATTAATGCCAAAGGAGGGGGGAGGGCAGAAATGCTCTTTTAACAAGGGACTTGAACCAAGCTGTGTAATTGGCTTTTGGTCAAGCAAAAAATAACAATTGTATCCCACCCTAGACAAATAACCTCACGTTACAACATTGGCAGAATCTTAAAGATGAGTGGGTATTTAACACCTTTCAGTCTAGCATATACTACAACAACAAAATCCCATCAACTCTAAAAAAATGACATTTATGCCAGTATGCATATGTGTGTGCTTCTTTCCACTATCTCCATAGTTTTTAGGGCACAGTGCCTTTTATTTCAGGACCTGCTAATATCTGGCTGCCCTCAGAAAGGTCTCAACCACATATTATTAGCATTGGGAGCAGTTCCTTTGACTGTTGTATGAAGTTATGGGAAGAAAGAATCTTTAAAATAATTCTGAATCAACAGACTATGCATGTTCCACAATCATTAGTTGATGTCTGTTTTTAATAGTTTTAATTGATGCAAACCACTTTGATAAATGACATAACAGTATACGGTACATTAATAATTGTTGAGGTGTTTGGAACTAACCTATCCCACTTTATTCATTTAGAGCATTTTTGTGCCCAGCTCTTCAGCCAGAAAGTTTCCAGAGTGGCTTATAAGACTTAAAGGTGCAACATAAAAGGGGGAAAGGGACAGGAATGGCAGAGGGAGGAAAGCAAGTTCTGGCACCAATTCTTAAGGTAGTTTTTATAATGAGAAAGGAATATCATGCCTGTTGAGAACCAGCAGCGTAAAAATACCACCTTGTCCACCCATTAACAGAGGGGCTGTTTCGTTGATACACCTTGCCATCCCTGCTTCTGCCATCTTTGCATGACCACATGGACATGGGCAGGTCATCCACATGGAGCCAGCACGCTCAAAATCCAGCATGCAATGGCCAAAATTATAAAGCTGAACTCACAGATGAAAAATAAAAACTGGCTGCATGATTTGGGTTATATGAATTGGATTTTGCACACGCTGGCTGCATGTGAATCCCATGTATCTATTCCATGTATTTCTTCTATTATTTATTTCCTTACATTTGGAGCCCACCTTTCTTCTATCGTGCAACCCAAGGCAATATCCATATGGTTCTCAGGCAGTCTCTCATCCAAGGCACAGACCAGACCCAGCTTCCCCAAGGTGGTGGTCTCATGGTATGTGCAAATATGAGTGAGCAGGCGGGTTGGGTGCTCATGGACTTGCACACAATGAGCTGGATTGGGTGATGGTTATCATCTGATCTGGCCCCAAACATTCCATTATTAACTACGTTCTTCAGTCTGCTTCACACCGTACATAATTTTCACATGTACATCTAAAGCGTCCAGGGCATGCTGAAAATATGTACAGTGGTACCTCGGGTTAAGTACTTAATTCGTTCCGGAGGTCCGTTCTTAACCTGAAGCGTACCGGTACTTAACCTGAAGCACCACTTTAGCTAATGGGACCTCCTGCTGCCGCTGCGCCGCCAGAGCACGATTTCTGTTCTTAGCGGAGTTCTTAACCTGAAGCGTACTTAACCTGAAGCGTACTTAACCCGAGGTACCACTGTAAAGTGTTTACGTAACAAATATTTGCAAAGACAACAGTGAGTTTGTTTTTTAAAGTCTAATTATAGTACAAACAGCCTGTGATCAAACTGATTTTCTGATCCTGGTTTTCCACTAACTACAGTTTAAACAAGCTACAGTTTGGATGTAATTTCCCAGAGGAACCTATGGTTTCCTGTTATGTCTGAGACCGGCATCTATTTCTATTCTTGCCCCCTTCTTGAAAACCACTCCTTGATACCTGCTCTGGTAGCTTATCAGCACAGTTTCGGCCAATCTTCAACAGACTTTGAAGGTAGATTTCAATAGACCAAGGAAGAGAACAGGTGAACTTTGGATCTAGACTGCTGGTGGTGTATGTAGAATCATAAAACCGTAGAGCTGGAAGGGACCATGAGGGTAATTTAGTCCAACCTCCTACAATGCATGGATGTTTTCCCCATGTGGGGCTTGAACTCACAGCTCTGAGATTAAGAGTCTCATGCTATCCCAGGTCCAATGTGGTGAAAGGTGATGTAATCTCAAGCTTAATGCACTCAATAATTGGTCCTCATTTGAAGTGGTTCCATGGAGCAAGAATGGACATCATATTGCAAATGTGGGAGGGGTGAGGAGGGAACCACTTCCACTATAAAACATAGATCTTAAATCTGCTTTACCAGCTCTAAGTAAAAAGCATTATATTTGCTCCTTCCTATTAAATTTTCATAAACACTCTGATAGAAATTCCATTTTTGGAGAAGAGAAATGGATCATTACTATGCAGATGGCCATCTGCTTTCATTTTCACATAGGTGCCATTATTATTTCATCACTCCCCCTGCTTTTTCTGCTAAATCCACTGTTCATCCAGCTACATTAACAGACTTGAAACATCCAACCATCCCACAATAGGACTGATATTGCTTCAACAATGCCACTTTGGTGGAAGGAGCAAAGTGTTTAAATGGTGCTCACTGAGAGCTTTAAGTAGCATATAAGCCAAAAGATGGGAGTTGGGTTGGTTACCTTTTGGACTCTTTCAATAACTGATATTCTGAAAGCGATTGTGTGTGCACACACATGTACTAGGGCTGCCGCCCCTGCGTACATTGCTCAAAACCCCCACCAACCCACCTCCCTTTACCTTACCCAAGCCCCGCCATCCCTTCATACAAAGGCCCTCTGTGTCTCCCCAGCGCTGCTCCCCTCCTTTGCCCTTGATCTGAAAAAAATTCCCCAACCATGATTCCATGCATAGATACTGCAATCCTTGGCAAGTCTGCTAATAAGCAAGTCCCTCTACTGGAATGTTTAGCATTGTAGCTGCAAGATAATCATGAAGGAGACTATAGGGTCTCACAGCTATGTGTGGAGATATGTGTCTGAAAGGGACCACAGGTAAAAAAAGTCTTTCAGTTTCCAAACTTTCCCTTGCATAACACTCTCTGAAGACGACGAGGTCAGTGTATGGATACATATCTAGTACTAGTCATCCCTCAATTATTTCTGAAACAGCTGTTCTTCCCAGGATATGCCTCGGGATATCCCTGGAACAGCTGGTACCACATCCCAACTCCTCCTCTGGCTGGAAATGTAGGCACCCACTTTCAAATGTTGGTCTATCGAAGGAAGTGCCTCAGACTAATTTGTCTGCAGTGTCTCTTATGATAAAGGAACGTTGACCCCATTTGGTTATCAATTCAAGTGGCAAGCTGGAGTGCCTTCCCAGCAGTAAATGTATTTGTGTAAGAATGCAAGCCTGCCACTTCAGACAGCAAAGCTGGGATGGCTCGGTGAACCTGCAAGAAAGTGACCTGGCTTTCCAAGGGAAACAACATAAGAACATTAAAAAGAACCTGCTGGATGAAGCCAATGGTCCATCTAGTCCTGCATCCTGTTCTCACAGTGGCCAACCAGATGCCTGTGGGAAACCCCCAAGCAGGATCCGAGCACAAGAGCACTCTCCCCTCCTGCGGTTTCCAGCAACTGGTATTTAGAAGTATTGCTGCCTCCCACTTTGGAGGCAGAGCATAGCCATCATGGTTAGTAGCCATCAATAGCCCTCTCTTCCATAAATTTGCCTAACCCTCTTCTAAATCTATCTAGGTTGGTGTCCATTGCTGCCTGCTGTGGGAGTGAGTCCCATAGTTTAACCATGCTCTGGAGCCACTGATCAACAGGAAAAGCTTCTGATTTGCCCACTATCGCTTTTCTCCATGTAATTGGACTACAAACGGGCAACACGGGCAGAGGACCCAAATATGAGACAATAAAGCAAAGTAAAACAGAAGAAAACTACAGAAATCCCTCCAAGGCCATTTGTATGCTCACTTCCAGAGTTGGATTGCAGCTGAGCTGATATTTTGCGGAAGAGAATTGTCTCTCCCCCTCCCTGCAAAACACACAAACACACTAAAGGAAATTTTGCAAAATACTCTCCAGAATTTTTCCATATGTTGGCCAGTGGTCATCATTATTTTGGCACCATGTCTGGCCATGACTGATAATGACAATGATTAAATTAATTGCCCACTGTTCACCATCAGGTCCCAGAGTGGATTACAGCCATTTGAAATTCAGTAGAATCATAGAATCATAGAGTTGGAAGAGACCACAAGGGCCATCCAGTCCAACCCCCTGCCAAGCAGGAAACACCATCAAAGCATTCCCGACAGGTGGCTGTCAAGACTCTGCTTAAAGACATCCAAAGAAGGAGACTCCACCACACTGCTTGGCAGCAAATTCCACTGTCAAATAGCTCTTACTGTCAGGAGGTTCTTTCTAATGTTTAGGTGGAATCTTCTTTCTTGTAGTTTGAATCCATTGCTCTGTGTCCTCTTCTCAGGAGCAGCAGAAAACAACTTTTCTCCTTCCTCTATATGACATCCTTTTATATATTTGAACATGGCTATCATATCACCCCTTAACCTTCTCTTCTCCAGGCTAAACATACCCAGCTCCCTAAGCCGTTCCTCATAAGGCATCGTTTCCAGGCCTTTGACCATTTTGGTTGCCCTCCTCTGGACACGTTCCAGCTTGTCAGTATCCTTCTTGAACTGTGGTGCCCAGAACTGGACACAGTATTCCAGGTGAGGTAATAGACAATTAAAACAGATTACAATATGGAAAAAGGTGAGTCTTGAAAACACACATCTCATCTGTCAAACACCAAGGTAAAGAGGCCTGTACAACCAAAAGTTGTACAGTGAAGGTGCCAGACAGACCTCTGTGGGGAGAAAATTCCATCGCTTAGAAAATGGCCTCTCCCAATCCCCAACCCCAAATGCTTCTGAGACTGCAAAGTGCTGAGGGGAACTACCAAGAGGGCCCCCTCTGCTGAACTTAACACCTGAGAGGGCCCATAGGAAAGGAGGGTCCGTAGGGAAGGAGGGTCCATAGAGAAGGAGGCTGCCTTTCATATATTCAGGGCCTAAGTCATTTAGGGCTTTAAAGACATGAACTGGCAACCTTTGCAGCTTTATGGGACTGTATATGAGTTCTAAAAGCAATTCCAGCCATTCATCAGGCCAATGCATTTTGGACCAGTTGAAGTTTCTGAGTCATCCTCAAGGCCAGTCCCACATAGATGCATGGCAATAACCATGCACCATGCACTCTAGAAATTACTAGAGCATGCAGAGATGGTCAAGCCATCTCTGACAGTGTTATATTTAAATCAATTTTCTGTTTGAAAGGGTGTCCAGCCCAAGTCTCTTTAAAGATAAAGAACCAGCAGAAGCAGCCTTGAAGTTGTCCATCAACAGTGAGCAGCTGCACAACAGACTGAGCAGGCATATAGGTCACCTGGTCACAGTTTCCCCCCACGATGGTGTGGTGCATTGTACCTCTGTGGAAATTGTTTCTAAATTACTATTACTATTAATTAAATTTCTGCAGATCACAGAGTGGTTTACAAAATATAGAAACACAAAAATATATAGCAGAGTAACAAACAAAAACAACACCCCCACACAGAGCTTAAAAGGCCATAGGTTGTTTAATATACACATGTAAAGTAGCACAGAGAAAGTTTATGCCATAACCTCCAAGTGTCCCATTTTAATCTGGACATCCTGGATCATAGAACCCAATCCCAGCTTCTGTTTGGATCACGGAATTTCCTCTTTTTTGGTCCAGCGCTCTGGCATGAGTCCTCATGCCAGAGTGCCAGAACAAAAGATGCTCTCTCTGGTACAAGTCAGCAGGGTCACGTCAAAGCACCTTCCAGTCCAGCGCTCTGGGACGATGCTGCTGACAATTGCCAGAGCGCCAGACGGGAAGGCACACCCCTCCTGACGTCCCAATTTGGGGCACAAAAGTGTTGGATGGTAAGTTATGCATATCTCCACTGCCCGCATTTGCTTGGGTACTGATATAGCCCCAACATGCTAGCAGTTGAGCCCAGAGCAGTCAATCAACACAGGTGGGGCAGGCTTCTTTCTGCTAGCTAGAGATAATAAAAGGCCAGCTTCCTTAAGCGCAATAACTGCTGGCAGCTGTGGAACAGGGTCAGGTAGGCATCTCACCTCCTCCATGGGAGTTCTGCAGCTGCTCCTGCCTCCAAGGTTAAGATGTCAGGTCTCCAATTCCTATTTAGTCCTACTGCTAGGGCATTTTCAGTCCAGCTCATTGCCTGGTAGTAAGGGTCCTATGGAAATGGGCACGATGAAATACACTAGATTGCCCTTCCCTATATATTTCCCCAGAAGCAAATGGCCTCATGTGCAATATATACATTTAACACGACAAATAACAACCCGATCTCTTATAGAGGAAGTGAGAGACTGGTAAAAGAGTCTGTCTCCATTTTTCAGGCCACTGATGTTTACAGTCTAGTGGTGGCAGATCAAGAGGGTTCTCCCGCAAAGCCTTCTTTATATATACTCCATTCTTAAAGGCAGATTCATAACCATGGCGAGCAATGAAATCTTCCTCTCCCAACCAAGCCTCGTGAAGAAATATTAAATCAAGGCTTGATAAATGATCTTGACAGTCGGATTTAATACTTTACTCTCAATCTGTCTTTTGAACAGTTATGTAAGTGTTAACATATTTCCCCCCCCCCCCTCTTCCTAGCTCAAGCACACGGGGGTTTGGCGGGCAGAGTTGCCCCCTGAATTGCCTGCATTTTCACAGCAAAACCAACACTGCATCCTAATTGGTGATGTGAAGAGTTTACGCAACCGATTTAATGACCCTTGGGATGTTTCGGGAAAGGCGGGAGTACCTCATCCTACCCCCCCAGAACGTGCCATCCTGACAGTGGGAACTTTGGAATGTGCGCTAGCTGAAATTCAATCTGCAGTTGCAGTTATTTGAATAAACCTCTCAAACATTCACAGACACTAAGCACAGCTGAAGCAAATCCACAGTTAAGTTTGCATAAATGCCCAAGGGGACTTTCTTACCATATTCATGCCAGCTTTCCCCCTCTCTCTTTCTCACTTGGCTTCCACTTACCCAGTGTTATGTGATCGTCACAGTAATTATGGATGCCTTAGGAATACTGGTGGAGTTAGATGAGAATGATATGCCATAATGATAGCTGTTTTGCCAAATTTCTAGGGAAATGCTCCTCGGGCTCTTGGATCCACTGCTTCCATCTATTTGCTTATGAATTTCTGATGGAAAGACAAAATTACTAATATATATACTATAGATATATAGTTATATAATGATACAGAACTGCTTGCAAGATTTATTTTTCATTTATTTCTTTTCATTCTTGATTCACTTCCCATGGAACATCCTAAAGCAATTAACAATGAAACATCAATAGAAACATCAGCAGTAAAAAGGGAAGAAGGAAAACTATACACAACTTCATATTGCATATTAGATGCAGGTGGGGTCCAACAGAAGAGCAGAGGGAGCCAGTGTGATGTTGTGGTTAGAGGTACTGGGACCATAATGAAAGTATGGGTGCTCCAGACTTTTGGGTCAGACCAGAGCCATGCTCTCAGAGATTGGGTGGAGAGACAATGAAAATCCATACAGAAAGGTTGTTGAGCTTTTTTGGCAAATTCGCAAAAAAGAAGTTTTTGAGCTATTTTTGAGGGAAATCGCCCCAAACACTGCCAACATGGGTTTCCATAATTCAGGATTTCCACTGACATGTTAGCAATTTCAGCCCAGACACTGCTTCCAACAGCAGTGTTTTGGGATGCACAGGAAATTCGAGACACCTGGTAAGAGTGTTGGCCCAGGGCCTGAGAGAGACTAGGCTTCAAACCCCCACTCAGCCATGACATTCACTGAGTGACCTTGGCCAATCATTGCCTCTCAGCTTCACTTTCCTCACAGGATTGTTGTGAGGATTAAATGGGGAGGGGGGATCATGCACACCCTCCTGACCTATTGAGGAAAGATGGGTCTTCTTCATCATCATCTTCAGTCCTAATATACAGAAGACAGTCCTATACAGTGGTACCTCGGGTTACAGACGCTTCAGGTTACAGACGCTTCAGGTTACAGACTCCGCTAACCCAGAAATAGTACCTCGGGTTAAGAACTTTACTTCAGGATGAGAACAGAAATTGTGTGGCAGCAGCGGGAGGCCCTATTAGCTAAAGTGGTACCTCAGGTTAAGAAGAGTTTCAGGTTAAGAATGGACCTCCGAAACCAATTAAGTACGTAACCAGAGGTACCAATGTATATGAAAGAACCTCTTATCTAAAGAGCTATCCAAGCATAGTAAAACCAGAAAAGGCAGACATCCAGGGGCTTCAAAGTTGCCTATGAACAATTAACAGACAAACAGTTGACTGAACTCTCCCCACTATAAAGAAATAAAAACATAAGATGAGGCTGCTGGATCAGGCCAATGACCCATCTAGTCCAGCATCCTGTTCTCATAGTGGCTCGCCAGATGCCTGTGAGAAGCCTGCAAGCTAGACGTGAGTACAGAAGCACTCTCCCTACCTGTGACTCCCAGCAACTGGTACTGAGAAGCATAATGCCTCTGACAGTGGAACACAGCCATCATGAGTAAGCGAAGCTTATATGGCTTAGGCCCAGGTTATCTGAAGGACTGCATTCTCCCATAGGAACCTTCCCAGGCTTTTCAGGATCTAAGATTTTTAGAGGAGGCCATTCTCTCAGTCACGCCAGGCTCACAGGTATGCTTGGTGGAAACACAAGAGAGGGCCTTCTCGGTGTTCCCAGACTGGAACTCTCTCCCTAGAGAAGCTAGACTGGATCCCTCCTGGTGCTTCTGCTAGCAGGTGGAGAATATTTTATTCTGACAGACTTTTGGGCACTGCCTTTTTTTTTTTTTTTAAGGAAAGGGTTTTCATAGTGCTGTGCTGTTTTTATGATGTGCACTTTAATAGATTTGTTTTGATATTGTTTTAATTCTATTAGAGTTCCATTCCTTTTAAATTATTACCTTGTATATGTGTTTAGATTTTTGTATTTTATCGGTGTTTTAATTTGTGTGAGCCGCCTTGAACCCTGGACTGGGAAATAGGCGGCATATTATTAATAACAAGAACAGTAACAAATCATCCTTCTCCAATCTGCAGCTCTCTAGATGTTGCTGAACTCCCATCATCCCTGACCGCTGGGAATGCTGGCTGAGGCTGATAGGAGATGCAGTCCAAAAGATGCACAGGGGAAAGACCCTGCTAGATAAATTGCAGTAGGCACAGTACTTCACACAAGTTAATCTCATTTACCCTCGTGCTGACTCAAAACTCCTGTGAGGTAGCTTCATTTAGAAACAGCAGCATGCCTGAGGGCACCTGGTGAGTTTCACGGCTGAGTGGGGATTTGGATCTGAGCCTCACAAGTCTCAACTGAGCGCCACATTCACTGCCCTGCCATGGCTCCACCAAAGTCAACAGAATCCTTTCAATTAAATAATCATCTCTTAAAGTTGAATGGCCAATTTTATCTTTTTCAGGGGATACTATGTCAAGCGATGATATCGGATTCTAGGACAAATGTGAGCACACTCGCTTTGAATTTGTTCCTTACATCTGTTGCCTGTTCCCAGCCAACATTTCCCGTGGTTTTCATTACCTTCTCTTCCACCGGTATAAGTTTTCCTTTGATATATCCCCCCCCCCCACTCCAATAACCATTTCCGCTTCTCCTATCTCTTAATCATTGTTCCCCTACATAGAGTGGAGCAAATGTTGAATATACACCGGTCTGTCTGTGATCATAACATGAGTACTGAGTTTAGCATCTGGAGGAGCTCAGCTTTCATTCATTTATATTTAAAAAACAAACTAAGTTGCTAGACCTTATTACTATGGTGTGGACAGACTTGGTGAAATCTCGGCGGCTAGTAAAAGGGATAAGCCGGACTTTGTGGAGACAGAGGATGGGCAGTGGTGCAACTAAGTACTTTTTAAAATCTGGATTTAATCGCCTTATTTGTGTTGGTCTTTAGATAGTAACTGTATTATTTCACTAACTTAAAAATGTTGAAAGGCAGCCTGGCTGCATTTGGGCGGTTTCCTGCTCCTTCTGTTGACTGAGACCAGGGACCTCTGCCTCAAAGTTATGCTTTGATGGCACCACTGAACACATAGGGTTCAATGCTCTAGGTTTCTCTAGCCTGATGAAAGCAGCCACCAAAAACCTGATCAATTTAATTGTGATGTTCGGCTAGGACTTCACAAACAAGGGAGATCATGCAGCGCCATGGAAGTGACAACACTTTTCTAGAGTGGTTGCAAAGAGCATGGTGCTGGGCTTGATAAAGTTCTTGACCCATAGCTAGCAAAAGCAAAGTACATTACTAAGGACCCACCTGCACTGTGCATTCAAAGTAGCATTATACCACTTTCAACAGTCAAGGTTTTCCCTCAAGAATTTTGGGTGCTGTAGAAGAGTGCTGAAAGTGGTTAGGAGGCCCCTATTTCCCTCACTGGGCTAAAATTCCCAGAGATACATGGGAAGGTGGATTGATTGTTAAACTGCTTTGGGAATTGTATGTCTCTGCAAAGCATCTCACCAGTGGTCTGAACCCTGGAGTCTCCGCAGCTGTCCATCCATGAGCTAACTCCTTCCAGATCAGGAATTGTGGGCAGCCAGGGAGGCTGCAAACTGTAGAGAAATGTTTAATGGAAACAAAAGGCACACACACACTCCATCCTCATTCACCTAATCAACTAAGCTCAAAACCCTGCAGTAGGGATGGGTGAATCTGTCAATTTCAGGTTCTCTCAGTTCCGAATCTTAAAATTAAATTCCACAATTTAATTCCACAATTCCACATAAATTTACACATTAAATAAAAAAATTCCTCATGAAAATTAATCAGCATCTTAGTGTAAATATATGCTACTGCACAGGTTTTAGTATACATTTTTTTTTACCTAACATACACATTTTTTGCAAAATTCGTTTCCCAATGCACTTTTGTGCACACTTTACCCTAATCTATGCATTTGGACGCGGGTGGTGCTGTAGTCTAAACTATTGAGCCTAGGGCTTGCCAATCAGAAGGTCGGCGGTTCGAATCCCCGCGACGGGGTGAGCTCCCGTTCCTCGGTCCCTGCTCCTGCCAACCTAGCAGTTCGAAAGCACGTCAAAGTGCAAGTAGATAAATAGGTACTGCTCCGGTGGAAAGGTAAATGGTGTTTCCGTGCGCTACTCTGGTTTGCCAGAAGTGGCTTAGCCATGCTGGCCACATGACCCAGAATCTGTACACCGGCTCCCTCAGCCAATAAAGCGAGATGAGTGCCGCAACCCCACAGTCGTCCGCGACTGGACCTAATGGTCAGGGGTCCCTTTACCTATGCATTTGGGACACATCATTTGGCTAGAGAACTGCATGGCAAAAATCTAGAGAAGTCTGAAATTCCAAAGATAGCCTGTGTTTCAGTTTACGTAGTATCTAAGAAAGTCCCAGTTAGGTACAGTACGTTCTCCCTTAAATGCAAACTGGATCAAATTTCTCCCTGGGCACTCACACCAAAACTCTGAAGAAATTCCAAAATGCCCTGAGAATGAGGGAAGAAAAATGGAAGCCTACTTTGCAGGGGAAGATAACTTTCAAAAGTAAATGTAAAAGAAGGAGGGCAGATTTCAGCAGAGCACTAATTTCTAACAGAGACGTTCATCGATTTGGCTCATTCTTTTGCCCCCAAATATGAAATGCCCCAAGATTTTCTTTGCTGAAGTGGAAAGCGGCCTCAGCAACTTTGTAGTTATTGCTGGATCTTGACTTGCAGCTATATCAGAGTCAGTTTGCTTCTCCTCTAAGACAGCATTTCCAAAACTTCACAATAAATGACAAAGCAACGTGCAAAGAATGAAGGAGAGATGAAGGTGGGGGTTTTTTATTATTTTTTTTTAGAAAAATTGTTCCCCGAACCAAGTAGGTATCTGTAACAGCAGGTTTAATTTAAAGTGAATATCACTTTCCTGGCTTTAAGCAACTTCAAAGCAAACGTCCTAATGCCTCTCATTTTGTATGTCTGTTTTACATCAGTCACAATTTTGTATCACCATTTCACTTCTGCCCGATACATATCATAAATTTTTGTAACTGGAAAGCACACTTAGTATATGGATTAAATTAAGAATGGTTTTCAAAGAAAGAAAAAAAGAATGACGAAAGATAGTGGGCATTTACATTATTAACTTGCTCCCCCCCCCCTTGCATCTGATGATGTGTTGTTAAGGGCATGTTAAAACATTGTAGGATAATCCACGCCCCATATATCAATACGATTTTTTTTTAAGGGAGGGAGACCTCCAGTGGAATTTGAAATCAGGTTTTGAAAAAGCTCAGGTTAAGATAAGCAAAAGACAGTGGACAGCAGGAAGCCTGCCTCAGTTGCTGAGCATCCTTGAAGAGTCAGGTCAGGATCAACTGTAGGTGAGGTGGTTTTCACAACAGGTACTTACTATAGATTTTTCCAAACAATCTTCAAAGGCAGCCCCATGAATAACACACTGCAGTAATCTAAGCTAGAGGTTACCAGAATATAGACAACAGAAGTTAAGCTATTCTTGTCCAGATAGGGGTGGAGCTGGGCCACCAGCCAAAGCTGATGGAAGGCACATTCTGTGGGAATGTTCAGGGAGGCAGGAGAGGATATATTGTTCAATTATATCCTTCCCAACTTGTGTTAACAAGTTATACAATTTAGCAGAGTAACATTCCCCCTTTTAAACTTGTACAGCGGATAGCGTTTGCCAGGCTTGTATAAGCCTCTAAAATAAGTTACCTGGTAATTCCCCTTTATTCCCTCATAAAAGATTAGACACGACACAGTCTTGTATAAAAGTATAAAAGAGTTTACTCACACACATTCTGTTCACAGATGGATCCCAGAAAGCAGACTTAAGTTACAAAATATATACATATGGAATCTATCCCATAAGGAGATAGTTCATCTCAGGCTAAGGAGATGTTGCTTCTTTGAGGAATGGAGTCAGAGAGAGAGAGAGGGCTGCCTCCCCTGTGCTGTTTTGTTACCTGCATAGGTGAGGTCACGCCCACCTCTGGTCACATGTATAGGAAGTCTGTCCCAGCCCAGGAGGAAACAGGAAGTTCCGACTGGCTGGTCCAGACATCCTCTTTTATGTCCACTCTAGGAATGTTGTATTTGACTGCTCTGTGTCTCACATCCCACACACTGCACCACGGAGGCTGCTTGACCCTCAAGCAACAGAAGTACCCCCAAGCTGCGAACCCACTATTTCAGAGGGAGTGTATCCCCATCAAGAGTAGGCCACCTCCCATCCATCTGGTCTAGGAAACTGCCTGCTAACAGTGCCCATGTCTTATCTGCATTGAGCTTGAGATTATTGGCTCTCATCCAGTCCATTACTGAGGCAAGACATCGGTCCAACACAGCCACATCTGCAGATGTAAAGGAGAAGTAGAGCTGTGTGTCATCTGCATATTGCTGACAACATACTCCAAAACTCCAGATGACCCCACTCAGCGATTTCATGTGGCTGTTGTACAGCATAAGACCAAGGGATAAGACCAAGCCCTCAGGTACCCCAAACTGAAGGCTCCACAGGGCCAAACAGCACTCCACAAGCATCACCCTCTAGAAACGACTTGCCAAGTAGGACCGGAACCACTGCAAAGTGGTGCCACCCACCCCTAATTTGGATAGACGCTCCAGGATACCATGGTTGATGGTATCAGAAGCCACTGAGGGGTCAAGAAGAATTAGCAGGGACAAATTTCCCCTGTCTCTCTCTCAACAGAGGTCATCATATAGGGTGGCCACAGCTGGTTTTTTTCAGCCAACAAGGCTGTCAAAGCACCTTACAAAACTCAGTGCTAAGACAGGCCCAGCTCTCAAGCTTACAACCTAAAATGGTATGACACATGAGAAAAATGGAATGTGGTGGGAGGGAGAAAACTAAGCTCAAACAAAAGTTCTTAAAGTCACAGTCACTGTCAGTGGTGTCTCTGGCTGATAAAGAGCAGCTCCTTTGCTAAAACAGTCTCCCCAGTGATCAGATCCAGGAGAAGAACTGCTGGCAGTGCCTAGTCCAGTAGGATGCTTCTTCCCCCAGACTATTTAATTTGTTGTTGTTGTTCAGTCGTTTAGTCGTGTCCGACTCTTCGTGACCCCATGGACCAGAGCACGCCAGGCACGCCTATCCTTCACTGTCTCTGGCAGTTTGGCCAAACTCATGTTAGTAGCTTCGAGAACACTGTCCAACCATCTCATCCTCTGCCGTCCCCTTCTCCTTGTGCCCTCAATCTTTCCCAACATCAGGGTCTTTTCTAGGGAGTCTTCTCTTCTCATGAGGTGGCCAAAGTACTGGAGCCTCAACTTCAAGATCTGTCCTTCTAGTGAGCACGCAGGGCTGATTTCTTTAAGAATGGATAGGTTTGATCTTCTTGCAGTCCATGGGACTCTCAAGAGTCTCCTCCAGCACCATAATTCAAATTTAATTTAGTGCTATACAAAAAATTCTATTTAATTTAATTTAGTGCTATACAAAAAATTCCTTCTTTTTAGTCCTCTCTCATTTCATTGTCCATCAACTAATTACAAAAGAAACTGATAGTAGTAGTAGTAGTAGTAGTAGTAGTAGTAGTAGTAACAATAATATTTTATTATTATTTGTACCCCACCCATCTGACTGGGTTCCCCCAGCCACTCGAGGCAGCTTCCAGTATATATCAAGACCTAGTAAAACATTAAAGCTTAAAAAGCTTCCCTATACAGGACTGCTTTCAGGTGTCTCCTGAAGGTAATATAGTTGCTCATCTCCTTGACATCTGATGGGAGGGCATTCCACAGGGTGGGCACCACTACCAAGAAGGCCCTCTGCCTGGTTATGCATACTGTATGATCAAAGCAGGGGGAGGGGGAGGGGTTTTGTTGTTGCACTTACCTTACTTTTGAGGTGGTTGAGAAGTTTTGTGAGTGGCCTGTCTTTCATTCTGCAAATCATCTCTTCCGTGGCCTGCATTCTTCAGCCTTCCTGGCTGCCCAAGATTCCTGAAACTTGGAGCACCAAGAAAAGGGATCTGAATTGGACAACTTTCAAGACACATGGAACACTTTTATTACAGTTGTTATTAGAGAAGAAAAATTATTGCAGCCCACCCATCAGCCATACCTGGTCAATTTTGGCTAAGCACTCCGAGTTAATGCCAAGCCAGATGGGCGGGGTATAAATAATAAATTAATATTAATTAATTAATAATAACTAAATGGAATAGGTCCAGCTATAGTTAGGAGCACAAGGAGAGAGCTTTCTCTGTGGCAGCCCCAAAGTGGGGGAATTCCCTCCTAACAGAGGTGTTTGTGCCTTCTTCACTTACATAACTTTTGGCTAATGGTGAAGAAATGGTGAAGAAACCCTTCTCAAGCCTTTGACACCTAGCCTATTCTTGTGTCTAACCTTCTGTTGTTTTCCAGCTCTGCATTTCCCCCCCTGAAACGTCCTTTGCTATGCTTTTAATACTATAAAACTGTATCTCCCAGGGTCCAATTTGGGAGGGATCATTGATGGCCATTAGAGAATGAAAAAACTCCAGAAGTTCAGATGTAGAGTCCCAGTCCCAGCAAATTATTACAATCTCTTAGATTCATCATGATGAGAAATGAAAACACACAGAGAATCCTGGCTTATGTAAAACATGATTTAGCTCCGTGACCCTGAAAAGGTTATATTCCTTTGCCACATGTACAATGTAACATCATTTCCTGCCTGGCTTGATCTTCTTCTGGTGCCCATATGTCATTTCAAAAGACCCCTCGGTACGCAGCAATCTCCTTTATCATACGCACAAAACTCATTGGGTGTAGCATTGTTTGATCTAGCAGCAAATATTAAATCAAACTTGGGCTTCATTAGGGCAACCAATGCAGATAGATAAAAGTTTAAAGTCATTTTGATCCCCGAAACCAACAAGATAAATAAAATAAGGTAAATTATTTTTATCCAGCCAGCTTATTTAGCTGGACAGACTCAGACCACCATCAGGCACCCAATAAGTTACACTTCAGTCCATTGAAGTCACTCAGAAGAAGGATCCTGGTGAAGAAGAAAATAACCAAGGAGGAGATTACCGGTACCTAAGGAAGAGAAGATGATCTCAAACCCAGGCAAGCTTGTGTAGGAGAAAGCAGTTCTTCAGGCATGCTGGTCCTCAGATGGATAGTAGGAATGGGGAATCCAGCCCTCCAAATGTTTATCTGTTTGTTTATTATTGCATTTATATCCCACCTTTCCCCCAAGGAGCTCAAGGTGAAAGTCACAGTTCTCATCCCGTTCCTCTTTTTATCCTCACAATAGCCCTGGTCACCCATTGGGCTTCACGGTTGTGCAGGATTTAAATCCTGCTTGCCGAGTTCCTAGTCCAGCACTCTAACCACTACACCACACTAGCTGCTTGGACTCCAGCTGCTGTCAGCCCCAGCCAGCCTGGCCAATGGCCAGGGATGGTGGCAGATGTGTTCCCGCATCATCTGAAGGACACACTTCAGACACTGCTGCTGTATGAGGTTTGGAAGAGAATTGCATCCGGAAGTCAATGCATTTGCTTCAAGACTTGTAGGAGAAGTTCAGAATCTGTGCTGCATGAAGGTGAAGGCAGCCCACATAGAGAAATATGGCAACCTACTTTGCAAAAAGAAAGAAAGAAAGAAAAACCCTCCACATTTGGGGTCAGCAAAAATAGGCTAGCTGTTGAACACTGGGGGTGGGGGCATACAAATACATTTGTATGCTAGTTGTGGTCTGCCTTGGTGGCTCTCAACTTGGTCTGCTCTCATCGCTGTGATCTCACCTTGAAATCATAGCCCATTTTATTGTCTCTGTGAGTCGATCCAGAGGTAAATTTCCTCTAAGCCCTCAATAGTTGTTGGTTTTCTTTTCTTTTTTTAAAATGAAACATAAGATTTTTGTTTGCGATAATGCTCAAGTCACATTAATTATGGCTGGCAAAATAACCATGGCTAACGCTAATTTATGCAGATTTGCGCACCATAATGCAAAGGAGGGGAGCAACATTTCAGAAGGACCATATAATAAGATTTTCACTTAAAAGAGTACTGGGGATTAAATAAAGTATACTTTTAATTATTATTCTTTTTGTTGTTGTTGCCATAGCAAACATCATGTGATGGGGAGGTGTTGGTCCAAAACTTAACAAAAGTTGTTGTTGTTGTTGTTCAGTCGTTCAGTCATGTCCGACTCTTCGTGACCCCATGGACCAGAGCACGCCAGGCACGCCTATCCTTCACTGCCTCTCGCAGTTTGGCCAAACTCATGTTAGTAGCTTCGAGAACACTGTCCAACCATCTCATCTTCTGTCGTCCCCTTCTCCTTGTGCCCTCAATCCTTCCCAACATCAGGGTCTTTTCTAGGGAGTCTTCTCTTCTCATGAGGTGGCCAAAGTACTGGAGCCTCAACTTCAGGATCTGTCCTTCTAGTGAGCACTCAGGGTTGATTTCTTTAAGAATGGATAGGTTTGATCTTCTTGCAGTCCATGGGACTCTCAAGAGTCTCCTCCAGCACCATAATTCAAAAGCATCAATTCTTCGGCGATCAGCCTTCTTTATGGTCCAGCTCTCACTTCCGTACATTACTACTGGGAAAACCATAGCTTTAACTATACGGACCTTTGTTGGCAAGGTGATGTCTTTGCTTTTTAAGGTGCTGTCTAGGTTTGTCATTGCTTTTCTCCCAAGAAGCAGGCGTCTTCTAATTTCGTGACTGCTGTCACCATCTGCAGTGATCATGGAACCCAAGAAAGTGAAATCTCTCACTGCCTCCATTTCTTCCCCTTCTATTTGCCAGGAGGTGATGGGACCAGTGGCCATGATCGGTAACAAAAGTTACCGGTAAGTTAAAGAAAGAGAATCTGAAACAGTGTGGTGCAATAGAATCCATGCTATCAAATTGGTTAAGAACAAAAGGAATTTTAGATCAGGTATTGTCTATCACTCACCTCAGCTGCCTTTGTGATCACAACTTCATTGCTCCTGTTTCATCTGTCGTTTCATCTATGTGCCAAACTTTATCCTGGCCTCCATGAACTGATTGAACAGCTAAACTCCACTCCAGCACCTTCGCTGCACTCCAGGTCTTCTGTAAAGCCACAGCTTCTGTAAAGCCACAGCTGACAAGATGACTCAAAACCAACAGGGCTTTGTTTTCCTTATGCTGCCACCCCCACTCCTCTTTTCACACCAGAGGTTACCTCGACCTCATGAAAGGCTTGAAGCCTCCAGGATGACAAACTTTGTTTCCTGCTGAATAGGATAAGATATAAAAGGGAACCCTCTCCATAGGACGCAAGCTCTTTTAGCATCACAGACTCCGTCCAGTACGTGATTTGTGTGTTGTACATCAGCCGTGGCCAACTTGTGGCCTTTGAGATATTGCTGGATGCCAACTCCCATAATAGTCAGGGAAGATGGTAATTCTGGTCTAATAACATTGAGGGCTGCAAACTTAGCCACCTTGGTTATACATCAAGGCTATACTTTGCCGAACTGAACTGAACATGAGTTAAGTGTGTTTCGGGGCTGAACTTTGAACTCTTCAAGTTCATTCTCTTACATGGGGGTGGGTGGGTTGTAGCTACTCTTTATAGACTCTTTGAGCCATTGAAGGCATGGTTATCATGATAGTTATCACTACTAGCCATGATGGTTATTACTCTACTTCCACTGAGAGGGTTCATCCACACAAAATGGAACACATACGTACTATTTAAAGCAGATATATTCTCCATGAGGTACAGATTTGCCTGTGTCTTTCATTTTCATGGACACTGTTGTCCGGTAGATCTGCCTGATGGGCAAATTTGTTGTTAAAACCTGCCCTTACAGCTCTGCGAGTGATTCCACTCTGCTGTCAGTTGTGTAATGCAGGCAATGTGGTTCCTAGCCATGCGTAAAAGACAGTGTGGATAGGGAGGGGAATTCTGCACACTGCGTGTGGCATTGCACTGCAGAAGTGAGCATTAAATTAGAGTGAGAGGTTATAAGTCTGACAGAAACTTGATCTGTATTCCCTAATTATAGAGTCTCCCTTTCACGAAACTGACACAAAAATGTTAAGCCAAATTACATGTTGTCTAATTAACTATCATATACAAGGCTTCAAGAGAGAGAGAGAGAGAGAGAGAGGAGTGGGGGGAGAGAGAGAGAGAAAGGAGAATGTCTTACATGTTATTTAGTAAAGCGGCATTTCAGACTTGCAAATGATCAGTCAACATGGATATTGCATCTTGGTTAACCTGCTGCAAGGTTAAGTCATTTCAGTTTCAGAAGCCGAGCCTTTGAAGTGTGCTGCTCATGATATTTATTGAGGTGGGAGAGGCGATGGGGCAACAGTTCAATAACTCCAAACTCCAGTGATGGACTGCCCAGAGTGGTTGCAGATGGATTAATGACTGATAAATGATGTGCTGGGGGAGGAGGCAGGGGACCAACAGTAAGGGGAAGTTTTATTAGACACGACAGGACCAAGGGCAGTGACCAATCACAGTGTGAAGGGGTGGAGCTGGTGAAATTACTCGCACCATCCATAGCACTCTTTAAAACTTTGATTGGACAGCCCTTCAGACAGAGCATATGCAAATCTGTGTCCGCTTTTGTCTTTTTTTCTTAGCAATGCATCACACTATTTCCTCCAATGCCTGAAAAAAGAAGGTGAGAACCGTACTTTTGTTCCTTAGCTCTGAGAAAGTCTGAGAACTTGCTGAACTTCTAAAAGCACCATAAAATACCAGAGGACCAAGCAGTTCCTTGTAAAATTACTCATTTACAGCCAACGCTATTACTGTAAGTAATTGCAGACATGGAAAAAAAATGCAGAAGGCCTTTAAAAAATGCACTTAAAAACTCTGTTCTGGTCCAAAGTCTTTCATTAACGAAAATTGCTACATACAGTTAAACCGCTGAGGTTACTTCATTTTTAAGAGACAGAGAAGAACTTCTTCTTTTATCAGCAAATATAATAAGCCTTTCAAATGACTAAAACGGTGTCATCTGTTGTTTCCTTCATCAGAACGTTAGTGGTGTGAGACAACCACAGTCTACTTTTCTATGGAGAGGTCAGCCTAAATTTGGGTTGTACCACTAGAGTGCAGGGCAGGGGTTACATGACTGACTGTTGTCCATTAAAAAAAAGAGGAAAACTGGCATCTCAAGGAGAAGGCTATGATAGAGCCCTTCTTCCCAACATGTGGAGGGATTTATTATTATTATTATTTGTATATATGGAATTAAAGTGTCTGACCAACACTCATGCAGATCTGAGAATCATAGCTATGTGGTTTGTTAGCTCAGCAAGTACAATTTAGTTTGAAAAGAGTACCAATAACTTGGGAGGGTCCAGGGATCAACCAGAGAACAGACATTTTGCACTCATGTGTATAATGGCTGTTTACTAAAACACAATAAACTGATGGAGACATTTTGCATACTCAAAATCCTAGACTCAGTTCCTAGTGTATCCAGTTAAAGAGGACCTCAGGTAGAAAGGCCGTGGGGTCTCAGAGATCACACCCAATTAGAGTAGATGAAGAGGAGCCATGGCAGCTTCAGATGATGCAGTACTATAGGATATATTCCTTACTCGATCTTCACTGTAAGGTCTCGCAGGAGATTACAACAATATGAAAATACAGTATTAAAATCTGCACTCAGCTGTCATCTGTGGCTCCTGGAAGATGTCAGCATGCAACGGCAGCCACACTCCATGAACGGCTTCTTCTTCTTCTTTGAACGGCTTTGATTGGCCAGATAAACCAGGTGAGGGTAGCCAATGAGCCAGTGAGTTAGGGACCACCCCTGCATGCGAAGGCAGGCTCTGACAGATGTTGCAGACAAGACCAATAGGCCAACGGTCAAGAAAGCAGTTTCTGCACATGCTGTAGAGAGAAATGAGGGGCAGATGGGGCTCATCAATCTGGGAATGTAGCCCATCTAGGAGAAGGAAAACTCTGATCATAAACATCTGCTGCCTTGTGGAACATCTTCAGGAGAAGAAAAGGTTAAGGAATAAACCCTACACAAGTCTGGAGTGGAGTCTTTAAGATGTTTGTACAGCGCCTTGTAGCCTCCTTCTGGCAACTCCTGTAGCCAAGCTGGTGCCAAACATATAGCTCTGCTTTCCTTTGGACCACATCAGCAAGGCCAAGAGGGAAATCTTGTCATCTGGGCAGCCCAGGACCTCCATACATACTGCCCAGGCTTGTGCCCTGGGAGGTCACTTCAGATGAGTGTAGGCAAGGGGTGGGGGTGGAGAAACAAAAACCTGTTAACAAAAGCCTGTTCCCCATAATATTCTGTTTGGGGGGGTTACCCATGATCTCCAAAAAAAATACAGTGAGCAATCACCAAAAAAATGCTCAACAACTCCCCCTCCCCAGCAAAAATCCTGGCTATGCCCAATGCCACTTCAGTGCTGCTAATGCAGTAGTTTGACTTCACTCCCAGATGTGCACTCCATTGTCGCTTGAGACAGACAGATGCCAATAACAACTGGTGTTTTACTGGTGTTTTTAATTGTGTTTATAGATCTTTATGGATTGGTTGTATTGTATTTCATGTGTTGTAAGATGCCTTTTTATATTTTACATTTTATGAAAGAGTGGATTATACATTTTCAAAGAAATAGGTAAAATAAATAAATGCAACACCGTGGGCAGCAAATTTCCGAATGTAAGGGTTGCCAAAGAGAAAGCCCTCTTCTGGGCCTCCACCCCACTCCCCAATTTCTGAGGGTGGCAGAACTACCAGTCTTAACACCTGAAAATGGGCTCTCTTTCAGATATTTATTATATAGACTTTGGCCACATTTATACCATACATTTGAAGCACTATGATACCACTTTCAACAGTCATAGCTTCCCCCAAAGAATTCTGGGAGCTGCAGTTTATTAAGGGTGCTGAGAGTTGTTAGGAGATCTTATTCCCTTCCCAGAGCTACAATTCACAGAGTGTTTTAACAAGTCCTCTTCACAAAAAACTATGTAGAACTGTAGTTCTGGAAGAGAAATGAGGTCTTCTAACAACTGTCTGCACCCTTTAAACACTAGAGTTCTCAGGGTTGGGTGGGTGTGCGAAGCTGTGAGTGTTTAAAGTGATATCACAGTACTTTAAAATGAGCACACTCTGCACCTCCCTTTTGCCAGATAGCTTCTGAATTTCAGTTCAGGAGGTTTAAGGTTCCTTATGACTTTTCAAGCACGGTTGACTGGAAGGTGGCTTTGTTAGGAGATGATAGCTGGGATTAAGACAGCATTGTAGGTTTTATTGTTCTTTTATGCTCCCGGAGATGAAAAAATGACTAACAAAGTCACGAGCCAAGTGGAGAGCCGCTTGCTCGTTTCGCCAACCTTGCTCGGCCTTGTTCAAACCTGTAAGGTGGCTGTCAAACAATCTTGGCCACATCTGAACCAGAACTGACACTTGTTCCAAAACAATTTGGTGGCTTTGCTGCGGGAATGTGTAGCTAGGAATGCCAGCTTGCACCCTACCCTGCAAACACACACAAATAAATGCATTTTATATACTATTTGTTTTGATGCAAAAGGCATTGCCGCATATTCCGCTACTGCACTGTAACCCCTTATGGCCACCTCATTCCTGTCGCTGCCTCCACTATATTTAAAAAGCAGGTACAGTGTATTTGATTTGCAACCTGTCATGTCTCATTGCTGCGATGAACTCATTGTGCGAGAATGCTTTTGACATCTTACACCGGCCTACTACATGATTCCAATGGAAAGAGACACGATGCAATGAAACGACTGCGATAACACTTAAAAGCTACACTGATCTGACTCTCTAAAATTGCTTAAGCAGTTGAGAAATATCCAGAACTGTAAAAATGCACACACGCTGAATTCCCCCTCATGTTCAGTTACTTTTGGAGATGCTTAATGTGCCAGACTTTTGGTACGTGCTGATGGCTTCTCATCAACTCCAAAAGCTACTGAGCCCGATGACTATGTTCTACCTCTGCTGTTAGAGGAATTGTCCTTCTGAATAAGGGTTGCTGGGAATCGAGGGTGGGCAAGCTATTCCACCTGCCTTATCCTACCGTTTTGCCTGAGACCCTTAAAAGGAGGAGCTGCTACTAACTTGGGCTCATGAGGTATAAGTTACCAGTTATGGTATTATGGACTGGATTTTGAAAAAAATATTGAAGGACAGAGTACACTCAAAATTTCTGCATAAACTTGGCTCTTCTCGCCCCACATCTCAAACAGTCATCCTGTCCTGTTTTGTATTTCAGATTTAGCTTATATAGTGTAAGATGCCATTGGTGCCATTGATTTTAAAATGGGTTTTCTTTAATTCAGCAGATGCTGACCCAGATGGAACATGAGTCCCTAGCATTTCCATTCATCTGTTCTTATATCATGTATAAATTAGCCAATCAGATGTATAAAAAAATGGGCCATGTTTGTTACGTTTGGCAAAAATAAAGTACCAAGAAAAAGTACAACCGTATGATGCTTTTAATGCATTATTATCTCATAAAAATTGTATTTGTGTATATGATTGTTGCTGCTGCTGTTGTTATTCTTATTAAATTTTTGAAAAGAAAGCTTTCATTAGGATGACTGCTTATTGACTGTATTCTAAAGCAGGAAATAGCAAAATAGGGAGTTGCCTTATATGTACTGAGTCAGACCATAACTCAGTACCGTCCATAGTGACTAGCAGTGGCTCTCCAGGGTTTCAGACAGGGGTCTTTTACAGCCCTGCCTGGTAATGCCAGGGACCTTCCACATGCAAAGCAGATGCTCTGCCACTGAGCAATGGCAAGCTGGTTTCCTTCTTCCACAACCCAGCTGCCCATAAAGAGAAAGGAATTACAGCAAGGTTCAAAGGACTTGATCCCATCCGTGACAGATGAGAGGCAAGCACTAACAACCTTTCAGGGGGGAAAACGTTTGTTGAAATGGAGTCTAATCTAAATAAGTTGTCCAAGTACTTTTTTAGATCAATTGTCAACATGATAAATTTCAGCAGCTCCACTATCAGGTCTGTGCAGTGGCTGCCAGCAGCACCAAGGAAACAGCACAATTTTCAGAAGTACAAACTGAAAGCACTGTAGATCAATTAAACTATTCCAGTGCAAAGTGCTTAGGGATGATGGAACAAAAGAAACTGCCCTATGGTCAGACCATTGGTTTATCTAGCTCAGGGATGAAGAACCTGTGGCCCTCCAGATGTTGTTGGACTGCAACTAACTTCATCCCTGATGACTAGCCATGCTAGCTGAGCCTGACGTGAGTTTGAATCTAAGAACATATGGAGAGTTAAAGGAGCTAGTGTGAATATACAGTCCAACAACCTCTGGAGGATTGCAGGTTCCCCATTCCTGAGTTAGCTCAGTATTGTCTACACTGACTGGCAATGGCTTACAAGGAATTAAGGCAGTGCGGGAGACTCTGCCAGACCCACTTGGAAATGCTGGCAATAAAACCTGGGACCCTCTGTTTGCAGAGCATGTGCTCTACCACTGAGCTAAAGGCCTTCACTGGAATAAGATTGGTTTCCAAATGAGAAGCCATGTTGATTCATTACATTCTGTAGGATCCAGAATCCAATGGCACCAGAGTTCATGGTGGCCAGAGGTTTTGTAGGTTTTGAACAGGGTGAACCTATGGCCCTCCAGATGTTGCTGGACTACAGCTATCATCATCCCAGTCCCTTAGCCATGTTGATCAGAGTTGAGAGCCAACAACATCTGGAAAGCAAGAGGTTAGCCACCTATGACCTTGAATCTTCTTCATCATGTGGATGTAAGGTAAAGGTAAAGGTACCCCTGACCATTAGGTCCAGTCTCTGACGACTCTGGGGTTGCGGTGCTCATCTCACTCTATAGGTTGAGGAGCCGGCATTTGTCTGCAGACAGCTCCCAGGTCATGTGGCCAGCATAACTAAACCGCTTCTGGAGAACCAGAGCAGCGCACGGAAATGCCGTTTACCTTCCCACTGGAGTGGTACTTGCACTTTGACATGCTTTTGAACTGCTAGGTTGGCAGGAGCAGGGACCGAGCAACAGGAGCTCACCCCGTCGCGGGGATTCGAACCACCGACCTTCTGATCGGCAAACCTTAGGCTCTGTGGTTTAGACCACAGCGCCACCTGTATCCCATGTCTGGATCTACTGTGGGCTATAATCAAGGCAGGTCTGCAAGCAGATGTTATGGGGTGAAGATGCCTAAAGGAATCAATGTAAAACAGCAATAAACTATGGAAGCCTAATGCAGTGGTAGCCAACATGGTATCTTCCAGATGTTGTGGACTACAACTTCCATCAGGCCCAGTCAGCATAGTCATGGTCTGGGTTGATGTGGAGTTGTAAGACAAAACATCTGAATAGTATTAAGCTGGAGAAGAGTGCCTTTGAGCACACCTTCTAAAAACAGAAGGGCACCTTTGAACCCAGTATGTTTCTGGATGCACAGACTTATTCAATCAATATTTAGAGAAAATCTCTTTTCAGAGCTAGAGTGGAGCATCTCCTCTTAGTTACAAATCTTTTCAGCTTTCATTTCCCCTCATTGGCATTTCAGAAAAGAGCACTGACGGCTTTGATGAGTTCTTATCTAAATACTTTGTATTGAAAAATAAAAATCGGACGTGGAAGTGGATTCCATTGGATATTCTCCCCCTCTTCCCTTTACTCCAAAAAGTTGAATCGACTGGAAGAGGGTAATATAATACCCTTTGACAAGCTGAACAGTCGTAACAGATGGTTGTTTAAAGTCTCTACATGGCCTGTTAGGAATGAAAACAAGACACGACTCTGTAACTGGGCTTTCAAACCCAGCTCAGCCATCACAGTGTGCTTTAACCAAGTCATTTTATCCCATTAATTTCATGAATGAACCCCTTCGGGTCTTTCTAACCATCCACCAACTACAGCTCATTAAGAGCCCCCCATCCAACTGTTCATGTTGTTTCACTGAAAGTCCTTACGCTTAAAATGCAATTAAACTTTTTAAAAAAGAAACAAGACCTCTTCTTCTTCCATGGCTTCATCCATTTGCCCACACCCTTCTCCTTGGAAAATAAAAGAAACGAACTTTTTAAAAGGCTCGTTTGGGAAAACGTTTCAAGCGCTCCTGGTGCGACATTTGCCCAACTGTTCTCACGGCATGCAATTAGAAGTCTAAATACTCAGGGTAATGGGCATCTATTGGGATTTCAACTTGCAGATCTTTTCCAAACAATAATGTGGAAAGACTCGCTGTCCAATGAGGTGTCTTATTGAAATATCCCAGACCGTTTCACATGCCAGAGCTGTCAACTCCCCGATTTACACTTACACTGTTTTGCTTTCATTACAAAAATAGAAATTTGTGTCCTTAGTGCTGTTACATTACTAATGCTAAATATTTAATTCCCTGGGGTGCTAATTATGGTCGAGCAGTGGCAACACTGATTCTACTTTTTAATAACAACTGTAAAAGCAATTTGAGCATTTTTTTTCAATTAATTAAATACATAGTCTACCAGTAACCTCTTGTCATTTTGCCCTCCAGGACCTGCGCTAATTTGTGTGGAATAAAAATGTTTTGAAAAATTAACGGATATGCTAGTCTGCCTCCCTGTTATTCTATTAAATTAAAAGGGCTGTCGAATCAACATGATCACCTAATAGTTACAGGCGCTGTAAACTCAGCTATAGCAGGGAAAGCGGAGAGGTTCGACAAGTGGCGTTCAGACACCGCAAATGTTTACGAGAACCTAATTAGCAGAGAAGAGAGGCAAAGGGGGAGCATGCTCAAAGCAAGCACCAGCCCAAGGTGACATGCTAAAATGCTCCCAAAGACAGCATCTTGCAGATTAGAAGTCCACATTCAATAAAGACTTTGTGGCAGAGTGCAACAGCAGTAATCATTTGCCACCTGTGCTTTAGATGTTCTGCTTAGTCTGAATCGGAGATACCTAATGGCGAACAGCTAAAGGGGGAGCCATTTATAAGGTACATCCAAATTATGGTTTTGGAAGCAAATGGAAGTGGACCGTCCTCTATCAATTCACCATCCACGCAAGCTCAAACCAATGGCATCCCACACTGGTTGCTTCCCTGTCCATTCACACAATATGTCATGGCAAATGAGGGACTGGTGTGGGCCAGTCTGCAAAGAAGGAGTAACCTATAAGGACATAAGAAGAGCCTCCTGGATCAGGCCAATAGCCTATCTAGTCCAATGGCCAACTAGATGCCGATGGGAAGTTACAGTTAAATATAAGCAGCTAGCATAGCAGTAGTCAGTGCATGAAGGGGTTGCGGTGATAGATCTGTATCCCTAGACTTAGCTACGTCACACCCCTCACCTGGAAGGAAGTTAAGTTTCTTTCTTTGTTCATTCTCTTTCACTGTGTCATCTCAATGAGATAGGACACACCAGATCTTGATCACTACAAGCTCAGACCATGTGCTTAGATCCATTTTACTATATTTTGTATTTCTACCTATGTGCTTCTAGCTGCTGAATGGAATAACACATGAATCTGACCTTTGGAAGTTATGTGAGTAAAGTATTTAAACTTACTAGAGATCCAGCAAAACCAGAAAGCTGTTTCCTGGTTCTGCGGGAACTCTCAGCAGCTTTTGATACCATCTACTACGGTATCCTCCTTGACCGTCTAGGAGGGTTGGGAGTTGGGAGCACAGGTACTTTTTTCTGGGGGTACTCAAGGGTACACAGTACTGGCACTGTTATGCAGTGGTTCCACTCCTTTCTCATGGGCCAAATCTGGAAAGGAGTTTTGGGGGATGTGTGTTCAGACCCCTGGGTGCTCAGTTGTGGGGTGCCTCGGGGCTCCATCCTCTCCCCCATGCTTTTTAACATATAAATAAAGCCACGGGGAGAGATCATCAGGGGAGTTGGGCTGGGTGCTCACCAATATGCAGATGATACCCAGCTCTACCTCTCATTTAAATCAGAACCAGTGAAGGCAGTGAATGTCCTGTGTGAGTGTCTGAAGGTGGTTGGAGGATGGATGGTGGTCAACAAACTAGGGTTGAATCCTAACAAGACAGGTGGCAGACAGGTGGGGGAGGGACTCCCTGGTCCTGAATGGGGTAACTGTGCCCCTAAAGGATCAGGTGCACAGCCTTGGGGTCATTTTGGACTCACAGCTGTCCATGGAGGTGCAGGTTAATCTGCCTCTGTCGGTGGAGGTAGAACACAGGCATCATGGCTAGTAGGCACTCATAACCATATCCTCTGTGAATTTGTCCAATCCTCCTTTAAACCCATCCAAGTTGGGTTCCTGCTTCTTGTGGGAGCAAGTCCCACAGTTTAACTCTGCACTGTGTGAAATGCTTTCTTTTATCTGTCCTGAACCTTCCAAAATTCAGTGTTTGGGTGTATGTTTTCATTGTTGGCCTCTTTGTTTTTGAACTTTAAGACATAGTGCTTTCTAAATTAGTTCCCAGGCAAAGTGAGTAATTAAAGGATTGCATCACATTTATTGATGCTAGAACACAGTGGATGTGAGTCTGTGGATGTGAGCAGAATACTTTTTTGACAGACGGAACTGAAAAAGACTGAATGTGGTTAAAACTGGTCTCAGAGAGCAAGCGTTCATTCCAGGTTCTGCCCTGTTATATAGTAGAACTCTAAACATAGGTGGATCAGAGGCTGTCTGAAATGTTAAGGACATTCCTGCATGGCAATCTTGACTGAAGCTGGAATTACCATCCTGCAGTCTCCATTCATAGATGACTTCAGACTGGTCTTATTTCTTGGCCCAGTTCAAAGTGCTAATTTTGACTTATAAAGCTTTGTTTGGTTCAGGACCCCAGTACTTTGAGGACTGTCTTTCTCCGTATGAACCTACTTACACCCTAAAATCGGCAAAGCGTTAAACATCTTTTGAACATTTTCATTATGTCCCACTGCTGACGTCTAGCCCCAGAGAAAATCCACCCCGGCCTCTGGATCTATGACAATCTTTCAGCTACCCAAAAAGACTGCAAGAGAGTTTAATTAACTGTGTAGGCCAGAGCTTTGCTGCATCTTTCTTACTGAGTCTGCCTGAGGGCACTTGCTAATGTTTGGGATGAATCAGCAAGAGCGTCTGCATTTTAGCTGAAGTTGGGAACAAAACATGCAAGGATTAGCAGCCTAGTTATATATTTTATTTATTGCATTTCCATCCCTCCTCTTTCTCCAAGGAGCTCAAGGTGGCGCACACAGTTCTTCCCCCTCATTTCATCCCTGCAACTACTTGCTGAGCAGAGCCAACCCACCTCAAGTGGCAAAAGTACAAGAGGCTGTGCCCTGCCTACCCCACTACCCCACCGCCACCGCCAGAATGCCCCGTCTCTCACTGGCAAGAGGGAGGCGTTCCAATGAACAGCAGTGCCTTGCGGAACACCCCAGCTCTCGTCAAGTTTGGCGAGAGAGGAGGCATTCCACCAGCAGAGGAAATGATGGGGATGGGGTGCAGCAGCCGGGGGGGGGGGGAAGGCGGCACATTCCCATTTTGCCTCGGGTGTTGAAATGAGACGGGCTGCCTCTGCCTGTTAGGTTAGTCATTGCCTTTCAGGTTAGGCTCAGAGATAGTGATTGCCCACTCAGTGAGGATTTGAACCCTGGTGGCGCTGGGTTGAACCACAGAGCCTAGGGCTTGCCGATCAGAAGGTCGGCGGTTTGAATCCCTGTGACGGGGTGAGCTCCCGTTGTTCGGTCCCTGCTCCTGCCAACCTAGCAGTTCAAAAGCACGTCAAAGTGCAAGTAGATAAATAGGTACCACTCTGGCAGGAAGGTAAACGGTGTTTCCGTGCACTGCTCTGGTTCGCCAGAAGCGGCTTAGTCATGCTGGCCACATGACCCAGAAAAACTGTCTGCGGACAAACGCTGGCTCCCTCGGCCAGTAAAGTGAGATGAGTGCTGCAACTCCAGAGTTGTCCGCGACTGGACCCAATGGTCAGGGGTCCCTTTACCTTTACCCTTACCTCTCCCAGGTCAAGGTATATTCAGATGATGTGTGGGAATAAACCCTTCTCATTCTGTGCAGAGTCGTCTCATTGAAATGAATGGGCATGACTAACTTAGGTCCATTCATTACAATTGGTTGACTTTGAGTAGAACATGGATGCAGATCACTGTGTCTCCGTATCACCTGCTTCACAGGGTTGCCATTGTTGCCAATGAGAGCGTTAGTTCCATTCCTTAGCACAAGGTCCCAGGGTGAGTTACAATATTAAAATCAGTTTAAAACTGTTGGGAATTCAGTGGCATCCAGAGGTCCCCCAGCCCTGGTGAAGGTCATGTTTTACTTCTTCTAATACTCTGGGGTCTATGAAAGCCGATTATTGAAGTTCTGTGCGCATGGCACTTTTGGAAATTGTGTGCATCGGTGTTTTCTCAGTTTTGCATCACTATGGCATCAGTGCTCCTGTAGGTTCCTGACATATATTGCTTTTCTGTTCAGTGAGAGCAGAGTTATCTTTAAAGTTATTTGAACTGCAGACACATTGGGACAGGGGACTGCCTTCTTCTTCTTATGCTTACACTGCAATGTGCCGTGAACATAAATGGAGCTGTATCAATTAAAACACTGTATTGTGTATTTTTTTATTTTTAAAAAAATGTTGTGGGGATAAAACGAGGACCTGGAGGAGTACCATGCATCATGCTTTGAGATCTTTGGAAGAAATGTATCAATGTAAAATAATTAATATGAATGGCAATATGAAGGAGGACACATTCCAGACAGGCAAGATCACTCAGTGAGGGGCGTTCTTTGTGGGGGCAGGATAGAGAGAGCCAGGGTGGGAGTCACATTTGACCCACCTGCAAGCCTGAGGTTCCCCACTCCTACCCTACCGTGAAAGGGAGAGATGATGCTGGATACTTAAAGGACTCACAGCATCAGGTCACGACACAAACATTTGCATCAAATTTGTGGGTGCGGATTTAATATGCATAGATGCTTTGAGGAAATTAAGGTGGTAGGTGGCCCAGCCACCCCATAATCAAAATGAAAACATTTTTAAAGCTGGGGAAAGTGGGGAGGGTTCACTGCAAAAGACTCCCCTGCTGTAAGGTCAACAGTTTCCAGCTACATTATAGCCACCTCCAGGAAGGTTGGTTAGGCAGATTGTTTCTCAGGAGCCTGGCAAGGCCTATTTTCTGAACTGTGAGCAACCTGTTTCCTTAACAGCTGGTTATTATTAGAACTTTCTAACTTTAATGATGTGGTGCCTGAATTTGCTTGCTTTTCTCTCCCCTCCTCATCCCTTTTCCCTTTTGTGTCATGTACTTTTTATATTGCACACCTGAGGGCATGGGTGGTGCCCTTTCTACTGGCATGCAAGCTACTCTGGCAGATCAGCTGAATATAAACACAATGAATGAATGAGCAAACTCCCTTCACCCCTAACCATTGGACATGCTGGCAAGGGCTGATGGGAACAGGAGTCCAACAGCATCTGGAGGCCCGAAGGTCCCCACCCGTCTTAAGACTTAACAAAGAAGAACAGCCACATCAACATTGACAAGTGCATTACACTTTGTTCACTCCAAACCTGAATTAGAAGAGTGCTGAAATTGAATTTATAGTTCCTGGTTTTAAAAAGGAACTTTGTGGGTCCTGTCGAAACACACACACACACACACACACACACACACACACACACACACACTGTGTGTGTGTGTGTGTGTGTGTGTGTGTGTAGCAAAAATAGACACTTAGTAAAGCAAGCAAGTCAAAAATGTTTGCGATCTAGAAATATTCACACAGAATACAGCAATCATTGTAGAGCCAGGAAGTCTGGGAGAAACCAACCTATTATTTGGAGTATTTATATATATATATATAATGGATTCTGTCTGCTCCAAGATTACATTTTGTTTTCTATCTTGAGTTGCTAAATAAACAGCATTGCAAACCTAAACGCTAATGCCGGGTCATTATGTGCACTCAGAGGTACGATTTTGAGTCTCTGACCTAATGCAGCCCTTTCCTCTGCTATATATGAAACACACAAGTCTAGTGTTACGCAGGTTTAATTAGGGATAACTACATGGTACGTCCATTGAACCACACATGGAAGATTAAGCAGCAGCAGGAGCAAACCCATTTCAAAGTTGTTTTCTGGAAGGGGATTAAAAATAGACCGTGTGTGGCAATTGAAGACTCTAGACTTCAGGCAAAGCTCAAATCTTAGGTTGATGGAAAGAGATGATCAGTCATGAATCCCAAGGTTGCATCTACTATTAACTCCCGGCATTGCAGGATTCAGATTTGGAGCAAGGAAGTGCTAACACTTACCTTCTTCCCATGGCTACCAATTAAGAAGTGGCTAAGGATAACTCATTGAATTTCACCATTTTTCATGGGGCAAAACTGATTTACTGCTGTGCTAAAACTGGTCCTTCAATTTCTCAAAAATTCCCTTCCCAGCCATGTTGCTACCTGCCCCACACAAGATTTAGGGATGGGCAAATGGGTCAATTTAAGCTTCTCTAAGTTTCTCGCCCCCCCCCATCTTATATCCAATTATCCACATTTTCAGTTTTAAAAAAAGTCTTCATTAAAAACTTCAGCATTTTAGTGCAAGTTTCCCCTAATTCACACATTTGTGTACACAATTTTGCCCAATATACATTTTTTGCAAAGCAATTTTCTCAAAGATAATGCATTTTGCACTTTATTTCCACCAATATGTGCAATTTTATGCATAATTTACCCTAGTACATGAATTTTTGTTCACAACACGTGGCTGGAGAACTGCATTGCAAATTCCAGAGAAGTCCACATTTTTAAGAATGACTGAGTCTTGGTTCACTTACTGTCTCATATCACTTTGGGACATTTTAGTTCAGATAAAAGGTGAGGAAGAGATGACAGACAGAAGTTTATAAAATTATGCAGGGGTGCCAACCTGAATAAAATATTGGGGGGGGGGGCAGGTAGGTTAACCCTGCCCCATTATAATTGATCACAAGAAGTGGCACGCACACCATTTGAATGGCAATGCCCATCAACTTTGGCAGGACAGCCCCCTCAAATATTTATTTTGGGGGGCTGAAGGGTCCTTGGCCCCTAGGAGTTGGCTCCTATGGCTGGGAGAAAGCGGATAGAGAAAAGGTTTCCACCCTCTCTCATAACACCAGAACTCAGAAAGAGCCTATGAAGCTGAGTGTTAGAAGACCTAGGACAGAAAAAGTGATTCTTTATGCAGCAAATAAAATGGTGGACCTCACTCCCACAGGAGGCAGAGATGGCCATCAACCTAGGTGGTTTTAAAAGAGGATTAGACAAATTCATGGAGGAGAGGGCTATTGATAGGTACTAGCCGTGATGTCTATGCTCTGCCTCCACAGTCGGGAGGCAGCAATGCTTCTAAATATGAGTTGCTGGAAACCACAGGATGGGAGAGTGCTCTTGTGGTCAAGTCCTGCTTGAGAGTTTCCCACAGGGATGTGGTTGGCCCCTATGAGAACAGGATGCTGTACTAGATGGGGCACTGATGTTGTCAGGTTCTCGTAAAACACTGGATTTCCTTTACAGGGTATCTCAGCATCTGACTGGTGCTTTTAGAAGAAAGGAGATCAAGTGCAAAGGGGAGAAAAGCACCTTTAGAAAGTGGGGATATCTCCAGATATCATAACTTCCTCATGCACATCCATCAGACTTTTAAGAGTTTGTTCTGCTCCTTCTTACTTTACAGGTTTTTCAACTGCAAACACCAGCATGCCCATGGTGCAGTCCAAAATGGTTCTAACAGGGCTCCTTTCATATACTGAGATCAGTACAAAGCACAATTCTTCCTTAAGCTGTATCCCCATTTATTCCCTTGGGACTTTCCCGTCTTGAATGCTTGGGCTTATGGCAGATGAGTCTAGGAGGGAAGAATGTGAATCCATCGGGTGCATCTCCAGCAGTCCCACAACACCTATGCACAACCATTTAATGCTCAAGGGGTGAACCCGGGTGAATGGATGCCCGTGGCCTTTTAGAGCTCCACACACTGAAGAGGGAAGCCTGGCAGCAATTTCTCAGGAATAATTTACTTCCCCTTTTCCACCATGCAAGGTAACTAAGGGAAGTGGCATATGGTCCTTCTAAAGGACACCAAGATAAAATATGACAGGTCAAAGCAACGATCAGATCAAATGAAGGCAAACGGAACCACACTGGAAATGAAATGTGTGCACACAGAAAATAAAGCCGAGGAGAGGGGAAAATGCTTCCACTATTTTTGAATTATGTACCAAGTCTGTGGCACCAGCTGTTGTCACCAACCCACTGACATAGGAGCCTTTCCTACGTGACAAATAAAAAAAAGAATTCATTTAGGAAGGAGAGAGAGAAGAAACTAGAGGCAGCTTATATTATTAAGGAATCTTTTTCTTTCTAATAACTGCCGGGCAGGAAGGGGAATATAACCATCAAAAGTTGATTTTTGGAAAATAAAATGCCAATGTTATGAAAGCAAAAATGGATTGGACAGGTGATGAAAAAAGGGGGGACGTCTTAAATGAGCAGCTGACAGATTATTTTTATGGACCAGTGTTTAATAAGCACCTGAGCATACAATACAAAGCAGACATGCATGTGACTTGATTCCAGCTATCTTTAGCCATGGAGGAAGCTGCCTACATCAGGCCATTAGTGCATCTTGACCGGCATTGTCTGCATGGACTGCCAGTGGCCCCAACAGGGATTCAGACAAAGGACATGCCCAACCTGACCTGAAGATGCAGGTGACTGAACCTGAGACTTCCTGCAAATTGAGGAAGGCTGTCTTGGTAAACTGCCAAATTCTGTGTGTCTGCCATTAGACGCAGGAAACGAGAGTTCGCCAATGACAATACGCAGGCGAAGGCGAATATTTAATTTTATTTAAGCTCTCCAATTTTAAAATGTTGTTATGGTCCAATTTGTATTGAAATTGTCCTCTGTTTATTTTTGTGTATGTTTTGTTGACTAGCTGTATGAATCGATTTGGTCTGTGACCGTTCAATAAATTTGTACTTGTCTTGGTAAACCACCATGTGCCAGCCTCCAGCTTCCACCTGTATAATGGGGATAGCAGTAATGACCTTCCTCACAGGGTGGTGGTGGTTGTTGAAGGGCAGGGATGGAGGACCTGTAACCCACCAGATGTTGGTGGATTGTACTGTTTCCATCACACTTGGCCTTTGGCCATGCTGGCTGAGGATGAGGGAGGGCTGGAGTCCAGCAACATCTGCATGGCATATGCAGAGTTCTGATGGGCAGGGCAGGAGAAGTGGGGAGAAAGTACTACAGCTACCTGCCAGCACCTGCTGAGACTAGTTTATTGTTTTATTGTTTGTTTTTTAATTCCATTTCTATCCGGCCTTTTTCTCCAAGGAGAAAAGGTGACGATTCTCCCCCTTCCGCATTTTAATCCCCACAACCACCCTGTGAGGTAGGCTAGGCTGAGAGGCAGTGACTGGCCCAAGCTTCATGGCCAAGTAGGGATTTGAACTTGGTCTCCCTGGTCCTAGTCCAACACTTTAACCACAAAACAGGGTGAGAGCAGGAGAAAAATGGCAACATGGAGAAGCTGTTTTTGGACTTCTACACTTCCCTCTCTTCCCTGGACACACAGACTAAATTTTGCCCAAATATTCACCCTGAAGAACAGATCTTAATGAGTCCCTAGCATTTCAGGCTTTGCGTGGTGAATGCAATTTTGGTTGAAACTTCCATATGCAGAGCGTTGTGTTAAGACAGAGAACCGACTTCCGGGAGTGTTCTTGCTATCTTAGAAATGCATTGCGCATACCAGCCTTTGGGGTCGAGAGCCTCCGTTTATTCCCTCTATTGTTTAACAGCCAGTGACTTGTTTATAACGCTGCATATTTTTCGACAGCTAGCCATAAAGAATGAAAAGCGTCATTGCTGTAAGCAAGGGAAAGAAAAGGGAGGGGGATAGCCTTCCCCCCTTTTCCTACCCCTGAAGAGCTCATTTTCACATTACTCAGGCTTCATTATGCTGAATCAATATTCGTTTAGTCACTGAGGTTATTGACATATTTTAAAATAAAAGCATACCCTTCAGCTACTGAACTCATTACAGGTAATTTGTCTTGTCAGGGACCAGGGAATATTATCCCTCGTCTTTCAGAAGCCGACAGCCCATGGAAATACATCCCCATGGTTACAACTGTAAATAATTTTAAGGTAAAAATATTGAAAAATCAATGGCTGTTTCCTGCAATCTGTCACAAACAAATCAATCATCATCCGCGTAGCTGGCAAAGTAAAGATTTGAAAAGGAGATGAGAGAGCCGGGGTAATTCTGGGCCGAAATCTTCTTGTTTCAAAAATCACTTCACATAATGGTGTCATCATTTAAATACTTAGCAGGCGCTTCTGCCTCTGCCGTCAACATCACTCACCGCTCCTAGTTGTGCAGGAAGGAAGTCTGTCCTGCGTAAAACAAGCCTCCCATCTTAAAAATGCTAACAGAGTTAAGTAAATTTTAGCCAATCGAAGAGTCAGCTCTTGGCTTCGTCCGCAAGCTCAGAACAAATCAATGGTTGTTCTTCCTCATAAAGATTCTCTATAAATTCACCTCTGAAGATGGATTGTGCTCTAAAGTGTAATCAAGGCGGCACTTTAGATGTAGACGCAGATAGGGAAAACAGCGGCTTCTGTGTTCTGCTTTCATTTGGAAGTTCCCCAAACAAATCTGGGCAGAAAAATCTAAGCCATTTTTTTAAAATTTATCTCTAACGAGATCCAGTGTGGTGCTGTAATAGCTAAAGTGCTGGACTACGTACAACCTGAGAGACCAGGGTTCAATTCCCGACGCGGCCATGAAGATTCATTGGGCCAGTCTCTGGGTCTAACCTACCTCCCGTGGTTGTTGTGGAGGATAAGATGGGGAGGAAGAGATTCATGCACACCACCTTAAGCTCCTCAGGGGAATGGTGGGGTATCATTGTAACTAATACATTAAAGACAGAATCAAAACCATAATTAAAGCCTCATATGGAGAGATCAGGCTTCTGGCCCCCTTAGTTCTCACAGTGGCCACCCAGACCCCTGTGGGGAAACTTACATTATATCCGATATAATAAAGAATTATAATTCTGGATACAGTAAAGAAGCTATTTTAATCTTGAGCTTCCAAATGCTGTTCTGTCACCTATAGGACATTTCTAGAAACAGCAAAACAAAACAAATGAACAGTAAGCTAGCTTATTTAATGACGAAAACTGATAATCTTTCTTCATATAGTGCTTTTCTCCTATGCCACCATTCCCCAACCTGGCATCCACCAGATGATTTGGACTACAATTCCCAACGTCCTTATTATTATTATTTTTAATGCTTTATTAGTTTTAAAAACATAACAAAACAAATACCAAACCAGACAATATACAGCAATCAACAAAAGCCAACACCCCTAATTATTACGTTGGCCAGGGCTGATGGGAGTTGTAGTCCAAAATGTAAGGACACCACCAGGTTGCAGAAGGAAAGCTGTCCTAAGTGTTATTCCATGGTATGGGAGATAGATCAATCAATAGCTACATGGATCATTTTAGATTTTTTTTAATGCTTTTGAGTTTTTTTTAATATGTTTTTTCTTTTTGTTTAATCACTTTTGTGTTTACCACTCTGGGCTACTTTGGGAGGAAAGGCAGGTTAAAAATATATAAATAAAGAAAAGGGAACCTCCAGTTTCAGAGGCAGTATATCTCAGTATTAGATGCTACAGACATCAACCAGACAGGACAATTCCCTTCATGTCCTGATTGCGGGCTTCCCAATGGTGGCGGTTGGGCTACTGTCAGAAACAAGATGCTTTCGCATTCTCCTCACTATAGCAATCTAGGAATTCCCTCAATGGGGTGGCCAAGGATTCAGCTTTCTTAAAAAAAAATTAAAATAAAAAAAAATGATGGTGGTGCCATGCCTCCATCCACTTCCGTTCATTTGGTGAGCAAATTCCATGTGTGCCTTTGGAAAGCCTTGCAAACCACACCTGCAAAACAGAAGAAGGAAAGAAAAGAAAGCTACATTTATAGGCCAAATGAGTGAACACAAGCAGACATTTTACAAAACGGTGGAAAGGGCAAAAGGTAGGGATGGGTGAATCTGTCAATATCACTTCCTTTCTGATTCTCCTGTTTCTAATCTTAAGTTCAGTTTGCCACTTTCGACAACTTTTTATTTTTATTTTTAAAGCCCTCTTGAAAACTCTCTCACATTTTAACACAAATTTTGCCTGATATTTGCATCAGGAGACCCGAAATAAAGAGGCAAAACACAGGTGTGGGATATAACCAAAGCCACTTTATTCCCCTGCAACATTAAGAGTCTATGAACCGAATCGAGGAGGGGGGATATCTGCAGGAAATATTCAAACCCTCTATCAGGCTCCCAAGCCTGCCATGAACGAGCTAGCCTGCCCTCTTTTCCCCTGCCACACCTGTTAGCACAGTGGCTAATCATAGGTTTGGAGAGGATTTTTATTTTATTTTTGCTCACAAAACATACCAGGCTATTAATCAAATGCATCCTAGAGCCAAGGGCAGGGAAGCTATGGTCCTCCAGATGCTGTTGAACTCCAGCTCCCATCAGGCCCAGCACACATGGCCACTGCTCAGGGATGGAGGGAGCTGTAGTTCAGCAACATCTGGAGGGTCAAAGGTTCTCCGCTTCTGCTAGAGAGGGTTCATGCTCATAGAAAAGCAAGATAATCCATACTGAATATGAAAGCGGCACAAAATCCGCATGTGGCACAGGGCAGTCATTCCCAAAACTGTGAGAACAATGAGAAATAAATTCATTGTGGGGTTATTGTGTTTATTATTTACTGCATCTATACCTGCCTTTCCTGAAAGGGTACTGGTTGTCCCGCCCCCCAACTACCACGTTTATTCTCAGAACCATCTGAGGTAGGCCAGGCTGATGAAAATGTGAGTAAAGTGGGGCACAGCATTATGGAGTGGATCAAAAGAGACCTGGGATAAAAAATAAAGGTAAAGGGACCCCTGACCATTGGGTCCAGTCGTGTCCGACTCTGGGGTTGCGGTGCTCATCTCGCTTTATTGGCCGAGAGCCGGCGTACAGCTTCCAGGTCATGTGACAAAGTCGCTTCTGGGGAACCAGAACAGTGCATGGAAACGCCGTTTACCTTCCCGCCGGAGCGGTACCTATTTATTTACTTGCACTTTGATGTGCTTTCGAACTGCTAGGTGGGCAGGAGCTGGGACCGAGCAACGGGAGCTCACCCCGTCGCAGGGATTCGAACCGCCGACCTTCTGATCAGCAAGCCCTAGGCTCTGTGGTTTAACCCACAGCGCCACCTGGGTCCCGTGGGATAAAAATACTTGAGAACAAATAACCATCTCTCTTTTTTTTTCATCAGGAAATGAACAGCACCTGAGTGTGATAGTGGTTAGAATGTCAAGAGTAGGGAGAACTGAGTTCAAATCCCCACTCAGCCATGATGCAATCTCGGGACAGTCACTGCTTCTCCACTTAACCTACCTTACAGAATCACACACACACCACCCTAAGGTTCTTGCAGGAAGAGACATGAGATTATTATTAATATTTCATAATAATAATGATATCAGGGACAGCTGGGCCCCGGAGATTGGCAAGATAAGAGTATTTTTCAATTAACCAGGGCGCACCTCTTATCATGACTGATCTTACCTTGCATGGAGAAGACAAGGTAACCGACAAGAACTTTGGATTCGATAGATTGTATTTCTATGCCACTCTGTATCCAAGGGAATCCCAAAGCGGTTTACAAAGAACAGCAGCAACAGAATATGATAGTTACGGCACAAATGGCTGCTCTCAGAGTTTGGAGCTCCCTTCTTAGAGAAGCTAGACTGACACCCACCTTGTTCTCCTGCTGCCAGCAGGTGAAGAACTTTTTATTCCTACAGGCCTTTGGGAGCTAACTGCTTTTTAAAGGAAATAGCTTTAATAATGCTGTCTGTTTTTCTTGTTTTCATCATCTGTATTTTAGTAGATTTGGGGGGGTTTGTTTGTTTTTTGTTTAAATTCTGAGTTTAATTATTTTTAATGGGTTTTTTTCTGTGTTTTTAGCTTTTTACCTGTGTTGTCTTGATTTGCATGAGCTGCCTCGAGTCCCAGTCAGGTGAAAAGGTGGGATATAACTGAATATAATTAATAAATATCATTAGCAAATCATCAGTAGAACAATTATAAAATAATTACATCCCTTAAAATAATGCTAACAGAACAGCAGCTGAAAAGGAAGCTCCCTGTTGTTGCATTTACCCCCTTCACACTCACACACATGCCGACATAAACACTTTCAGTAATCCTTCACTCTTCTCAGTTCAATTTTTTAAAATTCTCCTAGGCTAGAGGGGAAAGAAGGCGCTACGGGTGTGCAAAATTCATGCAGGGTTGCAAAGGTAAAGGAGACACCAATGGGCATTTCCCATGAAACGCCAGCAATTTTAAGCTTCTCAGAATGCAACCTGTACAACTGAGCTTTTGGGTTGCAGCCAACTAAGTTTTTGCAGAGTAGGCCAATCAGAATTTACAGACCTACATCACCCATTTCAGTGGGTCTACTCGGAGGGTAACAAGCACTGGAGACAGCCCTTAGCAAACAAGGGCGTCAATTGGAACGAAGGGAGGCAGTCTTGGGCAAGGACTTTCTGCCTGTCGGAACAAACTGGTGGAACTGTTCCAACCTCCAGGACAAAGCTTAAGCACTTATCAAAGGCCAACGAAAACACTCCCAAGCGGAGGGAAGGCTGCAGAGGACGAAAAAGTGTTCTGAGCTGTTACACCTGCTTCTCAGGGTAACATGCCTGATACACCAATCACTCAGCAACCGGCATATTGATTTAATTCAAAGCAGGACAGCCAGTTTTTGCTTTTCACCCAGTTTAAAAAAAAATAAAAATTCTGTGCTGCTTTCCAAGCAAGGGAAAACCGCCTCTCTTCTCTTGTCCAACCTGCTTCTAAGTAAATGTTTTAACATTATTCTCTTTCTTTCTCTTGTAATAAAAGAAAGAAAGAAAGAACAAATAATTATGTGACTCCAAAATAAGTTGTATATAATTCACATAAGGACTGCCAAAAAGAAGTGGGGGGGAATTCAGACAGAAGTGGGAATAGGAGACAGAAAAATATAAAGAGGCAAGTACTTGAGGTACATAGCCAATATGGTACCCTCCATATGTTGTTGGACTACAAATCACATCGAAACCCAAAGAGGCAAAAACAATCCATTTTGTCAGGACACCCTGTACTGTAATTCAGTTTGTTTTGGGATTTTAGTGATTTTGTTAGGGGATTTTTAAAAAAACGCACACACAGAAAAGGATGATATCCTTCCCTCTAGTTCCAACATTTGGGCAATGAGTGCCGTCGCTCATGTAGCAAAACAGCACTACTCATGCACAAGAGAGAAGCAGGCTTCAGAGAAGTTTGCAAAAGTTTTATTTTAAAAATGCAGGGGGGTGGGACAGCCCAATGAGGGCTGAGCATGCTCAGTGCCCATAGAATGCTGACTGTGTGTTTGCGGAAAGATGGAAACCTAGAAAGCTGCCTATACTGAGTCAGACCTTCGTTCCATCCAGCTCACTATTGTCTGCACTGACTGGTAGAAGCTCTCCAAGTTTCAGGAAATGCCAGGAATTGAACCTGGGTCCTGGGATGTTCTGCATGCAAAGGAGACTCTCTTCCACTGAGCTATAGCCCTCCCACCCCTTTCAAACATAGAAAATGGGAAATTAAACAGTGTGGCTAGACTCCATACTACAGCCTTTCGTTGCAGCTCCCACTTGTTTTGAAACAGCCACTATGTAAGCTTGCAAAAAGGGTGGTATAACTCAAACACTATTTCAGGGGAACTGTCCTATGCACAAGAAACTGGCGTAAAGCAAACTGGTTTAAGTTCAGCTGGTGTACTCTTACACCAGCTTCTACCTTTATTCAGCAGCAGGGACGCTGCCTTTAAAATAGTGGCCTATGCCAGGTTGCCAGGTCACATGACCAAGTTAAGGATCTAGTTAAAGCCCACCCACCCGCCCTGGGTCTCACTGGCACCATACCTCCAGAACACCCCTTTTACTCTCACCTCGGCTCAGCTAGCTTTGGCTCAGCCAGCTGAGCCATGATGAGCAAGTTATGTCGGTGTATCTTTAGCTGAGCCAGGGTTAATGCCACCTGAGCCTGGAATCCGGTGTCTGAGTCAGAGATCCACTACATCCTGAGCTACTCATTCCTTTGCCAGGCTTAGGCCAGCTCAGCCAGCAGCGGTTCCATTCCTGAACGGAGTTTGGATCTGGTGTACTTTACACTGGGTTAACCTATGCCAACTAGGTGCAAAGCGATGACTCAGCCAGGCAGATGCAGTCTGAGAGTTATAGAACTGGGTACCTCTGAGTACATGTTGACCCCAAGAAGCTGAGACTGGTACCTTTGCTAATTACTACAATACTCAAACTAAAACACAGGCATCTCTGAATCTTGCAATGGAGTTCTCCAGTCAAGTAACGTGTACAAAAAATGCATATATTGAGGTAAAATATGCATTAAATGTATATATGTGTGAGTCAAAACAACATGCAAAATTGCATTATGTTAGGAGAAACTGCTTTACAAAGATATGGATATTAGGGGGTGAAATCACAAACATAAATGTGTCTATTGGAATAAATTTGCACCAAAAAGGCTGGTAAAATTTCCTGAGGACATTTTAAATTAATAGCCACAAACTGATGTAGGAATGTGGATAACTAAATTTATGATTGGACAAATGAGAAACTGACAGAAACTGAAACAAATCGAGATTTGCCCATACCTACCCTCAGTATCAGTTCAATGGAATATGTAGCTACTTTGTCGTTTGGTCATCCTGGCCGCCATTTTGTTTCCAGGCTCATTTCAAGGTGGTGCTGATAACCCACTGCCCTCCAGATATCTTCAGCTCTGATTCACATCTTCCCTGACCTGCTGGCTGTGGTTGATGGGAGCTGGAGTCCAAGAACATCTGGACAGCGTGAGATTGGGGGAGGCTATCCTAAACAGTTTGGAATTCCCAGAAGAGCCTGCTTGTCCTTACAGATCAGCTGAAGCAGCTCTTTCGAGGATCCCACCTTCCTCAGAAATACAGCTGATGGGACAAGAGAGAAAGCCTTCTCACCAGTTACACCCAAGGAAATCTGTCTGGAAGTCTCTCAGATGGCTTTGTTCTTTGCTACTGATTAAAGACTTGTATATTCCAGGAGGCGTTTGTAAGTTTTGTCTGGCTGGCTGATTTCCTTAATATTGCAATAGGCACTGTCTGTCTCAAAAACTATTTTCCAATTGGCTGTTTTTGACTGTTCTTTAATTTTCTTATAATGAGATTGCTTTTATACTTTATGGTTCGCCACCTGAGGCATCTCTGGGTTATAAAGTGGAGCATGCATTTACACTCAAATGCTAAGGTCTTTGGACAATGTTCTTCCACAAGTAGCACTTTCAACACAGGCAACATCAACAAGGGAGGCAACTTTTTGGATAGTTATGGCCCAGCTGCAGAACATCCTGCCCAGGAATTCTAGAACACCCCATTGCCAACTTCATAGTCCAATGCCAGGCAAAGACCACAGCCTCTTAAAATCAATTTTAAATACTTCAAACTCTCTGATTATTAACTGTTCCTTTATCTGCATTGCTTTACATTGTTTGTGCTCACCTGACCTGGTTTCTATTTCTTTTTTTAATCTATCTTGTAATCACTGAGAAGAAGCAGTACATGGACACCAAAATGAATAAATAAAATAAAAAGCTTTTCTGTACAAAAATATTAGGGTTAACAGCACTTAGAGATGGGGGAGAAATTTGATTCAATTCACACTTCAAGAGCAAACTACCTAGGTTTGCATTTTTGAAACAAATAATGAATAGAAACATGGCGATCCTATGAAATCCACCCTTCTAATTCTGCAATGCGCAAGGGCAAAATGTCCATGAAATGAATATAATTGTGAAAATAACATACCAAAAAAAGGAATAATGTTAGGGGAAATTGCTTTGCAAAAATGTGCATTTTAGGGAACACTGCATATTAAAAGGCATATAATGGGCAACATTCTCAGTAGGATGCTAACAAATTTTCACGAGGACTCTTGAAAAAAGGTTTTGCAACAGATGTGGAACTGTGGAGAGTGGAAGAAGATTGAGGAACTAAGAAAAAACAAAACTGACAGGTTCACCCATCCCTATTATTGCATGTGGGGAACCTTTGGCCCTCCAGATGTTGGTGAACTACAACTCCCATCATCCATGACCATTGACCAAGCTTCCTGGGGCTGATGGGTTTTGTAGTTCAGCAACATCTAGAAAGCCAAAAGGTTTGCCACACCTGCCATATACATTCAGGAGTAAGTCCCATTTAATTCAACGGCAGTTACTTCCAAGAGACGAGTACAGGACTGCAAGGTTAATATCATGGAAGAAGAACCATAGCATAGACTTTCCCCAACATCTAATACTCTATGTGTAAGGAATATTTTCAGCCTGGGGAGCATTCCAATCAAATGAGCCTCCACATGCAGCCGCACTGTCTAGACACACGCTTGGCACCCGGGGGGGGGGGGTGGGAAGGCCTGGGTTTCCGAAGGGCAAACAGACCACCACTTCCCACAATGCAACTTCAGCACTTGTAGGTCTCCATACCTATCTGTGATATTCTATTTAAAAGGCTGAAATGTATATATGTGTATATGTATATATATATACACACACACACATATACAGTACATACTTGGCAGAAGGAGATAACTGGAGGGGTTGGTCCTGGTCCAGAAGATGTGGGTTCAACTTCATAACAGCCATTAACTCCCTGGGTGGCCTTTGGAAGGAGAAGAAAAAGAAAGAAAATTACTCCCTCTTCGCCTCGGTTTCCCCATGGGTAAAATGGGAAGCTTAAGTTCAAGAGGGGTTAGCCGTGTTAGTCTGTCACAGCAAAACTTGCAAAGAGTCATATGGCACCTAAAAGGCTAAGAAATGCAAACGCTTCGGCTGTAATAAGTCTGTCGGCCTTTAAGGTGCCACCAGACTCTTTGTTGTTTCTTGATGGGGATATTAAATCTGTAATTAGAGAGAGTTATACTAAGTCACTCCACAGACATTTGCACACGCCAATATTTTTATTAATAATGCGAAGCATACAGATATAGAAGTACGTGCCTGTGCAGGGACTATGAACTCTTCCAGGATGGAAAACAAAAATATTTCAAATCTCTAGGCACCCGAGTCAACCATATGCAGAGGAGAGGGAATATATCACATCCTTAAGAGATTGTCCAGTCTAACTGAAAGTGCAGGGGTTGCCAGAGGGCTCATAAGAACCCACTTATTCTACCCCCCACCCCCAATTTGGAGTGATGGAGGTATTCAGAAAGAGCCAGAATGGTCTTGCGGTCAGTGTATTGAACTAGGACCTGGGAGAGACCAGGGATCAAGTCTCAACTCACCCATGAAGCTCCCTTAGTGACCTGAGGCCAGTCACACTCTCTCCCTCACCCTAATGTACCTTACAGAGTTGATGTGATAATATGGAGAGGGGGAAAGTGAAGAGCCATGCACATGTGTGGACGGTGGGGGGCGGGGGGGATGTGTGCTCAAGCTGAAGTGTGTTGAGGGGGGGTGAGAATCTCAGCACAGTTCTGCTCTCCTCACAATGGAGCTGGGTCATCCTCTCCCATTTTTAGGCACTTGGTAACGTTCTGCCCCTGCTTGCAAAGATGCAACTGCTACTGCCGTGGAAGTGTTTGGCGGGCATGAGATGCCCCCGTGCGAAAAGATGCATGAATTCCAAATAAAGCCGTTCCAAACTGATCCATGCAAAGGGAAGCCAAACTTATCAGGCAGGATGTTACGGTTCCTTCTGCATCTGCGAAACTATTTGCTAAAGCGGCACACAGCAGAATGCAGGGAAGTGGGGAGAAATCTCCAGATCGAGCTCATATTTATTTTCCTTTAATCAAAAGGAGTCCAACAGGCCCCCTAAAAAGCAGATTAGATTTCAGCTCCTTCGTGTGTGTGTGTGTTTCCAAACACACTCATCTCCTAGGAAAGCCTCCCTCAGCCTGGTCATGCAGGATCTATCAATGTGCAGATAAAGCAGAAAATAGAGACATCCTTACGAAATGAATCTGCAATTGACACAAAGCAGAGGTGACAACCACGGCAGAGGAAGCCACGGCTAAATGTTTCAATACCTCGAAAAATTATCTACAGTCCTCTTAAAACTGCAGTGGCTAAGCAAGAGGAATGCTACGGCAAGGACAGCTCATGAAAGGCATTTACATCTGCAATGGAGCAGCACATTCCTTGTCGGCATTTCATCCACCAAACCGAGTCCTGAGCTTGCACATTAATAAATAATATTAATAATAATAATAATAATAGCTTTATTGTTTTTAGCAGCATGTCAATCACCAAGAAAAGGTTATTATTACACAGCAGCCACCTTACCTTCTTCCTCTGAGTCACTGACTGGAAAGCTTCTTTAAACAGCTCTGCTGCAATTGAGCGAGAAACAAATTGGGTTACTCATTTGACTACACACACACACACACACACACACACACAGACCATACGAACATTAAATACCTTCAAAACTTTGCAAGATGATCTCTTACTTGCTGAGTGCAATTGTTGGGAGATTATGACAGACACTCTTGAGAGAGGCGTAGGGAAGAGAGAGATCCGAAGCAGTAAAAATTAACTTGGGGACAAATATCTGTGCCACAGACACGCTGAAAACTGATCAAAGTGCACACCTGTGTGGATTCAGCATGTAAGAATGCCAAGGAATTCAGATTACAGAAAGCCAGTACGTTTCCAAAAGGCAAAACACCATGCACTCTTTAAAAAAAATGTAGAATCTGATTCTTGATTCTTTAGGACAAATGAAATGTAAAAAGAAAAATCTCCTTAGAAAATATTCAAACTCACACAGAGAAATAATGTCTCCTTAGTAAGATGCCTGGGAGGTTCTAGCCGATTTACTTATTTTGACCAGAATTTAAATAGCCATTTTCATAAAGTCCTGAGCTATATGAAAGACAGCACAGAACTAAAAACCTCAATAAGCCACACGTGATCATACATATTTAGCCAAGGAAATCAAACTCCTACTCTGGGAATTAGAGAAGCATTGGGTTTATTTTAACGTTTTGCAGTTTTCAGATACCAAGAATTTACATTTATATCACTAACAGGAATGCAACAGTTCTGCATCACTGTTATTTTAACACAATATCTGTGCATTGATAGTTGCATATTAATTTGCAACACTAAACTTTTCACTAAGGAGAATACAGAAATATTACTTGCTACTGCCATTCACAATTTGTGTGCTGGCATTACTCTGAACCGAGAAAATCTGGGGACCACGTTCTGGGTTTGTAGCAATTCAATTCACTTTAATATGACTAATATTGAGGAAGCAGACTGCAGATGTGCACCCAGATCCTAACCATGCTAAAGTGGAAGAAAGTCCCATTGATTTCACAGCCTTTACTCTCAAGTACATAGTGTGTAGGATTGCAGGTGAAGACTGCAATCCAAAAAACACATACTTGAGAAGAAATCCCCTTTTCAATTCATGGGACTTTTTTTTGCAGGCAAGCCTCAAGTTGCAAAAACTCACAGAGAATACACTTGTTGAGGACCAACCAAAACCTTGAAGAAGTAAAATTGTAGCCATCTGGAGAAAATGAGAAGAAGGAATGAGGTCCTTCAAGAAAAGACATGTAAACAGAACCTTACACAACTCAGCCTGCAGACAACCTTATTTGTCTTGCTTTCATTGATCATTTTAGTATCATGGTTCAATAAACTGCTTTTCAATTTTGTTGGTTTGGTTTGGTTTTGGTTTTGTTCCCCCACCCCACTCCATCTCCACAGAGACTGTGGAAATGGAGAATGATAAGTTACTGCCTGGGGAACTGATAAGTGGGAGCTGCCCCACCTCTTCAGGTACTTTGGGGGAGCATCTCCATAAGGACACACACACACCAGGATATATGCAAAATTAACCCCTGCAGAAGAAGTGTTAAGAAACACACAGGCACATGAGTTCTCTACTCACAACTACTCCAAATGAGATTCTTTGCTCACCAGGCTACAAAACATACCCCTTACTGTACTTGAGAACGCACTTCTATTCCATATTAATCAATCACGAAGAACTTTCAGAAACCACCAGCCACAAAAGGAAAACCCACCACGAAATATGCTCAGGTGCCTGGGGTGGTAATTAATCCGTATTAAGATACCTCTGTTATGTGCAATAGGGTTGCTCTGCTTCTCCCCCACCCACCTCGATGCACAAATTTGCTGAGCCCTTATTTTGCTGGGGAGGGGAAGGAGAGAGCAGGGAAGCCGGGGCAGAGAGACACAGAGAGAGAGAAAGACTGACCGAACGAATATCCCAAATACCTGATCCGGGAATCTTAGAAGAGAAAATATGACGACCTCGCTTTGAACACTGGGTTAATAATGATCTGTTTTATTTGAAACGTTGAGCACCACTGTTGCATTCTTTCAGTGCCGCCGCCCCCATGCAAAAAAAAATATGAATGAATGGCTTTGCAATCGTTACATCAAAAGCAAGCTAAGCCCATCCTGCAGCGTGCTGCAAAACCAGGAGGAATTTAGCAAGGAACAAGAGCTAAGGCAGGTAGGGCTATCCTACCCCAAACCTTAATCAGCGGAGAGAAGGGGAGGGGTATCCCGAGCCACAGCATTGCAAAGGGGGGATGCACAGCTCTGCTCCTCCCCCTAGAGGTTGGTTGTCTGCCTGCCTGCCTGCCTGCCTGCCTTCCAGTCCACCCGCCCAGCCCCTGCTCACCTTTCCACTCCGGATCCCTCCTTTGCAAGCGCCAGGAAAGAACCCGAGCAGGGCGCGAGGCTGCAGCTGTCCATTGGGGCCATAGCGCCTTCGCCCAGGTTTGCCTCGCGTCTCTGTAGCAACGCCGAGTGGCAGGCTCTTTCCGCCAATCCGGATGACGCGTCCGGCAGAACGCCAAATGCCAACACCAATAAGCGGAGAGAGAGAGAGATGGGCGGGGCTTGTTCGAAGAAAGGCGCTTGGGTAATGTAGTCCCAAACGTTACCTGTGCTCTTAGCAGAAAATGAACGCTGCTTTGGCGGGGTTCCCCGCCCCCCCAGCCAGCTTGCTGTTTCTCTTGATTTGCCCGCCGCCAGCTCCTCTCCTCTTCACCATTTCCTTCTTCATTTCCTGAGGTTTCAGTCTCGCTGCTTCTTACTACACCCCCCGGATCCCTGATTAATGGGGGGGGGGGATGTCACGGCACAATAACCCAGTTTAAAAATCGGTTTCGCCTCTGCTGCGGCGCTTATCAAGACCCAGATTCCCAAGGCGGAGGACAGCACCGCAGACCACAGGAGTTTGCAGTGCGCTAAGACTATACAATCCAGGGACGGAGTAATTTGCCCACCCAGGTATTGCTAGACTACAACTCCCATCTTCCCTGATCATTGGCCATAGTGAATGGGGGCTGATGGGTGTTGGAGTCCAGCTACATCTGGAGGGTCAGAGGTGCCCCGTTGAACTCAATGGGGCTTGCATTTGTGGAGACTATGTGTCTGGGATTTACACTGTGCATAAAACCAAATTGACGGTTGCACCCAATTCTCATTGGAGTAGGAGGCAGCAAAAATAGAGAGAGAGAGATGAGGGCAGTAGAAATCTTCATTCTTTCGGTGTATTGCTTAACACCATTCTTGTGGGTAGAGTCTCCCAACCAGGTTCCTCCCAACCCCAATTTATCTGCTAATATCTCAAGCAGTGGGAATGATCGAGAGTTTGCAGGTGGTCTTGCTGAAAAATAAATAAAACTCCGAATTTGACAGTTATGTATTCTCTGAGAGGAAAACTGAAAACATACAAAACCCACGAAAAGCTGCCTTATACCAGGAAAATTGGTCCATCCAACCTAGAATTGTCGACACTGACTGGCAGCGACTCTTGAGAATTCCAAGCGAAGATTTTCTCCCAGCCCTGCTTAGAGATGCCGGGAACCGAACCTGGGACCTTTTGCATGTAAAGCATACTGCCCCCGCCCCAATGAAATGCTTTATAGTGGGGGTGGGGTACTTTTTACAAACACACACATACAAAACGCCACCAGCATAGAGAAGTTTTTAAAGGTACACAAGAACCCTGTGCGATCCGGTGGCTGAAGCACAGAATCTAGACCCCCATCTTCCATTTCCTGGAAGGGCTTCAATGAACCTTCAAAGAGGTGAGTCAGAGTCACGCGAGGAATAAAGTAAAATGCAAAGCATAATCTATACACCTGTTTACTCAGGAGTATGTCCCACCGTCCGTGTCCAATAGGATTTGCTCCCATGGGACGTGTGAGCGAGCTTAGCAGCCGGAAATTTACTTCCGTATGCTTGAATTGCCGCCCTATATGAGTTTACACGGTTTCCATTGAATTTAACGTAGCTTACTCCCGAGTAGACTAGCTGTGCTACATCGTGGCTATAAATAAAATGAACGAGTCCCAACCTTCTCTGGAGGATTTTCGTGTGTCCCCTAGAAATCCTCTTTCCAATTACAAGAAAATAAAGGAAAGAAAATTTTAGCACGGATTTATATTGAAGGCCGTCTAATTACGGCGTAATCATACAACATATAAACACACACCAAAAGACGCGGCGCTCTTTTATTATATGATTGCTCTTATTGTTATTTAAAGCAGGCGTTTCCTCCAGTCAAGAATTCACCCTTCAAACGCATAAAAAGAATTAGCAGCAGCGATCAGAGAGAGAAATCGATAAATATGCAGGGGGAGAAACCCCAGGAGATTCGCTTGCTCTGAATCCGGATTTGCATGACAGGATCTTCCCCCGCTCCCCGCCTCCTCCCTCGTCCCCCTCCCTTTGTCCCGAAGAGTTAACAACTACAAGTCAAGGCACTGAGAGAAAGAAGTCCACCACCTCTTTCTCCGAGAGATTTCAACAGAATGGATGGGGGGGGGGAATCCTCCCGCCCCCTGAAGTTTTGCCATTGCTTTGTCTTCCACGGCAAAACAACATATGCAGATAACTCGGTGCCAGAGAAGTCAATGGTTGGAAGACATTCGGTTGAACTGGGTTGCGGGTTGCCCCCTCATGGGCATAATTTGACCATTACATGCAGGCAGTGGAGGGGCGGGGGTGGAAATGAGGCAGGGAGAGGGGGGAGTAGATAGGGTGCAAAAAAAACCGCAGCGTGGTAATCCTGGAGAGACCCCATTGAATTCAATAGGACTTACTCCGGAGTAGGACACGCTTAGGGCCTTGCTTGCAACGTGCGCGCGCAGCCAGAGATTATTCCTGGGAAGCAGCACCTCAAACCTACGCACGTTTGCCTGAAAGCAAGCCCCATTTTGCTCCATGGGTCTCAGGTCTCAAGCTTGCAGTCTGGGAGTCGCCCCCCTTTCCTCTCCGTAATTACATTGCAGTTAAAATAAAATAAAAATTTACTGGTCTGTGGACTGCAGAGCAACTCTTTCCCGGGTGAGTTTAAATAATCAGCAAGCTTATTAATTTACACATCTTTCTTTCTTTCTTTCTTTCTTTCTTTCTTTCTTTCTTTCTTTCTTTCTTTCTTTCAAAGGCACATACAGTACTTGAGAGGAAGATGGTTCTGGCCGATTTCAATGGAACTTGCTCGCGAGTAAGTGAATCTGGGGGCCAGAAATTTAGAACATTCCGAGATCCTTCAGTTTCAGAAGGAAAGACCCGGTTAGTTGACAGATGGGTACCCACTGTTCAGAGCCAGTCTGGATAAATTTGCTTTTCTCAGCTAAGCCGCCTCCTCGACCCGCTCCAATCTATCCCCTCTCTGGGTTTTGCCATTTTTTCTTTAAACCCAATGTCTCCCGCGTCTCCAGTGTGTAAAAGAAGCAAGCAAGCTACAAGAGGCGCCGAATTCAGCCTTACGCTTCTCCGCTGCTTTTACCAAAGTTCTCCCCGCTTCGGAGTTTTCAAGACCAAAAGCGGAGGGCGATCATCGCTCCTCTGGCGGCGGCGGCTGCTGCTGCCGGGGCTTTGAAACTGACACTCTGCTTGTGTATTTCATCTAGGTAAGTGGCGGAAAGAGCGGCCGCAATCTGGCAAGAACGACCTCCGCGGAAAGGAGGACACACGCAATGGGCACCAGACCAGAGCTATAGGAAAGAAAGCCCTTTCCAGACCCACCCCCCCCGTGCACCCTTAAAAAAAAAATCAGCAAGCCGGACAGGAATTTCACCAAGAGGGGGGCTGAGATTATGTGCTGTATGGATAGATGCAGGCATGCTAACGTGTTTGTATTGTGGCTGGCTCTGTGTCTGTGGATCCCGAGAGGAAACTTCGAAAGCTCATCAGCCGGCGTCGAGATGGATACATAGTGCATTTGGAAGACAGAAAACACCCACAAGGTGATGCGGAGGCACCTCACACAAGCGAAGCCCCATCTCCGCCTCCCCACCCGCCAAAAAGGAGGTGGAGAGAGGGTATCTTCCTACAAGCGAAGGTATCTTCCTGGCTCCTGCTGGGCTATATATCTGCTGGAATCAAAGGCGATTACATCCTACGATCGCTGTGGATTTCCCCCTGGCCCATATGGTTTTAATCTGCTTTCTCTTCTATCCTTTTATGAGTTTTAAATGGGGCGTGCAGTAAAGATACCTGGCTTATTCTTTTAGATGTTCTGCACAAACCTCTTTCAGCAGGCAGGTCTCTCCCACCATACCCCACCCCACTTTTCTCCTTATCAACCCCCCCCCCCCGCATTTTTCTCCATCCCAAGGAGGCTGATGGCGGGAGGTAAGAAATTGCCCCTATTATCACAACAGTTTTAAAACGCCCACCTTGGATTCTTTGTGCGTATTAAATAAACATACACATTTACAAACATCTGAGGGGGCGTTTGCCCTGTGTCCTTTGGTTTCACATGTAACAACAGGTATGCTACAATTCCACCAAATAACAGCCCGCTAAGATGACCAGGGAGGGGATGGAGCGACGCGACGCCGATCCCCTAGTTTGGGCACCTTTGAGTTGTTCCATTGGCCTTCATCGACCTTTACGCACGAGCTCGCGGCCGTGCGTTCGCTGCCTATACTTCTCTTATTAATGTCGAGCGGAATGAATCCGTGATACTTATCCACAGTAAACCAGTTGGGACACACACAGAGAGTGCAGTATTCCTCACAGCAACCCGGCGAGGTAGGTTGGGAGAAAAGACTAGGACATGTACTTCCGCCACTCCACTCCCCCGAAAAATAAGTATTTAGTTGAGTTTTCATCCCGCCTCCCGGCGCCAGTTCAATCCAAAAGCCTGCTCCCAAACTTGACTTCGGGCTGCCAAAACGCAAAACTAATTGACAAAATATGGCTCGCTTCTGTACGTCGCCGCGATCCCCAAAGCGCGTGAGCTGGCCTGCCAGTCTGCGCGCCTCCAAGCGTTTGGCGCCGCCCTGAGTCGAACAGGCCGAACGGTGCGATCCGCGCGGCACCCACGCAGGCTTCCCAACCCCCAGCCATCCCCAAAGCGTTTCAAGCCCCAGCGCGCTGCTTTAAGCAGGCTGCGGAGGACTCGTTAAGCCCCCTCGCTAAGTGTCAAGCGGCTGGCCCAATCCGTTTAACCCGCAGTTGCTGCTGTCGAAAGGGGAGGGGGTGGTGCTGAGTGAGCGGTGGGAGGAGAGGAAATTCACAGCTGGGTTCCTCGTGAGTAAAGGGCCATGTGGCTCACCACCATCCAGTAGTAATATGTGCAGCAGCAACAACAACAACAATAAGAGCGACAAGAGAAGCACGATCGTGAAGCAACTGTGTGGAACAGAAGTTATCTTTTTGCATCTCTTCTCTGCAGATAGTTTAAGAAACAAAAACAAAGCCCTCACATTAACTGCTCTTTTTTCAAATGTTTACTCGGGAAGCATCGATTCTTGATTTTATTTCCCCCGTGTGTGTGTGTTTTAATGGCTACTAAATCTTGTTATGAAATCTATTTCATCAACTGAGTGCCTTTTGCATTCCAGCGCAGGGAGCCAGAGAGAGAGAGACAGAAAGAGAGAGAGAGAGCAAAAGCTCCTCGCTATAAATCAAAAGAGAAATTGCGCTGATGGTGTATTTAGCAAATGAAGAAAGTTGGAGGTGATCTTCGCTAAACAGCTTGGCTGTTGATTGCCAACCAGAGGCCGGCGCAGTTGAGCTTGAGAGTGAGAGAGAGGGAGAGGGGCTGGGAAAACAGAGGTTTTCTGGCTGGTTGGCTTTGGTTGTGGCAAGCCCAGCAGGAGCCAACCTCCTCCTCCTCCCTCTCTCTCGTTTCCCTCTCCCTCTTCTTTTCTCTCTCTCCCCCCGTTCCCCCCCCCTTTTTGCTCTGCCAACACCCGCGGAAGGTGGAGCTTCGGCCGCGCTGTGTCGCAGGCGTCAGAATCCTCGATTTCCAACTTCGCGTCTTGGCCGGACCTTTTGGCGGAGTGCGCAAAGGAAAGTGGGGTGGGAGAGAGAGAGAGAGAGAGAGAGAGAGAGAGAGAGAGAGAGACCTTCTCCGTCCAAAGGAGGGAGGCAGAGAGATAAGGCGAAGGAGTAGGAGAAGAGGGGGAGGAGGAAGAGGAGGGGAGAAAAGAAGAAGGGAGCCATTCGCCGGAGTGCGTCCAAGCTCAGCTCGGCTGCACTGGAGAGGCGGCGAAGGAGGGCGCGCGCGTCGAGCCCGCTAGCCCCGGCTTGCAGAAGCACCCTCGGAGGCAGACCTCGACGACGCTCGAAGTAGAGAGCAACGCACAGGGCGCCCGGGAGAGAGGGAGGGAGGACGGACGCAGTTCCTGGAGACGGCGGTGGTGGCTGTGCGCTCGCTGCCTGGCGGGTATATGCCTGCCTCTGGCCATGTCGTATCCTCAGGGTTATTTGTACCAGCCGTCGGCTTCCTTGGCGCTCTACTCCTGCCCGGCGTACAGCACCAGCGTGATCTCCGGCCCCAGGACGGATGAGCTGGGCAGATCGTCGTCCGGTTCGGCTTTCTCTCCTTACGCCGGCTCCACCGCCTTCAGCGCGCCCTCGCCGGGTTACAACTCACACCTCCAGTACGGCGCTGATCCGGCGGCAGCGGCCGCGGCCGCTTTCTCCTCTTACGTGGTAAGGGAAGCGCTCGGGTCGCCCTCTTCCTCCTCCTACACGCCGGCCGCTTGTGGGAAAAGGAGGAGACCGAGAGAGGGATGGAACAGGAGCTCGGGGACGAAGACTTGGCGGGGCGGGTATTATTGGGGAGTTGTGGAGATAACCCAGGGGGCTGGAGCTTGGAGGGTTTGGAGGCTGTAACCATAGACGAAAGCGGCAGGTAAAGTGGGGAAAGATGAAGTGCAGAGGGAGGGGTGCAGGAAAGAAAAGCTGCCCGTGGATTTTGGCACCTTCCATGGTCGCAGCTCCTCAGTGGATGGTTAGGCTACCGCATTTTCTTAAAAAGAAATCGGTTGCAGGACGAAGATTCCTGCGCGGAGATCGATGGGAAGCGTCTTTCTCCTCGCTGTTTTAACTCTGGACTATCAGCAGCTCCTGCCCCCCCTCCCATACAGAGTTCAACGGGAGCTGCAGCGCGATCTAGTTTTACTCCGTAGTAAGCTCCACTTTTGCTCCCAAGGAAGCCGGGCAGCGCCACGATGCTCGGCGGCTGTTTTACGCGCGAGTAAAAGCACGCCAGGTCGCCACGCAGCAGCAGAGCAAGGCGATCCTAAGCGTGTTTGCTCGGAAGTAAACTCCGCAAAGTGACTCCGGGGCAGTGTGTGGTTAGGGACGCAGCCTTGATCTTGAAGGGGCTTTCCGTTTGCGCCTTTTCATTTTAATTTAGAAAACCGTGTGAGAGTTAGATTCTCAGTGAAGGTGCGTGTCTATACATACATATACACTCTCCAATAAGATTTTCAGATGTTTTAATTCAAGTCAAATCCGGCAGTTTAGATGCCCGAAGGAAAAGCTGAATAAGGGGAGGACCCTTCTGCCCCTTGCCATTTCCCTGTCGTCTTAATCGGGCTCCCCAAATATTGCAGAGCTATAATTCCATCTCAGGAAGCCGACTGACAGTCTGATGATGATGAAGATGATGATTAGAGTAGGTACAAAAAGATTTTTTTTGAAGTTTCGGTATCTTTTTTTTAATGTACCTACCCCCTTCCACAACAATCTCAGGCAGTATGGAATACAGCTGGAAACATCTGTCCAGAAGTTCTGTAAAAGAAACGCTTTAAGTAGCTCAATAAATCTACAAAGAGAAAGAGAATAAAGTGGTTATTCCCTCCTGAAACTAAACAAAGCCAAAACTAAAGGGCTTCCTCTTCCATGCTTGAACTGCTTCTTCTAGTTACATTTCAAATCGAAATAACTCAGCTTCTTAAAAAAGAATGCGAGTTAGGCCTCTTGGAAACACTAGGACTGGAATAGAGTTGAATCCGAATATTTCGGTTTAAGGCTTATTGTCGGGAAAAGTCCCCCACGGGAGTGCGGGGTGGGTCATGGAGGCAGAGCTTGCTATCTGTCTAGACACTGTCATGCTTCCAAGTGAAAGGGGGGGAGGGTGTGTGTGGGTTTGTGTAAAAGGTTGCGTTCAATTAGAAGGGGAGGAGGCTGAGGTGTAATTTGTTACTGTTTATAGCTTGGTAATTTGGCAGAGATGAAAGTGGGTGGGTGAGATGCACTTTCTGGTCGCATTCAGACGCTGGTGGGCAACTCGTGTTTAGCTTAGGAAAGACTTATTTTGACCCCCCACCCCCAGGTATGGTGACACTCCAACTTTTAGGCCGAGTCTGTTATGGAGATGGGGGTACAACCACGTATTGTGGAGAGGACCCTTTCGAACGGGAGAGAGATGGTTTGATTTCTCAGAGATACAGATTTCGAGAATGACTTTTAGGAGGTCTCCTTCTCACCTCAGGCGACGCTTCTGCCTCTCCTTCTCCTTCCTCCAGGGCTCGCCCTACGACCACACCCCCGGCATGGCCGGCTCTTTGGGGTACCACCCTTACGCGGCTCCCTTGGGATCCTACCCCTACGGCGACCCGGCCTACCGGAAAAACGCCACCCGGGACGCCACGGCCACCCTCAAGGCCTGGCTGAACGAGCACCGGAAAAACCCTTACCCCACCAAAGGCGAGAAGATCATGCTGGCCATCATCACCAAGATGACCCTCACGCAGGTCTCCACCTGGTTCGCCAACGCCCGACGGCGCCTCAAAAAGGAGAATAAAATGACCTGGACTCCCCGGAACCGGAGCGAAGACGAGGAGGAAGAGGAGAATATCGACTTGGAGAAGAACGACGAGGAGGAGCCACAGAAGCTGGAGGAGAAGGGAGATCTGGAGGCGATCGAAATAGGTAAGCGGCCGATGGAGATGAGAGGAGACGGATTTGGGGAGGTGAACTGGGTTGCACGCTTTTTGGCAAGGGGGTCTGTCTGGGGCGAGGAAGGAGCAGGGGATCGCTAGACTTAATGGGGCTGAAACGGCCGTGAGGGGGAATTAGGAACTGTCTGGATTCGTCCCCAGAAAATATTGGTCCCAGAGTAGTTTATAAGGCGCGCTTTGGGAAGGTGTTTTTTTTCTTCCTGGGACTCGACGGGGTGGGTGGGAAGGCCGAGAATCGGGCTCTAGAGAGGCCTCAAGGACTGTGTGTCGCCCTCCCTCTGCCCTTGTCCTCAGGTGCTGGAGACCCGAAGGGAGCCTCGGCAGGGAAAGAAGCCGACGGCGCGTTGAGCGACTCGGATTGTAAAGAAGCCCCCGACGAGGCGCTGTCTAAAGGAGGTCCCGGGGCCTCGCCGCCTTTGGCCCATTGTCTGCCGGCGGCAGCGGCTGCTGCTGCAGCGGGCCGCCTCCTTCTCCAAGCGCACCAGCAGCTGCACCCGGCCGGAGGAGAGGACCCGCAGCCGGCCCACCCGCTGCCCGCCCAGTACAGACCCCCTTCGACGGACCTGCACCCCCTCCTGCCTTCCAGCAACGGGACATCGGTGATCCACTCGCCCCAGGCGGCTCCGCAGGCGGCGGCGGGAGCCGGGGCCCTTTCCAAGCCTAAACTGTGGTCTTTGGCGGAGATCGCCACCTCAGCGGACAAATCGAAGGAGGGCAGCGGCGAGGCGGCCCCGCAGGCTCCGAGTTTAGCCGGAGCCGGCTCGGCGCAATCCCCGACGGCGCGGTCGCCTTCCTCCACGCACTGCCCTTTCCCCAATGGCGCCTCGGTCCTCTCGCGGCCCCTCTATTACACCACCAGCCCCTTTTACCCGGGTTACACGAACTACAGCTCTTTCGGACACCTCTCCGGCAACGCGGCGACGGCGGGGAACCCCAGCCCCCATTTTAACGGATTAAACCAGACTATTTTGAACAGAGCGGAAGCCTTGGCTAAAGAAACTAAAATCCTCAGAAGCCAGTCCCAGTTTGATCTTAGTAAAGACTCGCCTTACGAACTGAAGAAAGGTATGTCGCATATTTAATCTTGAGTTTCTTCCCAGATTAAACCCTCTTCGCCATCCACGACCGGACTATCCCCTCTCCCTTGATTTTTCTTTTCTTTTTTAATTTTTTTGTTATCTATTTCTTTCTGCTTCTTTATTGTTGTTGGTTTTAATTTATTTACAACCAATTCAGACTTGATTTTGGCATAGGTTTTTTTTAAAAAAAATTTTTTTTAAAGAGAACTAAGTGAGGAAGGAGGAAAGCAAGAAAACGAGGGGGGGGGAGAAACCCAGACCACTCCAATTTCCAAAATCAGTGGTATAATTTATTTGAGAAAGCAGAAAGTAAGCAGCTCTTGGGAAGAGAAATAATAATAATAATGTCTTAAGGTAAAAAGTGCAGGAAGTGCGGGGAGAGGGGGGAAATACCCACATGGGGAGGGCGGGGGAAGGCAGAAACAATTTGTATGAAATGTTATTCTGTATATTTAATGTAGCTTTTTTGTATTTAAATCGGTAACACTATCTTTGAAGTAAATTATGAAATCCAACCGCCTGTACAGCCATCAATGTTGGTTTTTTTGGTAATATAAAATATAAATATATATATATAAATATATATATATATACATTTCTGTGTCTTTTCCCAAATTGTTTCATAGTTTTAAAATCTATCTATATATATACAAGTTTAAATTAAATTTTTATGCCTATTGAATTATGATTAGTAGTATTATATTATTACTCGATGCGAAGAACTTTTTTTTTTTTTTAATTAGGGGAAGCGGGAGAAGCCAGTCAACCCACGGAATTAAGTATAAAAATGCAGATGCCCCTTTGTCAAATGTCGGTATTTAATCAAAGCATAGAGTTGTTTTAAAAAAAATACAAATCATTTTATTTATTCATTTTGCTGACAAAGTGGAGCCGACAGAAGGAAATGTGGGTTGGGGCGGAGACCCCTAACAAAAGACATACTTAGAGCACATTCCTTCCAGCACCACTCTTAAAAGGGGAAAGGGGGGGAAAGGCGGAAATCTGCACTCTCAAAATTTAACTGAAAGTAACTTTTCCAAGTGAGGGACGGATGTTTCCTGAACGCAGGCGATTTGGGGAAAGCCTCTACATTTGGCATAAGTTCCAACTGATTGATTTGGTGACAGGTGGGACCGGGAAGAAAGGCGAAAGTATAGAGGGGTGAGCGGGGGAGGGAGGATGCAGTGAAATATGTACAGGTGATTGACTTGTGAAAGGAAGCGCCGGTGACGTTCCGGATCTAATGAGGGCCTGTCAGGGGAGTTAATTCAGTCTGAAAATCTGTGGGTTTGATCCCCGTGTAGGATGAGTGGCCTTCTAATTCTGCCTCGTTAAGCGCGCACAAGGTCCCAGGGTTCGGTCTCTTTGCATCTCCTTTTTTTTTTTTTAAGGGTTTCGGGCAGAAAAGCTGGGACAGACCCATGAACTGATTCAGCAAAAGCAGGAACCCCCCCCCCCAAAGCAGCCTATGTCAGCTTGCTGTCTTAAGGTTCCCACCGGTTTCCCTTGCCCCACCGCCCCCCTGGGGACCCAGACCAGTGAATGCTAACGGGCGGCTCTGAACGTCTATCGCTTGTAGCTTGCTGCTTGTCGAGCGGGGTGGATGGATGGATGGATGGATGGATGGATGGATACAGGAGGAGAGGAGGGAGATTTCCTGTGGCAGTGCACTCAAAAGCGCAGGATGGCAACAGCGGACCGTCTCTTAACCTAATTACTTTTAATCAGTGTCGGGCTTTATGCAAAGCAGTCGGCTCGTGAACTTTGCTAATGAGTTCGATTTTATGCCAGATTTATCCCTTATTACTATTTCAAAGGTCTGCAGAGTTTTTACGGAGAGGGATAGAGGGAATACATATTAAAAGAGAATACACTGGGGAAACAGATGGATAAATAGCTCTGTTTGTGCATATACTGTGTGGATCTCTCTCTCTCTCTCTCTCTGTGTGTGTATAGGGACAGACATTTCAGTTGTGCGTGTATAATACACACACAAACAAACAGAGAGAGAGAGAGAGACGAAATATCTCCCTGCATTGCTAGCCTCAAGTTTAGCATTAAAATTATTCCCCCTATTGGCTGCTCCATTCTGCAAAAGCACTTGATAGTTTGGCGGGGTGTGCGTGCTGCCTGTACGGAGATTAGCACATGCAAATGGAAGGTTGAGGAGGGTCGCCTTTGGATTGCTTCCCAAATTCACAGGTAGGTGTCACACTTGTACCGAATTTCAAACATAGCGCTCATCTTTTGAAACTTGGGCGAGTTTAAAGAGGGAGCGACAAGAAGCGCTTAAAAAAATATCTAGCACATCCACGGGAAACTTGAGTGGGGTGAAAGGAAGGCTCCAAAGAAAGATGGATTTCCGATTTGCTAAATCATTTTGAGCTCAGGAAACTTAACCCCCTATGGTCGTGATTTGATGTGAGGGTCTCACTCCTACACATACTGCCGGTTCTTTGGGGGACTCGGATTTACTTCCAGGTCTCAGGGTCTTGGGCTTTTAAGTAAGAGAAGAAAGGAAAATTAAAAGTACCCCCCCCACACACAATATCTCTTCCATTAATGGGAATGGGGCATTGAATATTTAGGAAAACTCTGCCCTTAAAATATAAAAAGAATTAAAAACAAAACAAAACCCACAACTCAGAAGTAAAATAAGACAGCTTTCTTTTTCTATTTTTCACCCCTTCTTGGAAATTGATTGGCATCCCAGCCTTGAACCCTCGTTTTCGAAAGGAAATTAAGTTGGTTCTTACCGGCTTGACACAGGGAGCCTAAAAAGATTTTCTCGGGAATAAGCGCCATTGATTTGAACGGGATGGCAATGGATTTTCGTGGATTTTAGAAAGGCGACAACTTGTATTCGTTTGCTTAATCTTTCAACTGGAGTCCATTTCCAGCATTTAAAAATTATTAAATACCTCCCTGCAAAAAGAAAGAGAGAATACCCCCCCCTCCAATTACTTTGGATTTTCTACGGATGTCAGTTCCTAGCCACTTATCCGTGACTTTCGTCACTGCCTCGGAAAACAGGAAAAATTGTCTCCCTATATTTGTATAAATCTTTTGCGAGCTTTTCGGAACTTTGACTGGACCCGCATAATTAATTAGCTGCTAATTGGTTTAGCTACATACAGTTAAACGATTTGCGGGGGGGGGGTAATCTTTTTCCTTTCGCCCTCACAGCGACCGAGATGTGATTTGATTTCCCCCAAGAAATACTCTTTTAGTCTGGCCGATAAATCTAAATAAAAAAGTCAAAGCTGTTTAAACGTGTAAACAATCACATATTAGGGTCATAAGAATACTGTAAATAATGATTTCAAAGAAAGCACTGATTCAATACTCAGGTCAAATCGTTCATCTGAACTGTGATGCGGGGGGGGGGGAGGCGGGAACTCTCCACAAATCAACCTGTTGAACTTACTTCCATCATTTAAGGGAAAAGAAAGTTGCGAATGATTCGTTGACCTCAGTTGAGTTCAAGGAAAACTGTTGGCCTGTTAGAAATGGCCATCCGATCTTTCAATTATGAAAGGCGCCTTTTAAATATAAATATAATTTTTAGCTTCCCGACATTCTAAAAGAAAATAAAGAAGGTCGTGTTATACTTGGTAAGGTTTTTTAAAAAAATTACGACCATTTTCAGCGCGCACGTATATTTATGACAGTCACGAGACTGTTGCTGATGTTATTTATAATTTTAATAACCACGATTCTTTCAGTCTTTGAGTTGGGGGGGAAAGAAACACCACACAAACTCAGTATATAAGGTTAGTAACTTAAACATAAATATTGCCAACCTTGGTTCCTTCTATATAATAATGATCATATTGAATAGGCGCGTCAGCAGTCTCCATAAGGTTTTCTTTTGATGTATTAAATTCCTAAGGGAATTACCAGTAATCAATTTGCTTTAAGATACAGCTAACCGGCCTGCTGTCCTTCTTGAGGCTGAACTAGGATTATAAATGGATAATAAATCCAATAAAAATTAAGTGTACTCTCCTCTCCAGGTGAATTTTTAAATACATGTGTAACTAACATGCATTTGTCTCGTATACCCTTAGCAAAACATGTATTCGGGGGGTTGTTGTTTTAATAGCAGCAAAAATAATGTTATGGTAATTAGCGTTTACAATGACATCCGAAACAAATTTACATTTTTATTTTAAACGGGGTGGTTTTTGTTTTTGTTTCTATGGCTAAAGATCTAAAAAAAAATGGAGCTTAGAGCTGTGCCCAATGTTTGTTCTACTCAGAGCAGACGCACTGAAATTCATGGACACCAGAAACTTAAGTCCATTAATATGAACGTGTCTCCTCTAAGTAAAACTTGGCTGGGTGCAACCGTTGAAGATATTTCCCACCAACTGGATTTTCCGGAGGAAGTTACATACAAAACAGTCATTTCATCCCAAATAGTGTTTATGTATGCTGTTTTCTTGGGGGGAGGGAGGGGGGGCAAAAACAAAATTTCTGAGCATCCAAAATGGGACACCACGTGAATCTGGTAGGAGGCTGATATGCCATGGTGCTAAATAGACACCCCCCCCCGCAAACACACACCAATACTTGAAAAGAAGATCTATGCATTCCAGTGGAATTTTCTTCGTATTAGGAGTAATCAGGCGTAGGCCTATTAGATATCAAAAGGAAATCATTCCCATTGATTTCAGTTAAATTTACTTCGGAATCGCAACGTGCAAAGTAGCTGGAGTCAAACCAGTTTCGATCCACTTGCTTTAGTGAAAGGAACCGCTTTTCTTCGTGTAAATATAACAAGTGGTCTCTGCATGGCGTTAGAAGCAAAACATAAGGCGGTTCATAATGGGTAGGTGTGCGCTAGCCAATTTACCCCCCGTGAAGTTTATGGATGTGGGGTGGTGGGAGAACAAGGCTTGTCGGTTTCAGTCCAGGGTTCCAGCTTTCTGAGACGTTTCGAACGTTCGGTGGGGAAGAGAGAGAAAACTCGTGTAAAGGTGTTATCTCTGACTAATTTATTAAATCTGCAGCGAGTGTGAATCCATCCTGGGTTCTGTGGGAGGTTTTTTTGGGGGGGGGGGCAAGCCGGCAGCTATCTTCCTCATTCACACAAAGGGAGAAAACAGCTGGACTTGAAAACAAAGTTTGGGGTAATAGAAGTATTCTCGCAAATGGGGAGGGGGCAAATCCGAATTAATGGCTGGGACTCGGGATCCAGTATTTTGAAAGCGGGGTGGTATTGGAAGTGTGTGTGGAGGGGAATGGAAAAGGTACTGGCCAGGGAGACAAGTGGCGTCGAAATCCGTAAATTTAGATAGGGCAACAGGCTGGTGGCGCCCAAATGCGTCAATGCCACAAAGTAGACTGACTTCCCGTTTCTGAAGCCCTCGGTGTGGCGTTAAGCTACGTTCCCCATCCGAAGAGAATCCTGCTGAGGACCATGGGGCTTTCAAGTAAACCTGCTTCGGATTAAGTAAACATGCAAACGCGTTCTTGGGGGGGGGGGAGCCTTCCTTGCTTTCGGAGTTCCTTCGCGTAGGATCACAATCCTGATGCCCGTTTAAGAGTGCGAGGCTTCTTCCTCTGCAAGCACACATGCCCTGGATGGCGTTTGAAAGGCTCCGAGTTGACGCTCGTTTGGAGATCGAGGTTTCCTTCTAAAACTCAGGGTTGTGCATGTTGCAGGCTTAGATAGGGGCTGCGAGGACTGATTGGCCTCGTGTAGCAGCCAGATATCCAAAACCGCGACGCGCAGATCAAACCGCAGCGCAGCGAGGTGAGGTTAACCTTCCCCTCTGTCCACACACTCAAACGCCTGCAAACCGTTTGCCAGCGCCCCGGAATGGTCTGGGGGAAAGTAGTTTCTCTGATATTTTTTTGTTTTAAATGAAAACATAATGAAGCAGTAATTTCAAACCCAGAATCCTTCTGTCTTTAATCCCTCTCCAAATATTGCTTCATTCCTCAACGCTGCAGACTTAAAACGTTTAGATCTCACTTTCAGGGGGTGGGGATAAGGCAGGGCAACCCCACTCCCGCGGCCTTAACCTCCTAAAAACAGAAAAAGAAAAGCCCTCTTAGGTTACGGTTGGAGTAAACAGCACTTCAGAGAGCACTCATCAGAGGCTGTTACAAATTCGGTGGTAATTAACTAATGATCGGCTCGTTTGGGTTTCAGACGCATGCCGATTAAAAGCCGATTATTCACCCCTCCTTTCCCTTTCAGGGGCGCAACTTTACCTGCAAATCAAAGTGATGGGAGCCGGCAAGTCGTCCTGAGGTACAAGTCCCAGAAAGTTCACACTCCACTTTTGCCTGAGTTTGGAAGCGCTTCCTAGCAAGTGGGTTGCATATAAATCGAAGTCAAAGGCACTCCGTTTACAAGTCGGGTTTCCTGCTTGGAGCTCAGGGCTTCCAGGGACCTGTAAACTGAGTGCAGGCGTTTTGTCTAGCGCGAAGGTCAGGTTGATCATCAAACCGGTTGATCTGCGAAGGGCAGTCACTGAAAAGAGCTAAATAGGCGCAGGTGGATTCTTTAGGCAGGTCGGCGTCGCCCCACCGCGTTAAGTGGGGTTTTCTCCCGAGTAAGCGCCCAAAGGATCTCAGTCTCAACTGGAAAAACAACAACATGGGGAAACAATCGTTTCGAAATGTGAACATCTCTTAGGGCGGCTGAAATACCGAAATCACCTCCTTTGGGGTAACAAAGATCCACTAGGGCGTTCAGCTGGAGCCTATGCATGTTTACTCGGATATAAGTTTTGTTCAGTGAGTCTCACACTTCTGTTGGGAGGGTAGAAGCTTCAAGTAATAGTTGCGGGGGAGACACGTGGGTTTGGGAGTGCAACCTCTAAATGTTTACATGGGAGTAAATCCCATTCTCTTCCATAGGGCTTATTCCTTAGTCTGCGTGTTTAGGATTGTAGCAAACCCCGAGCTGTAAGCTTAATAGGCGAAGTGTGCGTGTGGAGGAAAGTCACAGAGAGAGAGAGAGAGAGAGAGAGAGATCACCAGTGTTGCAAAAAACAATTTCCTATTCACCTCTACTCGTTTGGGATTCCGGTAAAAAGGTTCCTGGCTACTATTTGACTGAAGCCTTCAAAACAGGGGTTGATCATTTCCAAAGAGAGAGGGATGAAACTCACCATCAAAAGCCTGTTTCCAAACCCACCCTCCATCCCAGATGCGGGCTTTCCCCCCTGCAGAAGGAAAGAACCCTTTGCACATGCTCAGAGACATCATGCCTCCCAGGACCGAGTCAGTACTGAAAGGAAGGTTCCCACCAGGACTTGATTTCAATGTCTGCATAAGCGCCCACAAATATGAGCTTGGAACAAGGGGTGTGTGTGGACCCATTTGCCCCTTCCTCATATCCATCCCCTCCAATTCCCATCAGCCTCAGCCAACCGGTCCAAAGGTCAGGGATGACCGGAACTGTAGTCTAACAATATCTAGAGGGTCATACCCCCAGCAAACCAGTTTAACTGACATATTTCTACGTGTGTCTGACCCCGTGTATGTTTGCATGGACGTGAACGGCAGATTAACGAGTGCTTCCTTCCTGAATGGGGGAGGCGGGTTGGCCCTAGGAACGTATTCGGAAGCGGTTTCCAAACTGTTAAAAAGAAAAAAAGAAAACAACTATTTCAAGGAAACGCGCAGAAGGCAGAGGAGCAAACTACCATGTAAACGCAACTGCTCTGGTTTAGGAGACCCTCACCTGGACTCCTGAGGGGCTCGTTTAAAGAGGTGCTGCCCAAGAAGAACAAATTTACTCTCTAAAGACTAACCTAACCCTCCGGATTCAAAGGGAGTGGAGGCTTAATTGGTGATGAAAAGGTAAAAATAGGAAAGTGGTTCTCTCCCCCCACCCGCCGCGCCCCATCTTTTAAAGGGGGGAAGAAACTTCCCCACCAAGAATAGGGCTCTATTGTCTGACATTTCCTCGGAGTTTATGATCATTTAAACCACCTGCAACGAACAGATCCGTAACAAGGAAAACTAATCCAAAGGGATTTTTAAACTCCTCTTGATGTCAGATTCAGTTTGCGCTTTGCAAAACGCCCTTAACAATGCAATCCTATGCGTGTCTGCTCAGAAGTAAGTCCCACCAAGTTCAAATGGACCCATGCCTAGGGAAGTGTGCCCGGGATTGCAGTCCAGACCATCAGTCCTTTGTGTACTTTACCTTGGAGTAAACCCCATTGGACTCAGTGGGATATACTTCCGAGTAAAATGTAGATAGGATTGGGCAGTACAAACCGATTTTTAGGGCCCTCGAATACTTATTATAATATATATAAAATAAGTAAATAACGTGTTACTAATTTTTAAAGGCTGCGATCCTGTGTACACCTATTCAGGAAGAAACCTCCTTTAAAGCAGTAGGAAAACCTGGACAGGATAGAGTTGCCTAAAGATGCAATTCTAGGCAGTATTTATTATTTAATAATAATAATTAATAAAAGAATCCCGCAGAGTCCGTCTCCCTCCCACTCCTCCTTTTATCTTCACTACAGCCCTGCAAGGTAGGTTAGAGAAGGAACCGAAGTAGGGTCAAGTGAGCTTCACAGGTATGAGCCGAGAATTGACCCTTACCTAAGTCCCCTTCCACATCCCAAACTTTCTTTGTCCACTTCGCCACACCCTAGTTAGGCACAAGTCCAATTGCTCTCAGCAAGACTTTTTTTTTTTACGAGTAAACACCCACAGGAACCATCTCCACAGATCTGCGGTGACAGATCTCTCCTCCAAGCCCTTACGCTTTCTTTTTTTTTGCCAAATCATTTTTATTAAATTTTCCAATCATAAAAATCACATCATATATTTATAAATATCAATTATTCCATTTAGTCCAATTCGTATATCCAAATAAATTGCCAATTTCTTCCTTCTTGTTTTGCCCTTACGCTTTCAAACCTTGCCTAAACCCATTGATTTGCTTCGAATGGTTTGCGAATATGGGGAATTGGATGTTCTGACTTAAGTGGTATTATAAAAGAGATTTGGGGAAGGGGAAAGAGAGCTTGGGCATACACACATGCGCACACGTGTCAGGGGAGGAGGGTCCCCCTTTACCCCTTAAATATTCTCCACTCAGATGCTGACTCCGGCTTGAGTTCCGAAAGGTTAACATCCGAGTTCCCACGCACACCCGGTTCCAGCGCTTTAAAATGATCACCAGAGAGCGTTTCCCTCTTTTAGTGATTGCGTATTACTGTCATTCCGGAGGCTTCCCCGATGTTTTATTGTGACTACATTGATTCGAATTCTACTTCGCTTTACTGTGGAGTGTGTGTGGTGACGAATCTGGGATCTAGTTTTCCTTTGCGTGCAGTCCTTGAAACGCTATGGTGAAAACGAAGGGTCATTCGGATTCGGAGGATTCGGATTGAAACAGATTTCACGCCAGTTTCTAGGCACACTTTCCCAATGAGGATAAAGGATGCTGCTGGCTTCGAAGATCATCCACTCTCTGGCTCCAGTGGCCTGAGGGCCGGTGGGAATATATTTTCTACTCTTGTTTAAAGGCAGTATGAATAAAAGATGGCTCAGTAGACTCCAAATTGTTTTATTCACACGCTGCTTTCAGGGTTGAGGGGAAAACAGGGAGAGTTTGTCATGCTCTTGCAAGAAAGGGGGAAAGAGGAGAGAAATCCCTGCTCCAAAAAAGAGTATATATTAGCTTTTGTGCAACCAGCTCCCCAAACAGCTGTTTCCCCAATGCCAAAGATATCCACAAAGACTGAGTTGAAAGGGGAGGAAGATATTCTAGGGGGCTTGGGTTACTAAACTCAAATCGGTTTCGTTTGCAGTTAAATCACACGGATTGCAACGGGATTTCTTCTGAGTGAAGCTCAGGAGACTTTCTGATTCCCTCCCACGGACTGACACCGGTTTTAATCCAGCAAGGAGCCAGGCACCATACAGGAGTTAGTGGATAATTACTTCGGTTTAGCTCCTCTGAAGTTCGATTAGACTAATCCGAACTGGTTTCGGAGGAAGACGGCTGTTGAACTCGTGAAACCCATGCGGTAGGGAGAAAACTGGGCATCTCCAAAGAAAAAAAAAACCAAGAGATTTCTCGCTAATAAACTGCAAGGCTTAAGCGACAAATTGGGCTGTGGTGACCTTGGTCTTTCCTGTTTCTTCCAAACAGGCAACAGGAGTGAGAGTTTGTGGACTTAGCTCTGGGAGCGACATCCTGTGGCCTTGGCCAATGTGTTGTGCTCTCACATTCATAATCTTCATGAGTGGCCTACCTCACAGGGCTGTTGTGAGGACAAGCACAATAAAGACAGCAAAGTTCTTTGCGAGGTGAACATCTTTTGAGAGTGGCAGATGCCAAGCAAATAAAGTAGGCCTATGGGCTCCAACTGAGCAGCGGTGTAACTACTGTTCCATTAGTAGAAACCGCGTCAAGGATTGGGTAGTCTATGCAGGAGTGGAAAAGGGCTCCCACAAATACAGATTTGTGTATTTTCTCCATCCTGCAACGGTGGTCTACATTTAGCAAAGTAAAAATACTGTGGTCTCTTGCGGTCATGAGGACTAGAAACGCTGGTTTGGGGCGCGGGGAGCAGGAAGGCAGGAATAAAACGCAACGCAGCACTGCATGGATTTTATGGAAAGCCAGGATGCCCATTGGGCAGGGAAATTATTTCAACTGTTTGGTTCTAATGGCGTTTATTGATTTCTCCCAATTTAAAGAAACCAATGCGCACTCGCTTCTCGCGCAGCCGCAGACAGACGTCCCTTCTGCTAGTTCCGGTCCTGTGCTGCTGGTACCTTTTTTGGTAGCTAAAAGGTAAAGGTAAAGGGAATCTTGACTATTAGGTCCAGTCGGGGACGACTCTGGGGTTGCTGCGCTCATCTCGCTTTATTGGCCGAGGGAGCCGGTGTACAGCTTCTGGGTCATGTGGCCAGCATGACTAAGCCGCTTCTGGCGAACCAAAGCAGCGCACGGAAACGCCATTTACCTTCCCGCCTGAGCGGTACCTATTTATCTACTTGCACTTTGACATGCTTTTGAACTACTAGGTTGGCAGGAGCAGGGACCGAGCAATGGGAGCTCACCCCGTTGCGGGGATTTGAACCACTGACCTTCTGATCGGCAAGCCCTAGGCTCTGTGGTTTAATCCACAGCGCCACCCGCTAACTGCCACCCATTATCTCTTGCCCTCTTTGGCACATCTTATGCTCAAACACTCCACCGACTCGGTCCTCTCCTGGGGGAAAAGGAAGGAGCGGGGAGGTGGAATACCGCATATACTAAGGATATATAATATTCATATAATAAATTAAACTAATCAAGTTTACGGGGAAAACTTCTCTCTTCCAGCCTCCAGAAAGGAGGACGATTTTTGTTCTTTTTTAATAATAATAATAATAATAATAATAATAATAATAATAATCTTGATCACAAGAAAGCAGCGAACTCGAATAAAGTCACACACACCCCACCCAGGAATCAACAATGTAAAAGAGCACGATCCAGCCAGCCTGGAATCCTTTTTGTACCCCTGATCCGATGTGTGTTTACTCAGAACTAACCCAAGGATTGTAAACTAACACTTTGGAGTTTACTACTCTTACCAGGTAAGTGGGTATAGGTTGAACAACCCTTTCAGTGGGAGCCAGCAGAGATCTGAGAGAAGCGGGGAGGTGGAGAACGTGCCAGGTTTATTCAGGTTTATTCTTATGCAGGTTTATTCAGAAGTAAATCCGTCTGGGTTCAACGGGCTTGCTCCCAAGGAAGGGTGCCAGTCCAACCTCGACTCCAGTTCCAACAGTTTTCAGATCCATTAGTTGGCCTGAGAGATCCTAAAGGAGGAACCTTTAGATAGATAGATAGATAGATAGATAGATAGATAGATAGATAGACAGACAGACAGACAGACAGACAGACAGATAGATAGATAGGCCTGGGGCAGAGAGAATTAAGGAGAGAATTAGCTGCTTTGAGTTGAGACGACCCCGAAATCTGTTTCAACCGCTGAACCGGCCTGGGGTCATTGATTGGAAGGTGATGAAGTTAAAAGCGTCCGCTTTGAACCCGATCCACAGACAACTCGGCTAATCCAAAACCCAAGTATTTGGACTCAAACCGGATTCCCCACTCGCCACTTCCCAGAGAATCCCGGGAACATTGCAGTTTCTTAGAGAGTAGATAGGCGACTCTTAACAGACCACAGTTCCTAAGATTATTTGTCTCTTAAAGCACGTCTCTTAAAGTGGTATATAATTATTCTTTGAGTGTATGGTGTGGATGTGACATATTAATACAAAACGTCTTCTTGATCAGGTTTCCTCAACCTTGGCCTTCCAGATGTTTTGAGACTACAGTTCCCATCATCCCTGACCACTGGTCCTGCTAGCTAGGGATCATGGGAGTTGTAGGCCAAAAACATCTGGAGGGCCGAGGTTGAGGAAGCCTGTTTTAGATGATTGAAAGAGATATTAAATATCCAATTGCGTCAAAAGAGGGAGATGATTTTAAGAACTTGTGGAAGACAGCCATGGGCGTAGCCAGGATTTTTTTGGGGGGCGGGGCAGAACCTCAGTTTGCTATGTATTTTTATTGATTTGGGGGGGCAGCTGTCTCTCCCTGCCCCTCTTGGCTGCACCCATGAAGACATCCACCCAGAAACGCCCCCCCCCCTTTAACAGGCAACCCAAAGACTTGAGTCGATGCATATGAAATATGGCTCAGGCGATTTCAGCTGGACAAATGAGCCGCACCTATTTTTAAAGGCGTTTTCCTTCTTCAAATCCACGTGTTTGGCAAAAGGATCCATTTCCCCATTGCATGACTCTGGGTGGAAGGATTGTCCTAATGCCTCTCTTGTAAGTGGTGGTCATTCCAGGTGAACATATCCGGAATAAAATGCTCTGGTCTTTATTAGTGCGGGAACCACTTAGGCTTATTTCGTGGTTAACTAATTTGGATTATCCTTGCAATCAGCGAGTTTAACGCGCGTTAAGACATCTGTAGCGTGAACGCGCGTTAAATACTCTTGCTTCTAGACTGAGCGGATTCACAGAAAGGGGTTCTGACACTGTCTTTATTTGCACCGAAGTCAAACGCTCCTGGGGGTGGGGAGAGGAGAAATTAAATAGTCTGGGGCGCAGCTTTCCATCCTCGTAAGTCACTGGGCAACTAAAGTGAGTCCCCTGCCCCCCCCAAACGTTCCCCGAGGCTTAACGAGGTTTCTATTCCACTCGGAGCCTTCTAGGCTGTGAGACGCTTCAAAAGCTCGGGAAAGTCCTCTTCTCGCTTGAGACGGGGGCTGCAAACTGAAATAGCTGGGGAGGGAGCAAAGTTTTGTTTGCTTTTAAAGAAATTAACAAAACAAGTGGGCGTTGTTGTTAATTGTGGTTTTTGTTGCACAAGCTGCAGCCAGACATTCTTTTGCTTCGAATTAACTAACCGCGAGAAAAACTCCCCCCCACCCCCCGCGCAGCCTCACTCTCGCCCGTCAAAAACTGGGGTCCCTAGAGTCGAATCGAATTCGGCTCACGACGTGTAAAGCGATAGCCATGACCTCTCCTAACCAACCACTTCTCTCCCCCTCCTCCCCGCTCCTTTTTTTTTTTAAGTGACCTGCTTAGAGTATTAGGCCATCTGGACTTGGCAAGGCGCTAGACCGTCTCACACACAGACCCCTCTGCCTCCCCCCCCCCAACCAGCTGCTTTTCCAAACGACCAATACGTTAATTCTTGACAGCATTGGCAATCCCCACACCGCCACTTTCTAGTTCCTCATCACGATCAGTTTGAAAAGGGAGAGGGACCGTCCCTCCCTCCCTGAACCTTGCAAACAAGTGGCAATTTTGAATTAGTGTGAGCATTACAGACAATCTGGAAACACCCTCCCCTCTTCGCTCGTGGGGTGGTGAAGAGGCCGGTCCGTCCTATCTAGGGACATATATCTCCTCCCGGTAAAAAAGAGAAAGAGAGAGCGAGAGAGAGAGAGTGAAGTGGATCATTGCAGCCACAGAGGAGAATATGAGAGTCTGGGTTTTTATTGAATCATCAAATCCCCACGAACGGAGCTCTTAATTAATTTTGGGTGCGAGCAATGCAGCCCAGCTGTTTCCTTTGGAGTGGAGTTGTTCGGAGACAGACCCGCAGGAAGAAGGGAAAGTCGGCGGGCAGGCTGCTGCTTTCCCCTCCTCCATTCTCTCCCCCCCCCCCCCCGCCCCACGAAAGCGTACCCTAGCGTTCGGCCCTCTCCTCACGACCAAAAAAAGAAAAAGAAAAAGCCACTTGTAACTGACAGATGGCTGATTGTAGACTCGCATTCCTGCAACCTCCTTACCTCTACAAGATGCGGGGAGGGGATTGGTGAAAACCAAAGAACGATTGGTTTAGAAAGAAAGAAAGAAAGAAAGAAAGAAAGAAAGAAAGAAAGAGCTTGTAGCAATGTAGGGAGACTTCGTATGTTAACCACATTTTCACACAGAGACATATATACTGTATGGAAAATTATATCGAGTTAATGTGATTTATTTTAACATGCCCCCCGCGCGTCTCTCCCTCCCTCCCTCCCTCCCTCCCTCCCTCCCTCTCTCTCTCTCTCTCTCTCTGTGTGTGTGTGTTCACACATACATATATGGGATGTTAAAATAAGTCACATTAACCAGATAGCATTTCCACTCCTCTCCAGCCCTTAATAATTCTGGGCACCGTGCATATCAAGTAAGTGAAGTGCTATCACAGGTTGATAAAACATAGGTATTTCAGTTGCAGAGTGGTACTTAAGCCTCTCCCCACGCCCCTCGGGAAAATGAATGAAATTGAACTGGATCGGGTCCCTGACAAGGAGGCCAGTCTTTCTGATGCGAAAGAAACGGACTTTTAGTGCGTAGCTGCTCTTAAGAGACAGCCGCGGCCTTACTCAGAGAGAAAGAAGGGGAGCTGGCCGGGAAAGAGCTGGGTTGTCATTTGTAAAACAACCATCTATAGGGGTCGTAGATTACCAAGAGTTGCCATTGAGCTCTTAAGGCTGCAATCTTAAACGCACTCCTTTGCGGGAACCTACAGCAAAAGAGTTCAAAACCTTGAGTTGTGGAACAACTTTCTTTAGACCTAACCTAAGGCATGGACACAAAAGAAGTCGCAAGTTTCCGCCATCTGCAGGAGGTTACTCTTTTGATACATTTTGTGTAATATCTTGCCTAGCGAAGATACTTGGAGAACGCGGAAGCTTGCCACAATTTTGTGACTTTTTTATTGGTCTTAATAAGGTTTTGGCCAACCGTGGATTTGGGAGATTTCTTTTGCTACGGATCTATACGGTATCTTTGAGTTCTATACGTCTGCTCTAGCAGGCGCTCTAGGTTGGTGGACATAGCTGAAAGAGAGCTGTATAGCCCTATCCACAAAGCAGTTGTAGCGATTTACTGAGCCTAAGCGTGTATTTTGATGAGAAAAATATTATTTAGGACACGATCCAGCCAAAGTTTGTAAAGCAGTTTTAAGTCCCATTGATTAATTCAGCGTATGCTGATTTAAATGTCTTCCTTCTGCAATCAGCGCTGGACAAGACTTGGGAGAACTTTCCTTTAGCTCTCATTCTCTCTATATATAGCGACTTGCAAATGAATCCTGTATAGGTCTCGGGAGTAAATGCCGCTATATTCTACGGGGCTCCCTCCCAAGTAGATATGTGTTATGTATATATAGGATTGTAGCTTTGGGGTGCTTCAAAACATTCTGCATAGGTGTTCTCCGCAGCTCTTGCGACAATCCTGTAACCAAGGGCAATCACTGTAAAGGAGAGGCGAGACTGAGAAAATTATAGACTTGCCTAGATGGCACTTCTGTTTTCCAATATAAGCCTGATGTCTCTCTGGCAATATACTGATAGCTAAAAGAGAAGAAAGGATCCCTAGAAAGGCGATAGCCACCAGGATGCCAAATTAGGGCTCCTTCTCCTTCTGTTGAGCAACTCCTCTCCTTGGTAACATATCAGTGCACGGGATGCTTCGCGACAAATAAGCAGCAAGTCCCTGTCCGCACGGAGCTTACAGTCTATAAGCAGCTGTCGTGAAAAGTGCAGCGAGGGCAGTTTGAGAAATCCAAGTTTGATTCATTGGGAAGTGAGCCGAAGTCATTCCTCTGGAAACCAGAGGCCACGTTTCCCTATTAAATAAGACCCTCTTGATTGCAGCCTTAGAGTGGAGAACAAACCTAAGGCTGAGATCCTGTGCAAACTTTCCTGGAATTAAGTCCTGTTAAACACACTGGGGCTTACGACTGAGTAAATAAGGCTAGGGTCCTCCCCATAGTTTAGATCACAGGGTTGCATTCCTAAGACAAACTTACCCACATGTCCAAGGGCACGGCATCAAAAATGCCCCCTCCTCTCCTTTGACAGCGCCACAGATAGCGAGCGGAGTAAAATAGGTGGTCAATTATAGCCTTTCCTTAAATAACTCCAGTAGCTAAGCTTTTAAATAAACCAAGAAACCCACATGCCCCTCAGGGCAAACTCTTGGGACAGAAGAATCGGCATATGATTCCTGCAGCTGTTGGGCAACTGGGGGGGGGGCAGAGAGGTTTGAGGGGGGAGACACACACCGCACCGTGGTGATACAATCTTCACCTCCAGCCAGACACCGTCTATTAATAAGTTTTGCATTTGACAGTCTAACACAGGGTTCTGAAAGAGGCGACACACGGTTCTCCCTCCACCCCAACTCCGTGATTTAAAAGTATTTACAATTAACAAGGTTTCCTTTAAGACTCCTTTAAAATAACAAGCAGCATTTGACTCATCCTTGTGCTTTCGAGCGCCCCAAGATTGTCTCTTTGTTGTTCATGCAGAGAAGCAACAGGAACGCGCGCCTTGAGGGCAGATCCATCCTCCCCATGCTTCTCTGCAACCAGGGACACTGAACAGCCCGACCCCAGGCCCTGCAGAGATACCACAGAAATACCCACCCACTCCGCCTGCTAAAGCTGATTGAAAAGAGGAGAGAGCAGAACAAGGCATCATGAAGTGAAACGGCGGAGAGCCCACTTTCTCAATGGTCATTTTTCCCCCTATTTATTTATTTTCCCTGAACGCCTGAATGCCTTCCCTTGCCTCGACACAGAACTGGCAAATTAGACGAGCTAACTAATTGAAGATCAGACAAACAATGTTGGGTTTTTTGGGGGGGGTTTTTGGGGGGGGGGTTGTGTGTCTAAGTAGTCAAGAGCTAGACCTAAGCAGAGGACCCCCAATTTACTTCAATTTCTGAGAGGTTTACCTTCAATGCAAAGTCTACATTGTGGCAATAAGGAGGTCTGTACACTCTGATTAAATACTTTAAAGATCCTCTGTTATTTTGGCTTTTTAAAACAATTTAATTCGACAAATTAACTCATTCTATGTCTAACATATCCAACATTCAAAACAAAATAAAAAATAAAAAAATTCCTTCCAGTAGCACCTTAGAGACCAATTATTATTGAAGCATGCGCGTAGCCAAGGGAGGGGGGCAGGGGGCCGCTGCCCACCCATACCAGGTAAATCAATAAAAATGCTTAACCAACTGAGGATCTGCCCACCTAACAGAAAGCCTTCCCCCCTAACATGAAGCCTGCCCCGCACAACATAAATCCTGGCTACGCCCAGGCACTGAGGATTGGTGAAAAGTCCTCTCCTCCAGCATAAACCGACAGTTTAGACAACCAGACGCCTCTGTCTGATTTGCCCTGATTTAAAAGCCCCTGTTAAAAATCCAAGTACTGCCATTTCCCCTGGTTTATATAGGACGGATTGTGAAAGCACCCCCCCTCACGGTGACATCACACCTCCCTACGCATGTTTATTCGGAAGTAGGTCTCACCTAGCTCAATAGGACAGGCTCCCGGGTGCCACTCACGCACGCCATATCAACAGAAAACATACAGTATTCCATATGATTAAATCACTTTATCGTAAGCCACCCCAGGAACTTGTTTAAAAGTGAAGGGCGTCGTACGCATCCCTAAAATAAAATCACAAAAGCGAGGATGTCATAATACATTTGCCCTCTCGGTTTCTGTGAAGACAAGCCCCACCCAACAAGAAACCGCAGGCTTCTTACATACACCCAGGCACCAGCTTCGACGACATCAGTCGACCTCGCTTCAAAGCAAGTGCATTTTTAGGAGGTTAAGTATCAGTCTCGGCGCTCCTGGCAGCCCTCCATAAATACTGAGGAAGCGGAAATGGGTGGAAGAATATGGTGGCTTCCTGATTGTACACCTGTTGCTTATTTCAGCTTCTGCTCTTTATTATAATAATAAAAAAACACTTTTATTTATTTATATTAAAACTACAATATTTTAGTTCCAGCTCTAATATTAGGCAGAGTGAGGCATCTGCCTCCGGCAGCTGATATTGAGTGTCATGAAAGGGCAAGTAGATAGTTAGTTAGTTAATTATTTAATTTATTATTGTTGTTTCATTAAAAATATCTTTTTTTTAACTCGCAAGGAAACGTCGAAAGCCCTGTATGATTTTCTGCAGGCCTTATTTAAATTAGTATTGCTTCATTTTCATTGCCAATGAAACGTAGGATCCCCACCCCACCCCTTGTATATAAGCTACGCTCACTGAAATGAATGGACCTAAGTTGGTCGTGACCATTATTTTCAATGGGTATGCACTGAGTATAATTTTGTGGGATATAATGCTCAGTACCTTGGTGCGTGGTGCATGTGCGTGTGTGTGTGCGCGCGCATGCAACTTGAAGCCGAGTCTGAAGCGCCTGGCCGCCCTAGCTGTGCGGGTTTATCACGCCAGCTACGGTATTACAGCTATTTAAGAACAGGATCGCGCAGCTGCGCTCTTCTTCTTTACTGCTGAGATCCAGCCTGAAACCACGGGAGAAAAGGGGATATACACCCGGTAGATGGTTTCACGCATGGTTCTAACGCCTCTCCCCCACCCCCCACTCAATATACTCAAACCCTAACTTTATTCAATGTGGGTTGAATAAAGGCCCACAGTTGTCGTTCCTGTGTGCTCACCTACATTACGGAATGTGGTGACTTTGTGGTGCTGGGACGATGGTCGAAACCTCTTTTTACAGTCTATGGGACCGCAATGGTTCTGAGCAAGGGACCTGAAGAATCTGAAGAATGATTAAACTCAAGTTAAGGAAGGGGGAGCCGAGCAGTGCTCTCCACAAACACCCCGAAAGAACGGTGCATATATTTTTCTCCTGTTTGCAAAGCTGTTCTTGAACTGTGACTAACCCCGATGCTAAAGTGCAGCCCTCCTCTAATAAAAGTGGTGCTTGTAACAGAAACGCCTCCCCATTCCAGCCACCCACTTACTCAACTGTTATAATTAGTTTCGTGTTCCAGCTTGTATTCAGAAGCTGGGATCCGGGACTCAGACGTGGGCTGCTAAGGAAGGCATTCTCGGCTGTTGATTTATTCGCCTGCAAAGAGTTTTAATATTTCGTGCCCCATAACATCTCCCCACCCCTCAACCCTTTATATATATATATTTTGCACACCAAAAACTTTTTTGGGTAGCTCTTTTGTCCCCCAACCGCCCTGACTTTCTTGGTGGACCCACCGAGTAAAAGAGAAGCAGAACCAAGCAGGATTATTAGAAGTTATGGGGCTATTTTTTTTCTTTTTTTGGCAAGGGACATTTGTTTGCACAAAGACCCTAGCGCCGCCGCCGCCTCTCCCCCTCCTCGCTCTTGCCTTGATGGATACAAATTTAAATGTGCACTTATTTAATTGGATCAGGTCCCGTGATAAAAGAGATAAACGGCTCCCCGTTTGCCAAGTTATTTCCAGAAGCACGCAGTCATGCGAGGAAGGAAAATTAACCGAGAGAAGAGGAGGCGCACCGTACTTAAGTTACACCTCGGGTCTAGACTGCTGCAGAGAAAGCAGTCCCCTAACCTATTTTAATCTCTCTCTCTCGTCCCTGTTTATTGGAACAAGCGGATTTCAGAGACAGAGAACCGGGGAACCCCATTTCTAAGGCTGCCATCCTAAATAGAGTAAGGGAGTCCGTCTGGTTGAGCACAGCGGGCCTTTCTTCCCGGAAACCTGCACGTAGAGCGATTTTACTTTCTCTCCCCGAACGTTCCACTTGGACGTTCTGTCAAGCGTTCCATCCGACGCTAAAATTCTTGGGTTAATCTTCCTTGAATGCCCCATTGGAGTGGGGTGGGGAGAGAAATCGCAGAAGCTCTTGAAGCATGCATTGGCTAGCTCCCTACCTAAATACATTTTCTCATAAATCCCCTTTGACATCAGCCGGTGGGACTGTCTAGGAAGCGAAAATGAGCACACTGCAGCTTTATTTCGTAGAGAATTCAAGCTCTGGGCACTTAATGTATACCTTTTTAGAGGTTTCCACCCCCCTAAAAAGGTAATTAATACTCTCTCTCTTCTCTCCCCCTTCCCAGTTCTCTCCCTTTCCATCTTTTTGCCTTGTTCCTTTCTGTGTTGTACATACTTATGCAGGAAAAGCTAACAGATGGTTATTGATACAAACATGGTTTCTGTTGCTAAAGGCCTCTCCAAAACAAATTTTGCCGGCTGAATGCCAATGTATGCATGTTGGCTGGTGACAGCTGATTAGTACAGTGATTTACGGCCAAGTTTCTTCTATTCCCCCCACCCCCCCAAAAGGGATGATACTGTCAAAGGCAGCAATTTAGGGGGAAAAAGATAAGACAGCACACCCCAGAGGCTTTCTGTAAAACCACCCAACAAATCTAAACCTACACTACAAATACCTGAAACACTGGAGCAATCAATTGGTCACAGATTAAATACAGTCTCTATTACGACTTTCCCTGGCAATCCGTTACTTCTGACAATAGCAGCCTCTAGATTTATGTAACTGCCCCTCACCTGTCCACCCAGCTAACAGTGTGTATATTTCAAAGTGCTGCAGCAAGGAGAGATTGGTTGCATTGCCATCCCTTCCTCCTTTGCTGCTGAGCCCCTGGAATGAGATGAAGGCTGCAATTCAGAAAGCACAGATCACTGATGAGTAGTTCCCAGTGATTTCAAGTGGGGGTGGGGGGAAGGCAGGGAAGTGGCACAAGCCTAAGTGTGTAGGTCTAGCAAAGAGCCAGAGTGGAAGGGCAGGACAGCAGCAGCACCATCCTGGGACAGAGCACTGGCCTATGGATTCCTGGCATTGACCAGCTGGTAGAGACAAGGTGCTTTTTCCACAGACAGAGCATCTTTTTAAAGAGGACACAGGAAAAGCTCATCCTCCTGTATTTCTGGTTACATGTGACCCATCCCTCCCAACAGTCGTTATGCATTATGTAAAATTAATTGCAATGAACGTTCTTAAAAGACACTGCTTTGGGGCAATTTAATACTAGGCTAATACAGATCAACCTTATGCAACCTAGAAACAAACTGTGGTTAGGTACACTTTGGCAGCTTCAAACGTTGTGAGGCCTCTCCCCACCCCACCCTGTTTGCAAGTCACATCTTTACATGGCTGTTCTCCCATCCCTGCAACATTCCCTCCAAACTCCTCTTCAATGCAGCTCTCATCTGCACATGCTCAATGGATGTCTCAGACATGCACACCTCAACTTGCATTTTCAAACTGAATGGTAACTGCTTTGAGGGGATGCACATCCAAAAGTAAGCTTTCCCAAGAAACTGCAGGATACCTATGGATCGTGGTTAGTGTTGGCAGCTTCAGATATCAGCAGCAGGAGTGCACTGGAGTTGCCCTGCAAGCACATAGGATAAAACTGAGGTGTGCCATGCACACTGCAAATGAACCTGGTCGCTGACTACATGCTAAGATACATCCACACAGGCTTTACATGTAGCAGGTCCAAGCTTTTTATAACCTGCAATCTCCAGTTAGGAGAATCAGATAGGAGGCAGTAAGAAAGATCTCTGTCTCAGTTTGTGTACACACAGCACATTTGAAACACATTTACGGTAAAGCATATTGCCCACTAAAGAATCATGGGAACTGTAGTTTGTTAAGGGTGCTGATAATTGTAGCTCTGTGAGGGGTAAACTTCAGTTCCCATGATTTTTTTTTTTTTGGGGGGGGGATGTGCTTTAAATGTATGGTTCTTACCTAGACTCAGAAAAAGATCTGAGACTCTGGAGAGCTACTGTTCTTTACTAAGCTGGATGGACCAATGGCAGCCTGAACTGGAATAAGGTAGCTCTCTGTGTTTCTGTTCCTGGAACTGGTCCTTATTATATATGGTCCAGTGTCATCATTACCACTTGAAATGTCTCTCTCTTCCACCAGTGACGCTCAATAAAAAAAAATGAATTCTCCCATCCCTCCTTGACCCTCAGCTTCCCTTTTCATTTTTATCCCCTTTCTTCACAAATAAAGCTTTTGCTTGGCAATAAAGCCCAACGTCTCTGGTCTTCAGATCATCCTCTTGGGCTCTTTCCAGCCAAAAACCAGCGGCAAAAACTATGTGAAGTCATTGTTTGCAGGAAGGTTCCAAAAGGCCTGATTTATTAGCTTGTCAAGGGGAGCATTGTTGAGGAAGGCAATCAGAAAGCACTTACCTAGCAAAACTAAAATTACTGCCTTTTCACCCGCTAATTTGTATAACTCCCATGGAGGAACTTGGGAAGTGTTTGATGAGGCATAAAATGATGATTAATGAATTTATTGGCCCGTTGCTCATCAAATAGGGGTAGTATATCTTTCCTCTATTGGGCGGTTGGTTCCTGCAGCGATGTGGCTGCAGAGAGCTAGGCCGAAGTGGATCTCCTTTCCTGGAGTCTCTCTCTCCCCCTTTTTAACCTGCCTGACCTGAAGAATACCTTGCATGTAACAGAGGCAATGACAGGGAATGGCAATCCACAAAAGGCCCGTTTGATTGGGTGGTAAATGAGAAATGTGAAGACAAGTGGCTGCAGGGAAGGGTGGTCTGCTCAGTTTTCAATCACTTTGACTACCGAAGAAGCGAAGAATGCAGAAACCAGATAAGGTGTGAGAAGCAAGAGGGGAAGGGGGGTGGGTGGAGAAAGAGAGAGAGAGGAATGGACAAACCAATTTTAAACTTTCATAAAGGAACCGGCCAAAGCACTCGATTGTTGCTATAATGAAAGAGGCAAAGGTAGAAATGGAATTCTTTTGGCAAGACCGCCATTCTCACAAAGCGGTCTTCTTAGATGTCACAAAATCCTGGGCACCTCTGCCCTAAATATTGGGTTGATGAGGGCTAGGCCCTAGACGGAAAGGCGCCCTTGGATGAGGCCCTGGCTGCATGCCTCCCCTCTGGGTTCACCCCCCTGGCATGGATCAGTGTCCCTCCCTCCCTCTTCCTCCTTTACTCTTTGACGCAGGCCTGAAGGCAGATGTAACAAAGCACCAAGGGATAGGAGTATGTGGCCAAAGTCCTGTTTTCTCAATGAATATTTCATATCAGCCAACAAGGCCACACTAGGTTGCAGCCCCAACTCTTGCTTTTCATCTGCTACCTATTCACTTAGCCATGCCGCACCGCACCCAGTCACTTACCCAATTCACACCATTGCCTGGAAGTAGAGGGAGCAGTGCAGTGGCGCCTGGTATCTGTTGGAATGGGTAGGGCATAAGGCAGGAGGCCAACAGAAGGTGGAGCCAGAGTCAAGACCAGCAGAGCCAACTAATTCTAATTTTGTCCTCGTTCTCCTCTCTGTGGAGTTCTGCAAGGACAACACAGAGACTGAGGAGGAGGAAGCTGACAGCTAGAGCCACCCTGTGGACTGGTTGCATGTAAGAAGAGAGACAGGCGAGGGCTGGATGAGGGCAGACTGAGATTACTACAGACCATTGTCCCATTTCCCCTAGTGAACCACCCTTCCCTGGGACGGTGAGCAGAAATTGCTGCTCCATTCTTCTTTGTCCTGAAACCGTTTATTCTCTTGTTGAGGAAGAAGGAATCAGGAATGACAGCAAGGAAGAAGAGTTGCAACTCAGGGCAGGGTGAGGTTGGGCACGGTGCTCCTTTAGGTTTTGGCAGCTACCTGGCAACACTGACCCCTGATGTTGACCCTGGCATAAAGGAGAACAATGGGTTTGGAAGCCTACTCCCCAGGGAGAGGAAGTTTCTAAGGACATGGCTGGAGATGATTGGTAGATCCAATCTTTCTGAGGTCCATTGTAATAACGCCTCAGGTGATACTGTCATGGGATGCCCTTTCCATTATCTCCAGGAAACTTTGCTTCATTAATTTGTCAAAGAATGTCCCTTTTTTAGGTGGACACCCAGCTGCACAAGGCATTGAGCACTGAACCAGCAAGTGGTTGGCCGGAATCCCTCACTCCCAAGTCATCTTTTTAAAGGTAGTGTGACCAACTGGAGACAGAGTCAGTCTCCTCTCTTCTCATACACTCCTCTCATACACTGATCTGGGGAAGAAGAAGTGAGCCCTTCTGTGGTCGTAAGTATTTTAATCCTGGCATTGAACCATTGCAAAACTTGGAGGAAGAGCTTGGTCTGTCAAGTTGGCATGTCTGAAAGTTTTGAAAGGTTTTCATTCCAGTACAGCAAAAAATGCTGACAATAAACTCCAAGGTGATACTTGCAAAACAAAAACAAGAAAAAAAAAAACCACACACAACATCCTCCTCCTTTGACTAGATGAATCAGCTGCCCACCTTATGCTGAAGACTAGAAAACCTCCAGAAACCACTGGCAAGAATCGGTGGTGAATTCAGGAGAGTATAGCCGAACAGAGACGCTCATCATAAACCATATGCTTTAAAAGTATAATAAAATATATAACCTCTTGAGTTGGTCTGTGCTTTCTTTTTGGTTTTGGAATATTACATACTATTAAAATTAAATTGCCTGCATCAGTAAACAAGGGGTGTGCCAATGATGGAAGGAGGTTGTGCTAAATGGGTGTGGTTAAAGGAGAAAGAGTGAGTCAGGAAGATAAACACCACAGCACCTGAAAGAGGCTTTTTTGAATTTGCAGTACTGGCTGAAACATTGATGAGGAACCTGTGGCCCTCCAGATGTTGTTGGACTCCAGCTCCCATTAGCCTCAGCCAGCATGGCCAGTATTCATGGATGATGGGTGATAGTCCAGCAAGATCTGGAGGACCACAGACTCCCCATGCTGGGGCTAAAACAACGTAATGTGTTTTACCGGCACATTGATATGAGTCCTTATCAATTTGCGGTAATCATAAATCACTCTTGTTTTGGGCTGCCTTAACCAACAAATTTCCTTCAGCCCACATTCAGTGGCCAAATCCTTGAGTTAGTTACATATGTTTCTTAAGAATTTGCCCTGCTTCTCATGAGGTTGTCAATCCATGGGGCCTACCACTCCAGACTGCAACAATATTATCCACAGAGAAAACCAGAGGATGTTTTACATCAAGTGTGGCAAAACCTTCGACCCTCTAGATGTTGCTGAACTACAACTCCCATCATCTGTGGTTATTGGCGATGCTTGTCGAGGCTGATGGGTGTTGTAGTGCAGCAACATCTGGAGGGGCGAAGGTTCAGACCACACTTTATTTGGTTCCAGGTGATTTTCTCCATTTCACCAGGACATCATTCCACATCACGTCTACATGTGTTATGCTCAGAACAAACAGGCAAAGATTGTTTATAGGCTGTATATTCATCTGTAATGTGTACATGCATCAAACATCAATTTCCAGCCACAAACATTACCGGTACATACAATCTGAATAAGATCTGCAGACTAACTGAAGCAACTGATGAAATAAAAAGAAGAACTTAGACTACAAGCTACTCACCTCTCCCCCCCACCAAAATTAGCTTCCGCTAATGAAGAAAAACCCAGACTACACAGCTATTCTGAATATGTTGGGAGTGGCAATATTTTAGACCTGATCTGAACTACCAAATGAGGTATCTGTTTCAGGGTGTATCTATGTCCCCAATGTATCAGTGTCCCTACCCGCTCTTTCATGCCTCCTCCCTTCCCGTGATCAGTGTTTTTAAATGCTTACTTTCCATGTGAAAGATGTCACGGTCCAATTTGCATAGTCCCAGCAATATTTTAGGCATTTAGTGCTACAACCTTGGTGGGCTGACTTACGATTCTATCTGCATTGCTAAGAAGTTAGCAAGATGTATTAAAGTGTGTGGTGTGCGCAGCATTAGACAATGACAGTTTTGGGGTATAATTGCTTTAATGTGGGCAATTAAGACTAAGTGCATGCGGTTTTACTGTCTGCCCTACATTCCTCTGAATGATTGCAATGATCGATACACATGATTTGTAAGTCGCTTCCTATTGATCGAATGGTAAAATGTTTGACCTTCCTCTGAGGAAGTAATTTGCTAAATTATGACGCTGTGTAAAGTCTTTCTCCGTTCAGAGGTGAGGGGTAATGGCTCATAGGACCAGGACAGGGAGAGCAGCATGTATGCATGTGAGAAACTTTTTTTGCCTTTTGCCTGAAAGTAGATCTATGGCTGTGGAGACATTAGTGGCTTAAAACACAGCGAGGTCATTCCCCGCCCCATCATGTTTTAAGTTGCATTTGCACTTGTTGTGTACACATAACGACAAGGTGTCTTCACTTCATTTGTCCTCCTGTGCCTGAAATCCCCAGCAAAAAACCTTGTTCAATGAAGCCGCAATCTGCAAATGTGCTGTCTACTGCGCAGGCGCAATGGCCTTCTCAAATGCACACACCTCAGCTTAACCACAGCTTACATTTTTGAATCGGATGGAAGCTGGTTTGAGGGGAAACACGTCAAGCAGCAGCATTTCTCAAGAAACTACAGGATACATGTCAATTACGGCTGACTTCATGTGTAGCTGGCTTCACACAGCAGTGGTGGGAGCAGTCTGGAGTCGGAGCGAATGGTAATGCACACACAGCTTATGTGTGGTGGTTCTGCTGCCAGTCCATTAACCTTTTCGATGTTGGTGGCTGGCCATTTGATGCAGCAACACTCCGTTTGAACTTGCATGCCTCATGTTTCTTCTTTGCATTCAATAAAAAGAGGTTTGCTCATTTCATTTATGCTCAATTCTACATCTGATGAACACATTGGAAGGGCAATACTTCAGGGAAATTTGTTGCTGTCAACACCTATCCCCTGTGCAGCAACATTCCCACAGCTTGTTTTGGACTACATGTCCCATCAGCCTTTGTCAGCACAGCTGTGATGGCTGGGGCTGCTGGGGTTCATAGTCCAAAACATCTAGAGAACACTATCTTGCAGAAGGATGCCTTATTAATAAAGCTTCCCACAGCCAAGCTCATGACTGGGCTTGGAAAACTGAGCTATTTACCTCCCCCCTCCCCCCCCAAAATCTTGGAAAATAGCTTGGTTTATAGTGAACTCAGTTCTGAGTCAAGTCTCCCCTTTAGCGCTCCTGATGATATCATCGGGGGAGGGGGGAACCCATGGAAGTTAAGAAAAGATGGCTGCTGCTATGGTTCCATAAGAAAAACCATTTTTTTCATACAATGTCCTTGAAAGGGACAGGATGTCATCACATTCTGACATTTCCAGGGCCATTTGCCGTCCTGTTTGCAGGACAACCATGCTTCCTAGCCACTCCAAGAGGCTAGTCCCTGTTAAGGAAAGGGGAAGAAAGGTTTTAAATCCTCAGGCCACCTCTTAAGTGCCCATTTTTTATTAGATCTGTGGCTTTTTGGAGAAACCATCAGTACATTAACTGTTGAAATGGGACAGAATGGATCGCTTTGCAGCCAAAATAAGAAATGGACACAGACCAGGCTTAGAGTTGTCTATCCATCTCTAATAATTAACAGCTGCTGAGATTTGCATTTCCAAAACAGGAAATATGAAATTAGGTGACATCATGGATTTCTTATCCTCTAATATTTAACGCTTGAGCAATTCAGCTGATTATTTGAGTATTCTCTGTGTCATCACTTATGACACTTTTCTTAGAGGGGGAATAATTTAAGATTCCAAAATGGCAGGAAGCTGATGACAGTGAGAGATGGAGAGAAAAGAGGGTTCTCTTTGGGCAAAAAGAGACTACAAAATAAACAATCAAATTGTTCTGCATTAGCTTTTACAAAGTTAAAAACTTATAATCCACCAGTTTCTTTGTTGCTATTCACTTTGTCTTTTACCAGCTTATTAACTGCATCACTTTGATGAATATACACATGCATGGATACATATATAAATGGCTATCACTCATTTGCAAGGCTTTGAAACATTGCTGAAAGTTTAAATGACGGGTAGCATTTATTCATGCTGTAGTATGCTGCTCAAAGTTTTGATACGGGATTAAAAATAATAATAAGAATGACATTTGGAGTTAAAAGACGACATCTTGATTAAAGCCAGAACAAATTGCTTGGCATAGGTTCAAGACTCTTTTTTGCATGCCCTTCAAGTCTTTGATGCTCTCCCAGGCCTGCAGTGGGAGGAGTCGAATCCTGTGTCAATGATGTAACTTCATAGAATCATAGAATCGGAAGGGGCCCCAAGGATCATCTAGTCCAACCCTCTGCAACATACTTCTGCAAGTTAAGTGGGATCGGGGAGAAATTCAGTTTGCATTCAAAGGGAAACCTGGCTAATTGCACCAATTGAAACACAGGCATTCTTTGAAGTTTGGACAACTCCGAATTTTGAAGTGCAGTTTTACAGTAATGTAAAGTGTACAAAAATGCCTGTGCTAGGGTAAAGTATGCATAAAAATGTGTGTACATTTGATACAAAATGCATTATTTTAGGGAAAATGGCTTGGCAAAAATGTGCATATTGTGAGAAATCTGCCCTAAAATGCTGATGAATTTTCATGAAGACTTTGAAATAGCCACCCCAAATTGATATTGTGATGTAGAAAACTAAATTTAAGATAGGAAAAAAATAGAAACTGTGCAAGACCAAACTCAACAGGTTCAATCCCTCAGCCACGCAGTTGTGTTTTCAGGATCCACATGGCTGTCATCAAAACGCTAACCCATATTCCACCTCGCCCAATTTAATTCAGCTTGACTCTTCCTTTCTGCCAATAACCCAGCCTCCATTCCAGCACTGATGAGACCCCCCTATCTGCCTAGCAAGGTTGCCACATTCTGTACCTTCAGACCATGCCCTGAGAATGATGCAGTCCTTTTAAAACCAACATTGAACTACACTTGCACTTGGCACCAACTGCACTATACATTTAAAACAGTATCGCGCCCCTTGAAACTGTCAGAGCTTCCCCAAAGATTCCTGGGAAATGAAGTTGGTTGAGAGTTGTTTAGAGACTCACATTCCCATTCATAGAGCTACAATTCTCAGAGTTCCATGGGAAGTGATTGCTAAACCATTCTGAGAATTGTAGCTCTGCAAGGGGAATGGAAGTCTCCTAACAACTCTTACTGTACCACTCTGAACAAACTATAGCTCTCAGGATTCTTTGGGGGAAGCCATGAGTGCTTAAAGTAGTATGATACTTCTTTAAACGTATAGTGCAGATGAGGCCTATGTGTATGTGGGGGTGATCACTGCTCACGCATCGGAAGGAGACTCATGCCTATAACAAGTCTTGCCACAATAAATTTGTTGGGTTTTCACACATGCCTATTTTGTGTTTGTTGTTACCACTCTTGCTGCTGCAGCCACACTTGGTGTTGTGAATTATACATAGCTGCCACCCAAAATGGCAGCCCTACGCTGTCTCCTCCTCTCTTGCTCCCTGCAATGTGTGCTATCCATGAAGTGACATCACAGCTTGGCAACACTCTTTGCCTGTGCAAAGGGCAGCCAATGAAGTTGACTGAGGGCAGGGAAACTTGGGATGTGACAACATCGTGACTCTGGGGAAGTGAGGAGGAGAAAGGGATGTGGGTCTTCTGCTTCCAGCAGTAGCCATGAGACCCCCATAATGTCAAGCTCTGGTCCGACGCAACTGATTTTTTATTTTTTTAAAAAAAGCTTGCTTCTCCTGCTAACAGTCAACTCAATAATGACCGACACATATCACCTGAAGATATGTCATTTCATCTCTGCGGGTGACATCTCAGTTGATCAAACAGTTGTCAAGTTGTTCGCCGTTTTGATGGCTATTAAACATCCCTTCCACAGCTAAATGAGTACACTTGCTAGCAACCCTCCAGCTATTCATAAAGAGATATTATATTGGTGAAACAAGACCTGGCTGAACATTGCCTGCTCCTGAGGGCTAAAAGGGACTTAAAAGAAAACCCTTCTATAATATTTTGCAAGGGATTCCCCCACTCTCTTTCTCCCCCTGTTCACTCCCCACATACAGACTTTGAGCCCAAAGGCAAAATAACTTTGCCATTATCTCCCTTGGAACATGCACTAACTCACCACCATTTCTGCAGGGCTGAACTGTTCGTGTCAGTGGAGTCGTCCGGGTGAGCTGGAGAATATCAGAGAGGGTCACCACTCCTGTTTGCCTGCAACAGAGCCATGTCAAAAGCTTCTCAGTAATCAACAGAGCTTAAAGAAAGTCTCCGATTAGGCTTCCCTTTCATCTTTCTCTCTCTCCTTCCCCTCCCCACTGGTGTTAGCAATCAGCCCTCCAACTCTTCCGCTCTCTTAACAAATTTTGATTTATCTTTTAATCAGGGGATAGGCTGCGCCATTTTTTTTTTTTACTGCAGCAGAAGTTATTCTTGGATGCAAGAGTTTCAATACTGCCATAGTGGTTGATTAGCCTAGTAGTGAATGCTGCAGAAGGGATTGCTTCTGAGCGCATGTAAAATAATGCCACACCAAAACCTGTCCTCCTCTTTCTCAGCAGTTTCCTTCCCCCACAAAGAACTTTATATAATTTGCCTCATTTGCAGGGCAATGAAAATTATTCAGAATGAGGTTGAGCATTAAACATTTCTCCAGCACTAGGCCCTCTCCCCATCTATCCATGCTTCCTGATCTGAAGAAGCCCCTTGGGAGACACCACCTCCCCTGCGATTTAATGAAAGTTCAGAAAACTGGAAAGTTATCTACCCAATGCCTGAGACCGGCATGCCCACTTATTTTGTTTTTAAGGAAAGTCCACACTTTTACCCTTTTGCCACCCTTCCCCCTTAAAAACAAAATCTTTCCACTCTTGCGTCTGGAAAAGAAAAAAGAGTTCACATGCATGCACAAACTCACACAGAAGCCAAGGAACAGCTATCAACATCATGGTGGGCAGCCTCCATGCCTTTCTGTGCATACAGGAACACCCAGCCAAGGATGTTATGGGGTTGGTTTTTTTTAGGAGGCTAGGACACCTGGAAAAGCTGCATATTGCTGATCACCAGATGATGATGTGTGGAATGAAAGGAAGGGAAGGACACTCACAAACATCCCTCAACTATCTCAAAGGTAAGGCAAGTGGAAGAAAACTCCCACACCCCACACATGAGAATTTCACTTAATTTTTCTTGGATATTTTGCATAGCCAAAAAAATATTTCTTGGATATATTGAATCATTGATACAAGCCTTCAGTGGCAGAGGAAGGGGATGTGGTGGGGGCAGGCCACCCCGGATGTCATCACTGAGGGGGGTGACAAAATGCCGGGTGACACCACGGGGCCACACATTTCTCCTGGGAGAGACGCGGTGGCTTGGGTGCGTGCAGGCTCCGCTCTGCCCAAATGGTCCGCCTGCTGCCTCCCCCCCCCAGCTGAGTGGGAGGAGGCAGACAGACTCTGGAGGCCCTGCGCACCACCTCAGGTGCCTGAGCAGCTTCCTCCGCTGCTGCCAGCCACCACAAAGCTAGGATTAGGAGGAAGGGCTTCTGGGGGGGGGGCAAAGCACCCCCCACAATTTCAAACCAAGAAACCTGTGCTCATACAGCTCAGCCCTAAAATCCATGATCACTGAAAAATTAAACTTCTGTCCAATGCCATTCTAGTTCAGACTCAGGTCTTTTGGCAAAGCTGTGTTTGGAAACCTACAAGATCCACTCCACAAGAATGCCCAGGGCATCTCCGCACATTCAAAAGAGCCAGTAGAGACTACAGTGTTGGACATAGACTTAGAGCAGTGATGGGCAACCTTTTGAGCTTGGTGTGTCAAAATCCGCCAAAAAACCGAGCATAACTCGGGTGGTGTGTCACTTCGAGAAAAAAACCATAATTTCGCAATATTTATAGTTTAAATAACAAAAATGTATAATTGTAATATATAACTGTATTAACAAGGATGCACAACAGTAATAGTGGTGAAATGGAGTCTACACTATGCTGCAGGATGGCGTTCCTTATGTAAATTAAGATGGCTGCCGCTATTTCTAATGGGGGGAAACGGCACTTATAGCACAGGCCCTTGCCTCTCCCAGCCTCCCCCTCACTTATCTCAGTAATGATGGTCAATTAGAAATCAATGGCACCCTAGAACAGTAGATTGGATGATGGTTGCTGTGGTTATGTGGTTGGTGGTAATGGCGATCACAAGGCCCTGAGAGATGCGTCCCCTGCGGCATTCTGCTGCACTCTGTTCCGCCGGCCGGAAGTGAGGTCAAAGATCCCCTAATGGCCTAACCGGAAGTCCCAGAACTAGACACTCTGTTGTTTGGGCCTACAGACCTCCGGCACAGAGTGTCTACACTACAGCAAATGTTTCATCCTCGGCTACTGCACCTGGCCGTGCAGTAGCCGAGGATGAAACGTCCTTTTCGGCATGCGGCCCCATACTTCTCTGTATGCGGCTGCATGCGGCCATGTGTCATCGAAAATGGTTATGCGTGTCAGTGCTGACACGCATGTCATAGGTTCGCCATCACTGACTTAGAGTGATCCAGGTTCAAATTCCTTCCATGATGCTCACTAAGCAACGTTGGGCCAGTCCACAGAAAAATCCACAGTTCTCATGATAAAAGGGCTCAATAACAAGAAGTTATGGAACAGTTATTTATCTGTCTACCACCTTCCACAGACATGTATCAAGGGGATGTACAAAATCCAATAAAAGTGGCTACCCCCCCAGTTAAAAGCAACTCACTCACCCACCCACCTACCCACCCACACCCACATCATCAGATAAAAGTTAAAAAAAATACAAAAGAGACACTCATGTTAGAGATCTAGCCATCCAGCTGGGAAACCTTTGCAAAACAAAACAAAATGCTTTCAGTTGTTTCCGGAAGGTAAAGAGAGTAGACAACTGTTATATCTCAAGAGAAATGCAATTCCACAGAACAGGGGCAGTCACACAAAAAGCCCTGCTCTGAGTTCCTGTGGAGCATGTTTCTGATGTATTTGGAACTTGATGGAGAAGCGCTCCCACAAACCACAATGGCCTACTGGGTATAAGGTCTTTTATGTTAGTACCAGTCACCATACCCTCCAACATTTCTCCAGTGAAAATGGGGACATCCTAAGGAAAACTGGGACATTCCGGGATCAAATCAGAAACCGGGATGGCTTCTCTAAATCAGGGATGTCCTTGGAAAATAGAGACACTTGGAGGGTCTGCAGTTACATGCATGATAGTGTAGCCATCCCCACTGATGCAATGAAGGCTTTTTTTTTAGTATGCAATGAATTGGGCTGAAAAGACAACAGGGAATCAGCACAGACTCAGATACATTGGTGTAATGTGCTCCTGGAGATTCACACCTCTAAGGAGAAGAATTGCGTCCTTAGAAGATTCCAAATGGTCTTGAAAGGTGACCATATGTAGCACGCTTTGTGAAGTCAGCATGAAGCAGAGAAAGCACAAATTAGTGCTGTGTGTCCCTTGGCCACTGCAAAAGTAAGGTAAGCTCAACAGAAATGCTGCACCCCACCCAAGTGAATCTTCACCAACATTTTCTCTCTTATTTCCCAATGTTTAAATCAGTTTATTTTCTTATTAACTGATGGAGAATGGTTAAAAAATAAAATAAAATGCAGGATGATTAAAAAAAATTTTTTTTTTTGGTACAGCACTAGCATGAATGGCAGTTGCAAGGTCACCATGACAGCTAATAATTTTCCAATCTCTGACACTAGCTTCCTGTTTGGCTTTGAGACATCTCCTTAATCCTTCTTTATCACAGTTGTCCTGATAACAACTTTCTTGCCTCTTGAGAGTGCTTTGAAGATTTATTGGGTACTGGTCTGATAGTGCTTTGAAGGCAAGAGCTCTATACACAAACTCTCGGGCTGGATCTGTAATCTGAAGGAACGCTTCTAAAAGGAAAATTTATTTCCCCCAGCAATGCAACTGGTAAAAAAATATCAATAAATATATTAACATTCAAATGCTGCTTTGTTCTATTTCCATTATACTTAAAGCTCAGCTCAATAGCTGAATTCACACCATATAATTAAAGCACTATGATATCACTTCAAACAATCATGGCTTTCCCCAAAGAATTCTGGAAGCTGTAGTTTGTTAAGGGTGTTGTTGACAGCTGTTAGGGGACCCCTATTTCCCTCCCAGAGATATAGTTCCCTGGGAAGTGGGATTGAATGTTAAACTACTCCTCAGAACTGTAGCTCTAGAAGAGAAACATGGGGTCTCCTAACAATCTTCAGCAACTACAGCTCCCAATATTCCTTGGTGTATAGGAATGCAGCCTTAATGACTGAGCACCTCAGGACCAGTTTTAGGAAGTATGCAAGTAATGACTGCAGTGCAGGGGGAACTTGAAGGTGATTCATCATGGATCAAAACATCATAGGGAGCACTCTTGTATCTTCTCATATTACCTCAAGTACCAGTCATCAAGGGTTGTGAAATCAAGTGATCCAGTTGTACTTGTTAACTGATCCTTGATAAGTCTCCAATACATGTTTGAAAAGTAGTGTGTGCTTGGGTTGGCATAAAATCAGTGATTACTTTAGTAGGGCTCCCCACCTCCAGCAATGAAACTGATTGACAGGAGATTCAGGACAGACAAGCACTTCCTCTCACATAATTTAACTGCTTTGTGGAACTTATTTCCACAACATGTGATAGCCTTTAGTTCAGACCAGGGTTGGGGAACCTATACTTCTCCAGAGGTAACTGGACTATCAGCCACAGCTACCATGTGGGTGATGGGAGTTGTAGTCCAACAACCCTGGCTTAAATGACTTTAAGGAAGACAGTTAAATTCATGAAAGCCAACTGATGACTACAAGTCATGATGGTACTATGCAACCACCACAGTCATCATCACACTGCAACATTTGGGTGAACAAGGCCCAGTGTTGAGGCTGATTGCACATTCAGCCTCAATTATGAAGTAGTGATGAGAGGATTTCCTCCATTTTATTATTCTGTTCTTCCTCTGGTTCATTATGAGCTATGTTCCACTCTTCCTGAATTCCAGTTTAACCAGGAGAATATGTAAAACCACTTTAAGAGTTGGAGCATATGTATGGTGCTGCAGCGTCTAGTTGCTTCAGTTAAACTCTTGCATCTTTTCTCTCTGCATCTCTGTCGGGTACCTTGTCAGCTCTGTATGCTTATATTTGGACATCGTTGAACTCTAACTACTGTTTTGAGAACAGAAGAAGATCCAAAGAAAGGTGGTTTTAAAACCTGTATACATAGACATCAGCACTGACGTTGAAATTACATGCTATATTCTTAGGTGTTATTTACTTCCCTTTTGGGAAAACTCCATGCAAAACCTCTTTCATGTTCCTGAAATAAAAGCTTGTTAACTCTATACTTAACCTGTCCAAAATGGAATGGTGACTTCTACAAAGGCCGGGGAAGGTTCTAATCTATAATTTGCAGGAAATAAGGCTGGTTCCGTGTTGTGCTTTGCAAGAAACTTCATTACTCCACTGCATTCAGAAGCTGCCCTTTATGTCAGAAATACTTGTGTTGGAACATAAATAAACCTGATCTACATTTTAAAAACATTTTTTCAAAAGGTCTTCCATGGTATATGAAAAAGATCTTTCCCAGCTTCCTCTTCTACAGTGCCTGAAATATTGAAGAGTAATTGGTAACCAAGACTGCAATCCTAGTGCCTACTTGGTTGAGAGTAAGCGTCATTAAACTCAAAGGGGCTTACTTCTGAGTAAACACTTGTAGGACTGCCTGATTAAGCTGGTTCCCAAATGTGATGTTCACTTGCAGTGGTGGCTGGTGTCCATTGGGACTGGTGGAAAGGAAGGCAAAGATATAGTATTCATGGGTGGAGCCAGCTAATTTTAGCTTTGTCCCTATCCTTCTCCTTGCTGAGGTCTACAAGAGCAACATTGAAATTGAGGAGGAAGCTAACAGCCAGCGCCATTGCCTGAACTGGATGTAAGTAAGAAGGAAGTCAGGTGAGGGCTGGCTCGGAGCAGACTGTGATTGTTGGGGGTGCAGAGCTCCATTTGCCTTTACGGACCAAGCTCCAGCTTATATTTACCTATTGTACTTTATATGATGGCTGCCTACTGAATACTTTATCTTGGAAAGTATTGCCTTTGTGGTGACATCAGATGACAGAAAAGCCCTCGTTGCAGTGGTAGAACTGTAATGGTTCAGTCACACAGATGCAATTAATAAGAGCATAAGAGAAGCCCTGCTGGACTAGACCAGTAGGTCTCTCTAGTCCACCATGTTGTTCCCAGATGCCTCTTGGAAGCCCTTGAGCAGGACACATCATGACACTATTGTGACCAGATGTTAAGAGCTACTGGGGATAGAGCAGGTGTGGGGAACCTTTGGACCTCCAGATGCTGCTGCTTATTGGGTATGATGGGAGTTATAGTTCAGCAATTTCTAGAGGGCCAAAGGCTCCCCACACCTGCCATAGCTCAAGGGACCCTTAGTACATTACAGCTTTGTGCAAACTGAACTGAGCCACCCAAACTTCCATTTGGAATGTCTTCCTGCATGGCAAATTGTCCTCAGATCCATACTGGCCCTGTAAAAAGGTAAAGGGACCCCTGACCATTAGGTCCAGTCGTGGACGACTCTGGGGTTGCGGCGCTCATCTTGCTTTACTGGCCGAGGGAGCCGGCGTACAGCTTCCGGGTCATGTGGCTAGCATGACAAAGCCGCTTCTGGCGAAACCAGGGCAGCACACAGAAACGGCATTTACCTTCCCATCGGAGCGGTACCTACTTATCTACTTGCACTTTGATGTGCTTTCAAACTGCTAGGTTGACAGGAGCTGGGACCGAGCAATGGGAGCTCACCCCATCGCGGGGATTGGAACCGTCGACCTTCTGATCAGCAAGCCCTAGGCTCTGTGGTTTAACCCACAGCACCACCCACGTCCCCATACTGGCCCTGTACACTTACCCTATACAATGGGTCCTCCTAGACAGGAAACACTATCAAAAGGCCTCATGTTTAGACTGGGACTTGGCTCATGCAACAGTGATATTTTGGGCTCTGATGCCTTTCTGTATTCTTCTGGATCCTGGTATGACCACCGGACTCTTAGAAGCTCTCTATGGTGATTCACAAAGGCATACATGATTCTAATGAAAGCTTGTCCAGGGAACACCAGGTTTCATTAAAAAAAGATGATGCTTCTAGCTTTCAAGGGACAATGTTTGCTTATATGAAAAGACATCCCGATGAACCCATTTCATAAACAAAATATTCCTAATACTTTACATCAGAGTGGTTTCCAACCTGCTCAACACATGGCTGAAGGACATTACTTATCTTTCAAAGTGCATTTTAAGGGCATAGTTTAATTGCACAGAGTGATGGCTTGGACCAGGCACTCCATATGGACTGGAAAAATGCTCTTTTAGAACATGTCCCAGCAGGGGCGTAGCAATGGGGGGGACGGGTCGCCACGGGTTCCACCCCAGAGGGGGGTGACACTTTTTTTTAAAAAAAAATTTTTTAATTTTTTTTTTACTTCATTGAAAAAAAGAGATAATAGACACACACACACAACCCCCCCACACCTCACAAAGTGGCACCATCAGAGGGGGGGGTGACACTTCTTAATTTTTTTAATTTTTTTAATTTTTATCATTTTATTATTATTATTTTTTATTTTAACTTTATTGAAAAAAAGAGGTAATAGACACACACACACAAAACCCCCCACACCTCGCAAAGTGGCACCATCAGAGGGGGGTGACACTTTTTAATTTTTTTAATTTTTTTAAAAAATTAAAGTGTGGGGGGGGTGACAAAAAAAAATCCGCCCCGGGTACCACCTGGGCTTGCTACGCCTCTGTGTCCCAGAAACTACCGCTGCACATTGTAGAGATAACTCATAATTGCACTTTCCAGAAACTGTTGAATTCCAGCTCCCACCAACCCTGACCACTGACCATGCAGACTGATGGAAGTTGAATTCTAAAATATGGAGGGCACCATTATGGTTACCCTTGTTGTAGTGTATTCTGGAGCACACACTTAATTTGTTTGGGGTACTTAGCCTAGTCTATTATAACTATTTGGTCACCACCTAGAGTTGGGTAGGGTAACTTGTAACCTTGAGGCTTTGTTGGACTACAACTTCCATCATTCTAGCTGGCCATTCTGGCTGAGGCTGATGGAAGCTGGAGTTCAACAAGACTGGGAAGCTCCAGCTTCTGTAGCCCTGATCTAGATTATGCAACACACAGGGCATGCACAGTCGACAGCAGTTTTGCAGACAACCAAGCAATACATAAAGGGTTTCTCCAGAGTAAAGCAATTGAAAACTATTGCTTTGTGTTCAGGGCATTTCTTTCTTTTGTATGGGATCTGCAATAGGGAGCCAAACAGTTTAATTACGGGAGAAAAGCCCTTTTTTTGTCAAGCAACCAAAGCCATTTTCAGATAGTTTTGCACTTGAACATGGCGACCTTTTGCTCCATAAGGCTGTTGTGTAAATGCAACATTTGTTGCCTATTATAAACAGGGATGCTCAAGTGGTGAAGTAGGCACTCTGGAACATTTCACAGATAACACACTTTTTTCTGAAGAAAAAAATATCCCTCTCTGATCTGTTAATCATGCATCACAAATTGGTCTGGAAATTGTCTACCTAGATATTGGCTGAAGGCATCCAGTACTCCCCCCCCTTTTTAATGGCAAACACATTTCAGGAGAGCTTTGGCAGGGGCTTTAAAAAGCAAACACTATTTTACTTGGAAAATATTAATAACCTTTATGACACCTGCCTTTTGATCTTAAGAGAATCATTAGACAGCTTCCACGGCTGAAGCCTTTGCGGTGCCTTCTGAGCAACAAAAGAGATTAATAGATGATCAGAGAGTTTCTTCAGCTCAGCTAGCTGAGCAGCGGATAAGGATGGAAAGAGGCTACAGGTGTTTCTCAGGGCTTTTGAATGCACCGATGGAAAAGCTTCCTCCGGCCTTCCACACACTTGCTTTCGGCACATGTCAAGACTTGCACCTGCAGCACCTCCTGAATTTCGACCTAAAAGGCAGCAGATTCAGCTCATGTACTGTAAGAACCCTGCTGGATCAGAAAAAAGGCCTAGCTAATGTACTTGCTTAGTTCTTTTCTTGTATTTGTATTCTTCCATCATAAAACCCAAGACTGCATAGAAGTGGTCCCTAGAGATGCACCCACCCTGGCACTGATCAGACCCAGACTTGATGAGCACTAGGAAGGTAGTGGCCTCATGTGCTTTCAAACCATGTCCTGGGACCTATTCTGTTTTCCACAAAAGGCAATCAGATGCCTATCAAAAGCCCTAAGCAGAACATGAATATGAACATATGAACACAAGAAGAGCCCTGCTGGATCAGCTCAAAGACCCATCTAGTCCAGCATCCTGTTCTCACAGTAGCCAAGCCTGCAAGCAGGACCTTATAGCCATAGCATGCCACCCTCCTGCAAATGCAGGAGCTTCAGCTTTTTGCCCCCAGCATCTGACGTTCAGTGGTATACCACCTCTGATCCATGACTAATAGCCACCATTGGCCTTGTCCTCCAAAGCAACTGACCAACCAATGGAATGAGCTGTAGGAAAGACTCCGGCCAAAGGAAGGAAGGGAGACAACTCAATGTACCTTCTGTCTTTTCCCCAGTAGGTTACAACAGGTAAGATGATACACTTTGGCCTCTGCAAAAGCTTCCATGATAGACTTGCTTCCTGGTCTTGACTTGTAAGGAGACTTGGGTCACATCTACACCATGCATTAAAATATGTCTTCTCCTCAAATATTCCATCAACTGTAGTTTAATCTGCACAGAGCTACAGTTGCCAGCACCTTTAGTAAACCAAAGTTCCCAGAATTATTTGGGGGAAGCCATGTGCTTCAATTGTGTGGTGTAGATGTGGCCTTGGTCCCACTTTCATTCCTTCTTGGCTTTGGCAGGGGCTGGGTCAACCAGAACCCAGGTTCCAAGTCTTTTGCACTCCCCTCCAAAGTCCCATGGTGGATGCATCATTCTATCATTCTGCTCCTCTTCTTTATCGTCTCTGGCATACCATTATAGAACGTTATGCAGCAGATTTGCTCACTAGTATACGTCAGGAGTAGCCATTTTGATGCCCTCCAGATATTGTTGGACTACAAATCACTTCAGCCCCAGCCAAAATGTAGACAACCCTGAGCTAGATGGACCAGTGGTCTGATTCAATGCAAAACACCTTCCTATGTTTAGAATATAGAATATATTTATTGTCATTGTCCCCTTCAGGAACAACGAAATTACTTTCTATATTCACCTAGGTCAGGATTGACTACAACATGAATGGGGGTACTGATTCTGGCCATTGGGTCAGATCCTTATCTCCCTTACCCCACTGTGGGTGAATTTGACTGGTGGGTGGGGCACAATAACCTCAGCCAAAGAGACATTTTGAAGCCCCCCACAACCAGTTGATTGCTGGGACTTCAAAGCAGGGCTCCCCTCACAGAGAGCTCTGCACTGTGTTTTGAAGTGCTACCAGTTGTTGGTGCTTCAAGAAGTCCCTTTTTTTGCCCGGTCATCTTTTTACCTGCCCACATCTGACGTCATTAGCAGTCTACACTGACTGGCAGTGGCTCCCCAGGGTTTCAGACAGGGGACATTCCAAACTCTACCTAGAGATGCTGGGGATTGAACCTGGACCCTTCAGAATGCAAAGCTGATGTGCTGCTGCTGAGCTATGGCCCTTCCCATTGCTTAAGGATAACACAGATTCCCTTTAATACTCTCCATGTTCTGAAAACTTGGCAGAACGCCATTTAACACCCCCCTCTAGCCAAACGGAAACACCAAGCAATAAATACAGAATTCTTAAATGGGAGGGGAAATGGTGGGATTAGATTTGGTTCTGCAGACTCCAAGCCCAATGATCTGCTACTAAGCTACAGACGAGTTGTTCCAGCTGCTCAGACCGGTGCGTCTCCTTATTCCCTCCTGCGATTCTACACATGCAACACTTTGTCTTGTTGTCACACACAAAGAGGGGGAATCACTCAGGGAATTGGATTGAAGCCACATGTTAAATTGCTTGTGCAGCTTCTGTTATTGGGGCATCAGGCCTTGCCTGCTTCCCGTGATGGGGACATCTCAATCCAATCAGACATGTTCTTCATGATAGCGGTTTCAATCCAATTCAAAAGAAGAAGAAGGTGGTGGGGTGGGGGTGGGGGAAGAGAAGAGAATGAATGAGAAGACAGATTTCATATATTTTTCCCATTTGCCTATGTCACAGGTTCAACTGTTTCCCTTAAACACCCCCACCCCCTTCAACACATTTCCTGCAGAAGAACATGGTGTTATTCAGACACAGGAGCATGGGAAGTTGTCTTCTACTTAGTCAGACCATTGGCGTATCTGTTCAGTATTGTCTACACAATAGGTGGAGTGTCTGTTTCAGACAAAGGGCCACATTTCTTCATAGGCAACCTTCCAGGGGCCACATGCCAGTGGAAGGTGGAGAAAGCAGCAATATCAAAAGTGGGTGGAACAATTATTATTATTCATTTCATTTCTATACCACTTTATATTTTAAATAAAAAAAACCCATCAAATCAGTTTACAACATATTAAAAGATCGGAAGATATCAGTATGATATGTTATTGCCATCAGGAACTGTGCTTTGCAATTTTTTAATATGATGATTAAATCACAGTTTTATTACATATAATGTTATGTTACTTTACAGCCAGTTACGTGTGTGTTGTAGTGTTGTAAGTGAAGTTGACTAAAGCAATACCTTAAACATTTCAAAAGAAAACATGACTAAAAGGAAGTCAGTGCACTTTTATAACAGCATAATCAACAAGAGAATAAACATTGTCATAAGCATAGAGCATATCTGCTACTGTTGCTTCCAATCCTGCCAATGGTGGTTCATGGTGGTCGGCAGCTGTGGAAGCTCAGGCTCGATGACCTGGGTCTGCACTAAAAGACAGCCAAGATGGTCTCTGGCCTCTTCAGCAGCCTCAGTTTTGGGTAGCTGGAGTCAGTCAGGGCCCTGTCCTCCCAGGGAAGGTGGAAAAAGGCCTGCAAGGCAGGGAGCAGGTCTTCTAGGACTTTTATTAATGGATGCATTTATTCATCTATCACATTACTATCAAATCTTTCCTCCAAGGAGCTCTAGGTGGCATAAATATGTCTCCTCCTCATTTTTGTCCTCACAACAACCCTGTGAGGTAGGTTAGGCTGTGAGGAAGCATCTGGTCCAAGGGGATTTGAACCCTGGTCTCACAAGTTCTAGTCCACAACTCTAACCACTATATCACTATATTGGCTCTCTTGTTGATGTTGGTTCTTCACCCTCACTAAAAGATGAGATGGAACCCTTAATTTTAGGTTCCCACCCTCATGACTTTGATAAATGAGGTTTTAGGGCACATTCGACTGTATCCAGTGGGGGTTCTACTCTGAGTAGACCCATTGAAATTTATGGATATGAACTAACTTTTATCTCTTCATTTCAATGGGTTTATCCAAGCAGAACTTAGTTGGCAGCAACTCCTTGCCCTTCCTCTTTTAAGATGCATCACACAACTTCTTACATTAATATAGGTTTTTTATATGGTGATGATTTGAACTTTCTTAAAGAAAAGAAAATGTGGGGAAGATATGCAACAAACATCTGCCCCTGTAGATTTTTTTTTTAAAAAAATGATTATTTTTACCTTGGAATGAGGTCCGTTTGGTGGATTTCAATTCAGGAAGAAAAAGAGCCTCGGCTGGATCTATGGACTGTTTCATGTAAGAGTCCATCAATATTTCATACTATTATTGTCTCTGCCTCCTCTTAGTTTCTTTGTTATCTTGCACAATGAGGAGGGCAGGGAGCTGCAATAAGATACATCAGTGGGAGAGTGTGAAGCGATGCTTCAGTAGCAGGGCGTTAGGCTTCTGATGCCAACAAGCCTCTCGACCTTGACCTCCTTTAAGTGTGTCCTCCCCTTGGAGCCGTATAATTAGAATATAGATCTTTCTTCTTGTTGTACTGTGAATGAGGAAGGGGGACAGCTTGAAAAAGGAAGCTGGCATAAGAACCAACAGGGAGGGGTGAAATTGCAAATTTCAGTTTCTCTCTGCTTCTCAGTTTTTCCAGTCTTGAGTTCAGCCAGCATAATTCTGCACAAATTTTGCTTTTTTTTAAAAAAGGAACTGTACACCCACAAGAATCTAGCAACAATTTAGTGCACATCTATTTTAATATACACCTCTAGTAAACATATTTTGGCAAGCGGTTTTCCTTATATTTCATACATTTTGTACGTTATTTGCACTTTTAGCCACTTTCCCACGTGCTCCCCTTCATTTTTCTCTCCATTGCTAAATTAGACCAATGACCCATCTAATCCAGTATCCTGTATGCATGGTGGCCAAACAGATGACCACAAAAAAGGACATCAGTGCAACAGCAATATTTCCATTTGCGATCCTCAGGAAATGGTCTTCAAAGGCAAATACTCTCAGACACTGGAGGCAGTATATACAGCCATCATGGTTAGTAGTTGCTTATTTGAATAAAGAGGATATCATTCTTAAATAAGATTCAGGACAATCTCAAGTTCATCCTCACAGATTCCAGGGAGGTGTGCAGCAACAACAAAGCACAATGTAATAAACCATCACATCAACACCACACATTCTTCATAGTAAGGTAACTGAGAAGCAACATAGCTACACAATTATAAAGCAGGCAGAGACAGTAGATTCCTGGATGGAGAGATATGTTTTGAGCTGGTGCTGAAAAATAGTAAAGTTGGTGCCAGTCAAACTGCCTTAGGGAGGGTGTTCCAGAATTGGGGTGCTACCACAGAAGAGGCCCAACAAAAAATATCAGATCTTTTATTACCAAAATATCAGAATATTTTCCAATCCCGACAATCTCACTGACCTATTTAAGGTTCACCCTAGTTAAAATTTACCACTTTAACATTAAAAAACACATTAAAAGCTTCTAATAACACTCACTATATCAGTAGAGTAATAAGCTTTCCCAAACTGGCCACAGCCATGAGATGATTGACCCAGCCAGTAAATCGGTGCCCTTGGCTTTACCTCTGCACGTCAATCAATTACAGTCGTCAATCATGCCCAAGTACTGCCTGCCTCAGCAGGTCTTACTGCTTAATCATATAACTGTTGAGCTAATACCATTCATATTTCTGGCCTTAAAAAACTCCTCTAGGAATTCTCATCCATTATGGCATCAAAATTAACGAGATCTTAAAGTGTGCACTATAGCACTTGCAACTTAATACTCTGCTAAATGGAAAACATCAAAATTGAGCATAATTTATCACTATTTACATTTGCTTGTTAATTAGCAGTTCTTAGGAATGATCAAGTAGTTGAGAATAAAGAATTTTCTTCTTTTCATGGCCAAGTTCATGGATGGGAGCGGATGTACCCTCCTAAGTGTTTACCTGGGAGCAAGTTTGCCTATCAAACTTAAGGGAGCACTGAGCCCCAAATCATTTGCAAAAATGTGTATATTAATCAAAACTACATATGAAACTGCATGATGGGAGAAATTTGCACTTAATTGCTGCAGGAATGTGGAGAACTGAATCTGGGGGGGAAAAAAAGGAGAAACACAACGAAGCTAAGATTGACAGATTCATCCATCCCTAAATCCTATATTTACTTCTCAGTAGACACAGATTGGATTGCCCTGTAAAACACAGAAATGATCCCCTCCCCAGTAAAGTGTGATGTATCTATGTACCTCAACAAAAGCAGAAGATAGGGAACAAACTGCATTAGCTCTAGAGACGACTTTATGAAAATACCAGAGAAGTGTGGTTTTGGAAGCAAATCTATATTGTTAGTCACTCAGTGAGAACGATGTAGACAAAACATTATTAATGCTAACTATGTCTGGATTGCACATTCAACCAAGATAGGAGTCAACATGTTTGGTAACATCAAAGGGAACCTGATACCTGAAAGTATAAGAAGATTAACGTTTACAGTGATCTGTAGGTTTGGCTGTTCCAGGGAGACTAACAGACACAGCCAGGAGGGACACTTAGTTATAAATTGGCACGGGAATCCTCTCATGTGCTTAACAAAATCTGGCACTGTATATAAACTCATATTTGAGGCCTTTTCTTTTAAAACCCCCTACTACAAGCAGCAGAGAAACGTGGTCTATAATGCTAACAGACAAAACAGAGTGAAACGTGAGCTGTTAAGGCTTGCCTAAGTTAGACGGGTACACCCCACGGCATGAAAATGTGTCAGGGTTTCTGAAAGAGGGAAGGGGTGGGTGAGTGAAGGAAGCATATAGCCAGTGTTTGCCATTCCTTTCAAAAATAAAGTTTTTTGTGGGGGACTTCGAATAAGGAAACCGCTTTAGGACTTCAGCTCCTGTAATGTGACTTTCAAGGATTTTCCAGGAGATTCTGCTATTGATGATGTGTTCTGCTTTTATGATGCGTTCAGGAACATTTTGCACTCCTGATGGTATTGGGGTGGTTATACACAATCCTGTTTTCAAAACAATTTGTGGCCGCAAAAGTTTTGCAGTGGACATACCACTTCGGGGCATGTCCTATAACATCCTGCTGCAATCCTGTCACTTTTTATACCAACGAATGTTCCAGGTTTTTCTTTGTGTCCTGCTTTTGCTGTGCCATAGTTCAATAGCTCCCCTCCAGATGGCAATAAGGCAGAAACACCAGAGAAGCATCTCAGAACAGCTAATAATGCGCAGACGGTCCAGTATAAATCCATCACTCATGCACTATCATTGCATCAATGATATGTTGCAGAAAATATGTGCAAAAATCCCCCAGTCTGTAGAAGCCCTTACACAGCAATTCTGTAGACACTTTACACTGGAGTAAGTCCCATTGAATGGAATGGGGCTTTCTTCACAGTAAGATGATGAAGAAGAAGAGGAGTTTGGATCTGATATCCCGCTTTATCACTACCTGAAGGAGTCTCAAAGCGGCCAACATTCTCCTTTCCCTTCCTCCCCCACAACAAACACTCTGTGAGGTGAGTGGGGCTGAGAGACTTCAGAGAAGTGTGACTAGCCCAAGGTCACCCAGCAGCTGCATGTGGAGGAGCGGAGATGCAAACCCGCTTCACCAGATTACGTGTCTACTGCTCTTAACCACTACACCACACTGGCTTTCTAAGATAGTGCCGTTATGACCTACCTAGCTGTAGCCCACAGCTAGTTACTTGATCAGTAGATTTCAGAATGATTTGTCATTAATTAGCAAGTATTTCTGATGTGAAATGGTCAAACAGTAGCAGCAACTATGGCTGTGCAAACACTATATCTTTAAAGCATATTTGAAGCACAATCTTTCCCCTTAATGAATTCTGTAGTTTGTTAAGAGTTGCTGGGCAAACTACAGTGCCCACAACCCTTTGAGATAAAGGCTATGTTTCAAATGCATTTTAAAATCCCAGTACGCTTCCGAGCACAATTCAAAGTGTTGGTGCTGACCTTTAAAGCCCTAAACGGCCCCCATCGTTCAGCCCGCACACTGAGATCCAGCGCTGAGGGCCTTCTGGCAGTTCCCTCACTGCGAGAAGCAAAGCTACAGGGAACCAGGCAGAGGGCCTTCTCAGTAGTGGCGCCCGCCCTGTGGAACGCCCTCCCAGCAGAGGTTAAAGAGATAAACAACTATCTGACATTCAGAAAATACCTGAAGGCAGCCCTATTTAGGGAAGTTTTTAACCTGTGATATTTTAATGTATTTTAATATCTGTTGGAGGCCGCCCAGAGTGGCTGGGGAGACCTGGCCAGATGGGCGGGGTACAAATAAAAAAATTATTATTATTATTATTAAAGGTACAGCACATCCAGAGCCTAAATTATACTGCTGAAATTAAAAGCACTTGAGGCAAGGAGTGTAGGAGGAGGACCATGAACTTCATTCCAATCTGTTACTCTTGAACAGTGTTTGGCTTCAGGGCCTGGCTGTTGGATCCCATGGTTCTAGTAAAAAAACAACCAAACAACACACCAAAACATGAAATCTGCCCACCCCTGCGATCAGACTTATCTCTAAGTAAACATAAATAGAATCAGGCATTAACATCTAAGGTGATTGAATAAAACCAAAATGCCTTTGGGATGTGCCCTGCACTCAGTAACTCCAAATAAATGGAAAAACACAGTGCCAAGTTTCCTCTCCCATCCCCCACTCACCTCCTTCTTGAGGAATGATATATAGATCTTTTTAAAAAAACTATAAAGATGGAGCCAATCTGCTCCCACATGTTGCTACCTACCCAATTTGGCAACACCAAAGTATAAATTGACTATAACCTTGCTTTATGAACAGCTGCTGGAAATTACCACTCTGCTCAAAGATAATTGGCAATTAGTTAAACAACACTCATTAAACTCTTTTCTCCTGGCTCTGGCTGGTGCGAGTCAATCTTCCAAAATTTAAATTAAATAAAATGTTGTGCAAACTTGTTCCCGTATCTCTCTTGCTACCTGAAGCAACTCACTAGGAAAAGTATAATTTGCATTATCCTTTGAGGCAACAATGATGGAAGACTGCTAATATCTGGGTTCTTGGCCAAAGCTGGAAGACTTGCTAGTCACAAATGCAGCCATGTTAAGGAGAGATAAGAAACAGTTTCACATGTTGAATAAGATGTCAAAGTTAATTGATCCTCTCAGAATCCCTTTGAGATAAGCTAGTATTGTATCTATTTAACACAGTGTTTTGCAAGGCTCCTATCCTCAAGGAACATTCCATATAAATTTATATGTCATATCTGAAAGGTCTGGCTATCAGCCCACTTCAACTAAGAGCATAGAGCAGGGATGGGGAAAACATGGCCCTCCAGGTGTGGCTGGACTACAACTCCCATCATCCCTGTCCATTGACCATACTGGCTGGGACTGATGGGAGTTGTAGTCCAACAGCATATGGCAGACCACATTTTCCTCATTCCAATCTTACAGTTCACCCAACACTTTTAGCCCTTTCCCCACAGGTGTAGGGAACCTTTGGCTTGCCATATGTCACTGAATTACAGCTCCCCATCAGCCCTGGCCAATGTCCAGGGATGATGGGAGTTGTAGTTCAGCAATTTCTGGAGAGCCAAAGGTTCCCACACCTGGTTTATCACAATGTCATACAACCATTCTGCAAACAAATCAGAAGGGAATAAAAATAGCTGATAAATAGCTGATAGACAATAGCTGATAATGTCTATCCTCCTCACAAACTTTGTGCGAATAAATCAGAGATGAATGCTCAATACAGCTTGTCTAGAAATCCTGTAACATCAGTGAATTTGTGTGTATGTGAAAATACCTGGAAGATTTCCACTGAACAGAGTGAAACCTTTTTGACCATTGCATTGAGATCTGCCTTGTAAGGAGACTGTAGCCCTATTCACATGTCGTGCCTGAAAAGGAAGTATCAAGCCATATATATGGTGCCTTCCTACCTTCCTTCATTGAATGGGGTAATTCCTATGATTTTATGAATGCAAGTAGAAGCCTTTGTATGGTTAGGAACCTTGCTTTATGAAGCAAACACAGGTAAATAGCTCCCCCACCCAAACCTTCCTAACTGAACATGGGATGATCAGGAACAGGAAAAGTGGAGTTGGTATGTATGCATTTTCAATAAGGGATGAAATTTCCTGATCTGATGTGATCTTTCCTTGAACTTTAACCAAAGCATAGGAAGTCAGGAAGACTACTTATCCATTGCCTAAGATTAAGATGGGCTTGCTGATATTGTATGAAGGAAAGTCCTTCCTATTACACTTCTTAAAAAAAGAAGATTGATTTCTTTTAAAAGTAAAAAAAAAGTTTTCAAAATTTCTTTATTTCGGCAATGTATATATCACTTAATTACAATGATCTCTATGTGCTGTGTGTGAAGGTCAGTAAAATGCAAATATAGGTCAATTAGCAGCTTCTGGAAGTTCAACAGGGAGGGGCTGCTGATCTGACATCAGCTGAAATTGGGCCCACAATACTCAATGCACAGCTCCTGATGGATATGAGCTTTGCTTCTGAGGCAAGGGAGACCATCAAGGAAAATGACAAACAGGTGTCAGGTGCACAGTTGACAGTCTCCCCAGCTTCCTGTGCTTAGAGAAAAGCCCGGCTAAGGATAGCATTGGGTTTTCTGAAAAGGGAGATACCCTGCAAGGCACTAGAGTTCAGACCACCAGAGAGATGCTTTGCAGAGAGAAAGAAAAGACCCTTCACAAACATTTCATGGCCATCTCAATCAGAAGGTAAGCACAACTAAACTCTGCATCCCACCCATGAGAACATCCCCACTTTTTTCTCCCCTTTGATAACTTTTGGATGCATTCCTTTTCTCATTAATTGATGGATGGTAAAAAAGAAAAGCAAGACAAGTTTTCACCACCACATTATCTCACACACTTGTACCAACATACATTGGAGGCTGCAGGGATGTATGGGGAAGGTGTGCCTCTCCAGATGTTCCTGGAATACAACTCTCACCCTCCCTGACTGTTTCACATGCTGGATGGGTCTGATGGGAGTTGTAAGTGCAACAACATCTGGAGGGCCACACGGTCTCCATCCCTGCTGTATCACCTGATTAGGGTTTCAAGTCACATCCCACAACCGGCAGTTGAACTCTTTCCTAGCCCTAGAAAGCTTTCATAGCCCTTCCTCCCTTTTTATCAGTCCTACCTGACCATTGGCCTCATGCAACATGATGCTTCTGTATGTCCCTTGCATTTTTGTAGGTCAGCTGACCACAAACCATACTGCAAAGAGGAGCATAATGGCCCATAATTGGAATGACTGTTGTGGAATGCTGTGGAGCTGCAGCAAGAACAGTGAATGCAGAGTAATGAGCTACCACATCACAACATTGTTTAAGAATACCTTTCAGCTTTTAACAGCTAGCTAATAATGTAAGCAGTGTTTTTATTTGAAACAGGATATAAATCCATTTGTTGTAACTTAAGCTTAAGCATCCTGAACTGTCTGAAGTCTCCCCCTACTGGTTAACCAACACCATTTCCAGCATAGTTAACTATCTAGTTTACCTTGGAACATAGGGAGCGTCTTATACTGAGTCACACCATTGGTCTGTCTAGCAAAGTATTGTCAACAATGGCTAGAAGCAGTTCTCCAGGGTTTCAAGCAGTGTTCTTCCACAACTCTACTTTGAGATTCTGGTGATTGAACCTGAGTCTTTCTGCATGCAAGCAGATGCCCTGCTACTGAGCAATGACCCTAACTACAGCCATGACAACAACAACAACAACAACAACAACAACTAATATGTTGCACATCTTACTGGGTTGCCCCAGCCACTCTGGGCAGCTTCCAACAATTTATAAAACTACAGTAAACTATCAAGCATTAAAAACATTGTTATTTCCTTGACATCTGATGGAAGGACATTCCACAGGGCGGGTGCAACTACTGAGAAGGCCCTCTGCCTGGTTCCCTGTAACCTCACTTCTCACCATGAGGGAACTGCCAGAAGGCCCTCAGAATTAGATCCCAGTGTCTGGGCTGAACAACGGTGGTGAAGACACTAATTTAGGTATACAGGACTGAAACAGTTTAGGGGCTTTAAAGGTCAGCACTTTGAATTCCCCTTAAAAATAAAAATAAAAATAAAAATGAGGGTTTAGTCTCTGTAGGGACCAGAGGAGATGCCAGAGGAGATATATGAAAAATTCAAAAATCTAGCACTAAACCAGTTGTAAGAATTGCAGATAAAAAGGCAGTGCTAGGACTGCAGAATCCCATGCTTCCATGACTGGCTGTAGCCAAAAAAGCCAAAGTTCTGTACGCAGAACATATGATGCAAATCAGAGATCATCAGATGCAAATCAGAGATCAAAGTTAAGGGGTTTTGTGGACCTGTGGACCTGTGGGGGATTGCGCTCAACTCCACAAATTCAGTCACCCAACCAGTTCTCTGAACAGGACTCATGTCATTATGAAGGATCAGCCACAGATACTTTGAGAGTTTGTTATTCAGTGCACCAGCCAAATCAGTTGTAAACTGTTGGGCTTTCGGAGGATGTTGATGAGACGTGTTGATAAGTTAGAAGGGTAGGAATGCAAACAATGTGACTCTGGTGTGTGTCACCAAATGCCAAGCCACCAAGGCTAGTTTTTGGAATGGTGCCTAGTTGTTACATACCCCTTGGTTGGCCTTAATGGACTTTCATTTTAACCCATCTGTCTGCCTGTTTTCATGAGTTAGAAAACAAGCACAGTGACAATCTTACAGGATGCCCCAGTTGACACATTTGCAGCATCAATATGCCAGATCTAACCATGAGTCATGGTTCACAAGGCCGGATTTCTTGTGAGTATGAGGATGATTTACATCCTGCCTTTTACCCCAAACAAGGTGGCTCATAAAAATTAAATACTAATAAAACAAACATAGCTAAAAACATATCAAAGGTTGTTGTTAAAAAGTAGACTATATATGGAATTAAAATAATGTAAAAAAGAACTACTGAACTGCAGATACTACTTCTACTACCAGTGCTCCCAATAATAAAAATATAGCACAGCATTAAGAGCCCTTCCCTTAGAAGAAGTCAGTTCCCCAAACCCTGCTGGAATAAAAATGTCTCCACCTGCTGGCAGAAAGGCAACAAGGAGGGAGCCAGTTGAGCCTCTCTAAGAAGGGAGTTCCAAACCCAGGGAGCAGCCACCAAGAAGGCCCTCTCCCTCGTCACCACCAAGCGTGCCTGTGAATGTGGGCTGAGAAAAGGATCTCCCCTGAAGATCTCAGAACCTGTGTAGGTTCATATGGGAGAAGCAGACTCTTTTATGCCTTTTTATTCTGCTTGCTTTTACTTTTTAAATTGCATTTGTATATGTCTGATTCTGTTTTTGTTACACATTCATTATCCCACAGGAAGCTGCATTTTACCAAGTCAGACCACTGGTCCATCTAGTTCAGAACTATGCACTTTGGATGGCAGTGGTTCTACAGGGTTTCAGACAGGGAGTTTTTCCTAGTCTACTTGGAGATGCTGGGGTCTAAACTCAGGACCTTCTGCATGCAAAGCAGATGCTCTGCCACTAAGCTAAAGGTAGCTCTCTGGATGTTTTTTGGACTACAACTCTCATCATGCCTTGCTATTGGTCATCCTAGCTGAGAATCATGGGAGTTGAAGTCCAACAACATCCGGAACACTACAGGTTTCTCACCCTGGCACTAAGCTGCAGTCTTTCCCTCCTGCTTTTAGCATTTTTATTTCAAGATCCCTTGTAAGAGCTTGCCTAAAGAGAGGGGTAGCAATTAAAAACAATAAAAACAATAAAATAATATAATACAATAATGCAACATCGAAGGACCTAATTCAAGATTTAATTTGTGCTGAGGCTTATTAGAATCTGGCCCTGTGACCTTTCCTCAACTGCAGAGATTGGGGAAGAAAGAGAAGAAGATCACAATACTGAACTGTGTGAGATGCAAGGATTCAGACCTATTACCGCCTTGCATTGTGCATGAGAGCTGTCCTTTGGGATATGATATTCTGCAGCCTCACACCAGTGGAGAGGGAGCACAGCTCTTCTCACACATCCCTTAACATGCACACAATTGCTCCAGTCACTGAATGGGGCAGCTCATTCCTGCAGGAGCTCTTCATGCACAGGGGAGTACACATGGGGCTCTGGATCCAGGTGCAAATATTGAGACATTCCTTCCTCTGTGGCCTGAAGTAAGCTGTTTGACTTATGACCTCAGGTCATCAAGGGAAAGGAAGATATACGAATCCTATTATTATTATTATTATTATTATTATTATTATTATTAGTACCGTAGTAGTAGTACTAGTAGATGACAAACTCTTTAGAGCATCACAGTGTTGAGGTATGGGGACAAAAGCATTTAGCTCCAACTCACCCATGACTGTGCTCTTTTCAAGGCAAGCAGAGCAAGACAGTCTCTCTGGAAACACAGTCAAAGCCCTGTTAACAGAAACTTGAATTGTCCTTTGGAAGTGTCAAAACGGTTGACATCTATTGAGACATGACTTTCTGGCTCTGCTCTTGAACAACTCTTACAAACACACACTTGTAGTGATGGCAAAACCTTTACACGCCCTGCACATTGCTTTTTAACTTCCTTGATTTGGAAGCAAACAATGCCATTCCCCACTTGATAGCTCAAGATGTCGACGCAGACCGATTCCCTGACACCTTGCAGCGGGGAAGAGATAAACACCCTGCTGTGGAGTTGCATGACTTTACAAGTGTCTGTGATTTTGCCAAGGGATATATTTTGCCCATCTCCCATGGCAGAACGGTACCCCTCACTCACTTCTTTTAAGGGCTTTTGTGTTTTGACTTGTGACATGTGCTCTGGGCCACTCTGTCTCTTCCAGAAGTTCTTTCACCTGACATGGGAGATGAGAAGGGGAGGGGGAAGAAGAAGAAGTAGAAGAGAAGGTCAGATTGAGAGAGAGAAAAGAAATACAACCCCCACACCAAACAGCTATATGCGAAACCATTCCACTTACCTCTACTCTCTTCGGCCCAGCCATGTGTAAGGAAGGAGAGAACAATGGAGAAGTTCCAACTCAATTCTCTTGGCAAATCAGAGCCCCCTCTAGAGGAAGGCAAAGCAGTCAAGGAGGCATGTAAATGATCTCTGGCCAATAACTCCAGTCTGCTTGTGGTCTCCAAGTAGGGTCTGTGCAATCCCTTGTTCTGAACAGTAATGAATGTATGTAGTGCTATGTGCTCCACAAGCAGAGCACTGAAAGATTAGAGAGGGGAGGTTGGCCTGGGACATGTCAATATGGATCTGAGATGATCAAAGGAAGTTGTCCCTTGTGGGTTGGAGGCGGGGGGAAGGGGAGGAAGAATGTGAAGTGCTTCTTAATGTGGTTTCCCTGTATTCTCTCTTTTAAAAGGAACAGCTTCATCCTCCCTCATAATCTGTTTCCTCCATATGGCTACCCCAATAAATATTTCAAGATTTTGTTTGAAGGATACAATTTTTTAAAAATGGAGGGGTCAGGAGGGAACTGCCATCATTTGTGCAAAGTTGTAATACCCATATCATAATGCACTGTGGGCAAAAGATGTAAATACGTCTTAAGGAATACAAGTAGGTTTTTTTTTTTTTAAAAAAAATATTTGTATGTATGCCTATATTTGTTATTCCATTTTCTCACTAATCAAATCCTGAGAATTATATTTTAAAACATCTTGCTTTGTGTCTTTCACTCTCACATATGTGCAAATGTGTGTACACAAACACACAATCCGGCTCACTGAAGAACACAGAGCAATGCTACAGTCCTAACACACCTTAACACTCCTTACCTGGACAAATCTGTCAATTTCAGAATAATATAGACCAAGGCTGCAATCCTAACCCTGTTTACTTGGAAGCAGGAATGGATTCATCTCTCAATTTCATTTCTCTTCATTTCTCATTTCTTTCCAATTTTAAATTCAGTTCATGATAAAATCCTCATGAAAATTCATGAACATTTTATTGCGAATTTCTTCTAATAAACCCATTTTTTTTTTGTATGGAGATTTGACTAATATACACATTTGTACAAATCAATTCCCCTAATATAATTAATTTTTACATGTTATTTTCACTAATACATGCATTTCTATGCATATCCCCCCTTTAATATAGGCATCTATGTACATATTGTTTGGTTGTAGAACTGCATCACAAAATTCAGAGAAGTGTGAATTTGAAGGATGGCTCCATTCCAATTTGTGCATTGGTTCGAGAAGTGTGAATTTGATAGTTTCCTATTAAAATGCAAACAAAATTGAATTTCTCCTCTACCCCTGAGTGAGCCCATGGAATTCAATAGGACTTCCATGTAGCCATGGTTAGGATCGTGCTGTTAAATTCTCACATCCTTAAAAGCTTAACCATAGCTGACAAAATCTGGTCAGTTAAAAACTAGCCCATCAGTGTCAAAACAAGGTTCAGCTGCCAATCCAACTGGCTTTTGTCTGTCAAGCAGAAGTGCCACCTTCTCCTTCACCTCAAGCATCAAATTGTCTTGGGCTGGCCCTGCCTTTCACCGAGTCACACTATTCGCCAACTACTCCAGTGTTGTCTACTTTGATAGGCAGTAGCCATCCAAGATCTCAGGCAGAGGCTTTCTTTCACATCTAACTGAAATTGCTAGAGATTACACCTTGGATCTAATCTCTTAGTATTGAATTGTTTCCCTCCTCCACGTAATACCATTGATCTTGTATTGCAGAACTATTTTAAAGGAGAACATGTAATTTCGCCAGGGCTGAAGTTCACTGGCTGAGTGAATCAATCCCTGACACCTTTAGGTAGGACTGGGAATGTCCTATCTGAAACTCTTGAGAGCTACTGCATGTCAGTGCAGACAATAAGAGCTAGAGGGACCAATGGCCTGACACTGTATAGGACAGCTTCCTACATCTCAATGTTCTCTTCCCTTCCTCATTTCCACCCATGTGTAAATGTGGCAATGTAGTTTGCATGTAACTCTCTGTTTTAGCTCTGTGATCGTATAGTAGGATCAGTGCATAATAAACCTGTGATGATTTCTAGGCATATGATAGAACACGCAAAAGCCAGGAATGGTGTCCACATCACCCATGGGGCCCACATGGATCCAGAATGAAATGCTTGCAGTACTTCCATCCCCCCATCACTTTTTCAGCTGTCTATCCACAATTCACGAGGAGGCACTGTGGTTAGAAGTTCACTACAATTAGTCATTTAATGGCTGCTGTGCAAATAGGAAAAAAAATGAACAAGGGAAGGAATCAGAGCCAAAAGGCACAGAGCTGGTGGGTCAGCAGTTGGCTAATCACCTCTCAGTGCAGATGACCTATGCTGTGGACCTCAGCTGGTATAAATCAGAGTAGTTTGGCTGATTTATAGAGGCTGAAAGTTTGGCTGTTTGACTCCTATGGAACTATGCCAAGTTATAATGATCTGTAAATGTGGATACAAATGGGACTCACCAGAGGCATTGCTTCCTTTGATGTGCATCCGTGGCCCTCCTATTTAAACCAGGAATAACAATCATCAGCCTAAACCTCAGCTGAGACAGACCTTCAACCTTGGTCTTGCAGTTCTGCCTGTGCTTCTGGGACAACATGTCCTTTTCCAAACCAATCATGCTGTTCTTCAGTACACCTACTGTAGGTCTCATCAGGCCCTCCAAGACTCTGGTCCTGGCTCTCCCATTGACACTGTTCAGTTGACCAAGCAAGGGCAGAAGGTCAAAGTCCTATTAGGCTCAGCCAATCTGAGGCATCCACACTATCTACCAAGTGAACCCCTTATAAGGAAAGCTTGGAACATTTGTAGCTTTTTAGTTTAGAACATGTTGAGGAAGGTGGACATGACAGAAGTTTATAAAATTATGCATAGTGTGGAGAATCCAGCTCCACTGGATGTCCTTAAGTTCTTGTATTTTGAGGGAGGGAGAAATGCTACCTATTCACTTTCTCCACACCATGCATAATCTCACACACCTCTACCATGCCCCCCTACTCATCTTCCCCCTAAACTGCCCCCCCCAACATTGTTATGTTTCCTCATAGGGGAACTAGGATTTGAAAAGCCTAACGTGAGGAGTCAGTCTCCTTTCTAGAGTCTCAGATCGGCTTGCAGCCAAACTGCCGGCATCCTGGATTCCTGAACAGCTTTATAACAAAGTTTCCAGCTGCCTCTCGGTAGAATTCTTGAAGCCAGTCTTCACTGCCTGAGGATGGCCACTGCATGGAAATCCAGAGGTGGGTTAAATTAATCCTTGCCAGCTTGTCCATTGGAAGGAATGTGAGCCTTTTAGCAGCCAATAGCCCTTTGAGATGCTTAGTGGTCATGCTGCCATAAAGGGAGCACATCGTGAGCAAAACTCTTTCATGTGCCACTCATGGGACCAGTAGAGCTCTGGGCCGGAGTTCCTTATGGATCCCAGCTGCCATGGCACTCCTCTGTTACCACACTCCCTGATTATATTGCACTGCCATCGGTACGGTAAAACTGGAGGAGAGAACTTGGCCGACAGCTGCGTACTTAATCCTTGGTGGTATGAGGTCCTTAATTACAGTTTCATGCTCTAGTGAGAGAGAGAGAGAGAGAGAGAGAGAGAGAGAGAGAAATGCAAACAGTAGTTTAAAGTTGCCACTTCCCCCAAGAGAAATAGCAACCTCATAACCACTTATTAGCAGATACTAATTAATGCAAAGACCTAGTTGCAAGCCTGTTGCCTAGTTTGGGGATTGATGCTCCTATTAATTGGTGCATATTAATTCATGCATATTTGACTGCCCGTTACTTACTATTGGGATAGTTGGGTCAATAAAATGTGTGTGATATAAAGGGTCTTATATTGACCACATAACAATGCTAAAATGGGCTTTGATCGTTATTAAGCACTGATATAGTACTTTTAATGAATGAAGGTTTTCATGTGGATTACCACCTCTGTCCTGCTTAGCAAACTGTGTTAGGAAGGTTGCACATGTTCTCATTTTACAGATGCAAACTGAGGCATATAGATGATAGATAGATGATAGATAGATATAGATGATAGATAGATATAGATGATAGATAGATAGATAGATAGATAGATGATAGATAGATAGATAGATAGATGATAGATAGATAGATAGATAGATGATAGATAGATAGATAGATATAGATAGATAAAGAGTGTCATGACAATCCAACATTCTCAGCTGAGAGGGACTTAAATCTGTGTTTGAAGTTTAGCTTGGCATCCATTGGGTTATGAGCTTTGGAGAGAAAGCCATCTTTATCAAAATTATATTTTGTTTTGAAGAACTCTGAGGATCTCTCAGCTAGCTCCACAGAACACTTCTTGTGCTCCATAAGCGACAGGAGGTGTTATAAATGCCACTTTTCCAATGCTCAAAGTGACTTGCAAGGACAGGACACTGGATAGGGCGGAATAAAAGAACAATTGAAAATGTCTTGGTAGAAGCAACCAACACATTCATAGGAAGACAGAAAGTTCCCTTATTCCAGGGCAGACCATTGAAACATTTAGCTCAGCAGTGGCGCTCCTGGGTTTCAAGAAGGGAGTCTTTCCAAACCTACCTGGGGATGTCAGGCACAGTACCTGTAATCTTCTGCATGCAAGACAGATGCTCCACCACTAGGCATGGGTGAATCTGTTAATTTCAGTTTCACTCAGTTTCTCATTTTCTAATCTTAAATTCAGTTCTTCATATTTCCACATCAGTTCATGACTTTTTAAATTTTAAAAAATCCTTATGAAAATTCACCCGTATTTTCATATGATTTTCTCCTAATATACTCATGCCTGTATGCAATTTTGTTAATGTATACATTTTTGCAGAACAATTTTCCTTAATTTAATGCATATTTGTACGTTATTTTCATGAATATGTGCACTCATGTACATGTTACTTGGCTGAAGAATTGCATTGCACAATTCAGAACAGTGCAAATTTCAAAGGCTGGCTGTGTTTTGGTTCTTTTATTTTTTTTTTTGGAAATGAAAATTAGGTATCATTAAATGCAAACGAAATTGAATTTGTCTCATCCCTCATATACCCAGCTGATTACTATGCTCTCCAGGAGAGTACCTCCTCCAGATATCATCTCTTTACAATATACAATATAGGAACTGGGCTTTTAGTGTGATAGCACCTAGCCTTTGGAAAGCCCTCATGTTACGTATCAGATAAGCATTGTTTCTATTTTCTATTCCACACTTCTTGAAAACGTTCCTTTTTCAACAAGCCTTTTAAGTGGAGATTTTTTTTATCCCAGTCTGTATATGCATTGGATTTGGAATTAGTTGTTTTTTATATTACATTTTTAAAAATTGTTTTTGCATATGGAATTGCCTCTAATTGTTTCTGTATATGGAATTGGTTGTATTCCAGATGCTTTTATTGTGAAATTGTTCCAAACCATAAATACTTCAGTTCAGATATTTATTATTTAGGATCACATATCAGCCACGAAGTAATCAATCAATCATTTAAATTCTTTGATGAGGCAGATTACAAATTCTTTAAAATAAATAAAGCCTCACACTCATTGAAAATTAGAAGTGCCCTGAGAATGATGGTTTGTGTGTGTGCATGTTTGTGTGGTTAGGGTGTCAAACTAGAACCTGAGAGACCAGGGTACAAATTCTCACTTGGCCATGAATCTCACTGGGTGATCTTGGGCCTATCACCATCTACCTCAAAGGGTTGTTGTGGGGATTCTGTGGAAAGCCTGGAAGCCATGTACACCACCCTGAGCTCCTGGGAGGAAAGGTGGAATATAAAAGCATAAAGAATATATCCAAAACAGAACAGTGAAAAGTTTTTGTTTGTTTGTTTTCTTGTTTGCAAAGGGGAAAAAAGTTTATGAAATGTGGGGACAGCTTTTGTCACAGCACTAATGGATTTCACCCAGAGAAGAATAGAAAGATGAGACCCTCATCAACCCTGCAACATTCTGGGGATTTAGCAAGGTTATGACTTGCACAACCACATCCCTCCTCTTCGCCAGTCGAGTTGTTATCATTCTGGAAGAACCAAAACCTCCCCTTTAACCCACTGAGATCAGCAGCTTCTTAAAGCTAAAACATTTATGGGAGCCACCAAACTACAACAGCAAATGATTGGAGTTTTGATGTTTACCTTGTTGGAATGACGGCGGGGAAGCTTTTCTTGTTTCCAGCTCTTTCATCCCCCCATTTTTGCCCTAAAGCAAGAAAGAATTCAAGCTGCCTCACTCTGCCAGGACCCTTTCCTTGGCTAAGTTGACGCTGCTTTGCACATTTTTTTTATTTTTTTTAAAGCTAGCGTTGAAACTGAAGTTGCTGCAGGGGTAGGTGGCTTAGTTCATACCATCAGTAATGCTGCTACTTTTTCTTTTTTCAAATCTATACTTTGGATATAAAAGGCATTATTTTGTTCCTTTTTTGTTCTACAACCCTTTTTCAAAGCTGGCAGAAAGCAGAAGATAGCCACCCAATTGATTGAGACCTCAACGCAACGTGCCTTAGTGGTATTATTTTCAACCAAGAATGTCAATACAACTCCTTAAAGAGACGTCGACGGTATTAGCTTTAGTGACTGCCTTTGCAGAGATTTCTTTCAGGTTGACTTAAATGTCAGATGTCATTAATGCTGGATGTTCAGACAGTCCTCCGGTGTAAGCATCTTCTGCAGCGGAGGGTGAAAGGGTCACAGGTAAGCACAGCCACAAAGAGAAATAAAGCACATTCTGCCATACGTTATGTAGGCAGCAAATGGTACCAGAGGAAAAAGCTGGATGCAATGTGTGTCGAGATACAGGAATTCACCTTAGTGACATATCAAGATACAACAGTGGATCTTGAAACTTGTAGCTAACATAGTCTGCTTCCTGTTAAAATTTCTTTCTTTCATATATATATATATATATATATATATATATATATATATATATAGTCAAAGAAGAAGAAGAGAGGAAGTCAGACTTCCAAGTTCAAAACCCTGTGTGCGTCTTTGAGGATGAGAAAAATGAACTATTGATCAGGCAATTGACAAATGCAATAGAAATTTTATATGGCTCAAGAGAGACCCCTGAATAATTTAGAAGTGTGCCAAATATGAGTGACGGCCAGCAGTGGGGGGGTATTGATTACTTTAAAAAAACCCTGAGAAAGGCCCCGTGCTGTGGGCTGGGAGGATAAAGCAGAATGCCAGCAAATAGAAAGGAGAAAACAGGAGCAAAGCCATTAAGGACGTCGTGCTACCAGACACTGCCAGACGTGGAAGTTGGAGAGACAGTCAGGTGGGGCGTCCCTGCTCTCTCCCCCTTCCCAATCAATAATAGCATGTCAAAACATAAAATGCAGGCTTTTGCTCTTAACTAAAATGTGTCTTAAGATTTTTTAAAAGCATTGATTCAAGATGGATCAATGAAGATCCAGGGATGGATATATATATATATATATATATATATATATATATATATATATATATGCACACAAAAAGGGGGTAATACGACTTGGTACATCCTTGTGCCGCCAAAGAGCCTTCCAAGACCTCATTATGAATGTCCTGTTTATATTAAGAATCTTTTTGGCAGGGGAGGTTAAAAAGAGTCAGGTCAAGGAGCTTGGCATTGTTTCAGATGGGAAGTCAGAAAGATCAGTGGTGAGCGGGGAGGCAGAATTGGTTTAGAAGATGATGAGAAAAGGGCTTGATCTTGGACCTTTCTGTGATTTGATTATAATATGCATTTGAGCATCTTAGAATATCAGGAGATGCCTGTACTGGGTTGAACAATTGCCTCCACCTGTCCCAGGTTAAGGACATAAGAAGAGTCATGCTGGATCGGGCCAATAGCCCATTCCAGTCCAGAATCCTGTTTTCACAGTGGCCAAGCAGCTGTTTGACAAGAAGCCTGCATGTGGGAGCAAATTCTGTAATTTAAACTATGCATTACCCAGACTGACTCTTCTCCCTGTCCTTGTTTATATCATATCCTTCCTTATACAGGATGCTGTCTTGTAATTTATATACTGGGCAAATGGCTGTACAGATATATTTTGGTGATCCATGTCATGTTTTTGAGAGAAGTATAGGAGGTCGCACTACCGTGGAGCAGCCCACAGCACAACTACTTTTCTGTGCTGTTCTGCGTGATGGACAGAAACCAAAATGGAAACCCGCCCCTACCTACCATGTTGCAGATCCAGTATTTTGGGTACTATTTGACCCACATTAAAAGTTTAATTTCAAGCGCTACGTGTGTTGGTCAGTCAAGAAAATACCCTTTTATGATTGGAAATGTCACAGTTGTAGTTGTTGTCAGAGAATAATAACAATTATTATAACAGCAATAGTAGTAATAATCTTTTGTTGTTGTTTTAAAATAATCATTTTAGAATTTGGAAAAAGAAAGACTACCAGTTCTTCACAGGACAAGCTGCAAAATTACAAAATTCATTATAAAGACAATTTTAGGAACTCATTTTAAAAGTCTTTCCTCTGCTCCAGTTTGTAAGTACCTTTTCTTAAGAACAATACCATATTTTACCAGCGTAAGGATTTGCATGGCCTTGAAACTCCCATACAAAGAGGCACTAAATCTTTGCCATCAATAAAAGATATTCCCATTTGCAAACTCCTGCTGTTCTCCTCGTTGTTTGGTGGAAACCTGAAAAGGCTCGTGGAAAATAATTATTTTGCTGCACACGGGTTTTCATTGTTGATAGGAATCTGAACAGCAGACTATCCTGAAGAGACATCTAAGAGAAACCTTGTCATTACATCCTTTGACCTGGGTAATTAGGCATAAAACCAGGGACACCTGCTTCTTGATTGGTGAAATGTGAAGCATAAAAGTGGAGTCCTAGGAGGTCCCTCTTCCCCCCATCTCCCCTTCATCAGGAAGTGAAATGGCTCAAATGCTAGAGTTGCAAGAACAAAAGAGAAGCTCTTGTGAAGTGGGGTAGCCCATGGAAGCACAAGATTCATTGGATTATTTTTTATATCTATTGGAGAGCCAAGTTTAGCTATTTCATTATGCAGAAAGTTCTTTTCATCCTGCCTGGGGTGGGAATTGGCTTTCTGCCAGTGATGACTTCAGTACAATCTCTCTCTCTCTCTCTCTCTCTCTCTCTCTCTCTGTGTGTGTGTGTGTGTGTGTGTGTGTGAGAGAGAGAGAGAGAGAGAGAGAGAGAGAGAGAGAGAGATTGTACTGAAGTCATCACTGGCAGAAAGCCAATTCCCACCCCAGGCACTCTCTCTCTGTGTGTGTGTGTGTGTGTGTGTGAGAGAGAGAGAGAGAGAGAGAGAGAGAGAGAGAGGGAGAGGAAGTGTGAGGTACAATGTAGAAATCTGCCTTATGTAGAATCAGACCACTGGCTCACCTAGCTCAGCATTGTCAGCACCAGAGACCACCACTGTGATGACATCTCTGTGTTGCTGGGCAACAACTCCCATCACCCCATATCATTGGCCATGTTGGTTCAGGTTCATGGGATCTACAGTTCAAATAACATTGAGTAGAATGTAAGAAGACCCTGCTGGATCAGGCCAATGACCCATCTAGTTCAGCATCCTGTTCTCACAGTGGTCACCTAGATGGCCATAGGAAGCCCACAAGCAGGACCTGAGTACAAGAGCACTATTCCTCCTGTGATTTCCAGAAACTGGTTTTCAGAAGCATTACTCTCTCCAGCCATGGAGGCATAGCATAGCCAGAACAAAGTCATCACTATACCCACACCCCCTTGCTCAGATGACAAGGCCCCCTGTTTGGTGCACTGATGTGGTCCAAAGGAAAGCAGAGCAATACATTTGGCACCAGCTTGGCTGCAGGAGTTGCCAGAGGGAAGCATCAAAGAGCTATCCAACAACCATCTTAGGGACTCCAGTCCAGATTTGTGTAGTGGAGTGGACTCCACTCCAGACTCCTTGGTCTTTTCTTCTCTCAAAGATATCCTGCAAGGCAGAGGTTTAGGATCAGAGTTTTCCTTCTCTTAGATGGGCTATGTCCCCCAAGTTGACAAGCCCCATCTGCCCCTCACTTTCCTCTACAGCATGCGGAGAAACCACCTCCTTCACTATTGGTCTCATCCACACAATCCACCACAATCCACTGTGGCCTCAAACCCCAACTCACTGAGGGTTTGAGACCCATTGGCTACTCTCACCTGGTTTAGCCGACCAGTCAAAGCCAGTCCTGGGGTGTGGGTGCTGTCATATGCTGACAGCTACAGGTGAGAGCTGAGAGCAGGTTGGGGTCCAAAGGTGGACAAAGTATCCAGAAGGAGAACAATGTGTCCCCACCAGACATACTACCCCTCCCCTAACACCCTATAAAGCCATGTACATTTGCCCATCTACATGCACAGAAAATAGATCTAAATGAAAGGCAACACATGGGGATCTGCATTGATCATTGTGATGCATCTGTAATTATTATTATTGTATAATCTTAAAAGGTTATATAAACTTAGAAGGGGCATGGCTGTGAGGGGGCATGGCTGTGTTGCTCATAAAGGCACTTTTGAATGTGCCACTCCACTACTGCCAACAAATGAATGACAAAACCAATGCAGACGTTTGGCATTTCCATTATTTTAATGTGACTGTTCTGAGTAGAACTTAAATAGCTACAACCCAATGAAAATGAATGCAGAAACAAAAATAGACACAGATCCTTGCATTTCCCTCATGGCCAGCTTCACAGGACAGTCCATGATCAAACAGGGGTGGGGGAATAAATTAAACTCCATGGAACACAAACCCAACAAAATTCCATGGCATCTCTGTGGCATTCACAATTCTATACTAGTCCCAGTGCAGACTGGAGCTCTTAACACCTTCTTTGTTACAATTGCTGGGCTGGATCATCTGTTTAGTGCTGTCATCGGCAGGCTTCCTGTGTTATACATTTTTTATATTTAATTACGTTTTTAAACACATAATCTCCCCAGTGGCTTGAACAATGGGCATCTGCTTTTCTAAGTACTCACATTAATGACTGGGGTTTGTAGCTGTTAGGTAATTTGAAATGCCTTTGGTTTTCCAGAATAGTCGTACACTCATTTCAGTAATAATACATGATGTTTAGAAAGCTTCGTTCCCAGAGCACTTAAACTAATTACGACTCATAATATCCCTGGGAGACAGGTACAATATTCTTATGTTCTAGAGGTGAGGAAAACTGAGACTGAGAGGTAAAGCAGCTTGACCAGGTCAGCCTGGCTAGGGAGGGGGCAGGAATCCTATAAGTAAAGTCATTGTCTCAGTGTCAGCCCTTATGGAGTCAAAATGGCACCACACATGCACAGAAACCACCAAATTCAATTACCACTTTAAGGCAAGATCCTAAATACATTAATCTATAGCCACACTAGATATGAGCCTCTTTTCAGAGGCGGTCTGGAATACGACAAGTGTCTATGGGGTCAGGGTCTATGAAATAAGCCCTGGCAGGGTCAAATTGGGGAGGTGGAAGTAGATGAAGGACAGAAACACATGAATGCAAGTAGGGGTGTCTGTCTGGGGGCTGCATTTCCTTGTGGGAAACTTTCCAGGGGCCACACAAACCAGTGGTAAGGGGGGGGCAGAGCAATGGCTGTAACTCTTACCTTTGTATGATATGTGACATTCTAGCTACACAACACTCACCCTTTCACACACACCTACAGCTCCCTCCATCCTGCTTTCAGGCAAGCAAGAGGCAATATGACAGTGGAAGGTCAGATATTTGCCAGAAGAAAGCGTTCAGGAAAGGTGTGGTCAATGTGCCTTAAGTGTGTGGCCTGTGGACAGCCCTGAGGTCCAAATAGATAGTCCTGAGGGGAAGTGCTTGGTTCCCGGGCTGCATGGCAGTTAAGATAGGGGTCAGTGTTGATCAAAATGTGCCATGAAAGGCTCACAATGGTGCAAGAAAGTAGTAACAGTCTAATATAATGTACCAGTGGAAAATGCAGTAATCCAAATGCATCAATCCAGATGCAATATGATTCCATACACTACACACAGTGCTGTCGAATTCTGTATCAGCTGAAGTTTCTGAACCGTCTTCAGAGGCAGCCCCACATATAATGCATTGCAGTAATCTAACCTAGAGGTTACCATAGCACAGACAACAGAAGCTGGGCTATCCTTGTCCAGATAGGGGTGCAGCTGGATTAGTGACATTGTCAACGTTATTCGCTGTTGTGTCATACCACACCCACTGGTGTGAATGGAATTCAGTGCATTATGCTGGCATCTTGGTCAAAAAGCCACAGTTGCATAACACAACAGGCCCTGCACTGTGAAAGAAGCACTGGAAAACGGGACAGAAGCACTAGCATTATAATCAGGAAAACTAATCCAAATATTCCCTACGTCTAAATGCGCCCAAACACTATGGTAGATTGTGGCCATTGGCGCTGTTCGCGTGACTTTCTATCATTCTCATCATGAGGATTTATCTTTTTGAAGCACCATTCCATGAGTCGTCCGTAAAGTGTATTCAAAATTATACTGCCCATTATGTGCCAAAGGTTACTGAGTGCACAGAAGGCCATCGAGGGAGGCAAAGTAATATGTGAAGATCATACTCTCTCTCTCTCAACCCCTCCCACATTGCCATTTTCTCATTAAAGTTTTATGTATCCTTGCTACTGACAGTGGCACTATAATATTTCTGGAAAATAGAGGAGGGCGGGAAAGAATGGCAAAAGAAGGGAATTTGCGTTAAACTAAATCCTCTCATCTTGGGACTCTGTAGGCTTTATATATGTTCATTTAACAATTTTTCTGAAGCATTGGCTGACTGCTCCATCAGATTCACGGTGGACAAGCTTAGGTCTAAATTTATTTCCTCTTACATCAATTAATGGCTGCATTTTGATTTTCCATTTGCTAGACATAAAGATTGTCGGCTTTCAGCACATTTATTACAACTTTGTCTGCCTTCTATGACTCTTAACATTCTTAGTAACTAGCTCAGCCATAATGGGGGTAATCATGCATTTTATTCTACAATTTTTCATCATTGGTATTACTCTTATTCTCTGGGATTTTGCATTTAAATTTTTTTTGGGTAGCAGTGTAACCTTTGCAATGTACTGTGATTCCAATTCAATAGAGTCCATGTAGTGTCATTTTCTAAAAGCTGCAACAGTACCAAGCATCTGTTCATCTGGGAAATAGAAGCATGAAGGATTCATACCCCCCCCCACATGTTTCATGGATTGTCATTCACAGGAGGGATGTTGAAGTATTCAAATGAAAATGAAAATAGAAATCTCAAATGTTTGCTTATTTAGTTTGGATCCAGAATGGAAATCAATCTGGCAGACTTGATTGGTATTAGCTGTTGCTGCTTTCAATTGACAAATAATATGTAATTGGCAACCCCCCGTTCCATTTCCATTCTGTTTCTTTTGCATTGAAATGAATGGGGTGCAATAACTAATGGCCATGTAATTACATGATTTATATAATTTATTTAATTATGTAAATTACATAAGTTACATAATTTCACCCAATGGAAAGTGAGACAAATATTGTAGTTTTTGGTAGAAGATGGACTGCAGCAGAACAGAAACAGTGCTGCATGAAACAAATGCAGTGTGGAACAGGCAGTGATGCCTTCTCACAAATCTACTTTTCTGCCCCATTCCCACCACACACACACACACACACACACACACACACACACAGTTCTAAGGTTTTGGACACCCCAGCTTAAAGGAATTCTCAGAGGTGCATTTTGTCCAGTTTTCAATGGAAGCACTGCTGATGTGCCCAAATTGCAGTGTTCTTTTTATTTTCTCAAAGCTGAGATAGAAGAAAGATTCCCCACATAAAGAGTCTAAAAACTAGGATGAAATCATTATAGCTCTTACAATGGTTGAGTCTAAAAGCCACCCTCCACCAGCAATACTCAACATGGCCAATGACCAAGGTTGATGGGAGTTGAAGTTGGCAACATCTGGATGACAACAGCTTCCTCAACCCCTGGCCAAGACATTTCAGAACATTTCAGAACATTTCATTAGAGTGAAGCAGTGCTTGAATTACAATAGGGAGGCAGGTGAGATGAGCCCCAGCCCTTTGGTGATTGTTCTTAGATGGATTATAGGAGAGGACATCTGGGAGAGGACACAGGTGGGCATCAGGATGTGGGGCTAGTGCAGGGATGAGGAACTGGTGGCCCTCCAGATGCTGGACTCCAGATCCCATCACCCCCAGGCAGCACAACCAATGGTCAGGGATGATGGGAGTTGTACTTCAACAGCATCTGGAGGGTCACAGGTTCCTCAATTCTCACCTAGTGGATCTTACTATGGCTCCCTGTGTCCCACCCCCAATAATCTGAGCAGTGCTTTGAAAGCACGCAGCAAGAGAAACAGATCATGCCATGCTGCCACAATCAAGGTCAGGAGAGACAATAGGATTATAATCACTTTGTAACGTTCAGCTCAGCTTTGCTATATGTCCTTGCTGCTCCAGAGGAAATTGTGGACAGGTGTTGACACAGTGGCGGAGGCAGGAAGGAATTTTCCACACATTAAGAGCGGTCAGTGAACATTTAAGTTGAAAGACAGCAAAAGCATTTGAGAGCACAGTGCATATGAAATGCTGCTGAAATAAGCCCACAAAGGTTTTTTTTTTCTGGTAAGTTCTTCTATTTGAATGGTGACTAAGAGTCTAAGTAGTAACCATAATATGAAAAGATATATGATCAGCAATTTTTGTATTTTTATCTAGAGGTGGCCTGGGAGCACAGGGGGTTGAAGACAGGGTCCCTGTCTCCAGCATCCAAATGTCACTCAATCGGCATGAAAGGGACCTTCGTAGGCACTGAGAAGAAGTCTTCCTACCTTTTGTGCTGATTGGAGCCATTCAGAGCAAAAGTCAGACACTTAGGATTGGCTCCTGGAGAAGGTACTTGGGAAGGAAATAATACTTTAACCCACAATGCAGTATAGCTGCAATAGAAACATACTTGTACAAAACAGCCAGGATATCAAACTGCAGTGAACAAGGCAGCAATGGCCGTGCAAAGAAAGTCACATGAAATAAAAATAAACAGAGATAGACCTCCCTAAATTTTTTTTTTTAAAAATCTGACAAGAGATGGAATTGAAAGCAAAATTCCACTTGAGGGCTTCTATGTGTGCTTGCAAATAACACACCACATTTTCTATTCAGAAGGGGGGAAACCCACATACTTCTGTTCTCTTGCTTAAGGAACACGTTCCTCTCTGTGGTTGACTCTCTCTGCATTGTCACTCTGCCAAAATCCAGTCAGTGAAAATGTTTCTGGCCCTACAAGACTGGAGATAACATAATAAGGAATGTAAGCACAGTTAGATAAATTAATTTCAAGGTCAAACGTGGAGACAATGGGAAATGGATGCATGGAGCAGGTAATAGATGGGAATTCGTGTGCATACTGATCTCGCTGTTAAAGGCAGATGTTAACCGATAATTGAATCTGAAATGTAACTGATGTTTTCGCCTGCCCTCTTCCATTAAAAAAATTGTAGGAGATGCAAAAATCAAAGATTATTCAAAGAATTAGGATATGAAAAGCATGTTAGATCACTAAACTCCAATTAGTTAAATTAAATTGTATACCATTATCTACCTGTTGCTTTATTGGTGGCTAGCATTAGCACTCAAGCCAGCACAATAATAAAATTAGGGAATAACACTTTAATTGAATTGCACTTAAAAGGATCACACTGACAAAAACGATTGTATCTGGCTGTAATGCACACCTTTTCTCCCTTCCCTCTCCTTCCCAGCAATCATTAAATCCAATGAAATGAAAGTCACAGGATCTTGACAGCTTTCCAAAATAATGTGTAAACTAGGCTGAAATTGCAGAGCATCTAATCAATTTAGGGAGGTCTCATTAGGGCTTAGGTAGATTTACTAAAAAACAGAGACGAAAAGAAAATCGATTAAATAATCAAAGCAAATCACTGCACACTGAGGCTAGCCAGCTAATTGTGTCGATGTGACAAGAATGTTCTGCTGTCTGCAACAATTCATTATAAATATACACACACAACCCCCGAAAAAAAAGAAAAAGAAAAAGCAATTGTCCTCAATAATTCCAGGATTGATATTCAGAAATGTGGCTCAGATTGTTCTGATGCCAGATTTTCCCTGCCCCCTTAGCTTCTGCTCCTAATCAGTGGATCCTATGCTATGCTCAACTCTTGAGTAGTCAGCCAGGCTCTATGAATACCTGCTTCTTAATTATAAGACTGTACCCCAGATTGTTGCTGGCACTGGATTTTGGCTGACGCAGAACAAATGTTGTCTGACCAGGGGACCGAAGTAGATATTACTAGACACCAGCACACACACACACACACACACCAAAAAGGTTCTTGGGAACAGTGGTGTATAAGGATTTTATTAAGGATTCTTTTTGCAGCCAATAAGTCTCTCCTTGTGGCTTCCCCCCTGTTCCTCTGCGGCTGTTTCCTCTTTCTGATGGCAGCTAATGCAAAATGGCCTGTTTGGATGCGATGCTTACGCATAAAGCAATCTGAGCTGGGTAATTTAGCAGATTAATGAGACCAGCAAATCGGCATTTAAAACCCAGACGTATCTGCAGCACTCATTCTCCGTCTGTTTAGGCAACCTGGGGACGTGGCCGGTCACCTTTTCCAATATACTTTTCCCCGCTCACGTGATAAATCATGCTCACTCCTGATTTCGCTAGGTTTTCTAGCACAGCCCTCTGCTAAGTTTGACTGGTCGTGGGTCTCAGAGGACACGGAATGAAACATGGAGACCATTCTTCAAGGTTTTCACTTGAGTTAGGTAGCAAGTCTGACCTTCCCCAGCCCCCTGTCCCTGTGTGTTCACGGACAGGAGCTTTGTGTTTCTAACAGCTGCATAGCAAGTAGATTTCCTTCATCACTACAACCCTGCAGTGCACCTGTTGATAGTCTATCTTTCATTCAGTTATAAAAGGTACAGTATCAGGGCAAAAAAAGAAAAGAAAAGCAGCCTATGAGCCCTGGTGGATCAGCCCAAAAGCTCAGCTAGTCCATCATCCTATTATCACGGTGGCCAACCAGATGCCGACGGGAAGTCCACATGCAGGACCTGAGGGCCACAGTTCTCTCCCTGCCCATGATTCCCAGCAACTTATATTCAGAGGCATATTGCCTCTGGCAATGGACAGAGAATGCAGCTGTTGTGACTTGCGGCCATCGATAGCCTCATCCTCCACGAATTTGTCTAAACTCCTTTTTTATGGCAGTCCAAGTTGGCAGCCACCACTATATCCTGAGGCTGTGAATTCCACAGTTAAAACATCACATTGTGGGAAGAAGTCCTTCCTTTGACCTTCCCCCGAATCTTCCAGTGTTCAGCAACAACTTTGGATGGGCACAACAGCACTCTCTCTACTCTAGTTCGCCAGAAAATGGTATTCAGAGACATCTCTGATACTAGAGTTGGTGTATAGTCATCATGCCCAGCAGGCTTTAGTATCCTTATCCTCCAGGGAATTAGTCTAATCCTCTTTGAAATGGCAGATTGATGGTCTTTTCCCGTTTTTCTACGGGTGCATTCTGCAACATGCCATTGATGTAATAATAGTGAATATGTGGTGGGTTTATACTGGACTGTCCACACATTGTTCCACATTATGGGGGTGTTCACATTACTGCCTTAGAGCACAGGGAAGTTGCCTGCCCCCCTGGCCCAGTGCATTTCACAGCTCTTTCCCCTCCTAGCTGTTCACATCAGCACAACTTCATTAGTTTCTGTTTGTGTGGATGCCAGGCAGTGTTGACAAGATAGGAATGTCTTTATCCTATGCAAAGGAATGGCTTAAGGACTCCAGTCAGTGTGAAGCTGGTTTGAGAAGCAACACACCTTTCTTATATAAAAGAAGTACAGAATACATACGCATTTTGGATAATAATTTTGTTGTATGAAAATGGACTGTGAGCCACTGTAGGTGTGTTGGAATAGGACCTGTGAGAACAGGGTTCAAATCCATGGGTGTGAAGCTCACTGGAGAGCCAGTGTGGTGTAGTGGTTAAGAGCGGTAGACTTGTAATCTGGTGAACCGGGTTCGCGTCTCCGCTCCTCCACATGCAGCTGCTGGGTGACCTTGGGCTAGTCACACTTCTTTGAAGTCTCTCAGCCTCACTCACCTCACAGAGTGTTTGTTGTGGGGGAGGTAGGGAAAGGAGAATGTTAGCCGCTTTGAGACTCCTTCGGGTAGTGATAAAGTGGGATATCAAATCCAAACCTTCTTCTTCTTCTTCTTCACTGGATGACTTTGGGCCAGTCACTGTCTCTCAGTCAAACTTACCTTACAGGGTTGTTGTGGGGATTGTACGAAGAGGGGGAGAGACATGTACCTCACCTTGAGCTCTTTGGAGATAAAAGATGGAGTAACAATGGAAACACAGCGAGTGCACAGCCAATGCGGGTTTGAACACAGCCTGCTAGTTTTTCTGGCAATGCATCTCAAAATTCTTTATTTTATTGTTTCTGTTTGGAGGGACATTCTTGCACTATGTAGCACAGTAAAAATGGGAGAAAAAATAAACTAGTATAGAAAAGTTTGTGGTATAAAGATTTATAGTATAAAAACCTACCGGATTTCACCAGAAAGCTACAGGACATGCCCGCTGGAAATGAAGCAGTTATGTCCAGCCCAAAAGTATTGCAAGTGCAATCGGTATTGAAAGTGAGACTGCATATAACTTCCGCAATAACATCATGAGCACAAGTCATCATAATTAAAAGGACGTCTGTTGGGCTCCATGGTGAGAAGACATGCTTACATACCAATTTTCGTCAGTAGTTGTGAGGTCTTGGAAAGAGGAGGCAGGGGCTGCTTGATGATTTCTGCCGGTGACTCTCAGCTAAGCCGCTGCACTTCACACGCCTGTGCTGTCACTGGAAAAGGATAAACAGCATTATCTAGACTTCAATGAGTCAATAAAATCCTCAATCTGAGCTCTGCATGCCTTCCATTCCTGATAGCCACTGGAATTTACTGAGTGAAGTTGAAGGAATCCAATAAAGCTGCAAAATTACCAGTGAGAGGAGCATAACTCACTCAGACATGAATGCTCAACTCAAGGAGACGAAAGAAATCCCGAGAGACTCACAGAGGCTGCAGTGCGAGGATAAGGCAGGTAAAAGTCAGCCAAAGAAGCCAAAATAAGAAGGAGGCTTGGATCTGCAGAGGATGGCATACTCCATTCTGCTCTCACAAAGCCTGAACAGGGAGAGAACAGGGAAGGTGTCTGTCTGCATGGAAGATCAACTGGAGGGAGTTCTAGAACTCTGCATGGGAATAGATTCAAAGCTTTTTCTTGGAATCAGTTGGGCATCATGTCATGGGATCTATAGGATGACTGGGGTCCAGCCATTTATTTATTGAAGAAGAAAGTGGGGGTACATGTGTCCGAGGCTCAAACATGCCTTGACGTTATGTCCTTGAAGCCAGAGGCAGGGTTGATGTCATAGGAACACTGGAATCTGCCTTATACAGAATCAGACCCATCTAGCCCAGTCCTGTTCACACTGACTGGCACCAGCTCACCAGGAGTCTTCCTCAGCCTTATCTGGAGACACTGAAGATGGAGCTGGAGACCTTGTGCCTGCAAAGCAGATGCTCTGCCACTGAGCTATGTTCCTTCCCCTACTATCTGAGTGGTCATGTGTGTTGTAGGGACCTAGCCCTATCTAGGCCAGTGGTTCCCAATTAAGGGTCCTAGGACCTCTGGGGGTCCACAGAACACACCCAGGGGGTCCGCAGCCCCATCCCTTGCCTCCTCCCAACTAATTTTTTTTGTGTCATTTTTGCATGGTAATATCACAAATTTTCTAGTCTGTTTTAGTGCTGTGTGATTTTTTCAATATATTGGTCAAAATTGGTTTTGAAATCATACTGTGATAATGATTTTGACCTGGCAATATGCAGCAATATATTGCTCCTCATGCGAGGGAGAGCACGGCAACCGATTTCAAGGCACCACCAATATCGCACGGTGATCTCAGCCCATCAGCCGGTAACGCTGCTGATCTGAGCTGCCTTCCCTCAAGCTGAGGGAGACCAGGGCAGCTGATTGCCCTCACTTCAAGGCACCGTGGAACTACCTTCCCCTGGCACTGAGGCGGAGCAGCTTTTCTCAGTCAGCAGGAAAGCAGCAGCAGCCACAGTGGACATTCATTTTCACTGGCAGACACCTCTGGCTGCCCTGCTGTTGGCAGCTTGATGCATCCCCCCTCCCCCTCCCTCCCACTCAAACCATGGAGGTAACTCCGCTTCCTTTTCTCCCCCCAACTGCCTGATCTCTGCGGCTTCTCCTTCCCTCATCCCCACACCTTATCTGCACGCACCCCACCCATGCAGTCTCTGTGACTGCTCCTTCCCTCATCTCCACGCCTGATCACCAATTTCAGACATCGTGATATATCGGAATATCACAATGCTTAGCTGCTGATATATAACAATGTTGAAAACCAGATATCGCTCAGCCCTAGTCAGTTTTTTAGTATACCAAAATTCCTTTGCTTATTAGGGGCCACTCCACAATAAGTTCCAAAAATCACTTTGCAAAGGTAACTAAAATAAGAGTTATCAACATTTTCAAAAGAAGGGAGTCCGTGGCTTGGCATTTGAAAAATAGGGGGTCCTCAGTGATTTGCTAATTGGGAACCACTGATCTAGGCAGCCACTTCCATCCCTGCCCCACTCCAATCCTCTCAACCTTCCCCACTTGCTCAGACCTGCTTCTGGGATTGCTTGTTTATGACACTTAAGAGGAGACGAGTGTAAGTCAAGCAAGCATCACGTTGGTGCTGAAATCACAGTAGCTGCCATTTTATTTAATTTTTATTTATTTATTTACCCTGATCTTCAGCCTTTACAGGCTCCCAGAGTGGCTTGCCTAAAACAGACAATCTAATCTGGTCAAAATCTAATCTAATCTGGCCAACACCATTCCACCCCCACTAGCCACTTCTGTTATAAACAGGTTAACATTTAAGAAAGTGGTGAACAAGAGATACCTGGTTAACAAAGGAAGGGAAGTGATGGGAGGTGGGAAGCCTCTCCCTTTTCTTCCCCATAGGTCAGAGTTCGCTGTTTTTGACAATTAGTGCTGCTTTCCCAGAGGAAGCACGATCGCAGACCTTGCACCTCCGTTCCCCTTTGCCTGCGAAGTTGCAGCGGTGGTTGTAACTTTGAATTAAAGCATCGCTGGACACATTGATGGTGATGACTTTTGATGAGTTCTATATTCTAAGAGACAGTTAAGCATGCCGAGGATTTACTGCGCATCGATCAGACACTCAACCAATTGGGAGTCAAGATTTAGTGCTGGCAGATTCATAACTTTCCCCTTGCTTTCTTAAAACAATTGCCGATGTGGCACCCAAAGTGGTTTTGATCCATTTTATGGTCCTGAACATAGCACTTACTTGCAAGCCTGGGGAGAAGGAGAGAGGTGGGGGGTTGGAGGGTCTCAGGTGCAGCCAGTAACCTTGAGGCATCAATTACGTTACAGTGCATGCCTGACATGCTACCTGGAGAAACTAGACAAAACAGAGCTGGTGCTGCTGTGGTCAAACCAAAGGCTTTTTGCCATTGTAGCATATGCACACATTAGGGCTGTTTTTATTTTGAATTCTGCTTTTGCTAGAGACCTGCAATGAATGATCTTGCTGGCTGCATGGGGTCATCATTGGCATTTTTGCACACTCACAGGAACAAAGGAAGCGGAGTCAGATCATTAAGGGATCAGTTGCTTTGGGGTTTGGGTCTGTGTGTTTGTGTAGAAATTTGTAAGTTTTTTTCCTTTTCTTTTACTGTGTAGATCTAATGGGCTGAAGTGGCAGAGGGTAGCTTTTGGTTGAATGAGAAGAAACTTCTTTCAGGTACAAGCAGCTCAACAATGGAACCAATTGCCTAGAAGGAAGGTGATCTCTCTCTCATTGGGGTCTTCAAGCAGAGGCTGGACATAGGGATGAGCAAATCTATTTTGGTTTCTTTCTCCCTTCTCATTTTTTCCAATCTTAAGCTCTGTTTTACACATTCCTTTTCAATGCAAACTGATGTGAAAATAAGTCCCCATGAAAATCAATCATAATTCTAGTATGGATTTCACAGTTCCCATCACAAAGCTAGAATTCCCAGAGTTCCCTATGAATAAGAATGGATTTTTAAGCCACCCTGAGGATTTTAGCTCTGTGGAATAGGAGTCTCCAAACAACTCCCAGGATCCTCAACAAACTACAGTTCCCAGGATTCTTTGAGGGAAGCAATGACTGTGTAAAAATAGAATGATACTGCTTTAAATGCATGGTGTAGATGGGACCTGCCTTGGAATTCACAGGGGAATGTGTTGATTCAACTGACTATATCAGTGTCCAGAAATCAAAAGTTGGAGGACTAGAAGACTGCTAACCTGGTCATTGCTGCTTCACAAACAAGACCAGGCAATTTAGAACCCCCAAATCCTGGTAGGAAGTTGGATGAGCAGAATTTTGTAAGCAACGCTAAAGATAATATTGAGTCCAAATAAAAAATAAACAGCAATAGCACTAGGGGGCCAGGAAGCTTTCGAGAGAAGATTTGCTTCTCATTTTTAAGGATCAGCACAGAGCTCATTCATAGCACTGATTAAACGGCTTAATGGAAGTTGAGTCCTTCAGCAGTCACTGCTGCATTTAGCCTCTGCTGTCTGTCAACAGCTGATGGGCTCCTGTCTGCTTGCCATAAGGCAGGAACAACCTGCTATTTCTGTAAGGCATCCGGCCTATTCAAACAAACAGTTGGTGCAGTTTACTGCCGTAGAAATGTGAGCAAGCCATGGGGAAAGGCTTGATCTGTATATGAGCAGGCCCAGGTTTTGATGCTGGTCTCACTCATTTGATCTGGCCAAGAGAATGGAGTGAGTGTTCCATGAGACAGCGTTCCTCAAGTTGGGCAGCTCTAAACAAAATCTCCGTATTTCTCAGGGTTTATGTTTAGAATGCAAGACCAGGATGTGGGAAATCTCTCTTCAAGGTTCATCTATGAATGAAAGCAGTGCTCTTTTTCTGGCGATACTCAACAGTACGCAGTACCAACACCATTTCCCCCATCCCCCATCCCCTGCACCCAGTTCCTAAGAAAAGGCTGGTTAGGTGGAAAGGCAAGCATCAGTGGTTTTATCCCCTTGCCCTTCCCAGCCCCACGACAGGGCAAGGCTTCGGAGGCACCCACAGCGCAGGCACCTGCCTGTTGCACACATGCACTGCCTTTCCACTCTTTAGCTACTGCCAGTGGGCTGGACCTGGAGCTCTCAGGGGCATGTGTGTGCAGCCTCTGTGGGCCCACACATGCACAGCTGGGTGGCCGTGCAGGTGCAGTGCAGCCCAGCCGCTGTGAGAGGACGGGACAGGGCAGGCGGCTGGCTGTCTGGCTCATCAGGTGGCAGACATTGGGGGAGGGGCTGGCGATACACCCCCTATGAAAAGAGAGGTGGTGGAGGAAGATGTATCTCCAAGAACCTGGTGAGTACTGGCACATTTTTTCCTACAAAGAAGGCACTGAATGAAACACACCCAGGTCCACAAAACAGCCAGGAAGATTCTGAGCATGCTCAGTTGCCCACAACAACTGATTGGCTGCTGGGAGTGGGAAAACAAGGGTGAGGGAGGAATGGAATGGAGCATCTTGGGAAAAGAACATAACTGGCTGGCTGAAATCCTGAACAGGAGTAATCCACACTGCAAAAGATTGTTGCAGGATGCACTTCTACAGCAGGGGTGGGGGAGCTTTTTCAGCTAGGGCCACATTCCATTCTGGGCAGCCTTCATTGGGAGGGGGGCACATGCCAGAGTAATGGATGTAAAATTAACCTTTGTGCTGTAAGCTAGTTTCTAGATGCACTTCTCTATCCTCCACCCAGGACAACGAGAGACATTATCAGAGTTCAAGGACATATTTCAGAGAGGCAAAAACTCTCAAGTTGGGTGCTAAGCAACAGCAGTGGGGAGGTTGGCTGAAGCAAGATAGAGGGGCTTGGAGGTTCCCCTACCCCTGCCCTATAGAATGCTAAACCACAAGGCAATTGAGGTGCACCCCAAGACATCCTCTGCTGCACATCATTTCCAGCATGCAGCCCTTTGCTCTTCAGCTGACACTATGAACTGCAACTCAACCAAGCAGAAGCAGCAATAAGAAACCACAAATTTCTGTAAAACGGACCCAACCTGCTCTTTATGTGACCTTTGTAATAACGGTGGCCTTTCTGAAATGTGAGATGAATTAAGAGGGTTTTGGAGTCCCAAGGCAGGTGTTTAGAATAGAGGTTTTTTGTTTTTTAAAGGGAAAAATACACCCTGGAAAACAAAAACCATCTTAAAGCCCAGGGAGGGAAAAATTGTTGGGTGGATACATTGCTGAAAATGTCATCGGCATTGTTTAGGTCTTATTTATTTAGAGACACAGCTGGCCACCATAAATGAACATCCTTGAATGTTTCCTTTTATAAACATGTAGCCTTAAATTTAGTATTTGCGGGTAGAGCCAGGTTGATTGCTTCAGAAACAGAAATTTCAGGTCTTGGAGCTGGTAGAGCCTCCCACTAAGACTGCATCTTGTGATAAATGTGAGAGTGTAGCCATAGTGGAGTCTCTCTTCTTCTTTGGACTGCTGCCCGGAGCAGCCATAAATCGTCTTAACGAGCCCTGGCTCCGCAATGGTGTCCAGCCACGCTTCCGTTGGGCAGGCTCTCTCACTCACTCAGCAGAATCGCGCAGCGCCTTGTGTTGGCAATTTTAGGTCTGCTTCTCTGTGTCTGGAATAACTGAGGTCCAGACAGTTGCTTCTAAACTACATATTTATTGACTCACAAACAAAAGAAAACCTGAGGAGTCAAGCTCCATAGCTACGATACACACTCTACAGCATACACTACTCGGCAAGGGAAAAGTGAAACCAACTTCGCCTTCTCTCAGACAAGTGATAGTTGCCTGGATACCTTGGCAGAGTTCCCAGAATCAGAACGATGGTGTTAACTGCTTGCTGTCCAGGAAACACAACACCCCCTCTCGTTCGCAATTCTGGGTATACATATATACATCTCAACCCATGTTCAATCCCTCACAGAAACCTTCATGTTTCTGGAAACTTAGGGGTTTGGTGAAACCGTCTGCGAGATTCTTTTCACTAGGACAATATTTCAGCCTGACCACATTTGTCCTAACACTCTCATGCACATTTTTGAACCGAATATCCAAATGTTTCGTTCGTGCATTGAATTGACCGGATTCCGCCAATTTCAGGCATGGTTGGTTATCCTCCCATATAGTGATGGGCAGGTAACACTTCTCACATACATCCTCGACTAGGCACTTGTAGAATTCAAGCTCACGACACAGTTCTGACAGAGCACTGAATTCTGCCTCAGTCGATGACAGTGCAATCAGACTTTGCTTTTTGGACCTCCAGCCAATTACAGAATCTCCAAACATTATGACCATCCCAGATATTGACTTTCTGTCTGAGTCGCTAGCCCAATCAGCGTCAGCCCAACATTGAAGCTGTTCATTGCCCTGAGCTGTCAGTGTGAGGCTAAACTCTCTGGTTTCTTGCAGATACTTAAGAACTCTCTTAATCCCGTTCCAGGCCATCACACTGGGCTTGGCTGCTTCTCGACTCAGCAGATTGACTGCAAATGCAATATCGGGTCTACTCCATTGAGACAAATAGAGCAGGCTGCCCAGAGCAGATTGATACACCTCCTTGTGCTCAAACTCTTTCTTTTCATCAGACTGATTGTCTTTAACAAAGCATGTCTCCATTGGTGTCCTTACACCCTTACAGTCTGCCATGTTGAATTTCTTGAGCAACTGATCAATCTTTGAGCTCTGGTTAAGTACAAAACTGCCATCTCGGTCTCTGTGAATGTGAACCCCTAGATACATGCTCACAGGACCCAACTCCTTGAGTTTGAAGTGCTGCCTCAGCTTACTTGCAAACTCCTGCACCTGTTTGTTTGTACTAGCAACAAGGACAATGTCGTCAACAAAAATTAATGCCAATTCTTGTTGCTGACCTGAACCCTTTAGGTACAAACAACTGTCTGCACGACTCTTCCTGAAGCCTAGCTTCTCCAGAGCCTGGTTGAGACAAATATTCCAGTTTCTGGCTGATTGTCTCAAGCCATAAATGGAACGGTGTAGTCTCCAAACCAAATTTGGACTATCGCCTTCAAACCCTGGAGGAGGTAGCATGTAAATTTCCTCCTGCAGCGGTGAGTTCAGGTAGGCGACGTCGATGTCGAAATGTGCAACCTCAGCACCTCTCTGTGCTGCTACCGCTAGCAGTAACCTCATGGTCTCACTGCGGGATGTGGGTGCATAAACTTGAGAGTAATGCACTCCTGGTCTCTGGCTGAACCCTCTGGCCACCAATCTCGCTTTGTATTGTGGCTCTCCACTTGCAGTGGGTTTCAACCTATAGACCCAGCGACAACTCACAGCTTGCTGGTCAGCTGGCAGAGTTGTAAGTGTGAACACTCCAAGCGATTTCATGGCGCTAAGCTCTTTCTCCATCGCTTGTTTCCACTTGCTGGACTCTGCTTGAGGTAACTTCCGCACCTCAGCGAAGCTCTCCGGTTCGCACAGAGCAACATGGGCCCAAACCGTGGTGGCTTTGAACCTGTCAGGAGGTTTGCCTTTCGTGGTGCGCTTGGAACGCCATGGCACCACTGGAGACTCCCCCTCTGACCCAGACGTGCCGGACTCAGTCTGTGAGTCCCTGGCATCTGGAGAACCACCAAGCGATTTGCTGCGCTTGCTGTGCCCTCCTGGACTGAACTTGCCTGAAGGTGAGCGTGGAGACCTACTGCGCTTCTGTCTCCTAGCTCTTGTCTCCCCTGGAGACGTGGGTGCGCTGCTGGGTTCAGACTTCACCTGAGTCTTAGGGATTGCCCCCTCTGGCACTGCACCCTGGTCGTGTTCGGGATCGTGGCCCGAAACACCAGCAGGTTGACCACCATCAGCACCACCAGTGGATGTGCCTGACTGATCCTGGTAGTCAAGACCGCTGAATAAGTCTGTGAGCACTTCAGGATTGCCATGAATCCTCTTCCAGCCATCTTGCTCACAAAACTCTGCGCTGCGGCTGATCACCACCCGAGAACAATTTCCACTCGGATAAGCAAATCTCCAGGCTTTCGACCCTGTGTCATAGCCGCAGAAAATCAGTTTCTGTGACCTCGGGCTGCCCTTCCTACGTAACTGCCGGGGTATCAGGACCCAGGCCTCTGCCCCGAAGGTACGGAAATAGTGCACCTTGGGCTTCTTTCCGTAGAGAAGAAAATAGGGCGTGGTCCCTACCACAGAGTTGTATGTCCTGTTCAAAGTGTGACATACAGTTTTCCATGCTTCGGCCCAGAAGAATTTTGGCAGACCCGAATCAAACAAAATAGCATCAACTGCCTCCTGCAGGGTTCTGTTCCTGCGCTCTGCAACCCCGTTCTCCTGGGGAGCGTAAGGAGAGGTTTTTCTATGCTTAATGCCTTTGGCACGAAAGAAATCCTGCAACTTTGCACAAGTAAACTCAGTGCCTCGATCGGTCTGAAAAGATTTCACTTTGGTGCCAAATTCCACCTCTACTGCCTCCACCCATTCCTTAATCTCTTTCGCCGCTTGCCCCTTGTCCCTGAGCGGGAAAATCCAGCCGGCGCGAGAATAATCGTCGATCAGACATAGTACAAAGCGGGCATGGCCTATGCTGGGAACCTGCATTGGTCCACACAGATCGGCGTGAATCAGCTCAAACGCCTGGTTGGCCACCCTGTCTGACCTTGGGTAACTGCAAGAATGCACCTTCGATCTCTTGCAAGCTCGGCAGTCTAGGAATTTAGTGCACTCCTTCATTTTACAACCCTCAGTGCACTCTACCTGCTTGCGCACGTACCCCCAATTGGCGTGCGAAAACCTGCGATGCCACAAGTGTAAACATTGATCGTGGGTGGGTTTGTTGGCACAATGCGCGTGTGCCGTCTCAAAACTGTTTTTACCTGTTTCAGCACCCTGCGCCCTCGCTGCGGCGCTGTTGTCAGTTTCCAGTATGTACACCCCATCATGGCCTCTCACCTGGACCAACTGCTTTCCACCTTTGGAGATGGTGCATACCTGGTTACCAAAACTGACCATGTAACCTGCAAGGTCTAAAGCTGAAACAGAAAGTAAGCCATACTTCATGCCATCTAAAACAAACACATCAATGTCATCATTCAGACAAGGCATATAAAAAACACCAGCTTTGGTGACAGATTTAGTGGTTGCATCTGCCAAAGTGACTGTGGTAGCATCTTGGATTGACCTGCAGTTCCGCAACTGACTGCCAGGTGGTGCTAGATGCCTACTGGCACCACTGTCCACAATCCAACGCAGCTTGGGGTTGGCAACAGTCTTTCCAACGAAAGCGTATGCAGCTGCTTTATCTTCTCTGCCTTCTCTGGACGGTGCTTTCCTCCCACGACGTGGTCTCCCTTTCCTCTGGCGGTTGCCATGGAAACCAGCTTTGAAGTTTTCTTGGCTGCAGTCCCGGATTAGATGCTTATCTGACCCACAGCCAAAACATTTCTTCACTGCAAGAGCTTTAACAGAGCTCTCAGCAGCCTCTGCACCCCCACTCCTGGGCAAAGAGCAACCCCCCTTAACAGCTTTTCCTTTCTCTCTTTCTCTCCTATCCTGTTCATCCTGCAGCCTCCCCGATACATAATCAATGCTCAGCTGTGCTGCTGGCAAGGCTTCCAGAGTGAGAGAAAGCGTCTCAAAACTGGGGTCTAACGAACTAAGCAAAATGTAAACTTTCTGTTCCTCCGTAAATGGAACCTGCAGCTGTCTCAAACGGTTGAAGATTGCCAACATCTTGTTGGTGTGCTCACGCACACAGCCTCCAGGTTGCAAACGTTGCTCAAACAGCTGCCTGGTGGTGTGAATGCGTGCACCCGCTGTATCTCTCTGGAACACACGTTGGAGAGCCCCCCAAATCTCGTGGGCGTTGGTGGCAGCGTCTATGTGCACCATCTGCTCTTCCTCAATGCCCATGACTAAGTGAGCAGTAGCTCTCTCATCTTTCTTCTTGGCCCTAGCTGCTGCAGCAGCAGGGTCTTGCACTGGTGGGGCCTCAGTACAAGTCCACAGATCTTTAGCAGTTAAGAGGACCTTCATTTTTCGCGACCAGTCAGCCCAATTCCTCCCATTTAGCCTGGGGAAGGGCGGTGTAAAGTTCTCATGGGATTCTGCCATCTCCCCCCTGGGGCTTGAGGTAACTCACGTGGCTGCAAACTCAGCACTTGCCTCTCAGCTCCCAGCTCCAGGAAACGGCTCCTCTTCACCAGCGAGGTTTCCCTGCTTTATGCCTCAAAGCTTGCACAAAGCAGTCCTCCAGCTGGGCTTTCATGCTGCCGGCTGCAGCAGACACACAGACCTCCCGTCCTGGCCATAAATCACTTCAGGACGCTTTGCCAACAAAGCCGTGCTATCTCTTAATGGCGCTTCCATAACCTGTGATAAATGTGAGAGTGTAGCCATAGTGGAGTCTCTCTTCTTCTTTGGACTGCTGCCCGGAGCAGCCATAAATCGTCTTAACGAGCCCTGGCTCCGCAATGGTGTCCAGCCACGCTTCCGTTGGGCAGGCTCTCTCACTCACTCAGCAGAATCGCGCAGCGCCTTGTGTTGGCAATTTTAGGTCTGCTTCTCTGTGTCTGGAATAACTGAGGTCCAGACAGTTGCTTCTAAACTACATATTTATTGACTCACAAACAAAAGAAAACCTGAGGAGTCAAGCTCCATAGCTACGATACACACTCTACAGCATACACTACTCGGCAAGGGAAAAGTGAAACCAACTTCGCCTTCTCTCAGACAAGTGATAGTTGCCTGGATACCTTGGCAGAGTTCCCAGAATCAGAACGATGGTGTTAACTGCTTGCTGTCCAGGAAACACAACACATCTTAAGCACATGCTTATTAAAGAGTAAGTCCCATTGAACTTAGAAATGAGTGGGCATGTTTAGGGTCATCAAGCACTTCTCTCTTGGCTACCATGTGTTCACTGGCTGGGTGACAAAACTCTAAGCATTTATTGTCTCTCTCTCTCTCTGTCTAATTTTGCCCTATGTCTATAGTGAGGAATATCAAACTTAGGGACTGAATTAAACCCTCCAGGCCTCTCTATTTGGGCCTGGGGCCTTTCCCCAAACTATACCCCCTCCTCAACCACACACCCCTCTCCCCAGATCATACTCCTCACTACTTTGCACCCTCCTTGAGTGTCTTTGCCTGGCTGGAATGCATCCTTCAACTCTGATGATGCCTCTTGCTTCCCTGGATGGAGGATCAAGAAGGGTGTGTGACTGTATGTAGAAACTAGGCTACTCTGCAAAGGCCAAATTTACATTCACTGCTTTGCCTGCTTTTGCCTCTGGCATCACCCTCCACTTGGCATGTGGCCCCAAAGGGAATGAAAAAGGTTTCCCATCCCAGCTCCAGGGATTTCTATACCAGCCTCCATTATGCATTCCCAGGGTAGTTTTCAGCAACAAGAAAGAAATAATATGAAAAAAGTCACAAAGGCAATATAATTTCCACATCAGCCTTCCTGAAAATTCAACAGCATTTTCGTGCGAATTTCTCCTAATATACACGTTTGTATGCAATTTTGCCTAATGCATTCAGTTTTGCAAAAGAGTTTTCCCTAATATAATGCATGTGTGTGTGTATGCTACTTTCACTAATATATGCAATTTGGGTGCACACCTTGCCCTACTACATGCATTTTTTGTACACATTGCTTGGCAGGAGAACTGCAGAATCTACTGCAGAAATTACCGGTACTACTGGTAATGCAAATTTTGAAGGATGTCTGAGTTTCAGTTGGCATGTTGTTTCAGAAAGTAGAGATTGGGTAGGTTCACCATCAAATGCGAATGGAACCAAATTTATCTGCTATAGTTGTTATCCATGAAATTTTTAATGGAATACCCAGATTGAGATCTCTGAAGACTATTAGGCCACATTAGCTCCCTAGGTTATCTTCCAACCTTCAGCCCAGGAGCTTCCCAGTTCCAGATCTGCAACACTGACATTGCTCTCTGCAGCAACTGTGAAGGACAAGCTCTTTCCCACCTTGTATTCATGTTTTAGGATAACATGTCAGGGCCAGCTCTAACATTAAGCAGAGGGAAGAGGTTGCCTTCAGGGGATGGAGGTATGTTGGAGAATAGTGTGCTTTGTGACCTGCCCTCCACCATCTAAGCTAATCTGGGGCTCTCTAGTTGCAGAGTAGGATTCTGCACCACCAACACAGTGGTTGCTATAAAATTCATCTGTTAGGGTAGTTGACTTTTGTGCATAAAATAGAAGTGGGCACTATCTTTCCTTGGCTTCAGGCGGCAAAATATCTTGGCCTAGCTCTTGCGGCAGCTGTGCTTGGAAGGAGTGGCAGCTTTTGCTAGAATTATTTTGTTCTTGACAGAGGGAGCATCCCTCTGACTTCTGACCTGCTTTGGAACCTCAAGCCCCTTTAGGAGAGTATATTTTTCAAGCGAGCAATTAGTTATCTGCCATTACGTACAGCTACTGGCCTGCTTGTTCCAGACCTTAATGGCAAGCTTTTTAGGAGACGCAAAGGGTCAAATGTGTTAGCAATTCATTTATGCCAACTCTGGTTTAAAAGGATAATTTGCAGTAGGCCAAGAAGTAGGCTGTTACAAGCCTCCCCTGTCAAGCGTTCATCATCACAAGGATTCCCTGAATGCTTATTTATAAGATCAGGAGAGGGAATGATTGTCGATATTGCTTTGTTTAAATAGTCCCTGAACACATGACATAATCCACATTCGAAAATGCCCCATCTAATATTTCTGCAATTTCCAAAGAAGCTCTCACCAACTTGCTTATGCCTAGGGGAGCAATCTCAATATTCCATGGCTCTTTTAAGTGCAGTCCCTTCTCCCTTTGCAAAGATAAAGCATAGTCAAAGGGATCTCTTGGGACTGTGGCCATTTATGTCAGACCCAGTTTTGGCTTGGCAAGCCCACAAATATTTTCTAGAGCAGAGCATGATGTCAAAAAGTGGAGAGTGGAAAGTCTTCAAGAACTAGGAGAAATCAGCACTTGTGATATGATTGAAAGCATGGCTAAGTGACACATTTATTTAATAAATTAGATTTATAATGCATCCTAACCCAAGGGATCAAGGTGGGCTATAAAGTCTTCTCTGCCCAGTAACCATATATATGCTTAGTGCAGCTTAGGGTTTAGTAAATGGAGGAAAACCAACTAGGGCAGGACTATGGAGAAGGGGTGTAGCTCAGTGGTGCAGCACATGCTTTTCAGGAAGGAGGTCCTAGGCTCAGTCTCTGCTATCTTCAGGCAGTGCTGGGGGAAAAAAAGATCCAGTAGAAATTGTCAAGAGAAGCTGCCAGTCAGTATAGACCAGCTTTTCCAAACCTGGTACCCTCCTGGGTTACAAATCCCATCACCCTGGATCAAGGGCATCTTGAATGGGGCTGATGGGAATCATGGAATTGGAAGAGACCTCAAGGGTTATGTGGTCCAACCCCTTGCAATGCAGGAAATACAGCTAAAGGATCCCTGACAAATGGCTATCCAATCTTTGCTTTAAAACCTTCAATGGAGAAGAGTCTACTACCTTCTATGCCAATCCATTCCAGTGTCGAACAGCTCTTACTGTCACTGCATAGACAGCAGCAGTGGCGTAGCATGGGTTGCCGCTGCCGGGGCAGGGCAAGTGTTGCATCCCCCTGGTGGACTGGGCAGCCTGGGAGAAAGTGACTCCCCTTCTCTTACTTGCCTCTCTCCCTCCTTGTCCAGGTGGATCCTCTCACGGTAGTAAGGCCCCCCCCCCAAGCAGGAAAAGGCCTTCAAGTGAAGCTATGTTTCTTTTGGGGAAGTGATATAGCACATGGGTAGAGCACCTGACTCTGCACTCAGAAAGTCCCAGGTCCAATCCCCATCATCTCCAGATAGTCTGGGAGAAACCCCTGCCTGAAATCCAAGAGAGCCCCCCAGGGAAAAATACTGAGCTAGATAGACCAGTGGTCTGACTCCATGTAAAGCAGCTTCCTGTGCTCCTAACATCTGGAAAATGATGGTGGTTGCTTTGGGGAAGCACAGGGAGAGACAGAATTGTCACAACCCAATTGGATTAGAAATAATAAAACACATGCTCTCTTCCCAAGACATGAAGTTAGTTCCTTCACACATTAGAGAAACAGCAATTTCAGTTATGCACAACAATGTTAAACAGGATTCTTCAGGGCACGATAAAAATCAATAGTAAATATAAGCTTATTAAGATGTCATTTTTTAGTTCAATGCTGTTTTCTTCTACCTGGATTAAAGGGATCACAAAAGTGATGCTCTGCAGAGATGTCGCAATTCACTCCCAATTTTGCTGCCAGGCGAGGTTTCCTCCCTTGACTCCGAGTGATGTACCAGTAGCCTTGTACAGCTGTAATTCTATATTTTGCAAAGCTCCAAAATAAAGGTTTTAATGTATTATTAAAATCCTCGCTCAGAGGCAGCTGCCAGTACACCTACCATCATTTTAATTGTAGGTTCTCAATTGGGTGTGTGTGTTTTGTTTTGCATGATATTATGGCAGAAGACAAAGTTGTAATGAATACCTCAGTGTATTTTCCGGCGTTACAGCAACAGCTTTTGTTGCATGGGGGTAATGAAGTGGTTACGGCACAGTGGGGTATTTTTAGTTTTATAGAAAAGAGGTTTGGGAAGAGTTTGGTGCCAAAGAAAACAGACGCGGTTACTAAGATGCAAATGGCTGGAAATGAAATTAGAAGGGCAGAAGCAGGCAAGGAAATGGGAAACGAATTCCCAAACAGAGGCAGAGAGGTGACAGTTGATCCCTTCATTGTGCATAACTGCATTTTGGGTGAAAACAACAAAGCACAGTCAAAGCCCTCTTATCCAAATTCAACTGCATTTCTCCTGTTGCTGCTGCCTTAATAGCTTGTTAGGGGCATTTTCTTCCTGTTGGGACATATGAAACGGCCTTATAGTGACTTAGATCATTGCTTCATCTTTAAGTCCAGGAATGGCTCTCGAGATGTTGCTGAACTCCAACTCCCATCATCCCTGGCCTCTGGTCTTGCTGGCTGGGGATTATGGGAATCAGAGTCTGACAATGTTTGGAGGACAACAGGTTCCTCATCTCTGCTCTAGCTCATCTCTGCAGCTCATTGGTCTCATGAGATAAGCAGGGTTGCCTCTTGCCCTATCTTTAAGGCCTAACTTAGTTGGGTGTTGAGAGAGTGGTGGCCACTTACATAGGGATGGGCAAATCTGTCTCTTTTGGTTTCTCCCAGTTTCTCATTTTTTCAAACTTAAATTCAGTTATTCATATATCCACAAAGGTTTGTGATTTATTTTATTTTTAAAAAATTATGAAGACTCAGCAGCATTTTAGTGTGATATCTTCTAATATACAAGTTTTGTATGCATTTTTGTCTAATATGCACTTTTTTGCAAAGCAATTTACCCAATATAATGCATTTTTGTATGTTTTCATTAATATATCTGCATTTTTATGCACATCTCAACCTAATATCTGCATATTCATACGCATTGGTTGGCTGAAGTGCAAATTTGGAAGGATGGCTGTGTTTTGGTATGCATATTGCTTTGGAGAGTGTGAATTTTGGAAGGTCACCTTTAAATATGAAATGAATTGAATTTCTCCCCCAACCATACCTACGGAAGATATAGTTATTCCAAGGGCTACTTCAGTTGTAGAACATCTGCTGATTTAGAGCACTCATTCTACGTGGTGTGTTGGTGTGCCATGAGCCTCTTCCATGCCTGTGCATTTTATAGGGAGATGGAAGCATCAGATGATGTTTCTAAGTGTATCTCTGTACAAGTTACTGCTCTGAGCTCACCTTCTACCAGTGAATCATGCAGAAACACAGAGGGTGGACTACTGAAGCTGAGCAATTCTTTCTTACTGCCACACACTCTAAAAGTAACCCTATTTAGGCATTAGAATAGCAGTGTGTCTCTGAATTTAATTCATAATGAAACTGTGCTCACCCATCACCAGTTTGGAATACACTGGGGTAGGAACAGTCTCAGCATCAGTGGGTGGCATTTTCAGACAGCTGCTAGGGCCCCATTGCTCCAGCAGGGTCCACTGGGGGCCCTTTTAAAAAAACCCAAAATGTTCCTATGGGGGAGGGTGGATTACAGCCACCCTCTTTGTTTCTGACAATACAGCAGACATCCAGTCATTCTGAGGCATTGTGGGCTGAAGTGGCTGATTCCTCATAACATGATGCCCTTTTTACAGGTGGGTGCCATGTTTTTTTTGTGGTGGTGGTGATTAATCCTCCTCACAATGCATGGAACGACTCAACATCGTTGAGAAAGAAAGATGGCGGCTGTGAGCTGCCTGCCACTGTCTACCAACAAGGTAATTTCTTCAGGGACCACATTATAGGGCTATCATTGTAGGAGAGGGCCCACAGAAAGACACTTTGTTGACAGGTCTCCTCAGCCATAGACCTGCCCTTAGGACAAATGTCTTAGCACCTAGGACTATGGAGACACAAAACACATTCCAGAAATTCTGTTCCAAGAGAGAGAGGAGTTTTCTACCCCCTTAAGTTCATTTTAGCTGCTGTTAGATTTGCTGATTATACAGACTAAAGGGTCAAGACATTTGCAGTGTCACTTGTGTATAAAATAGAGATGCTTTGGACATAATCAGCGTTGCTTTGTTAACATGCCACTTTTCCTAAGTGGCTGTTTCTAATTTCAGCCACTTCAAATTTAAGCACAGTTCACCTAGTCTTTTGGGGCATTTAGGTAGTACTGAGGTCACCAGAAGAGTAATGAAAACAGAGCAGGAGAATATAGAATAGGAAGGAAGTCAGTTTAAAAATATCGCACACTAAAATTGTACGGAAGAGTCTCAGATGCCAGCAATACAGTTCTGTTTCATCAAAGCCCTGGTGTTCAATTTTCCTGAATTAATCGCGGTACTTTTTCTTTAATGAGCCTGCCATAATGGTCCATGGCACAAGGACAATGTACATAAAGTCACAAAGGCGTTTAAATACCAGTCACTGAGAAATGTTCCTTGCAAGCTTTAAAAAGTCTTCATGGCCAAAGGCCTTCTATCAAAGGCAGATGGCAAGAAATGGAGTTTAAGGAAATTCAAAAGTTTTAATGTGGAAACCATGGTTTTGAGAGAAAGTAACTCCAATGCAAACTCCTGGCCTATTGATTTTTGTTTAATTTTATAAAGAGCATGAAGTCAAAATGCATCTTCATATTCTCAATGGTTCCTAGTAATGGTGGAAATATAGCACCTATCAGGGCAGGAAGCTTTTTCATACTGTGAGCCACATTACACTCTGGGCAACCTGCTGGAGCCCACATGCCAGCAGAGGCAAAAGTGGGTAGGGTTGCCATATTTCAAGAAGTGAAAATCCAGACATATTGTTGAGCTTTTTTTTTTTTTTTTGAAAATTCCTAAAGTTGTATGTTGCCGAAAATCCAGGACAAACCCCCGCGTTTCGCAAATCCCCCCTGGACATCATTTCCGGAAAACCCAGACATATGACAACCCTAAAAGTGGGTGGAGCAGCAGATGGAAATTTCGTTGCTGTTTCTTCAATTTCTTACCCACCTTTCCCCATCAAGTCCCAGGGGAGGGGGTTATAGCAATTAAAAATGCAATATTTAAAACGTTTATGCAAAGTTATCTGTCCTATGTATATCAACTGCTGGTATTTTATAAGCTGATTGTGAGCCAGTGGGGTGTAGTGGTTAGATGTTGGAATAGGAATTGGAAGACCAGGGTTCAATTTCCTCCTTACCCACAAAACTCACCAGGTGACCACAGGCCAGTTGCTGCCTGTCAGTCTACCCTCCCTCACAGGGTTGTTATGAGGACTTTGTACAAGGTGGGATTTAAATGTGATAATCAATGCATCCGAATTCTTTGTACATGTTTAAAGAACCCTTTTTCCCCTGCTAATTTTTTCTATGGTGGAAATAGCTCCAGGCACCTTTTGAAGGGAGGGGAGTATAAAACAGAGAAAATAAAATGAATAATAAGCCTACCCTGCCCAGAGTTATTTCCCAAAATGGAACAAGGAAAAGTCTCTGAGGAAACCATCATTTATTGGCTCCCCCCCAACCCCGCACACCTGCAGAAAGCTTCATTTTGCTCTAACTTCTGCCTGTCAGAAAGACAGGTCATCTCTCTGTGAGTAGGAGAGATAGAGAGAAAGGGAGGGAGGGAGGGAAACGAGCATTCTTACTAATATGTCAAGATTGCTCCATTCCTCTTTTCGGTGGCCTGTTGGGTCACTGGCAGCATTGCACTCTGGGATGTTTCTGCTTTGTTTAACACAAAACTGAAAACATTGGCTGACACCAATGTTACGAGTTGGGGACGCCAATGCGAGTGATAAACAAACATGTCTTTGTTTCAATCCCAATGAATGACTTTTTTTCCTCCTCAGTTAATTATAGGAATTTACAGCTATTTATGTAAACTTGAGAAGGCAGAAAACATTCATTTGTAGGCAGGCTAAGTGCTGGGTGGAGGCCGCCCAGATGCATCCAGACGAGGGGATGTTTGTTTGGTTACACAAAACTTTACTATGTAAATTTGAACTCCGCTGAGCTGCTGCTTGGCATGATAGAAGCCATAATTATGAACACCCCCCCCCCGGAAGTTGACATTTTAAACATTGTTTCTCTGTCACAAAGGCATTAAATATAGAAAAAGACATCTTTAAATCCCTAGCAGACACCAGGTCTTGCTCCTGTTGGGCATTTGCAAATTATGTCATTTTCATTCACTAGGGATACTTGGACACTCATCATAAAACAACAACATTTTAATGAAGAATGCAAAGCCAGTTGGGCTCCGACATGTTTGTCTCGTTGCAAGCCTCTTAGGAACTCGGCATACAAAGGAATTTTAACTAACAGAGAGCAAGTAAAAAGAAAACAAAATCCAAACGCATCAATGGTGCTTCATTGGCGGGAAAATAAAAGGCAATAATTACTGCTCTTGTCTGCCTTTCATAATTATCTCATATAATGAAATGCAAGGGATGAGGTGAAGCTCAGAAACTCTGTTGCCCTCTTTTTAAAAAGGGTTTCTGTCTGCATAGACTTCCCAATACAGTATAAACAGTGCCACTGTTAACAGACACTGTATTCAATATATGATGATGAACACCCAGGACCAAAGGCAATGCCTTCAACTGCATCTGAATCTTGTGCGAAAATAGCTGGAGACCCTGTCAGTTTGAAAAGGCAAGGATGGTTAATTTCAGCTGAGGAAACTGGATAACAATCAACCCCAAAGGCCTGGTTAAAGAGGAATGTTTTTGCCCGGCACCTGAAGGTGTATAATGAAGGCACCCAGTGAACCTCCCTTGGGAGAGCATTCCACAAACGGGGAGCCACTGCAGAAAAGGCCCACTCTCGTGTTGCCACCCTCCAGACCTCTTGTTGAGGAGGCACACGAAGAAGGGCCTCAGAAGGTGATCTCAGGGTCCGGTTGGTTCATATGGAAAGAGGCAGTCCTTGAGGTATTGTGGTCCTGAGCCATTTAAGACTTTCAGAAGTAGAATGCAACAGGACCTAAAAACTGTAAGAAAACTGAAAGGAGAGAATGGAAGCAAAGCCACTTACTGCTGATAATAACCAGTACAGGCCACTCAATATTCCTGTTTGCGGGCGCAGGGCACCAGTCATTTCACCCAATAGATTCACACCGTAGACTTAATTTTGGTTTGGGTTTTTGGCTCTATTTTGGCCACAACTTTATTTAATTACAAATCAAGTGAGTGGTTGCGTAGGCATTGGTTCAACTGTCCTATGGGACAGAGCTGACCCTAGTCAGCACACCAACTGTCCGATCGGGACAGAGCTGACCCTTGTCAGCAGTAAGACTAGCTGTCGCAGCGGGACAGAGCTGACCACTTGTCAGCGATGGGAAACCATTAACTGAAGAGAGTTAACAGGACCGGATTTGACGTGTCCCCCCTCTCCAGGGGTCCACAGGGACTCCTGCATGGCCCTGCACCCGCCAGGGTTTGGACAGCAAAGTTGAGCCCCCGGATTCCTTTGCGGAATTCCCATAACTCACACCATTTTGGTGGGAAAACGCCCACCCAATCACGGAACCAATGCCTAACCGCCACGAGCCATGGGCTCACCGCCAAAACCACTCACATCCCCAGCCAACCCCTCAGGGCTCCCTCAACATCCCCCAACCACAAATCATTCCCCAAATGAGAGAGGTGCACACCATCAGGGCGAAACAGTGAAACATTCCTGAAAGAAATTGCAGGGTGAGGAACCCCAAAACCACCCAGGTTGAGGACCACCCCCAAAGCAGTGCTATTGACGCGACTGCGTGCCTTCTCAACAGCTGCAGGGGAACGCGCACCCCTCCATGAACGCCGTTGGAGGAGGTGCGACCAAAACAAACGAACTTGGGGAAATAAAACAGCAATATTCTGCAAATCATGCCGCATCCTATCACGGAGCAAAAAGACCTGCGTGGCCGGCAAGTCGTTCTCACCCAACTGCAGGACCAAAGCATCAGGCGGTCCTACCCTAGCTGCACGATTCTGTAAAAAAGGGATCAACTCCTCCCATAGCATACCCCTCTTGCCCCACCATGAAACAATAACATGAGGTGGAAGTCCAAAATTGGGCGAAAGTCCTGCCTCCCGAATTCTGGCGCCGGCCCAGTACACAATGCTGTGCCCAACGATCCAAATTCGCACGGGTGCAGGACCTACAACAAAAACAAAACACCAACATTAGCGTCGGACATAACGTTTGTAAGCATCCGACCTCCACCGCCCCAATTCCTTAATTCTCCCAACAGAAAGCCCCCAACGAGCGGCCGACGTGGCCGCACCGATGCGAAAGGAATGTGGGGCATAACCCGAGGCAGCGCGGCCACAAGCCGAGATGGCCTTACGCATGATTTTTGAAAACTGCTGCCTGGTCAAGGGCGAGCCATCCTCATGCACCAAAAACGGGGAGAATCCTGAGGGGCGCACTGCTAAATAACGTGCGGTGTCCTTCACCGGGCAGGGACCCCTGTTACCAGTGGCCGGGAGCCGCATGACCACCCCCCGACCCAGTTGGTCAGCTTTTGAATTGCGCACAGTAATGATCACCTCAGAAGCCAACAGGTCAACATCACTGAGCAACAATCCCCGGGAAGCCCCGCTACTTGAAGCCTCTAGGACAACCTCCCCGACCCGAAGGGCCCCAAAAAAGGCCAAAGAAAATGCAGCCGAAAAAAGGCGCGCCTCAAAGCGCGACCAGCAAACGAGGCGAAGCCTGGCACGCATGTCCGTCAAAAGAGACAGAGTGATAGGCTGCCGCGCCGGAACCCGAGACGGAGCCATCCTGGCCCAACCCTTAATAGCCTGGCGAGTAAGAAACTCGTCACAGGGATCCCTCTTAAAGAAAAGTTTACTAAAAAAGGAAATGGCAGCCGCCTGGATACGGATAGTCCGAGGCGCCCGACCAAGGGCAAAGAGATGGGTGAGATATTCTAATGCCATGTCAGACGACGGGGGCTTGGCAAATTGGCCAGCCTCTGACATGCCAAAAAACAAAAGAAAATCAGCCCAGGCTTTCTTGTATGAGGACAAAGTGGACGGGGCAACAGAAGAGGCTACTCCCTTCAAAGCTAACTGCCTCCAAGGCTCCAAAGATGAGTCGGAAAGCGCTCCCGGTGCTCTCGCGCTTCCGGAGCCAAAGATCTGAACCGGGCCATCTGAAAGCGGGATAAAGCGTCAGCAATATCATTAGACAGGCCCGGTACAAAGCGTGCAGAAAAAACAATGTTAGCACGCAAACATTGGAGAACAAAAGCCCTGAGGAGGGCTGACACCCTGGCGGATCGCGAGGACTGCCTGGCCAGCACGCTCACCACCGCCTGGTTATCAGTCCAGAAGCAAACACGACGGTCCCTGAATTCCTCGACCCATATGTGCACCGCCACTGCAATGGGAAAAAACTCGAGAAAAGTCAAGTCCCGCGTAATCGCCTCCCCTTGCCAGGCTGCTGGCCATGGTTCAGCGCACCAGCGCCCTTGCCAATACAGGCCAAAGCCCAGGGAACCCGCGGCATCGGAGTGAACCTGGAAATCGTTGCGGAGATTCAGAGTGTCCTGCTGAAATGTCTTTTCCGGCTTAGATGCCGAACCCCGCTTCCTAGAACCCGAGCCAGACGCCTCAGTCTCCTGGCGGGAATCGTCTGGCGGGGCCAATTTAAATATGTCAACATAGCGTCCTTCCAGGATCCGATTACGGATCCTGGAGGACACGTGACCGCTAAGAACAATGTCCCTGGTCCTATTGGTGGACACCTTCACCTCAGGAACAGGGCGGCCATTTTTGTACTCCATGGCGGCCCCGTACCTCGCTCTGTGAGCGTTGGAGCGACGACGCCAGGCCCACCTAGGAAGCCCAGGGAGATCTTCTCCATAACCCCAATATAACTTCAACTCATCCCCCGACTCAGTGTCCGAGGAATCCGAAGTACCTGAAGAAGAAGACGGAGAGGACTTGCGACGGTGTTTCTTCGCCCGATACGCACAGCATTCGTGATGCCGCCGACGCTTGCCACCCGACGATAACTTGGCAGGAACAGGCAAGGTGTCATCAGGAGACGTCTCAGAGTCGTGCTCCAGCTGACGCGACGTCGAAGCCACCGGAGAGACACGACGTGGAGTAGCCACCTCCGCAGCTGCCGATGATTCAGAGGAGACCCGGCGACGGGAGCGCCCCCTAGAAACCGTCACAGGCGACTCCGCACGATTACACCGCTTCCCTTGACGACTAAGCCGCGAACCGATGCGAGGCCGAGCAGCTGCCGGGGACCCCTGACCAGGTTGAGGGCTGCCCTCATCGGAAGAGGGATCCGCTTCAGCGGCCGCCCAACCGTCCTGCAAAGACTCAGAAAAAGAGACAGAACGTGATAAAGGGGCCTTGCCCTTTTTTGACATTTTCTGCCGACACCGGGTTCCCTTTCCTGCCCCCGTGCCCCTCCCACGGCTCCCGCTAGCAGGCTTCTTCTTAGATGCTGCCACCTGCTTTGCTTTACGTTTAGTAACGGCCAAATCGCGGGCCCGCGCGAGGGGAATGTCCTCATCTTCCCAAGATGAAGACCCCTGGGCAGGTGGTGATGCGGCGGCCGGCCGTGACGGCTCCCCTGGAGCATCTCCCTGCGAAGAAGAAAGAATAAGCCCCTCCAACCCTGACTCAAAGCGGGCCAGAGAAGCAGGATCCCCCGAGAGGCCGGCCATGACGGAGGCGATACGCTCCAATCTTGCATCAGTACCGGGTGAGCGCACAGCCTGTGTCGACCCATCACCGACCTCCAGAACCTGAGGTACCACCGATCCTTGTCCAGCATCCGCCTTCTGCGCCATCTTGCCACCAGTGGAGAGGACAGAAAACAATGTACAGGAATTAACAATCAGGCGGACTAACCGTACGCTTCCGCCCTATAATAAGATGCGCAAGACAGGTAAGTCCACAAGCCACAAATAGACTAAATCAAATTGAAGGTGTAAAATTAAAATAAAATTAACTTAAAATTAACATTATATGTCAAAAAAAAAAAAAAAAAATAAGCTTTAGCCTCTAACAAGCAAATTAAAACACCAAAACTGCTAAATTACTAATAAATTTAACCAATAAAATTAAATAAACAAATAAAACCCTTCAGCAAGGTAGCAGGGAATAAGAAGACTCAGCTCCAGAGAGGCAGCAGGCAATAGCCTGAGCAAATGCTGGTTGTAGTTACTGCTACCAACCAGCAGGGCGCATCAGACCCCAGCAAGGCACCAAGGCAAAATGGCGATTCCCGCCAAAAGAAGGAGAAATGGCGCCTAGCCGGGTGACAAGCCCCCCCCCTCCAGCCAGACCAGTCCTGGCGGACCTCGCAGCGACGAGCCTCAGGCGTGCACAAACACGCCAGACCCACCGCGCAGCACACTAGGGAGCGGAAAAAAGGGGGCCTAGAACGACCACCCGCGACCGGCAAGGCCGCCGCCCACACGGCGCGCCTGCCCCAGCTAGCGGTGCAACCCAGGCAGCCCCGAGAGGCCGCCAACCGCTGGCTCCACGGCCTGGGGGCAGAAACGCGCCAGAAGCCGCCACCCGGCGCAGGCGCCCCCGCGAAGGCGGCAGCGCTCGCCGATGCGCCGGCGAGCCCAGTACTTTAAAATGGGGCCCGAGGCGTGCGTAAGCACGATACCGCCGCCCCCGCTGGCTTAGCACAGCGAGGGGCCCACTGCACAAACGCCGCGGGAAGCAAAAGCCGCCGCGGCGTGGAAGGCAGCCGGCAAGCGGGCCGGCAGGCACGGGGAGGGACCCGCAGCTCAGAAAAAGGCCGCAGCACGGTCAGAATTCGCTGCGGCAGGGAAGGCGGCCGGCAAACGAGCCAGCAGGCAACAGCCGGCTCCAAGGCACGAGCAACGTTGCTCCCGACAACCGGCTGCCACCAGCCCTCAAAAGGAAGGTAAGGACAAAATAATTATTGGAGCCACGGACCCGAAATTAAGAATGGAAAGGGGTCCCGAAAATAAATAAAATCCCAAAATGGGGGGGGGAGGGAATGGGGGGGGGAGGGAGAATGGCGGGGGGGGGTAACCAGCAAGCTCAGAAGGGTAACTAAAAAGGCTTAGTAGAACAGAACCAAGGAATATACACAATTAAACTGCAACAGTCAATTAGAATTAGCAAGAAAAGCCTCGGCTCAATGCCCGAGCAAATACCACCGTGCCAACGTTCAGATCCGTAGCTCTAAACGAGTGACAGGAGATCCGCATGGGGATCTAATATAAGGACGCTGGGCTGTCCTTAAATTGCAACATAAAATTCTGCCCTACGACAGGCAGGTCCTGGAAGCTGCGTAGACCCAAGGGTCAAAAACCCAAACAGGAAATGCCTTCATGCCCGCCCCGCAACGGGATCTCTCTGCGAGAAATCACTTTGTAAGCAAAAGGGATTGTGGATGCAACATCTGCAAATATAAAATAAAACAACAGTTTAACTCCCCCTCTCCAGCTTTTGTAATGATGGAACTGGGACTTAGCCCCTGAAGCTTTCCTGGTGGATTTTTTTTTTTGGCGCTGATTATTTTAAGGCCTTATGTAGTGAATACATGGTGTAACAAAACTTGCTGTTTATGCATTGTGTAAGGAAAAGTGAGAAAGCTCCTTTGGGCAATGTTTTCTCGTTTTTTGAGCATCCCCATAAAAAATTTATAGAGATCCTCCTCCCCCCACAAAAAACCCCCACACAACTCTCTTCATGGTGAGCAGCAGAAATTTTAAATTCATTATGAGGACATCCATCAGGAGCTTAACTTGTAATTAGTCACAAACAGTCAGAGGTGGTTACTTCAACAGGCTTCAGCACAAGAGACTTTGGAAAGGTACCACAAAAGGTTTCCAAATTAGAGTGTAATAATGACACAGGAGTCGGCAGAAGGGAGGAAAAAGAGAATGGAGAGACAATGAGGGTGTAAACACAGCCCCACTGAACACCCTATTTTGATGAGGCTTCTGTGCTGGGAAGCAAACTAGAGAATGTTACCCTCAATTAATGCTGCTAAAATGGGATTGAGCCAAAGCAAACAAAGGACAAAGCAAAGAAGAACCGAGAGAAGATGATCCAGAATGTTTAGTCTCAAATGTAACAAAACAAAGCAGAACAATATAAACCACACACTCCAACAAAGGAATTCAGGAAGCTTCCTTATAGTGAAACAGACCATTGGCCCATCTAACTCAATATTGTCTACACCACATACTCTAACATTTCTTTGTTGATCTTCAATGATACATTGGGCAATAGACATTGGTCATAATATAGAGACAGAAGCATGGGAATGATCGTGGAATATGGATATAAAATTTACAGCATGTTATGGTTTAAGAGAAAATTATTTGAAAATGATATATAAATGGTATTTAACACCTAGCAGATCTGCAAAAATGTATAAATCAAAATTGAATAAGTGCTGAAAATGTAAAGAGAAGGAAGGTACTTTTTATCATATGTGGTGGCCCTGTTGTAACGTTAAAGCTTACTGGGAAATGATACATAATGAATTTAAAAGATGTTTAAGGTAACGTACGTAAAAACCCTAAAAGCTTTCCTTTGGGGAATTATAGGGGTAGAACTACCCAAACAGTATGGAAACCTATTTATGTATGCAGCCACACCTGCAAGAATGTTACTTGCCCAGAAATGGAAAGCAGAAGAGGTGCCAACAAGAGAAGAATGGCTACAAAAACTTTTGGAATATGTAGAAATGGCAAAACTTAGTGGAAGAATAAGAAATCAACAAACTTTATATAAAATAATGGATATGGTTTATTGAATATTTACAAACAAATTGTAAACAGATAAAAACATTGGCATGATTATTGTAATAACCTGCAGTTTTAAAAATAACATAGAATTAAAATAAATGAATAAAAGCATAAGTTAATTTTGAATATTCAGGAAATGATAAAACAAATTTAAGGAACTGCAGAAAGAGGAGGAACGAAGTTGAATTGTTTGAAATGTTATAAATTTTGTAAAATTATTGAAATGTATACAAATGAAAAATATAAATAAATTATATTTTTTTTAAATGTCTCTGATGAAAATAGGGATGTCCCATTCCATAAAGATAATTTTACTGTTTATACGCCACACATCTTACTGGGTTGTCCCAGCCATTCTGGGCAGCTTCCAAACATAAAAACATAAAAAAATATTAAACATTTAAAAAACTTCCCTATACAGGATTGTCTTCAGACGGTTTGGGGGGTCAGACATTTCTCCAATGAAAACAGGGACATCCTAAGGAAAACTGGGACATTCCGGGATCAAATCAGAAACCGGGACAGCTTCTCTAAATCAGGGACATCCCTGGAAAATAGGAACACTTGGAGGGTCTGACACTAGTGTTCTTCAAACTTAGGTCCCCAGATGTGGTTGGCCTAAAACTCCCGTCATCCCTGGCTTACACTCAGAAGGCTCAAATCCACACTTTCATATCAATCTCAAAGGAGCCTCGCCTACCTGGGGAATGGCCAATTCTACTCCTGCAGATTATCTCAGTGATTGAGCTGGGATATAAGGGTTAAAGGTAAAAGTAAAAGAACCTCTGACAGTTAAGTCCAGTCACGAACGACTCTGGGGTTGCGGCGCTCATCTTGCTTTACTGGCTGAGGGAGCTGACGTTTCTCCGCAGGCAGTTTTTCTGGGTCATGTGGCCAGCATGACTAAGCCACTTCTGGCGAAACCAGAGCAGTGCACGGAAACGCCATTTACCTTCCCGCTCGAACAGTACCTATTTATCTACTTGCATTTTGGCGTGTTTTCAAACTGCTATGTTGGCAGGAGCTGGGACAGAGCAACGGGAGCTCACCCCGTCGCGGGGATTTGAACTGCCGACCTTCCAATCGGCAAGCCCAGGAGGCTCTGTGGTTTGTTAGGGTGGCCCCTAAAGTACCCTGGATCAAAGTTGTCCAGGGCTTTGTAAATACATACAATTACCTTTAACCTGCCATTGCTCACTAGTCAGAAGTGCCACCTAGACACGTACTTGAAAGGTTATCCTTGACCCTCTGGCTTATACTCACAAGGCTAAGATCCACACTTGAAACACCCTACAGTCTTCCCAGGTTTATACAGAGGTGGAAGTGCTAAAGAGGTGGATCACAGTGCCACTCATCAACCAGAAACAAAGCTAACGTTGCAACAAGGAAGCCCCCAACACCCTACCTTCTCTTCACCCATTCCGTTCTTCACCCTGTCAAGTGTGTCTCTGGCACTTAGAGAGGGTCATGTTCCTTATCACTCTCTCCTGTTTGGAATGCTGTAGGCCTAGATGTGAAATGTCTCCTTAGTGAATAAGGTTCTTTTCATAATATGAATATTATTCATGCAAAGTCTCTATAACATTTACTCAGGACTTGCCTTAACACTCAGCTTATCTAGGTGCTTTCATAGGGCAGAATCTGTTGTGGAGAGGTGTTGCAGGTATAGGTGGTGAAGGAAAAGCAAATGTGTTCTTCCATAAAGAATATAATTAAGACTTGATAGTAGTAAGTTGGAGAGGAAAGGAGTAAAGCCCAGTGGCCTCCACAAGATCTTAACTGTCATTTAAGCAGAAAGCATCATATACAACACTAATACTTACACTACTACTACTACTATTACTACTACTAATCCTATGCATTTATAATTCTATATGCATAACATACACACATACAGTGATTAACATGTAGTGACTAACATAACAAAGCTATTAAAGTTTTAAAGCAAAACATTTCTGCATCTGCCTTCTTCAGCTGATCTCATGTCAGTTAAAGGGTTCTGTAGTGAAAGTGGGAATAACAGACCACTGAGGATGGAACCATAATAAGTGTTGCAGTTGCTGTATCAGTGATACCTGGTGTTACCCTGCATGCTGAAGCCATGTGGTGCTAAGGTTGCAAGACTGCAAATTCAGATGTTTTCTCTTGTTTTCAGCAGGTTGTAGCCAACTAAATAGTACTCAGAGGAGACCCACTGAAATCAATAGGCTTAATCAACTTAAGTATGGTAAAACCTGCAAACATTTATAGTGCTATTGAATCAGTATGTAGTGCAAAAAAAAAAAGCTAACACGGGGAAGATATAAAATCTCTTTTATCCCCTCAACACCCCTTTCTCCAATCAGCTTTAAAGACTTCCAGCGCAATTCTCCCACAATTGTCCATAACTGTTCAGGTTTCTTACTTTGGGACACCTCTCTAAAGTATGTCATTTTTAGACCAATTGCTCACTAAATACTCAGTAAGTGTAAAGGATTCATTTTTTTAAACCCTCCCCTAAATTATACAAGCCATCCTTGTGGGAAAAGTATTGCAGCTATGCTCCTGAAATACATGTCTGCAAATTCCATCTACTTCTGTAAAAAATAAGAAGTTATAGACTGTTCCCTTTTCATTTTTTTAAAATCAAACTTTAAGAGCACCTAGCACAGGACCTCTGAGACATATTTGCCAATAATCTGTCCAACTTTATCCACTATGGAAGGGCTATTGTGCCTGCAAATTCAATCTACTTCTGCCAAAAATGGGAGTTACATCAGATTATGCAATATTAAATAGGGGAAACAGAACCTCTCTCTCCCTTCACCAATTCCTGGACTCTGAAGTGCTTTAGATGGGCTGTTTTCTAAAGTGCTGAATCAGGGCCTGAACCAAATTTTCTGTATATTGCATGCCATAACATATCTCTACCTACATATGTGTATTACCCCCTCAAGGCATCTAACAACTATAAAAACAAAACTGACTGACAGACAAACCACTTTCCAAAATATATAGTAGATGACTCCAGAATAAAGACACAGAATCATAAAAAGGAAGGTTGTAAGTGGCAATATTATACTCCCCTAATGTGTGAAAAAAGCTTTTTTGGCATTGTTCTAGAGAAGAAACTTTTAAACCTTGGAAGCGAAGGAATAGATGCCAAGTGTTCCTCCCCCTCTCTTCTTATCCTTAGGAATATAAGATTCTCACCCTCCTCACTTTCAGTGAGCAGAAGTCACTAGCATGCTAATGAGTTTGCCAGAGCTTTAGACTTTAAATGAACAAGCTTTCAGTATGGAGGATTTCTATATGTTATAAGTGTGTTTATTTCCCTTACATTTGAACAAAGCAGTCTTGTGGTGATGAGTGATGGAACAGAGATGGCTTCTGGAACTATTATTCATTTTATTATTTATTACTAATTTTGGAGTGTATACTCTAAACAGATATGTACACACAAATGCGTATATTGTAGGAAAATGGATACAAACAAACATACACGGGCAAAAAACCCCTGACAAACATTAAGGAAAATTTATTGCAAAGAAATTATGAGAAATTTGCACAAAAATGAATACAGTTTTTGTGAATACTATTTTTTTTTTTTTTTAATGGAAAATGGAAAGGATTTCCTGGAAATGGAAATAGGATGAATGAAATATCCATAAAATGGAAAAGAGAGAAGCAAAAATTGGCAGGCTCATCCAAACAACTTGAGAGGCTCCAATCCAGCTAGTTATTAAGCCCCATTGAAACCAACTTATTTATTCTAAGTCCTGTGTGGTGTAGTGGTTAAGAGTGGTAGACTCGTAATCTGGGGAACCGGGTTCATGTCTCCGCTCCTCCACATGCAGCTGCTGGGTGACCTTGGGCTAGTCACACTTCTTTGAAGTCTCTCAGCCCCACTCACCTCACAGAGTGTTTGTTGTGGGGGAGGAAGGGAAAGGAGAATATTAGCCGCTTTGAGACTCCTTCGGGTAGTGATAAAGCGGGATATCAAAACCAAACTCTTCTTCTTCTTCTTCTCTTGCTTTCAACATAACTTAACACACAACTCATTTTAGCTGGATCAGGCTGTGAAGTTTTGGATATTTTGTCCAGAGCTCAAACTGTTGAAAAGCAAGACAGCCCCAAAACACATATCCCTCTTAGTTCTCTGGTTCCCCTGCTGCTCTACTTTAACAACTACAAAATCACCCAGAGGTCTTCAGTGCTCAACAGACAAATTTTGGACAACTCCACTTCTTGCAAAGCGCATGGACATAGAGCAGAGAAACAAAGAGATATGGAAAAATAAAGAGAAAAGTAGAGTACAGAAAAAGAGACCTTTGCAGGTACCTTGATCCAATTTAGTGTGGTGAGGTTGACATAATAGCTCATCTCAGGCAGGAGCAAAATCACCCTGATTCACATTATTGCTCAGCTTCAGCCCAGAGAGGTTGCATACCCTTGCCATATATGGCCATATTGGCTATTTGGGGGAGTGGCTTGGGCAAAGATTGAGGGTGGAGTAGGAATTTAACTCCTCCTCCCAGCTCCACCTGTGCTTCCCACTGCCATATTTAAACCCCTGTAATGCCCTGGGTGTAATGTTATGTAACAACTTGGTTCAAAGGACATTCTTAATTATTTAAAGATGGTGGCTCACTGGAGGAACACCAGTGAATTTTTTGCCCCATCTTCATCTTCACAAAATGCAAAGGTGAGGTGGCCACCCACACTTTTGCTTTGTATCCCTGCCCCTCCCCCCAATAAAATAAAACTGGGGCTGAAGTTTAGAATATTCAAAAGTTTGTCCAGGCCCTAAAAGTGTGTCCAGCACACACACACACAGAGCATTTCTTAATAGCATTCAGATAATACACCCCACGATAAAACTAGTTTAAAAAAAGACTACATCAAGACCAGCTGAATCGGCACTCATTATCCAGAGTAGTTCCGTAGCTTTACAATGATTTCAGGAAATCAATAGAGACCTGCAAAAGTGGCTGTTGTCTGCTGAATGCTAAGTCTTGTCAGTGGCATCGCCGCTTTAGTGTACCACACGCTTGCTGTGTAGCCATTAGATGAAAGCGCTATCACCTGTCAAACAAACCGCTAGAACTGTGATAAATTAATGATCAAATAGCACAGGCTGATGTACAGTGGCAGTGCTGAGGCTACTTACAACCAAGGCCTCGCGCTTTAAAAAATGTAGCTGACATTAAAAAAGAATCAGCCATTAAAGAAAAATGTCACACTGTTTTCTTTAACATTCCCCCACTTTTTCTTTTTCTTTTTCCTTTAAAAAAATGACCATGTTCGGCGGGGCTTTTTTTGTTTTTGTTTTAAATAGACACAGAAAAGAAAGAGCAAGGCCAGAGCTGTTTTCTAGAGCAAAATAAATTTCTGAGACAAGCAACTGAAGAGTGCACGGAAGAGGAATTTTTTTTTTTTTTAAAAAAAACTGTTTAGCAGGGCAGCACTATACACAAAAAGCTGCTGTAAAGTTAAGACAGGGTAAAGTATACCAGATCCAAACTCCATTCTAGAGCACATTACTGCTGGCTGAGCTGGCCTAAGCCTGGCAGAGGGAAAACAAACCTTTAAATGGAATTTCAGTCACACCACTGCTTTGCCAGTAAATTAAGCCAGGTAGCCAGGTCACGTGACCATACTGACTGGGTTTAGGATCCAGCCTAAGTCACCTCTCTCTACCCCTGCAATATCCCCCTTTCAGGACTTATGCTGGTTTGAGATTAAAAAGGCTCACCTCAGCCAGCTAGATCCTGACTGAGGAAGGACGAGAGTGACACACAGGTCACTCTCCAGCTGAGCCAAGGCTGGGGAATTACACTGGTGCAGGCCAGCTGGGTCCAGAACCTCTTGGCTCAGCCAAAATCCGCTGGATCCTAACCCCACTCATCCCAATGGATCTCGCTATAGGATTGCTGCCTTGCTATGTGGGGTGGAGGGTTCGGGGTGGGGGTGGAATCACACTATAGGGTATCTAGAAATTTTATCTTTTTCATGACTGGAACACATATGTAGCCAATCAGTGTGAGAGTAGTTGAAGTCACCCATTACTGCAATGTCTCCTCTTTTGGATGCTTCCTTGATTTCAATCTTCATCTCTACATCTCCTCGAGAGTTTTGATGAGAGGGATGATATGTCCCCACTACTAAATCACTCTTGATGCCCCATATCCACAACTATTCTGTGGAGCGGAAATCCCCTTTTGAGATTTCTGGCTTCCTAGGCTCAATAACCTCTTTAATGTACAGAGTGACACCACCTCTTGCATGTCCTTCCCTTCCCTTCCTATAGCATTTATATCTGGAGATCACTGGGTTCTCTCTATTCCACCAGGTTTCCATTATACCCACTATATCAATGCCCTCATTTAAGACCAAGCACTCTGTTTTGCCCATCTTAGCTTGGAGGCTTCCAGCATTCCAATATAGACACCTATATACTGTCTGTCTCTTCAAGCACCTTTGCATTTTGATCTGCAGTGCTTTCACCTAATTGAATTGCTGTCCTGTGCCCCTGCACTCACAATGGCCAATTCTATGCCTCCTTCATTTAATACAGGGATTGTCAACCTTGTCCCTACCACCCACTAGTGGGCGTTTCAGGATTCTAGGTGGGTGGTAGGGTGTTCTACAGCACAAGCTGAATCCTCCTTCCATCAAGCACTGGTGGGCGGTAAGGAAATTTTACCATCAAGAAAGATGCATTAGTGGGCGGTAGGTATAAAAAGGTTGACTACCCCTGATTTAATACAACAACTATTGTATTGTTATAGGTATCAATGACATGCTACAGAATACACTAGCCCCAAAAACAACCACTGGTCTGACGAGACCCTAAGTTTGCAAGAGGAACATGTTTTTTCATCTAGCACCAGCTACTTTCTCTCTTCCCTAGCACATTTGATAGGGGTGTGTATGTACAGTATGTGTGTTATTTTAAATTATGTGGGTGAAATATTCCAAGGGGGAGCCCTCTCCGCTTCTAAATATAAACAATACAGAATGCACCTTCACTTTTGAAGCACCTGACATCCCTTTGAGCTTTGGCTCTCAGTACCTAATAACTCCTGATGCTTGCTACATTAATGTATAAAGTCCTTTCTCTCCCCCCGCCCCCATTTTAGTGAGCTAGAAAGGGCTTTCCACAGCCTCCCCGCCAGCGGCTTCCCACACTTAATTTATTCTTTTTAATATAAAATCTCATTACCTGAACATGACACCACTGCTTCCACTTTATCTTTGATATAAGAACAGAGGGAAACCAAAATCAAACTCTTAAAATAAAGTCTATAATCATTGCCTCGCTTTTCGCTTGCTTTTCAAATTTCTAAACAAAATTAAGCAGAAATATATACCTTCCAGGGCATACTAAAAGAGAGAGGAGGAGTGAGAGAGGAGGAGTTGGAGAGAGGAATGAACACACATTACTTTACAAAGAAATAACAAGGGACATAATTACTTACACAAGGAAAATATCACTTTTGATTGCTTATGCATCTTCATTTTTTACTTTAAAAAAACTGTGCTGAAAGTTGGGGACTGAAAAAGAGGAAAGAAATGAATTGTTATGAGGTTTTTTTGAGGAGTCAGTCTGGACGGAACCCTGGGTCCCTTTCCAGAACCTGAGATCTTGTGTCTGTGAGGGCAGAATGTAAAGGATGGAAACTTCATCTGTCAAGGTAATGGATTTGGCTGGCTCGTTAAGTACCACGATTTAACATAACCAAAGAAGCTCTGTGACATATTAGATTGGCTGGCTAATATGGAAAATAGTTTGCTGGACAACTTTATCTCTTGGTCTGATCCAGCAGAGCTCTTCTTATGTTCTTAATGTAGCTGCATGTAAATAAATGTGAATACAATTAAGTACACCTAAAATTGAACAATGGAACTGGCTACCACAGGAGGCCACCAATTAGATGGCATTAAAAGAAAATTACACAAATCCATGGAGGAGAAGCTACTAGCCACATTGGTTATGCTTTGCCTCCACAGTTGGAGGCAGTAATGCTTCTGAATACCAGTTGCTGGAAACCACAGGATAGGGGCGGGCAGTGCTATTGTGCTTGGATCCTGCTTGGGGTTTACCACAGGCCTCTGGTTGGCTACTATAAGAACCAGATGCTGGACTAGATGGGCCATTGGCCTGATCCAGCATGCTGTTCTTATGTATCATAAATCTGTGAAAGATACATGCTCCGTATTGCTTTTCAAGCTCAATTCACCATTCTGGTTACATAACTATAAAGAACCAGGACCCAACAATCCTAAGGTCTCACTTCTTCCTTCATGTCCCACCATGAGAAGGTTCCTTCCCAAGCTAACAGGGTAGAGGGATGATCAGGCCTGTGTTTGACCTCTGGCCAAGTTGACAGGTTGCTGTTTTTTTGGTTGGGGGTATTGCTTCATTTTGCTTAAAAGTTAGAAATGTGGGAAGATTTATGCAAATACTTCAGAAGGGTGATTTTAATAGGAATTAGGAAAGATGGCTGTATTAGCACATGAAAGCATGCATCCTATGAGCTAATAAGCTGTTGTTAGGAGCATGACTTAAGCAGTGACTTAAATTGTGGGTTTGGCATGGATCAGAATTATAGTGATCTAATTGTGTCTTGTGGACTTCATCCCTTTTGAAATTGCTGGTTGAAAAGATAAGGGCTCCACCAGCACACCTCTCAAACAAATACTTTTTCATAATCCTGTAGCATCTCTGCAGGCCAGATAACGTGTGTGCGTGTGTGTGCGTTTGTGTTACTGAACAAGATTGCTGTGTGATTGAATGCATTATTGGCGTGTTACTGAATATCTTATCCGTATGTTACTGTCAGATATGTGTTGAACCAGATTGGATGCCTATATGCCCCACCTTGTCAACACAAGTGACCCTCAACAGATTTTTTTTTTTGGGGGGTGGGGGGGCTATGTCTTATAACAGAAGAAGCTGAACGATACTATGTCAAACACAGGAAGCTACCAGTCAGACCACTGGTGCATCTAGCTCAGTGACAGGGCACTTACTTTGCATGCATGCAGAAGGTCTTAAGTTTGATCTCCAGCATTTTAAGCTAAGATTTGGAGAGAATCCTGTCTGAAACCCTGCAGAGCTGCTACCAGTCAAGGTAGCCAATACTGAGCTGGCTGGACCAATGCACCGACTGGGTATAAGGCTGCTTCCTATGTTCCTACTTTGTTGAAGTTAAGCAGGTGTGAGCCTAGAATCATAGAATTGTTGGAAGTGATCCCAAGGGTCATCTAGTCCAACCCCCAGGAAAGCAGGATCTGGATTTGTGCCTTCATGGGAATCACATGAACACTGGTTTGAGGATGAAAGTAAAATGGGGTATATAATAGAAGGAAAATATTGAATAAATTATATATGGGGAAATCATGGGCAGCACTTCCTGATCAGAAACAATTGATATGATGTACAACTTTTAAAATGGGTGTGTGTGGTTGGCAGGGAGAGATGTGTGCAGGTTTTCTCTCCCTTCTCAAAATCAGGCTGCAACTTCCGCTGCAATACTAGGATGCCTTGAGATATAAATAGCAGCAGATAAAGAGAAGTTAGTTTAAGCTATTGATTTAACAATCAGAGGCAGAGGAGTTTCTTTTCTTTTCTCCCCCCAGCCCCTCTCTCTTTTGAAAAAAGAAATAATTAGCCTGCAATAGCCCATTTTATCTCCTGCGGAAGTGACTGAGACAAAGCGAAATTAATTCAAACAACATGGAAGAAACAACTAACTGATAAGAGAAATGCAATCAGATGCTGCAGAGGAAGAATTAAGGAGACAGGGCAAATGATACACGTTTCATTTGCTTATTGGAAGCTTTGATTCACTCCCTTGTGGAAATTGTAAAATTTAATAACATTGGTATACTTAACACAGTTCTAGGGTGGTGGGGGCAAAAGTGCTCCCTTTACACATTGTTATCCCCGTAGGTTGGATGATGAGTGCCTGGGGCAACATTCCTTCAAAGCATATGCCGTCCCCAACGTGGATCTTCTAATCTTCACACGGGCGACAACTGTCATTTTAATAGTGCATGGCAAATGAAGAAGAGGATGCAGAGAGGAGAGAGGCAGAGTTTGAGGTCATGTTTCTTCATGTTGGTTTTGAAAGGGCTCCAAAGTGAAATTCATGCACATGTGCCCTTTTGGGACATGTGTAGAACTGATCTCTCGAGAGTTTCTGGGTCTTTCAAACTATGCACCTCTGGGGAACAAATTACACATCAACTCATCCTGAGTACGTTCCATGGGATCTTTGTGAGATGCAAAGGATTCTGCATGGATGCCCGAGGAATGGGATCTTGGCAGACTTCAATAGGAACTCATCTGATCTGCACATTCTGACTTGAAGGAACTAAGACTGAGTACACACCATACACCGAAAGCACACTTGAAGCCTATGACTTTCCCAAAAGAATCCTGGGAACCGTAATTTAGTCCTAACAGAGCTACAAGTCCCAGAACCCCAAGCAAACTACAGTTCCCAGGATTCTTTGGAGGAAATCACGTGCTTCAACTGTGTTTTCAATGTACAATGTGTACACTCTGTAAGGTTGGAATCCTAACCCTACTTACCTGGGAGTAAGCTCTGTTGTTCTCAATGGAACTTACATTTGAGTAGACGTCATTAGGCTTGTACTATTAGTCTGAAACCAAATGCATATTTACCTATATGCCCCATTGGGCTAGTATTTTTGAACTTCCTGAATGTTTTCATAGGTCTTTCATATGATTTTATTCTATAAGTTTTTGTAAGCTGCCCTTAGTCTGGGGAAAGGTTGGGATACAACACAACAACAACAACAACAACAACAACAACAACTCATATAGGGCAGGAGCAACTAACCTGTGACTGGGGATGGGAGACAAACACCACTCAGTTTGTATTTAAAGGCAAGTCTACCTAATTTTGTGAAACAATACAAGCACAGCCATCCATTGAAATTTGCACTGTGAAAACTGTTGGGACATATTTGTTGCTTCTGTTGGGACATCTTCATTGCTTCTGTCCATTCCTTAATGTCTTGCCTGATTCCTGAACACCTGCATCAAGACTCCTGGAACTATGTGACTACTACCAAGCCTGTATTGTTGCTTGCATAGGAGCCAACTCCTAGGGGCTGAGGTCCCTTTTGCCCCCACCAGTAAAGTATTTGAGGGGGCCAGCCCCCCCAAAGTTGATGGCATTGCCATTTAAATGGTGTGCACATGCCACATCATATGATCAATTATGTGGGGTGGGGCTTACCTGGGACACCCCAAGATTTTACTCAAGTTGGTACCCCTGGTTGCTTGCCTAAATAAAGATCTCTTTCTTATGTGTAAGGACCTCTGTCTGCATGGGCTGGGCACAAAGCAGGAACAATGAGGGATCTGAAGCATTGTATTGACTTATGATGTAATGTAGCACACACACAAACACTGTAGATGGAGTGATAGATTGATAGAGATATATCCACATCCTTACCATCATCACATGGCAACAATTTCTGGCTACTAGCCTAATGGTGCACTCCTCAACTGTTCAAAGCTGCAGTAGAGGGGGGAAGGACCATTTTAGGGTTTCACACTCTGTCCCCACAATTTTGGATTAGGTAATATGAAAAATTGATTTTCCCTACACACTGAAATCAATACATGAAAACTGGTTAAGTTTGCCACATTCCTTGCTCCCATGACCCAAGTCCTATGTTTTAATTGCTGTGTTATTTTTATGGGGTTGTTTCATTATTTTAATTATGCATTTTTATGGGATTTTTGTGTATTTTAATTATAGATTTTATATGCAAACAATTGTGTAATTGGTTATTATACTTTGCAAACTGCTTAGGTTTTGGCATTAAGCAAAGTAATGGTGAAGATAATAATAAATTCCATCTTATGCTTGTTTACTCGGCTTGCAAGTCACACTGAGTTCAATTTGGCTTACTCTCCAGTAAGTCTTCAAAGGATTGCATCATTTGTCACTCTGCAAAATTATTACACCAAGACCATGGAAATAAGCCATTTAGCTTTCTACAGCACCATCCCGTCCAGATGTAAAAAAGAAAAAATAGCTTGATTCCAATTAATGAAAATGACTGGGTCAGCCTGTCATCTTCCATGCTCTTTACGTGCTGTTCAGACATCGACACAGCTTATTAAAACCTCAGGCGCTCAACATATGCTCTGCCTTGGAACCAGTTGCCAGAGGCATCAATGCTCACACAGAACCTGTCTACAGGTTTCTGGGTTTTCAGATCTAACATCACTTGAATCTTTCTCATCCATTCTGGCAGCATGCAGACCAGATGAAAAGTCAACCCAACCTCACAGAACATCACTCGTACACGGGGCCGGGAGACGATGGGAGTGAAGGGGAATAAAGGGGGAACAATAATAAACATTTCAAGGGTGTTGTTCTTTGCAAAAACACCTTACTTGCTAACATGCACTGGGTTTATGTGGTACATTATAAAGCACTGATTGTTCCTGTCATTGGAAAAAGACATGTGGGCATTCTCCAAGAAAGCATCGCTTTGCAATCTATGCTAATCATTTTTCCTGCCACTGCTAAAGTTTACCAGGCACCAGTCAGAAAGCACCAAAGGGGGAAGTCATAAGAAATACTTACATTGCCCTACTTCCTTAGTTTGTGAATGGTTTCTCAGCTGTTAATGAATTTCCCAAACATCTCCTGCCGTGTTTAAAATGAATTTGGCAACTGGACAGCATGTACGATGCTTGGAACAAATTGCAGGCATGGCCGCTGAAATTTGTGCCCCAAATGCCCCTTTTGCTTTAATAGCACTGGGCTGCACTGAAGAGTCATTACAAACAGGCAGTAGTCAAACATTCAGTTGCATAGATGAAGCTGAAGTTGAATGCGAATTGGTGCCCGTGAATTTTCGCAGCAGAAAAGTTCAAAACTTCTGAGGAGAAAAGCCATAATCTGGAACTATAAACTTACAAATGCAGGAGCGCTGGTGGTTCAACCCAAAAGTCCAATCTAGCATGAGAGTCTGCTGGAGATGGGGGTGATGTTTTGGCTCACATTCAAAAGCAAGCCTACCTAACTTTCAGTTTACAAAGCAAAACGAAAACGAAAACACTGCCATACTTTAAAACTTGCACTTCTCAGAATTTTACCATGTCATTCTCCTGCCAAGTAATGTGTACAAAAATGTAAATGAGTAAAGTGTGCATTGAAAAGGTGGAAGCCTCGGTCATCCTAACGTAACAAATCTGCTTTTAAAAACTACAACAGATTTTTTTGTTGTTAGGAGAGTTATGCAAAAATGCACTGAAATGCATAACAGGGTGATGTATAGGCATCCCACAAACAACTAAGGATGAAAGCTCATTGTCACATAACCAGCCTGCAAACAAATTGGAATGAATGTTCAATAAGGACCAGACATAGTCTAACCACACAAGCTTTGTGTAAGGAAATCAGGATGAATGCTCAATAAACAGACCAACTGGAGAAGCTCTGATATAAAGCTCTCACATCAGATGTCTCTTCTCAGTTTGACATTTGCTTCTAGAGTCTATGGGCTTATTTAATTGTGCATACCAACAGTAATTCAGTGTACAGGAACTGTGCATTGGGTAGAAAAGTAAACGCTCCTGAGGAACTCTTGCATATGGTCTTCTGAAACAGGAAGGGTGCTCTACGTTCCCCAGATGATGCTTAAATATACATGGCATGGAATAGTCACAAAAACTGGAGTTGAATGAGGAAAGCAGGTATGAAGTACTAAAGATCAACAAAGAAAATGCAGTTTTAATCATCAGTCCCCCCTCTTTGCTGGACTTCTGCCCGAGCTGGTAAATAGGATCTCATAAATTCCCCCAAGTGCTGTGCTTTAAAGCTTTGTTGTTTTGCCCAACGTTAGGAAACAATCATGAACAGCTGCTCTTGAATAGTCCTGGTTGTTAATGATGCTCAATATTTACGGTAAGTCGCTGCTTTCTGAACTGGACCCGTTACAGAAGCAGGAGACATTCAGCAGCGGGAGTCCACATGCTTGCTGAGCACAGCACATGGGATCCAGGGCAAAATGTCACTAGCAAAATGATGTAGGATAGTATCCATCACCACCACCACACTGTTAGGAAATCACAGAGCATGTTGCAACAGAAGCATCTGGCCCCAGCTAAGTAGATTCATTAAGGCTATCTTCCCTTGGTTTCTCTCACCTTCAGAAGTCAGGCAAGCAGCTACCAGAAAGAGGGCCTTTTCCATGGTGGCATCCAAAATATGGAACTCCTTTCCCTGGCGTGTTATCTTGGTTCCTCTGTCACAATATTTTATGTACTAGGAGCAAGGCTTCCCATTTGGTCGTGCCTTCAGTGGCACTAAACAGCCATCAAAGTTATTTCCTAAGCTCTCTTATTTTTATTTGGTGTGCTGAGTAGTTTTGTCATTTTCATCATTGTTTGACTCTATTTTAGTTATTCTGCAAGCATTAGAGCATTGAAAGTGGAATACATTATAGGTAGGTACCGGTAGGTAGGTAGATTATAGATAATGGATAGATCAAGATGTGTACGTCTTAGGATGACTCTAGTATGGACCGTTTGCCATATTTTGGCTCTGCAGATGAATCTCTTGCACTCCTTCCTATGCTCAGAGTGAACAAACCAGTTGTGCTCATCTCCACAATCAAGTCCACTAAGGTCTATAAACTTTGCAAATCAATGAATGGTTCTGGCTTTGAATCTCTGGGCAAAGCTCATACAACGCTCCTTCATTCAGTCCACTTAACATGAAGGAGACGAGGGTGTGCAGGAGTGAGCATTCTCACCATCAAATGCACTGTAATGGGGCATGGCTGCATTGTGGGGAGTGATGTAGTGATGGCCACCTATTTGGATGGCTTTAAAAGAGGAGAAGACTGTCATGGACTACTAGTGACGATGGCTATGTTCTGCCTCCACAGTCAGAGGCATGAACATTGCTGAATACCAGTTGCTGGGATTCACAAGAGGGGAAGTATGCTGTTGCACTCAGGTCATTTCCAGCATTCCCATAGACATCTGGTTGACCACTGTGGGGGTAGGATGGGGCTTCGGCTTGACCCAGCAGGGCTCTTCTGAAGTTCTTATAACACTGAGTGCTTTCTGGATTTGGGGCTCTATCAAATGCTTAACTTCACTGCTCTCTGGAGCTCATCAACATGAGTGCCCATCACAGCATGCTGCTGTTGTGAAGACTGTATCCCCTCTTAAAGCACATGTTTCTCCAAGTTATGGGCTAAGGTTTTAAAAACGCAAGAGGTTCCAACATCTGGTCTGGGCAGAGATGACTCCTGCAGTGTTTATGTCAGGTATTTATTTCACAGATGTTTAATACTTTCAGGATTAGGTAAAAACAACCCAAAACAATCCTAGTTTGGCATCGAAAGAAATAGCTTTTAGAATAATCGCCATCCTCACCCAAAGCTTGCTCCACTCTCCGATATACACATGCACCATTTAAATTAAGAAATAACTCCAGGATGACGGAGAAGGGGGTGGACAATGACACCACCCTATAGTTTTGAGTGGGGTTTATGTAACAAATTATAACAGGCCCGTTTCACTCTTCAGATCTCAGTTATTTTAATAATGTCTCTGTTCTTTAGCACAGATGGAGACCTAAAAATAGTCAACAGAAAACTGGCACATTTTCTTGAAGTAATTGAAAGGATACCATGCTAATCCTAGCAAGGCTGGGCTAATGCATTTTTGCAAGCTTGAGGCCTGTGTCTGGGCTCTGCCACAAGATTGCAGGTGGAGGTTGGAAGAAGTAATATAAATGAATGTAACTATATACATTTTTAATCCCCTTCTAGATACAGTGTTTTGTAGTGGTTAAAGTGCTGGATTAGGACCTAGGAGACTAGAGTTCAAATCCTCATTCAGCCATAGAGTTACAGGGCCATTCACTGCATCTCAGACTAACTCACCTCACAGGGTTGTTGAGAGAGGGAAGGAGAGAGCCTTGAGCTCCTTGGAGGAAAAGTGGGATATATAGTAAATGTAATCATAAGAGAGGAGTTCAACTTTAGTCATTTCTATGACTTGCAATTTTTACCACGTATGAACACAATGAGGACATATATTCCACACTAGGGAGAGAAGGATCTGTTAATTTCAAATCTCCCATTGTCTCATTTTTTTCAATCTTAAATTCAGTGCTCCACATATCTGTAGCAATTTGTGATTTTTCTTCCTAAAAATAAATAAATACTCATGAATATTCTTTGACATTTCAGTGCAAATTTTTCCTAATAAACACATTTTTGTATGCGATCTTGCCATGTACATATTGTGGCTAGCAATTTATCCTGATATAATGAATTTTGTATCTTGTTTTCACTAATATTTTCATTTTAATGAAAACACCCAGCTAACAGACACATTTTTGCAAGCATTGCTTAGTTGAAATTCCGCATTACAATATTTGGATAAGTGTGAATTTTGGAGGATAGCTGTAAGGTTTGTGTAGTGGCTACTCAAGAGTAACGAGGCTGGACTCCGACCTGTCTTTTTACAGGTTTATTGTGCAAAGTATTTACAGTGTAGAGCAACAAGATCCATGACTGTTCAGTCACTAGCAGAATCCAGGAGTGGCCCCTTCCGGCTCCGGCTCCAACATAAGAACGTAGGCACCTCTAGTCTCCTCCTCCGTTTCATCCCTCTGAGTAATAGGGGCGACGGAACTGATGCATTTTCCCCCTGACCAGCTGGGTGATGTGAGTGCAGGGCTTCAGTAACATCTCAAGCCCTCTCCCCGCCTGACTGCCTTGTTCCCCTCCCTCCTCACTGGAGGTGGTGCTTCTTTCACCGCTGGATGAGGTACTGCTGTCCAAGAGTCCTATGCTAAAAGGTCCCTCACCACCCTCCACTGAGCAGGCGGCGTATCCCTGACAATAGCTGTGTTTCAGTTCCAATCTCATTACCAAAAGTGTGAATTTGATAGATTGGGCTGTAAATGCAAAGTGAATCAATACTCTCCCTAATTCCTTGTCCAGACATAGGTTTACAACCTTAGTAGACATGAACCCTAAGACCATAAGCAGCTGCTAGAATATTGTCCACTCAACCCAACACTGTCTACTCTGTCTGCCAAGAGCTCTCCAAGGTATAAGGTAGTGATCTACCTTCTCATCACCTGCTACTTCTACTTCTAAGTGGGGACTTTTTGAGCATAAAGCATGTGCTCTCCCATGAGTTATTGCAGGGCCAGTCAAAGGAATATTACTGCCTGACATAAAGGACAAGATGGTGTCCTCCCCAAAACCATCTGACCTGGCAGTTTAATCTTTCTTCAAAACACTGGCAATAAGGCTGCATCCTATACATCATCTGAAGACAGAAGGCTAACATATAGGACATGTAGGGCAGTGTATACATGACACACACAGCTCTATGCTCCAACACTTTACCACCTTCCCCTCCCACACCGCCATAGTGGAGTACCAGCTGTTTTGCCACGAACTGGGCTCCTAAAGTTACACTGTTTTTTCTTCCAGTAGCACCTTAGAGACCAACTAAGTTTGTTCTTGGTATGAGCTTTCGTGTGCATGCACACTTCTTCAGATACACTGAAACAGAAGTCACCAGACCCTGGTGATGATAATAAAAATATCATCAACCTCTCTTGTACCTGCGATTCATTGATGATATTTTTATTATCTGGACACATGGTCAACAGACCCTGGACACCTTCCACCAGAAATTCAATGACTTTCACCCCACCATCAACCTAACTATGAACCAATCTATGCAAGAAATACATTTTTTGGACACTACTATAAAAATACAGGATGGGCGCATAGACACCACCTTATACCGTAAACCTACTGACCGACAGACATATCTACATGCTTCTAGCTACCATCCCAAACATACCAAACAATCCATTGTATATAGCCAGGCCCTACGTTACAGCCGCATCTGTTCCAACTCTACAGACAGAGACTCTCACCTAAGAGATCTACAGCAAACCTTTTTAGAACTAAAATACCCACCGGATGAAGTTAAACAACAGATCAACAGAGCCAGACTGATACCCAGAGAGAACTTGCTGCAAGACAGACCCAAAAAAGAAAACAGCAGAACACCACTAGTAATCACATACAGCTCCCAAGTTAAAACAGTACAACGGATCATCAGAGATTTACAACCTCTCCTAGACCATGACAGTTCTCTTTCTCAAGCTCTGGGAGGAAGACCTTTCATCGCCTACAGACAGCCACCCAATCTTAAACAACTCCTCACCCACAACAATACTACAACCAGACTAAACACAGACACTGGCACCAGAGCCTGCAATAAACCCAGATACCAACTTTGCTGCCACATACACCCGGACAACACCATTACTGGCCCCAACAACATCAAACATACCATCTCAGGACTATTTAATTGCTCATCATCTAACATTGTGTATGCCATCAAATGCCAACAGTGCCCTTCAGCTCTCTATATTGGACAAACAGGCCAAACCCTACGCCAAAGGATAAATGGACATAAATCTGACATCAGGAATCACAAGACAGAGAAACCAGTAGGAGAGCACTTCAATCTCCCAGGACACTCTATACAAGATCTCAAAGTAGCTGTCTTATTGCAAAGGAATTTCAGAAATAGACTGGAAAGAGAAGTTGCTGAATTGCAACTCATTACCAAGCTTAAAACCATGGAGAGACCTGGTCTGAACAAAGACATTGGATTCTTATCTCATTATACATGACAAAGCTTTTTTAACCTTCTCACCCCTTGCTTTTTCCTGTAAGACTAATTGCAGCCGTTAACAGTCGTCAACAGGTTTACCACAGCTATCAACCTTTCACCCATTTCCACCACCCCTCTGAGTAATACCCCTCCCCACCCTCTCACTATATATCAGGGTCTGGTGACTTCTGTTTCAGTGTATCTGAAGAAGTGTGCATGCACACGAAAGCTCATACCAAGAACAAACTTAGTTGGTCTCTAAGGTGCTACTGGAAGGAATTTTTTTTTTTAATTTTGTTTTGACTATGACAGACCAACACGGCTATCTACCTTTAACTGTTTCTTCTGTAATGTTCCAGAGCCCTGGGATCTAGTTCAGTTGAGCTATTACACCCATAAACTTTAGGGCAGGGCATCCACCACTGGCTCACAGGTCTAATTAAGTCCACCAAGCCATTTTGACCAAGCCAGATCCAGTTCCCTTATCTGATGTTGTGTGTGCGTGCGCGCGCACGCACACACACACACACACACACACAGACACATGCATACATAGACACACACAAATGCTAGGGGCTGTGACCCTGCTCACTTTGCTCACCAACTCCACCTACCCCTTCATCACCCCTTCTCTGGCCTCCAACTCATTAGACCTCCCCAATCCCACTTACCCCACTAACCCCTTTGTGGGATTGATGAGCTACATTGCATAGTAAAGGAGGAGTCAATAATAGTACGAGCTACATGTACTTCTGCAGAATAAAAACCTCTTCTTGGGGACATCAAAAGTGGACCTTAGCATCCATTCTCATAAGGAACATGATCAAGGCCACCGTCAATTTGCTTTGACGCTAAAGTATGTGCGCATGTGAGCTGGGAAAGAAACCTCACTGTAAATGCATTTGAACATGTAAATAAACACAGGCATGAAGCCAACTTGGGTTGGCATGCTGCTATTTTGAGTTGGAACATGTCTTTTCTCTGTGCCGGAAATGTATTTCCATCTCATGCAAAACATCAAACCCTTTCATTAGTGGTTGTGTTTGTTTATAATAGCTATAATAAGAGGGTGATTTTTTAAAAAAAGTATCTAAAGTTAGCTGAGAGGATTTAACTTTCATTTTTTTAAAAAAACAACAACCCACCACTACAGTTCTGTAGTGTTGTGAATACATGACTGCTTTACCTTTAAGCTGCGCACGCACCATACATTGCCCCACAGTACAGTGAGTGTCTGCACTGTTGACAATCTTGCAAAACATGAGTGTCTCATGAGTAAGCTTGCCAAGGCCCAACTTTGAAAGCATTTTAGGAGAGTGTCTCAACCCACTGGGACAATTTTATTGCTTCTGCACAGTTTTTAACTGTTTGGACACCTTAAGATTGAAGCACTTCTTCTAGCTGGGACAGTCTTACCTCTCCTGCCATCTAGCTTGAGGCTGTTGTCACTCCCTACCTGTTGCTGAGCCTAAATGAAAACTCTTCCTCACTAAAGAGTTCTCCCTTACTCTCAAGTAACAGCCTCTGCTGTCAAGGTCTGAGCAGGAGTCAGGATGCCAATAGAGGATCAAGCAGCAAGGGACATTTTCATCTCAGCTGTATTTTTTAATCCCTATTAGTAAAAAACAAACAAACAAACAAACAAAAAACAACCTAGCTGGGCTACTGGCCAGTAGCTGGGGAAAGTAAGTGGTGACAGGTGAAAGACAAACATGCTCCCATTTGACTTTCTAGCCACATCAAAGCCTGAAGCTCTGGCTGTGTAGTTTACACTCAATGAAAGCCCATGTCAGGCAATAAAAAACAGGCAAATGTTTGGCGTTCTGAAGAATGGGCTCTGATTCTTTTAAAGCAGGGGTGGGGAAGCTTTTTTCACTCAAGAGGGCCACATTCCCTTCTGGGCAACCTTTTGAGAGCCACATAGCAGTAGTGGGTAGAGCCAGAAGCAGAAGTAGGTGGACCAACAAATCTAAATTTTACCCTTGTAAAGTAGCCTAGTTACTACAGAAACTCACAGACTCCATTGTCTGTTCAGACAAGCAGGAGGCATTATCACAGTTCAAGGGCACATACCAGCCTAGTAAAAACACTAAGGATGTGAAGCAGGGCTAAAGATGGGGGAGACCTGGGAGAGTTACATGGGCCAGACAGAAAGGTCTGGAGGGCCACATGCAGCTCTTGGGCCTGAGGTTCCACACCCTTGTTTTAACAACACAGGGCTCTCCCCAGTAGTTACTTTCCCTTGTGCACTTCAGGTCCCATCTGCACTATAAATTTAGTGATCATACCATTTGTCATGGCTTTCTCCAAAGAATCTTGGGAAATGTAGTCTTGGCATTGTTATGAGACGCTCTACTTCCTTCCTCAGAGTTACCTGTGAAGAGGCAATGGTTGCTAAATAATTCTGGGAATTGCAGCTCTGGGAAGGGAATAGAGGTTCTCAGCACCTTTAGCACACTGCTGTCCCCAGGATTCTTCGGAGAAAGCCATGATTGTTTAAAGCGGTACAATACTGCTTTAAAGGTAGCGTGGGAATGGGGCCAGACCCATAAACAAAGCAGGTTAAGATATTTAACTCCTTAGACTGGGCCTTCTCAGATCACAAATGATCTGGGTATTTGAAGGCCGACCAATTTGCTACTGTTTTATTTTTTAGTATGACTAGGAGATGGTGTTCCCTGGACAATCTGAAGCCTTTGGAACAATGAGACCCCAAGCTTTGAGGCAAAAATGGCCTGCCTTAGTTGGAGATTTGCTGCATGGTTTTCAAGGAAGATAGAGCAAAATAAACTTACTAGCTTGCAAATTTGTATTGATCTGCTGGGCTCCAGGATAAGCACATTTTCTTTCAATGTCAATTAAAGTTTCCTGTAAAGATAACAAAGTTAGATGCCTATGGGGTTATTCCCATGGCTTAAGGTCAGAGGAGTGAGCTAGACGGAGAGAAATTGAATATAAATGGTGCAATCACTCTTAAAGAAATGGGTGGCCTCTATGTGACAGAGAAAGCACTTTGTCAACAGCAGGTTGAACAATCCACCTATTTCTTCATTGTAACTCTCTTATTTCCATTGTTTCTGGGTCTAGCTACACTGCAGATGTGTTGGTTTTATTTATGTTAGTTTTACTATTATGACTTCTCCCAAAGAATCCGGAGAAGATTTATTTAGAGAAAGTGCCAAGTATGTATGGACATTTTTAGTGTTCCGCAACATAAACAAGCTCCCTTCAAGTAAAGCAAACAAACCTATAACAATAAGAAGGTTTAATATAAAGCACATTTAAAAAAGTATTTTCCACCTCCTATTTTAAGTAGTATAGTCCATTAGTATAGACGTTACCATTTTCATTCCACTGCAGATTTAAAATGGCATCATAAAAGTCTGATGCCATTTTAGACCTACAGTGGAATGAAGGGCTAAAGTCATAGGCTATGTACAAGCCATGCATTTAAAGCTTATTTAAAGTGCATGCTTTCCCCCAAAGAATCCTGTGTACTGTAGTTTCTTAAGGGCTCTGGAAATTGTAGCTCTATGATGGGTAAACAAATGTTCCCAGGGTTCTTTGGAGGAAGTTGTGTGCTTTAAGGAAGGGTACAGTGGTACCTCAGGTTACAAACACCTCGGGTTACAAACACTTCAGGTTACAGACTCTGCTAACCCGGAAGTAGTACCTCGGGTTAAGAACTTTACCTCAGGATGAGAACAGAAATCGCACGTTGGTGGCAGCAGAAGGCCCCATTTGCTAAAGTGGCACCTCAGGTTAAGAACGGTTTCAGGTTAAGAATGAACCTCCGGAACAAATTAAGTTCGGAACCAGAGGTACCACTGTACTTTAAATATTTGATGCACATGTAACCTTAGAATGGACTACATCAGTTCAGCCCGCAGAGCTCTGCTGGATCTGATCACAGGCCTTCAAGCTGGTAATCAGAAGTATGCTGTCTCTGAACCTGGAGGTTGCATATAGCTGTTGTGACCAGTAGCCATTTAGAAACCTCCCCTCCATGAGTATGTTAGGTCACCTTACAAAGCCATCTAAGCTATGGTGGCTGAGATTGATAGGGCAGAAGGCACAGAGGTAAAAAAAGGTGGAACCAGAGTCAATGATTGGCAGAGCTAATTCATTCCAGTTTTGTCCCCACCCTCCTCCGTTCTGAGCTCCACAAGGGCAAAACTGCAAATAAGGCCTCAATCACACCATATATTTAAAGCAGTATGATACCACTAAACCGTCATGGCTTCCCGCAAAGAATTATGGGAGTTGTTGTTTGCTAAGTGTGCTGAGAGTAATTAGGAGACCACTATTCCTCTCACAGAACTGCAAGTGGTTGAACTATCAATCCATATTCACAGGGAAATCCGTCAATTGTTGCAGTGTGGGGCAAATAGGGGTCTCTTAACAACTCTCAGCATTCTTAGCAAACTATGGCTCCCATAATTCTTGGGGGGGGGGGAGGAAATTGTGAGTATAGTGGTATCAAAGCTTTATAAAAGTATGGCGTGAATGTGGCCTAAGTAGGAGGAAGCGGATAGCCAGGATCGCCCTTTGACCTGGTTTTACCGTAAGTATGAAGGCAGGTAGGCTAGGAGGCATCTAGACTGAGGTTGGCGGGGCAGTGTCTCATTTGCCCTAATGTACCAGACTTCACTGCCTCTGAGCAGGAGGCTGTTGGCACATCCACTCCCACCAATCAGCACTTGCTCTTGCATTATTCCTGTTTATTTGTGTAGGAGAACTAACCAGTGCATTGAGCCTGCAGGCCACATGGCTTCATCTCCACTGCCTCACCATGTCTCATGATAGTGTCACCACTGCCAGCCACATTAGTGCTATGCAATTGATTGATGCTCAGCTCATTCACACTATATCCAAAATGGCTAACGAGGAGATGAATTGACCCACCAACAATCTGGCTGCTAACAGAGGATTCTTTTAAACAAATCATTCTAAGAAGCTAAGAACCTCTATTGGGAAGTGGCTTATAAGTAGATTCAATTACATTGACAGCATTGCTTTATCATAAATTCCCCCCTCCTCCCCATCCCTCTGGGTATGCACTTGCCAATGTTCTACAGAAGCAAACAAAAATAATAGGATGTCTCTTTTTCCAACTATGGTGTTTTGCATTGTCAACATCAACATCACTTTGGAGTCTTGGAGCTCGTCTGCAAAACATGAGCAGCAACAAAGTAAGTCAAATTAAAAAGCCCAAATATGTTTCTTTTCAAGGCTGAGATGTCACATAATGGAGGCTCTAAATTAAGAATCAGCAACTCTCCATGTTTCCTGGCATAAATGCATATTAAAAATAAGTGTTCATAAAAATATAGCAAAAAATCTAATTAAGGAAGGAATTCACAGACTGGGCGAATAAGAGAGACGATGGTCTGACCAGAGACAAACACATGTTGTGGTCAGCAAATTAGAGTTGTGTACCAGGACATAAAACCAAGACCAAAATTCATGTTGGTTTCTCTTTTTAAAACCCCCAAACCATCTTGCAGCTCTCTGGTTTCATTAGGACTAGGGAAAATAAATATTTCTCTTTCTGTCAAATATAGTGGAGCAAATGTGTCCTGTCCCGTTGTGTCGACTTCACCAAATCCAACCACAAAGAGATTTGCCTGAGGTGGGATCCAAATGTTTATTTGTTGACAGTGCAGACTGAGGTTGGCCCACTTACTGTTGTTGACCAACCTTCACTGGGAGAAGTTCAAGGAGTTACTAGTAGTATATAAAGCCCTCAATAGCTTGGGACCAGTTTACCTGCAATATTGCCTTACCCCATGTATGTTAACTCAGCCACTTCAATCTGTGGATCTGGCACTGATAGAAGTACCACATAATAGTGATTCCACATATGTAAGAAATCAATCTTTTAGTGTGGCAGCATTCATGTTTTGAAAATCCCCACTCAGATATGTACAATGTTCACATGTGTTTTAAACTGGTTTTTAGCTCATCATTGACTTGAACTAATCTTCTTAAGGTTTTAAATAGCTGTTTTTAACTGTGTGTTTTCCCCCTAATGATTTTCCTAATGATTTACTAGTTTCGTAAACTGCTTTGGGGTTTTCTTTTTACAATCAAAGAGCATATACTTTTTATGAAATAAATAACATAAAATATTGTTGATGTGCTGAAGTGGTAACTCATTCACATTATTGTCTTGCAGGGACCTGTTTCTTCTAAACAACAACAGCCTATGAAGATTTGTTAAGCTACTATAGCAGGAGAAATAATGGTTTAATAAACAGTTTTGCTCCCCCCACTTTCTTTCCTAACATGATGACATTAGTGACTTTCCTGTGGAGGTTGTTTTACACAAATAGTTCTCCATATGGAAATGAGGTGGTAAAGACTGTGAAAAGAATAGACTGGTATTTGTGACACACACAAAGTGGCATGCACCCCTTCTCATTTTCACATTATGCCCTTCCCCTTTTTTGAGTTTACACCTTTTGATATAATCCCCCCTCTTGATATAAATTTCATATCATTTGAAATTAATTTTACATACCCTTTTTTTTTTTGAAAAAAGTTTTTTGGGGGGGTATCATGTGACCTATGCGCATGGCCATCTCATTGCCCCTGATCTGATGCATCAGTTTTCGAGATACCCTGAGCTACACTGCGGGTGTTATCCTAAACATTGTTTCAGGGTGGATATTTGGGTTATAAATCTGTATGTGCCCCCCTTGGATATACGGAGTCATATGAATGCATATAATTGTAGATTAGTGTGGAAACACAATGGAATAGACCTATATAATAGCATGTGCAAAACTGACACAGACCAGCAACTGCGTGGTCTATCCATCCCTAGTTGGTATGTGCCATCTCCGCATACCCTACACACAAATATTTGTTTGAGCCCACATGATAATTTCTGGAGAGAAGCTGGCAATTGCAGGGAGGGAAAACTGGAGTAAAAAACTTGTCCAAAGTTTTTTGTTCAGTAGCGGCCTTGGGTGGTGGGGCAGAACCACTTCTGGCATTGCTGCATTTTAACTGCATGAGGCTGGGGAGGAGCAGCGGGGTGGTGAGGTCAAGGCTGCCTTGGCATTCTGGTAGAGACAATCAGACACTCATGCAGAGTACCCACACAGCCCCGGCACTGTCACTTCCATACCCTCTAACATAGGGACATCCTATTCAATAATAGTAATAATAATAATAATAATTATTATTATTATTATTATTATTATTATTATTATTATTATTATTATTATTATAATACCCCACCCATCTGACTAGGTTGCCTCAGCTACTCTGGATGGCTTCCAACATATATAAAAACATAATAAACCATTAAACATTTTTTTAAAAAAACCTTCCCTATACGGGACTGTCTTCAGATGTCTTCTAAAGGTTGTGTAGTTGGCTCAAGGGTTGTATAACTCTATACCCACCAACATTTCTCTGATGAAAATAGGGATATCCCAAGGAAAAGTGGGACATTCTGGGATCAAATTAGAAACCGGGTTGGCTGCTGTGAACCTGGGACTGTCCCCGGAAAATAGGGACACTTGGAGAGTCTGCCCATCTCTGCCACACTCTCCAGTTCCATCCAGATAAACTGCAGCAACGCTAGCATGAGAGGATGGCTCCACGACTCCACCACACCACAGTGGATGCTACAGCAGACCACAGTTTTTGAAGGGAAGGAAGGAATCCTTGGAGCTCTCTGTTCCTCTCTGAATGAAAGAAAACAAAAAAGCACCTTATACCCACTTCATCCTTCACTGTTTGCTGAATCCAAGAGTGACAGAAACAGTGTTGACATTTTCTGCCAGGCATAAGGGAAGGGAGCAGATTGTCTCTCTTGGTGAAAGACACTTTATTTTGTTTGAGAAAAGACAAAACTCTAAACCACACATCAAATAAATCATACAACGCAAACATTATTTTTTTAAAGGAAGCAAGAGTTTTGCATATGAATATTAGATGACAACTGCACAGCGGCTCCAGGAATAATAACATTCTTCCCTCTTGGAACTGTGCCATATATAGGACAAGGAGTTATGGCAATTGAGTTGTCTGAAACTACAGCCTATTAAAGAAAACAGTAATCAAAGCTGTGGTTATTTATTTACATGAAATGTGCTGTCTGTCTGTCTGTCTGTCTTTTTTTTTTTTTTTTTAAAAAAAAGAAAGCTGATGGTGCAATTGCTTGAGAAATTGCATTGCCCAGGATAGGACTCAGTACTAGAGGTGAAGTTTGCCCAGAGCAGAGCAGAGTGGTACCATTTCATTTTGAGATCTAGCCAGTATGTTTCCACTGATGGAGCCTAGAATTGCACCATCCTTTCTGGTAACCATTGCATCACAGCCATCCTTTGCCTAATACAGATGATGAGCTTTGGAGTTAATGAGCTGCATCTTTTGATACAGTCCTCCTTCCTCATAGACGAATGCTGTGCATGAATAAAGAATGATGCATGTTTGAACTGAATCCTTACAAAGGAGGACCTGTGTTAACTCCAATGGAAGCAAGGAAATATTTGCCTGCTTTCTTGCGGCAATGGAGACAAAGCTTCCTAAAGCAGCTAAAATAATCATACTGCTGCACAATGACTCATGGGAATGGAGGAGACAAGACAATGCCATATGTGATCATTATGCTGTTGCATCTTAATCATACTCCTGGTACAGTTGCTTTTGCACATTGACCTAGTTTGAAAAGCTTAATAGGCACTGCTTTTTTAAAGAGTGCATTTGTCAGGCTGTAAACATATACAATTGCTCCTTTTGTGCGGACAGTTATCAACTGTGTCTGGGCTGAATCCTCATTCTAGTTTAGACTGGGGGGGGGGGGACTAGGACCTTCGCTGTGTGCCCCTGAGCTAGAAATTGCTCAGATTGGCTACATCATGTGATATGTTTAAGACATATCTGTAGCATTGATTTATACTCCACAAAGAATATTGGGCTCTATAGTTCTCTATTTTATGCCTTGGGGCCCAAGGATGGGGAGCATCTGGTCTGCAAACCGGACACGGCCTTCCAGCCCTCCCCATCTGGCCTGCAATGCCATTTTCAGGAAGCCATTCCTACCTCTCTCATACACTTGATATCCCACATGACATCAGGTGTGGGGCAGATAAGGATCGGGCTTCAAAGGAAGAATCAGGAGCTTAAAGCTTATGGGCAGGTGGGAGTGCATCTTCAACCATCTCCTACACTTCTTCTTCAAGTAGTCCAAATGTGCTGTCACGCAAACATGAGGTTGCCAAGCATAGATACTCATGGCCAGGCTATCTCACTCCAGGAATGTCTGTAGATGGAGAACAAATAGGTTGTGCAATTGTGAGCAAAATACTGAATATGAGGCCAGGCTGGGCAGAACACAGAGTGCTCCTCTGATGTTAAAACGATAATGACAAAATGTTCCTGAGCTCACCAGGTCTTTGTGGTCAGCTTGTCACATGTAGCTAGATCTGAAACGTGACAGGACTTTCTGGCCAATGGACTTTTCCATAGTGGAGAAAAAAAATAATGGCACAAAGTTGAACAGATCAAATTCTCATTCCTGGCAGCTCTGCCCTGCAGTTAGAAGGGCAGGCAGGGAATAAGTGCTAGCCAGGAAACAATACAATTAGGCAGTTGATCTCTTTTCTGCTCCAAAAAATAAAATAGATAAACAAAGAGCATTTTAAAATGCAAGATTTGGGTGTATGTGGGAGAGAGGGGTGGGAAGAAAATCTTCCCCAATCTGCAGCTCAGTGGTAGAGCATCTGTTTTGCATGCAGAAGGTCCCAGGTTCAATCCCAGCATCTCCAGGTAGGGCTGGGAAATACACCTGACTAAAACTCTGGAATGTCTCTGCCAGCCAATGTGTAGAATGCTGAGCTAGAGGGACCAATCATTTGATGGAAGTTGCATTCAGATGTGGGTTTTATTGCATTAGTTACAATCTTAGCGCTTCTGCCCCAATTTCTAAAGTTCATTTTATATTGCAGTACCTGTTGCATTATGGGCCTGTGGCTTTTTTGATTGGTGTACTGCCATGTCATGCTAAATGTTAAACAGCAGGAAAGAACTGTATGCCAGGACACCACCCCAAATTCCATCACATGAAATTACAATACAAGACTCCTTCAATTTTTTTATTTTTTTTACATCAACCGAGTTGCAAACAGATTTTCTTTTTGAAACCATGTGGAAATGAGCACTAAACATCCGCTAAATTCTCCTATAATTCCAGTAGTGGTTTTCACTTCAGATGAAAGAGCACATAAAATGTGGAAATCAACAGGTAAGGAAACATCAGGAAGGGGGGATAAAATGCCATCTGAATTCAACTGTAGGCCACATTTATCACACACAATTACTGCATTGTGATACCACTTTAAACAGTCATGGCTTTCCCCCCAAAGAATTCTGGGAGCTGTTGTTTCTTAAGGAAGTTCAGAGTTGTTAAGAGACCCCCCCTCCTCAGAGAACCAAAGCTCCTAAAGTTCCCAGGGATTGATGGTTAGACCACTCCAGGAATTGTAGCTGGGGGGGGGGGAGAGAGATTGGGGTCTCCTAATAACCAACTCTCACATACCCTCCAACATTTCTCCAATGAAAATAGGGATGTCCCATTACACAATGATAATTTTACTATTTATACCCCACATCTCTCTCTCTCTCTCTCTCTCTCTCTCTCTCTCTCTCTCTCTCTCTCCATCATAAAAAACCCTTCCCTATACAGGATTGCCTTCGGTTGGCTTCGGGGTTGAATGACTCCATACCCTCCAATATTTCTCCAATGAAAATAGGAATGTCTTGAGGAAAAGAGGGACATTCTGAGATCAAATCAGAAACTGAGATGGCTTCTTTAAATCAGGGATGTCCCTGGAAAATAGGGACACTTGGAGGGTCTGCTCTCAGCCCTCATGACAAACTATAGTTTCCAGAATTCTTTGGTGGAAACCATGATTAAATGGTTATAGCTTCTACCAAACAATCCCGGAAACTGGCCTTGGCCCATTATACCTGAAGGAGCATCTCCACCCCCATCGTTCAGCCCGGACACTGAGATCCCGCCTTCTGGTGGTTCCCTCCCTGCGAGAAGTGAGGTTACAGGGAACCAGGCAGAGGGCCTTCTCGGTGGTGGTGCCCACCCTGTGGAACACCCTCCCATCAGATGTCAAGGAAATAAACAACTATCTGACTTTTAGAAGACACCTGACGGCAGTCCTGTTTAGGGAATTTTTTAATGTTTAATGTTTTATTGTGCTTTTTATATTCTGTTGGGAGCCGCCCAGCCAGATGGGCGGGGTATAAATAATAAATAATAAATTATTATTATTATTAATTATTATTACTATTATTAACTGTCAAGATTGCTGAGAGTAGCATGCTGCTGCTTTAATGTGAATTGCCCTGAGATCTTATGATGAAGAGTGGTATATAAATCTCACAAATAATAAGTAGTAATGATAATAGTGTGAATGTGGTCTTAGCATAAGGCAGCTTCACGTATTCATATATGGCATTGCACAATCCCACACCCCCATGATATCAAACTTGGCTTCTTTTGGTTTGCTCACAAGAAAGTGTCCTCTATTTTCCCCCTTCTTGGGCTGCCACATTCTTCCACCAACAATTGCCAAACGAAGGTCAAGAGCCCATCTCCGTTTTACATTCCTGCCGGCAGCTACAGAAGCAGGGCCTCCCATAGTTCATAATTCAGAACTCGAATTTCAGGAGACAACATCAGAAATGTCACTTTAAACCACACTAATTCCTTCACAGTTTAACATGAGTGGGTGACAGTGCAATCCAAGCTGGGAAGAAGCAGGGGCGGGTGGGGGTGGGGGGTGGGGAGAGGCTGTCTAATTTCAGTAAGTGTAGCAGAAGCCAAGTTGGCAGGCCTCCATTTGGATCAGACAAACGTCTGCTCTGTGGAAGCCGAAAGCACAGTGATAATTATCGTTGCTGATACTGCATCAGTTGTAGTGACAGTGCGGTTTATGAATATGAACCCTGAGTGAGGCTCTCTCCTTCACCGACAGGGTCTTGGCACTGTTGTGGGAAGCTGGTGGAAGCCCTGTGGATTTCAGTGCAGGGCCACTGATTCATGCCAAGGACTGGTACTGTGAAGGTGGAAAGTAATCCATTAGGCATTGCACGTGTTTAATTGTTGCCTGTCTCTTTCCCCCTTGGGTTGATGGCTGTGAGACAATGGGGGGACTGTTCTACGGAGGGGTGGGGCACCTTTTCAAGCTGGGGGACCACATTCCTTGAAGTGCAACCTCCCAAGGATGTCAATGGTGGGTGGTGCTAGAGACAAAAGTGGGCGGAGCAATGGATGCGATACTTACCTTTGTACCATGGGTAGGCAAACTAAGGCCCGGGGGCCGGATCCAGCCCAATCCCCTTCTAAATCCGGCCTGCCGACGGTCCGGGAATCAGCGTGTTTTTACATGAGTAGAATGTGTGCTTTTATTTTAAATGCATCTCTGGGTTATTTGTGGGGCATAGGAACTTGTTCATTTTTTTTTCTTTTCAAAATATAGTCTGGCCCCCCACAAGGTCTGAGGGACAGTGGACCGGCCCCCTGCTGAAAAAGTTTGCTGACCCCTGTAAGGCTATATTCCACCCATACAAAAGCTTCTACAGGGCTTTTTTTCCAGCTGGAACTTGCAGGGACTCAATTCCAACATCTCTCAGGTGGGCACAATTGCCATTGTAAGAGGCGTTCATGGTGAATTCCAGCACCTCTTTTTTCAGAAAAATAGCACTGCATGTACATATCACAAAAAGATTTGCACAGGCTGATTTATATGGGCACATGGAAACTTAGACACAATTAGCCATTGCTATACTTTACATAGAAATAAGGAAGCACGGAGTCAGGCTAGGGAGGGAGTGTGGCTAAGGAGGGTGTGTGGCCTGGGGAGAGGTTTGAGGGAGAGCTAGAAAGGCCTGGAGTTCCACATTTAGCTCCTAGGTTGAGGTTCCCTACCTGAGGTACAGGTTTCTAACGCAGAAGCCTAGTTCCTGTCCTCACCCCCCACCCCTAGACATGGGGATCAGTGGTCTTTACACTTTTCCCTCTTTCAAATGTCTCCTTCATTACACGTAACAAAAAAGTTGTTGTTTGGTGTCGCCTGCACATTAGCAAAGATAAACTGTTCACTGAGCATAATGATTAATGATTGAATAGTGCAGTTGTTGCAGAAATATGGTCATGCCGTGAAGAGAGATCTGAAGATTATATCTAACACCAGGGGATGGCTTATTAATCACACTTCTGGAGGAATTTGTGAGTAAATCAATCCACCTTATTAATGATATTTCAGCTTTGCTCTGCGAGATGTCTTTTATACATCCAGAAGGGCAATTATCTGTTTAGGCCAGGAAACAATATTAGTTACAGCCAGTGTGGAAATCTTTGATCTACATTACTTAAGTAAAGAGAGTGAAAAGAGAAAGAATAAGAATGTATGAAATGCACTCCGAAGTCCTAGCAAAAACATGATGGCATTTAGGAAACGTTTAATTGTAAATTGTTGTTCCCCTCTCTCTGGAAATGACACGGCACGTGTTCCCAAGTATAAATTATGGTCGAGTTGGCACACACAAACTGTGATAATATAACAGCTCATGGGGGGGGGGTATACTTTTATCACCTCCAGGTTTGGAGGAATTCCTGTAGTACATGAAGTAGTTAACCATATTCTGGAATGCTTTATTAATTTAAGAGTCCTTCAAAGAGGGATCTTAAATTCTTGATAGCAAGAAGAAGAGAAAGGCAGGCAATAATTTAAAAGGAAATATTTTCCAAGTTCAAGGCATCCATTTTTCGACTTGTCTGTCATTGACAGTTCACTGAAGTTAGAAAATTGGAGACAGGGAAAAATGAGTTTACATAGATCCAAATGGAAATCTATACATAAGCCTGCAAAGGAGTTTTGTTAACAGTCTTAGCATGGATGTTTTAATTCTTTTAGCATGGACACTGGAACAGTTGAAAATTAAGAAGTTGTCGATCTTAGATGCTAGCATGATGCTCACTGGTGGCATCCAATGCCATTGCTTACCTCTGAAGCAATTGCACAGGCATGCCCATCTGTGACACCACATCCATCCACTTCTGATTGTGTGAACTCACCCTCCACCTTCTAGTTTTAGCTGGTTTTGAATTCAGCCTGTGATTCAGGAGCCAGCTGGGGCTAAGTCCATATTTTATTCATGTCAGTAAAGCTTTCATCAAAGCAGGATATGAATCCCCCCCCTTCTTTCTGGATATCTATGTACATTTTGAGACTGCTGTTCACAGTCTGGCTCCGAGCCGGAATGATGTGCACCCGGAAATGAAAAATGGAGCGAGTCACGTCCTAGTCTTGCTCCTGGCTCTTCGAACAGGCCCATACGCAAGACAGTCTTGCCAATTCTCAACTGAGTTCAAACAAGGAGGAAATAGCCTTTATTCAGTTTTCATCCAAGCTTACCAACATTCATGATCAGAGGAACACACACACACACACAGCCATTATTGTGTTTCTCTGAAATCTGACTAATGCCACAAGGCTGCTTTAATAAAATAACGACACATTTTGCTCCAGTCCAGCCAAACACAATGTCAGCTGAATGGAACACAGGAACACAGGAAGCTGCCTTAACTGAGTCAGACCATTAGACCATCTAGCTCTGCATAGTCCACACTGCTGTCAGGGACCTTCTGCATGTAAAGCAGATGCTCTACCAGTGATCTATGGCCCTTCCCCAAGGGCAACACCACTCATTGCTATTCAGGTGGGGGCAGACTGGCCTTGCCTGCTTGAGACCGGAGATGATGATGTCTGGTTGACATAGTCAAGCAAGGATCATGGGGGATAGCATATGAAAGCAAACTGCCCCATCAGTTAACTCTTGGGAAACGGAGGCTTACCACTGTCAAAAGCTGACTAGCTTGGGTGGTGGTGAGTAACCCCTATGCCTAACTGCTTGGCTTTCAGGTACTCACAATGAAAGATGTGGATTGGCTGTGGTTGACCCAGGTGTTTCAAGTCAGGCGGTTTTGCCCAAGGAGGTGGTGGGACTTCTTATTGCCTCCATCAAATTTCTTGCTTGCACTTGTAGTTTTGCTGAGGTCATCACAGATCACTATGTTAAGAAATATGGCCATTTATACCCATAGCTGTGACTAAGGTCTATTCTTATTCCTATTAGACCTAATTTGCACCTCCTGGACTATTAAACAGATTACAATATAGAGCATCTCCAGACTGGGCTGCTTCTTCAGCATGCCATGGATGACATAATAGTGTATTACGGGTGGATCTATACGGAACCATCCACACATCATTCCACTTTCATATTATTGCCATCTGGAGGGGCACTCTCGCAGTGCGAAAGACAGAGACAACAAAACCCAGAACACTTTTGCGGTATGAAAAACTACAGAATTTCAGCAGGAAGCTACGGGATACACTTAGACTTGAGATGAAGCATTATGAGTACCCCAAAACCTTAGCAGGCAATAACAGTATTGAAATTGGGATAATGTATAACTGTCCCAGTACCAACATTAGGACACATTACCATGATTGCACAATAAAAAGGACACCCAGAGGGGCCCACGAATCATCCTTTGAAAATTCACACTTCTCTGAATTTTGTGATGCAGTTCTCCAACCAAGCAATGTGTACAAATATGGATATACCAAGCTTAAGTGTGCACAAATATGCTTAGAGTAGTGGGAAAAATATATGCAAAATTGCATTATATTGGGGAAAATAGGAGACATTTTATGAGGGGAAATGGCAGTAAAACACTGATGAATTTTCATGAGGACTTTAAAAAACAATTCACAAACTGATGTGGAAATGTGGAGAACTTTAGGCTGAAAAAAAATGAGAAACAGAGAGAAGCTGAAACATACATATTTGCCCATCGCTACCCATAGGTCTGTTTGGCCTATTTCCCATTTTAATATGTGATTTTTCAAAAATGCAGATTTTAGGCATAATTGCCTACAGAAATGTGTGTATTAGGAGAAATCCTAACTAAAATGCTGATGAAATGTCACGAGAACTTTTTAAAATACAAAATAATTGCAAAGTGTGGAAACGTAGAGAACTGAACTTTAGATTAGAAAAATGAGAAAGCGAGAGAAGCCAAAACTGACAGATTTGCCTATCCAACAAGCCCTGGTTTTGTAGAAGGATAAGAAATTTTTTCATCCTATGTAAAAGGGCAGACCCATGTTCAGTGGGGAAAGTCCTTTTACTGCCTTCTCTATTTAAAAAAACCCATTTAATTATATTTTCTTTTTCTTTGCGGGGAGCTGGGGCATTCAGGGTTAAATTGGGGGAAATGAGACCTTTCAAGCAGAAGACAGCCATCAGCTGATGCACACACTGACACAGCCACAGACATACCACACCATCATGTTTTACCTTGTAAAGTATCGAAAACGGTACAGAAAATCATCCAACTTAAGAATGAGAGTTTCAGACAAAAGTCTAATCCACCATTCGTGCAAAACACAATGAAGTCCAAATGTTACAGGGGAGGGGGTAGTGGCAGAAAGGCATTTTTGTTTCACTAAGGTGTACATGTTAAATAATCAAAGGATTCAACATGACAATATGGTTATAGATAGTTATCTTAAGTGCCTTCTGTGGCGAGAAACTGAAATTAAGAACTTGAACAAAACATGAGACATGAAAGCCCAGGTTCTACAAACACTACGTTGCTTATTAAAACTACTTTGATCCATTGCTTCTTTGATATCCTAGGTCTTATCAAGAATTCACTTTCAGGGGTAAATATAGGTAGTTCAGAGAGATTTTATGACATACTGTACATACTCTTTTCCCCGACACTTTTTTTAATTACTTGGAGGGGATCAAGAACAGGAGGAAAGATATGCTGATAGCATTGCTATCTGACAAGGTTAATTTGAAAAATGCTGATTATTTAGAAGTAACCCATATGCCTACTGCCCCCCCCAAAAGTCAAGTTTGCAGGATTTTCAGTTGTTTTAAGCCACTTTATAAAATGTTATTGATTAATTAAAATACATGCAAAGTGAAAAGACATACAATTAACAAAAGGCTTACTCTCCAAACCTTAATATATCTCCATGAAAATATGGCTCAGTTAAACTGGGTCAATAATCTCCTTTGCATGGGGACAGAGTGGATGCATACCCTTTGCTGCCAGATACATAATATACACCAAGTAAGACCATAGATCGATGGCGGAACATCTGCCTTCCATGCAGAAGGTCCTAGGTTCAATTTCTGGTGTCTTGCGCTGGGCCGGGAGAGACTTGCAATTTTGACATCCTAGAGAGACACTGCTTGACCAAGATGGACCAATGGTCTGACTCAGCATAAGGCAGCTTCCTATGCAATGTATCATGCAGGTGCTCCACACAAAGGCTCAGTTTGTGTTACATTTTCCCTCGAAAGAAAAGGAGCTAGTCCTACAAATTTGATTTCTGTGTGCAGCGGTGGAGCTAGTTGCTCCGGCATCCGGAGCAGCGCACATGCTGTGTACCTGGGGGCGGGATGATCCACCCAGGGGGCAGGGCGATCATGCCCAGGGGGGGATTTTGTCACCCCCCTCAGGGATGACACCCAGGGTGACCCGCCCCCACCGTTCCCACCCCCTTCCTACGCCCCAGTCTGTTTGCATGGATCTCCATGCGGAATTTTCATCTCACACATCAAATTATTAGTGGCCAGGTGTCCTACTTTCCAGAAAGCAGTCCTCCCTTTGCAACAGTCCTCTGTCTGAAATGTCATGGCAGAACAGTCCTCTGCTTGAAGCCATCTCTTTGAAGGGCTGTCCGATCCATGTCCTGCTTAATGATAAAGAGCACGAGGAGGGAAGGCCACTTGGTCAGAGTATTTTCTGCTGTAGTGAGATGTACCGCCTTTCTATTTAAATTTGCAAATGTACATTTGAATTGTGTGTTTTCTTTCGTCCTTTTCTGAATGGTACATTTCTCCCTTTTTGGCAATGCGTACATGCAGGTAGTGGAGAGGAGAGGCATTTCCCTGTACAATTTCAACGTACCTAACTTCCAATGAAGTGCCTGATAGCTTTGCACAAATTGGTGTGCTGAGGCAGCAGTCATTGATATCTGCCAACCATCTACTAGTGATTCTAGATTCAGGTAGGTAGCCATGTTGGTCTGAGGCAGTCAAAATAAAGAAATAAAATTTAAAAAATTGTCCAGTAGCACCTTAGAGACCAACTAAGTTTGTTCTGGGTATAAGCTTCCGTGTGCATGGTATCTGAAGAAGTGTCCATGCACACAAAAGCTTATACCCAGAACAAACTTAGTTGGTCTCTAAGGTGCTACTGGATGATTTATTTATTTATTTATTTATTTTTATTTCATCTACTAGTGAGTTGATCAAGGAGTCAACTCATCTTCCTCTAGTTGGTTTCAGTGTGGGGCTCGTACAGCAGAACTTTATAGAATATTATGCCATTGATCTATATTTGCAATGAGATTGTCATAAGAAGTGTGAATTATTCTCATGTTCAAGTAATTCTGGAAGATTAAGGATCAGAACGAAGCCACATACAAAAAGTTGCTATGACATATCTGATGTGGTAGCTTTCCGAGCTGCACACTAGGGAATATATAACTCTATTTAATAAATATGTAAGAGCATTGTCATGCTGCTGTTCATGTGGCCAATCAGTGCATGGACAGCTCCATATGGGAGAAGGCTGTCCTTCTGATACCCTGGGGCTTCTTTCCAGGGCTGGTCCATCATCCTATTGCCAAGAAAATATTGTATCATTACAAAATTGTAATGAAGGTGCCGTCACAGAGAGATGCAGCTGTACCGATCTGTCCCCTTTGTTTGGATGGCTTCCAGTTTAGCTATTCTGGAGCAAGCTCTCTGCTTGAACTAAAGCAATTCAAGTTGAAGCTAGAATTGGAGTAAAGCTGTATTTTGAAAACCCTTCGTGTAACAGAAAATGCCAATATGCAAACATGCCCATATCTCCAACAACATTAATTTAATAGAAAGAGCAGATCCAATTCTTCCAGGTCACTAAGAGATGAGTGCTATTTGTTGATGGTTTTACTTTTATGCATCATTCTAGGCAAAAATCTGTAATCAATAAGCCATTGTTCCGGAGCTTCAAAGCAAAGCCTGTTGTAATGATGCGAGTATTTGTTTAGCCACATGTAACCTTTATTTTTATGGCATCATGTGACAAATGCAATATAGCAGCACAAATAAAAAACAGGGTGCCTGCACTTGTGTAGTTGAGCAGATGGCCCTACATTTTTGGATATTCAGAGTAAAATACAGATATATCCCTTACTGTAAAATATTCACCTGAAAAAAAAAAATCTTTATTCTGGGAAATATACCCTCTGGGGAGCAGCCCCCCCCCATTGCTCACTACATGATTTCATTCATGGCACATATAGGATATTATATGTAGCTGACTACAGAGCTCATTGAGAGACACAGTGACAGTAGTCATTTTTGAAGTTCTATAACGTGCCTGTTCTTTAATTCCAAGGTCCCATCTGCACTGTACTTTTAAGGCGGTATAGTACCACTTTGAATAGCCATGGCTTCCCCTAAAGCACCCTGGGAACTGTAGTTCTTTAAGGGTGCTGATAGTTATTCCCCTTCCAGAGCTACAGTTCTCAGAGTTCCCTTTTCCAAGGGAAATCTGGGAATTACAGCTTTGTGCAGGGAATAGTTGCCTCCTAACAACTCTCATTGCCCTCATCAAGCTGTACTTCCCAGGGTGCTTTGGGGAAAGCCATGGCTGTTTAAAGTGGCTTTAAATGCATAGTGTGGATGGTGACTCAAAATTCACACTGTCTTCACTTGCATGTTGCGTGTTGGTGTACGTCACAATATGCATCACTGCAGCTACGTTTAGCATTAGGATGACGGTGTAAAACAGAGGGCTGAGAAGTGGTCAATTCTCATGAATTTATTTCAGGGCCAAAAGCTGTCTCCTTCATTTGGATATTTCTCTGTATAGCATTTGTTTATTTAGAAAGCATTGCCTTCAACTGGCTTGCCCTTTGTGACAGCTTCACATTCTCGAAAGAGTGCGTGCATATGTAGGCATCCCTTTCCCACATACAGAAATGATGTGTGTGTATGCAGAGGAATATGGGTGTTATGCAGGCTAACTCCACTCTTGTCATGTCTGATGGCCACATGCTCACATGTTCAACCTATGTGCAACGTGGTCCTCAGCACGTACTGTTTTATGCAGATCAGCCCTTTCACACCCCAGCCGAATGCACAGATGTCATGTACACTGGGGTAACTTGGGGGGCAGGACTGGGTCTGATGGCCCCACAACTCCTCTCACTCATCCTTTCAATATGTGGGAATGTCATCTGAACCCCCTAAAATATGAGCTAGCATCACTGAAACGAGATCTGATTGGCTACGGGGCCTCTTTCTACCATACCATTCGCTATGGGATCCCTGACTGGTTGGCTCATTTCAAGAAAAGTTCTTGTTTTATGTTTTCCTAAGCATGAAATAAATGGTACTAAATCAGCAGCATCTAAAGGCAACTTTGATAGGAACAGCCTTTGAAAAGGTGAATATCTGCACAATTAAAGGAAGGTTTAGGAGATATTCCTCCTACCTCCCCTCCAGCAAACCTCCACATTATATTTGAGCCCCAAATCAAAATGGGTGATCCTTTGGTTTAGCCATTGCACTGCTGATTCCATAATTTAGCATCCCACTGGAAAAAAAATGCTCTCTTGTTAATATTTCTGAACGTATTCTTACACTACAAAGGGCTTTCGGTGATGCAGGAATGATTTAGGCATTCCGTCTGAATATCTCCGATTGGTGTTAAGAATTTAAAACTTCAGGGGCAAGTTTTGTAAAAGGATTTTACCTCCTCGACAAGAGATTTCCCTGTGTTTCTTATCTGCCAGACCAGACCTAAATCGGGCTGTCATGTAATCAATGGGCTATGATAGGCTGATTATCATGTAGGATAAGTGATATCTATTAGAAAAAATTGATCCTGACACAACTCGGGGGGAAGCAGGAGCTAAAAGCGAGAGACCACGAGCCCTGAACTGGCCTTTGTGCATATTTAATGGATGTCATTTTTCTGAAGGTGCCTCAAAACAGCAGCACTCTCTGGGTAAATCTATATTGATTGAATAATCCTTGTCATCTGTTAGGCCTAACAAAGCTGTCACAGCACAGCCACAAGCAAACAGATTTTTTATTTGATAACTTTCTTTCCATTCCAATCCTGGAAACACACAAGATTTAGGACTTTCCAGGGAGCTCCTTCATGTTTAGCCTGAGCCAGTGCCACTAGTTTCCTTGGTGAAAGGGTCCTTGTTTTCTCGGCGACTGATTGACTAGTGCCACACATTTAATTAAACCGGCATCCTCCAAATTACAGTTTATGAAGGAATCAGAAGCTAACTGTCCCCGCTCCACGTTTTTTTTTTTAAAAAGGAACTGATGGTTCTTGCATTGTGTGTGTTGTGTTAAGAGCAGAGCCTTGAATGATTATGGCTAGGAGCTTGATAAAAATTGTAGGGGTGGGCGAGCTTCAGGCTGTCCCCAGTGACGGCATCTCCCTTTATGAATACAGAAAAATTCATCAAACAGAAATCATTAAATGGAGCAGATGGGGCTTCCTGTGCGTAGCTGATGCATAAAAGGGAAGGAGGGTGAGGAGCACAGGGGCGAAGCAGACCCATCAGATCAAAATGACATCCCTGAAAAAGGGGGCTGGACTGAGGTTTGTTTACTACTGTTGTCCTTGCCGGATAATTTGGTGGGTTTCTTTCTGTTCTTTTTTTCTTTCTGTGTGCACTGATCAGAAATGGTTTTTCACATTCACTGTCAAACAGGCATCTAGGAAGGTCCCCTGAGTACCACACGTTTACTGCTCTGTCTGCCTCATGAAACCTATGAAAAATAATGACTGTGGCGGTGGAGGAGGACGGTGGGAACTAATCTCTTTGAGGAAACACCCCAACTAATCTCTTTGAGGAGACACCCCAACTTCATTGCTGTTTCCAATATGCAAGAGCCAAATCTTTACATGATGGATGGAACAATGTGGTGCCTTCCTGGTGCTGCTGGGAAGCAGTTCCCCTCCATCACAGCCATCATGGATCAAGGGGGTGGAGTGGCTCCCCTATGAGGGAAGGTCACAGCATTTTGGGACTTTTTAGATTAGAGAAAAGGCAAGTCAGTGGTAACATGACAGAAGGGTGTGAAATGATGCCTGGCATGGAAAGGGTGGCTAGTGATAACTTTTTCTTCCTCTCGCGCAGCAATAGAATCCATGGACATCCAATGAAGGTGAATGAAGATTCAGGGTGGATAAAAGAAACTTACTTTTTCATGCAGCACGTAGTTAAGCTATTTCCATAGGAGGCAGCGATGACCACCAACTTGGACGGCTTTAAAAGAGGACCCGACAAATTTGCGGAGGAGAAGGCTATCAATGGCTACTAGCCATGATGCTCTGCCTCCATAGTTGGAGGCAGTAATGCTTCTAAATGCCAGTTGCTGGGAACCACAGGAGGAGAGAGTGCTCTTGTGCCTGGGTGCTGCTTTAGGGTATCCGATTGAGCACTGTAAGAAGAGGATGCTGGACTAGGTGGGCCAATGGTCTGATCCTGCAGTCACTTCTTATGTTCTTGGGAGTGTCTGCAGAGCCTCAGGGATGAATGCGATGGAGTGCGGACCCTGCAGGGCCAGTCTGAAACATTTTGGCACCTGAGGCGAACCACAAAATGCCCCCACCCACCACCAGAGAAGAAGTAAAGAGCCACATTCAGGAACAAGGAAGAGTAAACACCCTACATAGAGATCTGCTGTCCCTGTGGATTCTGTTGCCTGTGGATTCTCATGGGTCGGCCAGCCCAGAGCAACAGAGAAGTGGCTCAGGGAATTTCACACAGGGGCAGGCAGGTGGGCTCCAAGCCACTCCAAGCCAGAGTTGAGAGGCACGATTTTTGTGCCCCGCCTGGGCTGGTGCCCTTGGTGGGGGCCAACATAACCAACCCCTAGTTCCTGGATGACTGAAGATAAGGCTTTTGTATCCAAAATATTAGATGCAAGGACCTCTGGAACATGGTGATGCATTGCATACTACTATTTAAATTTCTGAGTTCATCATTATCCTCTCTTCTGCTTAGTTTTAAGCTGTTAAATCAGGTTAGCATTTTTCTATGCAAAATGTTGCACAGGCATGTGTGTGTGTGTGTGTGTGTGTGTGTAATCACACACACACACACACACACACACACACACAGTGTTGTATAAATAGATTATTTTAAATTATTTATTGATATTTTGATTAATTCTAATTGATCACTTCCAATTTTGAATGGTTTCTAATTGTTGGTATATAGAGAGAATTCTTACACTTGCAGTTCATACGATAAGCTGTGAGCTACTTTGGGCACAATTTTGAGGAAAAGTGACAAAGGATGTGCAATGCAAATGGGAGGGGGCAGGGGAAATTATCAATTATGTATCATTTGTGGACTGAAAGCAACAACAGTGAATACTGAATGTATTTGCTGTATTGATTTCTGTTCTGGACATGAGATGAATAAGCCATTCTGCTCCTGTTTCTGTTTTGGTCAGAATTCTGTAACATCTCTAGTGGTATTCAGGGTCTTCTCCTCAGATTTTACCATGTACCACAGAATAATTTGGGTTTTTTTTAATGCTCACCTTTTCTTTGAGGTGCACTTTTGCAAGTCTCTGAAATTCATTTCTGAGCTTTTACTTAGAGAACTTCACGGGCATCCCTGTTTCTTGGTTCTACTAAGTTTTTTTAAAACACACACACACACACACACACACACACACACACTGTGAAACCCCTCACATTAAACTCAGTGTGGATCTCATTTGAACCACCTTTAGATCAAAGTGCAAGCTTTTCCAGGTTATATTTGGAGAGAGTGAAAAAAAAAACCCTCTGTACTTTTTGGTTTCAAACGAAAAAGATCTGCTGACTTAGACATCAATAGTGGGCTTAAGACTCAGTGAATTCCACTATTAACTTTTTTATCTTTCTTTTTTGTTCCCTTCTTCCTTTAAAACTAGGCTCGTTGTTTAACACACATCAGAAGCAGCCAGGTCCTAAAGTGAACTGAAACACAGAAGCGACCCCCCCCCCCATTTCTAAGTCTCAGGTTTTTGTCCCCAGCCCTTAAGGTCTTTCAGTGTATGTGAAGATCATTTGAATCTCCTAAAGGAAGGCAGCAATGGGATCAGCTGAACCTCCTTCAGCAGGGCATTGCAGTGCTTTGGTGCCACTAGTGAAAAGATCCTGCCCCTCAGTGTAAGAACCAAGAGTCAGATCCCTCTTCTTTGGGTGGCAGGAGTCAAAGACTCTAAATCAGAAGGAAAAGGGCAGGCAAGGTCAGCCTCAGAGGTGCTTCCACCAGACAAGGCGATGGTCACTGCCTCTCTGGCCCAAGGATGTAGCACTGTCACTCAAAAGACTCAGTGAGACCAAAGACTCCCCTGCTCCAGGTTTTAGGTTCTTGTAATAATTAAAAAAATTGATTCCAAAATACCTAAAGCACCACCTAACCCCTTATATCCTGGCCCAATCACTGTCTTCACTTAACACACATTTAATTTGTGGAATTTGGTACCATAAGATATGGTGATGATGTCCTTAGATGTCCTTAAACGGGGATTAGGAATATAACTGGAGAGCAGCTCTCTCAATGGTTGTTAGTTATGGAGGCTCTGTGGGTTTCCCAGGTCCAGTGGCAGTGTGCTGCTGCAGTCCAGTTACTAGGGAGCAACAGCAGGAGAGGGCCACTGCTGGCATGCCCTGCTTGTGGGCTTCCTGAAGTGATCTGATTGGCTGGCGTGAGAAGAGGATGCTAGGCTCAGTGGTGCAGTTTGCTAAATATAGTCATAATGGTCATAATGGTCTCACGTGAGGTCCCTCACTTTATATGGTAGTGTTATGACTTTGCTTGCTTTAAAATGTGGTAAGCTGCCAACCATTTGCCTGCATTTGGGAGGGGGGGGATCCTGATCACCGTGCTCATGTGCATTGAGTGAAGCTCTGAGCTTCTGTCCTGATGGCAGTTCTGTCCTGATGGCAGCTTCTAGTCCTGAAGCTGATTCTCACAGTGGCCAAGCAGATGCCCCAATAGGAAGTTCATAACCAGGAACCAAGCACAAGAGCTCTCTTCCTTCCTGTGGTTTCCAGCAACCTGTATTCAGAACCATTACTGCTTCTGACTGTGGAGGCATGGCATGGCCATCATGACTAGTTGACATGACATGGCCGTATGGACCAGAAGGACCATAGGTTTCATCCAGTTGAGCTCTCCTTATGTGCTTATAACCAGAGTGTAGAAAAATATGACGGGGGAAATCCGGATCAGGAAAGAGATTAAAATTATGAAGAGCAGCAGCATCTCTGAGCACTACCACCTTTAATTAGCCACAAGAAACAATATATTGAACAAGGTAAAAAATAATAATGTTCTAACACAATTATTTTAGCATCAATGTTTTCCTAGCACAAGATGGTTTAAATTCCAAAGGAACTAAAAAGAAAAGGGGAGAGAGGAGGGGGGAAACCCTCACAAAATAAAATTCTTCCTTTCCTTAACTAATACAGCCCTAGCTCTTTTGTGAGCTTTCAAAGTATGTGCTCTTTTTTTTCTTTTTCTTTTTTTTTGTAAATATGCCAAAGTCAGGGCCTGTACAACATGTGATCTATAATAAACTTCAAAAGAACACCTTTGACATTTTAGATAAGTTGCAAATGATGGTGCAGGGAGATCTTTTGCCACTACAAAGAAAGAACAAAAGAACCAACTTGAAAGAGAAATCAATAAACATATGGCAATTAATAAAACATTTTCTATGAATACCCTACAAAGAGTTTTACAACAGCATTAAAAAAAACCAACAGTTGTTTCAATGTGGATTTAAAAAGTATCAGCTGTTATATTAAGATATCCTTTTTAGCAACAAAATGTACGTAAAATAACAGATTTTGTTATAAATCCATCAGCTGCAGAGGTAAGGATCAAGAGGCTTTTTTTTTAAGGTGACCCAATAAAATCCAATAATGAAAACATTTATTTTTCAGTGAACGAAAGCAATGTTTCAACATGGGAACATTTGTTTGTTGGCATGCTGTTCATCTTTAAAAGAAAAGGGGGGAGCACCTGTTTTACATCATCTTGCGGGGGGGGGGGGGGAGAGAACACCCTTATGTCTCCTTAATATTTTAAACCATTTCTATTGATTTCCTTTGTAAGTAACATTACACCAACCATTAGTACAGACATTACAATGTCTTCGCAGTAACCTACTAGCAGTAATTTATTATCCTAATGAAGAGATGGCCATTCAAGACAACACCAGCTATGAAGAACCTCCAGTATAAGTGGGATCCCTTCATGCCAATTAAAACTGGGGTCATCTGGGACTCCTCAAGATATGACAAGTGTTTGTTATACACTTGCCTAGATTTTTGCCAGGGAGACACATAGGCTGTTGTCAAAGGTGATCTAGGAACCATACCAAAGACAAAGGCCAAGAGGTCAAGCTGAGAGTCTCAAGCCAGGAATCAGAGCTTGGAGGTCTATTGGGCCGGTCCTGAATGTTAATATGACAGAGATTCTGTGAGTGGCTGGTACATATGTCTGGAAGTTAGGTGGGTGACCGGTTCAGGGAGTTACACTAGGAATAGGTTCATAAACTGAATATGCCTTGATTTGAAACTCTCACTGGAGTCCCAAGTGGCCTCTGTGTCTATGAATTGTTGTTGTTGTTGTTGTTTAGTCGTTTAGTCATGTCCGACTCTTCGTGACCCCATGAACCAGAGCACCCCAGGCACTCCTGTCTTCCACTGCCTCCCGCAGTTTGGTCAAACTCATGTTAGTAGCCTCGAGAACACTGTCCAACCATCTCGTCTCCTTCTCCTTGTGCCCTCAATCTTTCTTAACATCAGGGTCTTTTCCAGAGAGTCTTCTCTTCTCATGAGGTGGCCAAAGTATTGGAGCCTCAGCTTCAGGATCTGTCCTTCCAGTGAGCACTCAGGGTTTATTTCCTTCAGAATGGATAGGTTTGATCTTCTTGCAGTCCATGGGACTGCACCATAATTCAAAAGCATCAATTCTACGGCGATCAGCCTTCTTTATGGTCCAGCTCTCACTTCCATACATCACTACTGGGAAAACCATAGCTTTAACTATATGGACCTTTGCTGGCAAGGTGATGTTTCTGCTTTTTAAGATCTGCAGTATTTTAAGATCTTTTTAAAGTATCTATGAATGTTCATGCCAAATTATCATGGTTTGTCAACTGCAGCTGTTCCTGGACCAGATAGTGCGGGCCTCAGTTGTCTGTTCTTTAGTGACTTGCCATTTGGATGACCATAAAGCACTGTACATGGGGCTGCCCTTGAAGGTGTTCTGGAGGCGACTTGATGGATCCATGGTGTCACTAGTCCGGAAAGCACAGCACTGCCTGCCAGCTCTTGGGTCCAATCAAATTTGCTTCTTCTAGCTTGCAAAGTCCCATATCGCCAAAGCACCTAAAAGATCTCTGCTCCCAATATTAACCATCTCTCAGGCCTTACAATCAGGTGCTGGTGCTGGTGGGTGCTGCCCAGCTGGCATTGACCCATGGCAGGCTCTCATGTTTATTTTTTCAGAAGTAAGTGTCACTAAATGCCTGGGACTTACTCCCAGGTAAAAGTTTATAGGATTTATCCTAATGCTCCTTTTGATTTGGTTTGGCTATGAGATAGTCCTCCAGATATTTTGGATCACACCAATATCCCTGACCATTGGCTAGGTCAAGTGGGGCTGATAAGAATGGTAGACCCAAACATGCAGAGGGGAACAATTTGCCTGCTCATAATTCTATATGTCTAAACATATAGAATTATGAGCAGGCAAATTGTTTCCCTCTGCATGTTTGCAGGGGTCAGCAAACTTTTTCAGCAGGGGGCCAGTCCACTGTCCCTCAGACCTTGTGGGGGGGCAGACTATATTTTTTTTTTGGGGGGGGGGAAATGAACGAATTCCTATGCCCCACAAATAACCCAGGGATGCATTTTAAACAAAAGGACACATTCTACTCATGTAAAAACACGCTGGTTCCCGGACCATCTGCAGGCCAGATTTAGATGGCGATTGGGCCAGATCCGGACCCTGGGCCTTAGTTTGCCTACCCGTGGTTTAGACCATGCGTGGCTTTGGGGGTGCATTCTCCAGCTTAGCATCCCTGTATGAGAACTTATTTATTATTATATTTCTATTGACCTTATGTTATGCATGTCATTAGACTTGAGTCAAGCTCACTTTATAGATGTGAGTAACTTTGCCCCAGCTCAAAATAGCAGGTGCTGATGAGACAAAGATTTTAAAAAAGCAGTTGAAGTGCTACCCTGAAACTTCCTAAATCTATGTGGCCAACAAGAAGCACCTGGATTTCAAAACTTGGAGGAGAACTGGGGTGGGAGGAGAAGCTACCAATAATTTAAAGTTTTTATTCCTTCTGGTTGTTAAGAGCAAATTAATTTTTTCGTTATGAAATTCAGTTTAAGCAAATGATTAAGAGCAAAGCAGGCCGTCTCGTCTGCTATTTAAGGCAAGCGAGCTTGCATTAACTCCATTTCTGAATTAAACATCAAGGAAAAGGCATGTCATTAGTGGGGGGTTTTCCCTCCCCTGAATGGTATTTTTAAAATATAATTTTGCAGACTTTCAAGTAAGTCCAGGTCTTAATATGCATTTCCAGTCATTCCACATGATGATTTCTCCAATGACTCCAGGATAACCTGCTCTGTAAAAATGTTATAAATAATCACCTCATATTCACATGTCTTTGCTAATTGACAGCATCACCTCACAACTCAGGTGAAAGGAATTGGTTGGGATCCATAATCAAGGCTGCTACAGAAAGTGGCCAGCAGAGGAAATAATTAATTTCTTACAAAAAGTTTAGGCCAAATTCTAAAAGAGGGGCAGGGAACCATTTTGGCTTCATGGACAAGATCTTTATCAAGATTGAACTCACAGGCAACATTATACAGGTGGGTGAGGCTGCCGACTTGTCAATTACCTGTCATCATAATGACTTCAGGTGCAAGGTGCTTTGGCGTCCTGAAGTTGGGACTTCAAAGCACCTTGCAATGTGCTGCTAAAACAGGGGGTTTCTTCCCCCATGATATTCTTATAAATTTGGGAGTGCAAGGTAGCCCAAATTTCAGATCAAACTAGTTCCAGAATTTAATAAAGGTTTCGGGTGTCAAAAACCAGTCTCCGATGTGAAGTGATAGCTAGACTCATGTTTATTTAAGGATGTAATTAAGCTAAGTGTCAAAAGCCAATTAAGTCAGGACTAGTCTCCTGTGTGGGGTGCTTTATTAAGATTAAAATTATGTGTCAGACTAGCTAGGACAGGCATCCCCAAACTCGCCCTCCAGATGTTTTGGGACTACAATTCGCATCATCCCTGACCACTGGTCCTGTTAGCTAGGGATGATGGGAGTTGTAGTCCCAAAACATCTGGCGGGCCAAGTTTGGGGATGCCTGATCTAGGAGTTAGAAACTAAGGAAGTGTGGTGTGCATTCTAGGCACACTTCCTGTGTTGTGTATTGGAGATTGTAATCCCAGCTAAATCAACGCGTGCAAACCACTTTGTGAGGTGACTGCCTGGGGGGGATTAACCATTAGGAGTTCAAAGTGTTAAAGGAAATAGGTGTTAGAATACAAATGAATAGAGTCCTCCCTCCCTCTGTAGAAAAAGAGGGCTTAGTTTAGGGAAGTGGGGTGACAATGATGTAACCATGAAGCAGGGAGGAACAGTTAAGCTGAGAAGTGTTCTGCAGAGCAAGAGAGGCTGCAAAGAAAGGATGCTATCGCTGCTACTTTGCAGTAAGCTGGTGCGTTTTGGGGTAATAAGGAAAAATCAAAACTTGGGGTGTCCCAACTTTATCAGGATTTAGTCCCATGCATTCTGAATCAGTCAGGTTCAAGCAAGAGACTGCAGCCAAGTTAAAAGAAGCAAAACACAGGCTAGTGAACCTGATCTTTATTGTTACAACAAGGCTTCAGATCCTGAGCAAGCAAAGAAGAAGTCCTGACCAAAAGCTCACGTCTACTTTTAAAAGTTTCCCATAATACATTTCAAAAAGCATCATCAAAACATCAGAAATACTATATGTCAGAAAAGAGGTGTGGTGACAGGCAGAAATCTGAGACCCAGACATGTCCCCTGTCACTCAAGGCAGTGATTATACACCTGTCTTTCACCTTTCAAAGTATTTACATTTCCTTTTGTCATTTAGAATCGGTTGGCACCATCTATTCTAGCTACACCTGGAATGGACTTCTGTATCATGTATTGTGATAATGATAGGTCTTGTCCTTTGTCAAGTCTGGTATAGCCCAATCTGTCAGCTGGGAGGGAGATCCTGAGAGCATGTTGTCACATCTTGGGCGTGATGTCACGACACAGGTCCCCACCCCTCCATCCCTGTACAGCATTTTTATTACCTTTGGAGTTGAATAAAACCCTTTATTTGGCTATTTTTTTGGTGAATTTCTATGTTTTTCCATTCATTGTATAGGGCAAACAAGCTTAATGGAAAACTTGAACTGGCATGTGTCCCTTGTTGACCCCACTGCAGTTTTATTGACTAAGGTGTTAGTCATTTTTGCAGGCTTTGCAAAGCTATCTAGCTATTTGCAGCCATGCTTGCTCCTTCCATTTTGCCCCTGTAGGGGCCACTGGTTTGCAAAGGAGGTTTAAAGTTCGAAGGTCCCTTATGTGGATTGTGATTGGCTCTTGATTGGTCCGTTTTTTTGGTTATGGAAGAAAATTGAGGTTTTCTTGCCTTATTTTACCATGTGGTGTTGCACACCTTTGGCCCTGTGCCACGCTGCTAGTCAAGTCTCTGCAGTGCAATACCCAGGTTTTTATAGTGATGCTCTGTCTGATGCATTCATTAGTTGCCCCCCCCCTGGTAACAGGGGTGCTGCTGCTGTGAGCCCCTCCATTGAAACCTTCAGGTTGTATATAAGTGTAAATAAAGCATATATAGATAAGATAACCATATATCATAAAGACACAATAGTCTCTGTTGTGCCTCATTCCTTGAAGGAAACAGAAACCCAGGGCAGGGCTAAGGGCAAAAGTAAAAATAAAGAGAAATGACCCCTGGACAGTTAAGTCCATTCAAAGGCGACTCTGGGGTTGTGGCGCTCATCTCGCTTTCAGGCCGAGGGAGGCGGCATTTGTCCACAGACAGCTTTCTGGGTCATGTGGCCAGATGACTAAACCACTGCAGGCGCAACAGAACACTGTGACGGAAACCAGAGCGCACAGAAAGGCTGTTTACCTTGCCGTCGCAGCGGTACCTATTTATCTACTTGCTCTGGCATGCTTTCGAACTGCTGGGTTGGCAGGAGCTGGGACAGAGCAATGGGAGCTCACCCCGTCGTGGGGATTCGAACCGCCAACCTTCCGATCAGCAAGCCTAAGAGGTTCAGTGGTTTAGACCACAGTGCCACCCGCATCCCTTAAGGGCAAAAGTGGACAGGGCATAGCAAGGGAACTCTTGCCATTGTATAGTAGGCTAAATTCCAAAATTCATTCAGACAAAAGCCAGATGTTTAACACCCACACACCACTGCAGTTTGGCAAGCCAGAGGCATTATCATACTTCAAGGACTCATTTCAACTAGGCTGTTTTGACAGTCCCTTCTACTGCTTTATTCTTCTGGTGTTTTACATTCTCACTGCTCCTCTTATTTTATAATAAATAAAAGTATTCTTCCGACCCGTCAAATTTGTAATCACTGAATTTTATTTGCCTTTCACTTTTCAAGAAGGGCCTTTGAATGTGACAAACATTCACTTGTTTTTCCTTTAGGCACAGTACTTCAATTTTTGCCCATCTCCAAAGAGACTAAAAAACTTTGGGGCCATATCCATCTGAGCTCTCCTCAGAGCAGACTCATCAGAATCAGTAGGCATTAGTGAGCGATGCCCATTGATTTCCAAGGGCCTATACTGAGTGTGACTTGAGTTGGATGCAAACCTTTGCTGGATATAAGATATTAACGTTGGGGTACATTACACACACACACACCTTTGACAATGGCTCTGAGGAAGCATTTTTAAAATTGCTCGTAACGTAACCTTTATATATTTTATAGGCATGTTCCTTCTGAAGTTACTTATTAATACTGCAGCATTCTCCTTCCCCTCCATAGTGTTGAAACCTAGGTTACATTTCTCTCCATCTTTCTTAGTTTAAGTGTAATTCGGACCAGGTGAAACCTTTCCCGCAACACACACACACTATATATATATATATATATATATATATATATATATATGTAATCAAAAGGTATATTTCAGTACAGGAGAACCTGTTTGGAAGAATTCTTCTCATTTCTTCTCACCCTGTTTTATCTTTGCTTGAGATGTGAATAATTCATAGCCCTCTGTCTGCTTTGCAGTCAAACGCATTCTGTCCACCCAAGACTGTTCGACTTTTGTGATTTATTATTTAATAATTTGCAGGGTTGCGCCGTTGTAAGGTGAGCAGTGTGGCTGCTTGTAGAACTGTTACAATCTGGTCTAGTTAGCTGTCCTTTCTTTTCCTCTCTCCGAACAGCATCAGCTATTGATTCTTTTTTTTACAAACCTCTGCCATGTAATCCCACAGCTGCTGATCTCAAAGCTGTTACTATAATATAAAAAATTTGGCCCTTCTTCTTGAAAACAAGAAGTCGTGTGTTTTTGATTCACTTTTTCTTTTCTTTCTTGAAAGGGGAAAAAAATATCAGTTGTTTCTCTTTTTCTCTTTCTTTCTGTCTCCTCGTTTCTCTTATTTTTTTTTCCCAGTGACAATAACAGGGAGGTGACACTCGTTTCTTAGAATATATATATATATATATATATATATATATATATATATATATATATGGATGGAATGAAATGTCTTTTGGGAAATACATGCTGATACTTTCATTATCCTCCTAAGCAAAGCAAGCAAGCAAGCAGACACACCATTTTCCCCAAAAGTAAAAAATAAAAATGAATAGATGCATGAAACTTTCCAGACCTTTGAAAGTTCTTCTTCTCTCTCTCACCAGGGAAGTTGAACTATTTCATAGATTGCTTTAACGAAGCAATCAGACTGGTAACATTTTACTGATAGCATTGCATTTGGTGTTAGATGCTGTTGTATTTCGCAAGGGAAACACAGCAAGATCAAAGGGAAGGGTGATAGCCCAGCGGCAGAGCTCATGCTTAGCATGTAAAGGGTCTTGGGTCCAATCCCTGACATCTCCCCATAAATGAGTCCATTTCTGATTCATCTCACTTTTGCATGTGTTCACCCATAAGTAGGAATGGGGAGAAATTTGACTCAGTCTGCATGTATAGGCAAACTAGGATGCTGGCAGGATTCTTACTATACTCTCATTGAGCCTTCCCTCCCCAAGATACTAAGCACTTTTGACAAAGCACAAATCTTTGGTACAGTCCAGCGGCTTGATGGTTCTCTGAGTGGAGTCGGAGTAAAGAAAACCTCATAGGGGTTGAGAGAAAGAGCTCACTGAGGTTCCAACATGGGAAAGAGATTTTGCTAGCAATCTGCATCTCTGAAGGAATATATCACCCCACCTATCCAGAAGCAGCGCAGCATACAGGGACTAAATAGAAAAAGCGTGACTCATATTGTTCCACTCCACATAGAGGTCTCTAGGGCTGGCCCTACCATTAGGCAGAGTGAGGAAGCAGATTCTGGTGTGTGTGTGCCTGAAGCAACAGGTGCCCTCCTGGCCATTCCTTCTGCAGCCCCTTGCCACTCCCCTCAGTTGGAGGGCAGAGATGTGTGCCACACAGGCTACCACACCGGTTCCTAACATCAGAACTCATGGACAGCCAATGAAGCTGAATGTTGGAAGGTTTAGGTCAGATAGAAGAACACACTTCTTCATGCATTACATAGTGGAAGTATAGAACTCACTCCTACAGAAGGCTATGATGACTACTAGTCATGATGGCTATGCTCTGCCTCCACAGTTGGAGGCAGTAATGCTTCTGAACACCAGTTGTTGGAACCAACAGGAGGGGGAGAGTGCTCTTGTACTCAGGTCCTGCTTGAGGGCTTACCACAGAAATCTGGGTGGTCGCGGAGAGAACAGGATTCTGAATTAAATGGTCTGATCCAGCAGGCTCTTTTTATGTTTTGTCTTCTTAAACTAGCTCATTCCCCTCAGGTGTTGTGGAGGATGCTGTTCTGTCACCATAATTGATTCACCTTCCAATCCAGTTGGGAATGGAGTGGACAGGGGCCAGTCCTGGTGATGTCCATGGAATTGAGTCAACGCCAAGAATACTGGAGTCGTAAAGGCCCTTTCTAGATTCTTGACTATCTGGCTAACTTTCCGGTCTCCTTGTTCACTAAAGCAAGGCATCAGGTTGAGCCCATCCATTCAGTCTGCAGCGCAACATTTTTCAAAGGCAAACGAACCGTTGGCGAGGAGACGGAAGAGCTTAAGTGCCGCCATCTGCTTTTTATGTGGCAGAGAGGATGCCCCGCTGAGTTGTCAAGCATCTACTCTGCTATGGTTGCCTGGGAAAAGGCTTCGAGAATTGGATAAGAGCGGCACCAGCTTGGCATGGTAATCTCTCGGAGATGGATGAATAATTAATAGCCAAAGTAAATAACCGATCATTAAATAAGTAAATGTTTCTTCTGAAAGAGATAATGCAAAATGTTCCTTGGTTAGATTGAGCCTGCCAGCGAAGGATTCCAAACATTATCTACAGCACAGATAGGGGGAAAGGGGGACAAAACCCCAAAAACAAACCAAATAATCCACCTCTTCTCAGATGTCTCTTTCATACAGAATGGTAAATTATGTTATTACTTTTGTACACTATTCCCAATGCTTATTGAATATTCTCTTGTATACATCTAGCTAGCACAGCGTTATGCTGATCTTGTTCTGATTCATTTTCCTTCCTTCCACCCACAAACCCCAGCGTCTGATCAAGAGCTGGGTGAGTTGATAATGCTACATTGTGTGTTTCATCCCTCCCCCCCTCCCCACAACTCTTCGCTCTTTTACAAATATCATGACAGCATCCTGCATTTGTAAAGTAAATAATTAAACGTTCCAGAAAGTCTGATAGGACATAGTAATCTAACAGATGAAAGGCATTAAGAAATGTTTGTGTGTGTGTGTGTATGTGTGTTAAAATAACAAAATCACATTAAAAAAAAAGAAATTGAGGAGCATGTTCAGATGCGTCTTTTAAAGGTTTCCCTAAAATAGGGTTAATGTGTTAATCAAGTCATTTTAAATTGCTAATTAATGACAACTTAAGGGTCTTGGGCATAAATAATTAAATGTCCTATTTATGCAGGGGGGTTTTTCCCTGTGTTTTTTAAATTTACACTTGCAAATGGGAAATATTCAGGCCAGAAAATTGAGTTCTACAATGCACAGATTTAGATTCAATTAATTTTATTTATCTGTTTGTTCTACTGTATGAATAAAAATACAATCAGATCAGGTTTGCTTGCCAATTAACACTCGTTAATTGCCTTTCTGCAGCCGCAAGAATCTCAAATGCCAGGGAATGATAAATAGTATAAACAGCAACCTTCCCCAACGTTGTGCCCTCCAGTTGCTTTGGCCTACAACTCCCACCAGCTCCTTCTGCCATGGCCAATTTTCAGGAATGATGAGAGTCCAACAATGCCTGAAGATCATAAGTTTAGCTTGTTTACAGATAATAAGGCAAACATTTAAATTTGGTCCTAGCTAAGTTGTGGGCTGTCATCAAGTTTGAACCAGGAGCTTGGAGTCAGGAATCCAACCATAGGTCAGAGCCAGGAGTTCTGGCCAACGAACAAGGCAAAAGTAATAGCAAACGAAGAGCTGGGAAAGATTTATTGTTGAGACAAGGTTCCAGACAAAACCAGAAACCTTCATAGACTTTCCTGTAGAGGACAGCCAATGACTGGTTGGGAATGGCAATTCCGCTTTGACCTGGGTACTCTTTTCTGCCATGATGGGAAGCCTGTGGTCTTCCAGCAGTTGTTGGACTTCAGTTTCCACCACCTCCAACCATTGCTGATGGTGGCTCTGGCTGATGGAAGTTGGAGTTCAGCAACATGATTGCTATATGCTCTGCCTCCACAGCTGGAGGCAGTAGGACTTCTGAATACCATAGGCGCTTGGGTTCCCCACAGGCATCTGATTGGCTACTGTGAAAACAGGATGCTGGAATAGATGGACCATTGGTCTGATCTAGAAGGCTCTTCTTATGTTCTTATGACATCTAAGGGACCAAAGAGTCTCTCAGCTCTGTTTCAATGGTCAGGGGTGATGCTCTAACTTGTAATCCTGGTGATTTGCCACATGGGGTCAGCTGTTCACAAAGTTGTATATATCTGATACTTGCCCAGAACCACTCTCTTTTCAGTGGCAGACTTTGGGCTTGTACATTTCAGCGACAACCTGCATGATGCTAAAATTCGGTGCCTCTAATGCTTCATTCTACAGCACTGTTGTGGCTCCCTAAAACTCCCTCTGTTCTTTTCCAAACAGTAGCATAGGGGCTGGAATATTCCCCCCCCCTGCACAACCTGACTTCTATGTGGATGGGATCAGACTACAAATAGATGCCCTCTCACAGTAAGCACAAGACTAAATAACATGTGTGGTCAAGCATATCCAAGGAGAAAGGTGTCATGGTGTCTAGTGCCGTGTGACTCAGTCCTGTGGTTCAGATGCTGGCTCTCTGCTTTCTGAGCCAGAGCAGGGGACCACAGGCAATGCTAGTCACTGAGGAATAATAGTGGGGCAGGGTTGCTGCCTTCATATCCTGCTTATGGGCTTCATGGAGACATCTGAATGGTTTTTGGGTGAAGTAGAATGCTGGCCAGTAAAAGACCTTTGGATCCAGCAGGGCTCTTATGTTCTTAGACCAGGTTGGTCAGAAGAAATAAAATATCTACCATCCATGATCTGATCATGGAGAAGGTGTGCATCACAGAGACGTGGGTGGGTAGGTTGGGTGGCCCTGACCTGTCCCAGCTGTGTCCTTCTAGATGTACAGTACAGCAACAATATAGGGTGGAGGGTTGGGCATCATTGTCACTTACAGGGTTTCCATCTCTCTCACCAGGAAGCCAGTATGCATGGGCCAAAGAGATGTAACAGGGATCCTGATGCTTTGTCACTCACTCCACTACCCAAGGCAGCCTCAGTGGTAGGGGTGGAGAAGCCGCCCCTACTGTTGCAGGGCATCCACCCAGTCTAGTTTCTGCCACAGGGTGCACTTTGGTTCTGTGTTTGGGAGTGTTGTACTTGCCATGGATAGACAATATCCTGCTGAAGTTTGAGTTGACAGTGTGAGTTCCGACCTGCATGTGTGTCAGGCAGGACAGGGGTTGATTCATGTGGTCCACCTCTGGAGATGTATGGAATCTCAGTGATTCCTGTATGCTCTGGGGGATTTTCTGGCTAGTATGGCTGATTCTCCTGACAAGGTTCTGACTTCCCTATGGAATGGTGAGAAGGAAAGGACTATTTACAGGATTGCTATGACGTACCCTCTGGATGACAACAGAAGTGGTCAGAATTTGGTAACAAAGGCGATCCAACACAGGTTGCTATGTGGCAGTGAAGGCAGTGGGTGGGTGGGAAATAGAACCCACAAGCAAAATTAGCAAGCAGTGGGTCACTCTTTGTAGCACAGGGTCATATTCTTTGGAGACCAGAGGCACATTTCAAATTATGAGAATTATTTGGAAATATGTGTTGCTCATCTTTTATTTCCTGCGCATACACTTTGGATAGCAGAAGAAGAAATGCAAAGAATTAGGGGGTTTTTTGTTGGTTTTTTTTGCTACCTGGCATACCAAAGATCTGACACATTGCTTTTCCAGGACAAGGCAGCCCGTGTTGGGTATTTTCGTCCCTACCCATCTCTGTTTCAAAGTCATATTTTAATCTGGTGTGTCAGGTAGAACATGAAACAATATTAATCTATGCTACATAAATAATTTCCTTCAATTATCAGGAAAGTGCAGGAAGACATGAATTTTCAAGGCTGATTGAGTTTTAATCTTCAAGTTCCAAAATTAATAATTTACTTTGGTGAGGCATATTCTTTTTCCCCCATTTAGAAAATTAAAGAGTTGACTATTTATTATCAACAAGGACTCCCCCCACAACACACACACACACACACACACACACACACACACACAGCAACACAAAACAAGGAATAGGTCAGGAATCATTTATACATTGTAAATGTGTGAATTATGAAATTGTTTGTGGCAGATAAAATGCTCTGAGTACAAAGCGAGTCACCCAGCTTCATCACAAAGCACAAGAGATTGACAATCTATTATGAATGCCTCACATCACAGATAAATATTTCAATGCAAATAAATAAAGGATGGGAAAGTGTTTCTCTTCTGAATGACTTTTTACAGCTCGCTGCACACAATAGTTTGGGGACTCTTCGACATCCCAGTCTCCTGTCCAAGGTTTGGCATCCCCCAAGGCTCTCTGCTCAGAAAACAACAACCAGGTTACACTGTGCATTCAATTTGGAGGTACAAAGAACCAATTAATCAGTTTCCTTCAAACAGAATGTAAAAACCAATCTTCAGTGCATTAGGACATTCATAGGCATTGTGAAACTGGGTAGGTTTTGTTTTGTGTTCCTGAGTAATTACTATAAAATGTACCATTCGTGTCAAATTTAATGACTTTTTTTGTAGCAAAAGGAGTGGGGGGAGGAAAAAGAAAAGACAATGTTGTCTCTACATTCATGGCAGCCTTTTTCTGCAGCTGAGTGCAATACAACGCAGGTGCACAGCTCATGAATTGGAACCAGTGCTTGTTTTATGCTATTACTTGTTGAGTAGATTTTTGATTTGTGCATCATTTAAAATAAAATGTTCCCAAACTAATACATTTAGATTTTGGTGAGGCCAGTGAGAACATCATCATAATCATCATCTTCATCATTTTGCATGTATCGCAATATGCAGGTGATGAGAAGGTTTTAGGATGCCAGCATAGGAACCAACTCCTGTGGGGACTTCGGCCCCCACAATAAAACATTATGGGGGTTAGGCTCCCACAAAGTTGATGGGCATTCCCATTCAAATGGTGTGTGTGCAATGCGTCATGTGATCGATTATGCAGGGTGGGGCTTACCTGGGCCCCCACAATATTTTATTCAAGTTGGCACCCCTGGATGCCAGTGATTGAAGCACTGCCCACTGCCAACCTCAGTCTGCCCCCAGCCATCCTCCACCTCCTCGCCTTCTTACTGACATCCGGTCCAGGGGGTGGCAGTGTCTGTCAGCTCCAGCAGAACACCTTAAGAGGAGCCTGCTGGATCAGGCAGATTCTGCACATGCTGCAGAGAGAAGTTATGAGCAGATGGGCCTGGTCAACATGCGAAAGTAGCCCACCTAGGAGAAAGGAAACTGTCATCCTAAACCTCCACGGCCTTGCAGGATATCTTTGGGAGAAGAAAAGACTAAGGAGTGAACCCTACACAAATCTGGAGTGGAGTCCCCAAGATAGTTAGATGGCACTTTGCATGCCTCCTTCCAGCAACTCGTGCAGCCAAGTTGGTGCCAAACGCATCACTCTGCTTTCTTTTGGACCACATCAGTGAGGCGAAGACATTTGTCTGGGCAGTCCAGGACCTCCATACATACTGTGCAAACTTAGTCCCTGGAAGGTCACTTGGGTGTTGCTAATGCAGCGGTTTGACTTCACCCCCGGAGGTGCACTTCATTGTGTCTTGTGCCAGATGGATGCCATCAATTTCTATTGTTTGGCTATAGGTAGCAAATCTGCCAGTATATACTACAGAGTTGCTTCTGCTGTTGCTCTGAACTGGGGTACAAAGAGAATTCTTTTTCTGGAGGTGGAGAGTTCTCAATGAAAAGCCCTATTCCAAGAGTTACTGGAGAGTTTTTGAACTTCATTCTTACCTTTAAAACAAGGGGGTCCTTCTCAACATTAAATTTTCATTAATAGGTGTTCTACCAAGTGTTTAATCAATTGTTATCAATTATGCAGCAGGTGGATACTTTGCTTATGGCAAGATCAGGGTTGATTTTTAACGACAAGACTTAAGAGGAGGGGAAATCCAATATCAGTTGGTGTCTTTATTTCACAGAGGCCTCTGCTATAGTACAGATTTGTGGTTCGTGACTATCTTCATTACACGTGTGTGAGAGAGATTATGTGTGTGTATTGCAAATTAGCAGAATTAGAGATCCTTGAAGACTGTGTACACCTGGTGAAGATAACACCTGGTGAATAGTTGGACAATGCTGTCATCTTCATGGGGAAGAAACATCCCTAGAATGAGTTTATTATCACTCATAAGGATAGTCCTTTTGGCATAGACCAGTCAAAAGAATAGAACATAAGAACATAAGAAGAGTTCTGCTGGAAGAAGGCAAAGGCCCGCCTAGATTAGCATTCTGTTATCACTGGAGCCAACCAGATGCCCACAGAAAGCCAGCAAGCAGGACTAATAATAATAATAATAATAATAATAATAATATTTTATTTATACCCCGCCCTTCCCAGCCAAGACCGGACTTGAGTGAACAGCGCCCTTCCCAGCTTCCTCTTTGTCACAGTACTAAGCCTTGGTGCCTGGCTGCGGGGAAAGAGGAGGCTAAGCAGGTGAGAAGGAGGTTGGGGTGGGAAGTAGTGATGGGCAGAGAAAATATGGAGCACTCTTTCTCATCTGTCAGTTCCACCCTGCAAATACCTTTGCATTAGCCAATGATGCAGTTGGGTAGTCTTAGACTCTGGACTGAAAGGTATTGGGTTACATCCAATGTTAGTCCTATTAGGCCTATTAAAATTTATGGACAGAATGAACTTGAGTGTATTAATTTCAATGGGTCTACGATGAGTAGAACTTAGTTGGAGACAACTTTATGCTTCCATTAAAACACACACACACACACACACACACACACACACACACACTTTGCATGGTTGTTATTTTTTTACTTAAGTTCAAAATGTGTTAAGCTGTCTTTGGGATTCCTCCTGGTTATGCTGCGGAGTGGAGTCTCGGACTTTGGTCCTACCCTGACAGTACCCAGAGAACACAGTTTTGGAACTGCATTATTGCCATGTAACCTGTAGTTCTGTTCTGAGACGCATCACAAAATGCTGAATTTTAGAAGTCATAACATCAGGTCCAGAGAGGTTGGGGGTGGGTGGGGAGGAAATTGCTTGTATATGCTTATGGAGCAAAACCTCCTGGGATCACAAATAGTATTATTCCCTGGACAAGGCAAAACTGTCAGCATTTGTGGCTTTAAAGAGTAATGGCGAGAGCAGACATGATCTGGTAGTTTCATGTACTGGGACCTATCTGCTCTGAGGACACAGGAAGGGATTAATATTGTATGATAAAAACAATTTATCATGAAATTTATGAGATGGCTTAAAAAGTGTTTCATAAATATTGATTCACTATTTCTCTTGCTATCTCTTCTCGAGAGCTGCCATTTTCTAAATATTTTGTAGTTGGTTTTGTATTTGTTTATAAATCACCCTACTTCAGAAAGAGCTGAGGGTGATGCACATCAAATACAAGAACAATATAGAATAAAACAGAACTAAAACTTATATACAGCATGAGCGTCCGTTACGTGCCTTTAATTTGCACAATTCAACCATATGCAGCTGAAGGCCAGCTGGTTGATACTACACAAGTTAAATGCAAGCTTAAAAACTTGTTTTGTCCCGGGTTTTCCACACACACCCTGCTTTGATGGTGGACAAGGTCTACTCCACCCGCTGATTCTGGAATGTTCTTGTGAGATCTTGCAGACCCATCCGAGTTCCTGTGAGATCTTGTATGAGCATCCCTAGCCTTCTGGAACTGGAACAATGAGTGGGCCTTGCCTGGGAAGCAAGGCAGAGAGCTGACAAAAGCTATTTTCACACTGGGAATGCCAGCAATACCAGCTGCTGAGAATCAAAGGAAGGGAGAGTGCTCTTGTGCTTTGAGTACCTGGGTCACATAAAATGTAGGAATTTCTAATGTGGCATTGCAGTAAAGTGATTTTTTGGGGGGAGGGGGCATCAATACAGTTTGTTGATGGGGGCACTGATACAGATTCTTGCCAAGGGTGTAAGGGACCCTAGGTATGTGTCTGCGTGTACGTAGTTAATTGTTCATAAGCTGTATTAGTTCTTATGGAGAAACATCCACAAGGAAACCATATTTTCTTATTTAGTTAGCATTTAATGGACAAACATTTGACTGGAGGCTGTGTTTGCACAACAGCCATATTGACTGAAGAGCTTCCTTGAGAAACAAAAAAGAGGTAGCTCTGTTGTGGTGCCTCAGGAATGCCTTGGTACAGCAAGGTCTCAGAATGACTCAGCCAAACCTAAGAGATGAGTTCCAAAACACAGGGATTTGATAAACTATGACTAGTTCTTCTAGTTGTTCTTAATGACCCAGCAATGTGTAGAATCTAAAATATAGTGGCTTGGGGAATTCATTTCCCCAGGGTATGGTCTGGAGTCACATGGGTTTACGACCTTGCAGAAGCTTAGCAGGTCTGGCCCTGGTCAGTGTTGGAATGGGAAACCACCTGGGAACCACATGTGAGGTCCATGATGGAAGAAAGGTAATATATACATGCATGCCACTCAACTGTCCCAATTTTACTGGGACAGGATTTACAGAAGTTGTCCCAGCTTCCGAAAGTAACCCCCAATGTACCTTTTGGGCTAACACTGCCACTGCTGCACCATGACATCTGCCTGCGGCCTTAGCCCAGACCATTAGCTTTTCCAGAAGTGTGACGACGCACTTCTGGTGCAATGTGGACTCTGACTCTGTGGCTGCCACTTCTGCTCTGCCATGGCTTTCGCCTGAAAACACAGGCTACAACCCACAGGCAGTGGTGGAGGGAGAGAGGGAGGGAGAGAGGGAGAGAGGGAGAGAGGGAGAGAGGGAGAGAGAGAGCTGGCCAATATAAGGTGGCAGGTGGCAAGCGGGCAAGTGGTGGTGGTGGGATTCCTCTCGGTAAATGTTAGAGCATATGATAAATGTAAGAAAATAAAAATATTTAATGAATAAAATTTTCCCCAAAGGACATAAATAATGACCCTATCCACTATCAAGTGGATGAGGCTATATTGCGTTTACTACAAGGTACATGCCTAAGCATTGTGGGTTATATCCAATTACATTTTATTCATAGTTGATCTAGGAAAATTAACAGACTGATACTGACAAGTTCCCAAATTTTCATTACTGGCCTTCAACCATATCTTTAAAAACTACAGTACCCAAAAGCCATTAAAGGTCACCTGGTGGAGAAGTTCTTCTGTGTTTCCATGTAACTGTCCTCCATTCCACAGGGCCCACAACTGTAGACAATGCTGTAAGTGGCAAAATAACTGTGGCAGTGAATAGATGTAATTATGTGTAGAACTAGTGACACGCCACATACAATTCTGAAGCTACAACACAATCAGAGTGTCAATTATTTAAGCCATAATTAACATAGCTCTGCATGTCTTTCCAGAGCTCACACAGAACACAGAGCATTGTTAGAGTGGAAGAAAGGGGGAAATAAAATATTAATGGGGGATGGCTTTGTTCTCGGCACAGCGAGATCGAGGTGGTTGTAAAAACTGGATTCCTGCAGTTGCTACAGCTTTAATTAGGAAGGTCGCTATCTTCCTACACTTCCTTGGATTTCTTTAATTTCCACAGAGGAAAACGGCTTCTGAATTTTATTGAACACAGTTGAATTTTGATTTTCAAAAAATCAAAACAGACACATTTCTTGGCATCTGTTAGGAGTACTAGGTGTTATTTGCTCTTTAGAGATAAAGCTGTTTTTTTATAGCTTCTGAAAGAAAGGGAAAAAGGAGGGGGCAAATATATTCGTAGTGGGAAAACCTGCTCTACAGGGATATCATAGTCAGCAGGAACACACACACACATACACACACAACCATCCTAATTCAACCCAAGCTCAAATCCATTTCAGGTTTAGGAGTTACAACAGATATTGTATATAGTTCTGCAGGGTCGATATAAACACTGCCTTCAGCTGTTTCCGTACTTGATGCAAAAGATATGTAACAATGCATATAAAAACACAATGGTCCTGATCCTACATACTCACTAATACGCACACTCTGCTACTGATGCAAAAAAGTTGTCCCAGTCTGTAGGATAGAAGCTGTTGGACTGTTGGCAAAAAAGTCTGTAGGATAGAAGCTGTTGGACTTAGTCCTGAAGACAAGTCTTGTTCATTGGGTGGTCTTGGGCAAGTCAATGGGCTATGATTATTTATTAAATTTATTAGTCACTTTTTTGCCACAGCATCTCAAAGCAGCTTACAACCGTTTAAGCAAAAAATGAATACATACATACATTTAAACCAGCCCAGAACCCCACTACTATGTTAAAACTTCCCACCCACGCAAAAAAGCCACAGATAGTTAAAAGCCAAAGGTCTGATTAAAAAGGAATGTTACTGCCTGGCATCTAAAGATACGTAATTGTTGGAGCCCAGTGATCTTCCCCATGGAGAGCATTCCAGAAGTGGGGAGCCACCACTGAAAAGAACTAAATGGAAGGTAAGTAAACATTAGGGAAGCCCATTCCTCCTGCAAGATTGAGGCCCTCCAGGTACTTTGGACTACGACTCCCATCAGCCCCAGGGTTAGGGATTATGGGAGTTGTAGTCCAAAACATCTAGCATGCACCAGATTGAATAAGGCAGCGTTAGAACTGAATTCCCAAAGAGCTATAATATGTAGGTTCTGCATTTCTATTGGCAGAAAAGACTGAAAGAGCTTCTTGCATCGGTGATGCAGTAACATCTTCATTTGGTTTTGGTTTCTCACTCGACACTCTTGGCCAAAGTGTGAAAAGGTGGAGGCAGACCCATCGACATTGCTGCTGCTTTGCTTGACAGGACTGGATAGGCCTGGGCTGGCGGTGAGGTCAAGGTGGCAGAACAGTCACCACCCATCTGGCAGTCCCATCAGTTCAATCATGCAGCCTTGACCTTGCCATTACCTTGCTCTGTTCCAGTTCCGTCAAGGTAATCAGCAGAGGCACTGGTATTGGGAGGATGGCTCTACCCCACACCACTACTGGTGTGAAACAAGCCTTCCATGAGTGGAAGATGCCATCTGCATGTACAGGGCACCTTTGAATCCAGTCTTGTGGAAATGGAAACCATGCACCTAGATTCCCTTCCTCTCTATAAAATTGAGTGGGAATTTCCAGGGTCATGAAGTTCTGAGTTACCCCACATCACCAGTGGAGACCAATGGGGGAGACTAGCAGGCAAGGAAATGCAGAATCTTGTGATGTCAGAATGCAGGAGGGAGGCAAATTTATATGCAATGCCTTGTTTGGCTCCCAGCTTCATAATCTGTGGTTGTTGTGCCATGGGAACCATATAACTAGCTTTGATGCTGCACCGCACTCAGCTTGACAGACTGGCCTCCACTGCCCCCTCAATATTGGATGGGCTGCACCCCCTGCTAAGGAATATTGAAGGGGCTGATGGCACCTCTGCTCCTTAGAGTTAGCACACCTGACTATTGCTATAAAATAGCTTTTTTTCTTTTAAAAAATATAGATCGAAAATAATTATAATGTGTAATCGGAAACATGGTTTGCAGGAGAACCGCAAAATGTGCAATATTTTTTAAAGGAAAAGCTTTTGCAGGCAGGGGAAAAAATCTACATTAGAAAAAGAAGAGCTTCCAGCTGTATAAAGATTGTGATATCTATTAAAAACAGCCACATTTGAAAAAGAGTTAATCATTGAAATGGGAAAGCAAAGTACAATTAGAACTAAATTGGTCCCTCTCCAGGGATTCATAAAATGAAACATGCAAAATCAGACTTAGGGATAAGAGAAGACAAGTTAGCCCTAATTTGACCATGGATAGCTTAACCACTTCTCTGGCTGTCATTTGCTAATATAGTCATCTATCTAATGATGTGCGTTTTTAGCAATGCTCAGGAGAGTGTATTCTTAATTTATTGACCTTCAGGAAAATGCAATTTAGATTTATTTATTTTCCTCATTTGTAGAATTCAGTTCAATACCATGAATGATGTCCATTCTTTTCTTACTGGTGGATTATTTAATTACTACTTATGTTTGGCTAATGTACCTAATATCTATTATATATTTTGGAAAGTTATTGTGTGTTTGCAATGCATGTAGTCACCACTTTAGATATTGTCAGCAAAATTTGCATGATGGGTCCTGAGATCAAGGAGCAGGTTTCATCTATGTTTAGATACAATTGGTGACATTTTGAATCAAGATGGTGGACTGAACCTTTCAGAACTGCATCAATGTGAACCACCAATTTAAATGTTGTTAGGAGACTTCTATTCCCCCACAACCTACAATTCAGAATCACTGTCCACTTTTTTATTTGTCTCAGATAGCTAGATAGCTAGATAGAGGGGGAACTTTTTCAGCTCAAGGGCCACATTGCCTCCTGGTCAATGGTCCAGGGGCCACATGTCAGTCATGGGCAGGGCCAGAGGCAAAAGTGGGCTACAGTATGAGAGGTAGCAGAAGTTAGTTATGTAAGAGTCAGAAGCTTCTATAAGCACACACACTCTACACTGTCAAGCAGGCAAACAAGAAGCATGATTACTGTTCAAGAACCCATTTTAGTCAAGCAAAAGCACTTGAGGTGGGCGTAGAACAGGGCCAGTGAGAGGTGTGGCTTGCAGAGGGGCTGTGGCCTGGGGAAATTCCCAGGGGCCAGACAAGGAGACCCGGAGGGCCACATTTTGTCCATTTGCTTGAGTTTCCCCAACCAATATCCATGTGTGTGTGTGTAATATAATAATATAATATTATTTATGAGCATGTGTAAGTACCCTGAGTCTGCAAGTTGAATTTTAATACTGTTTTCAAAGGTGTTTGAGTGCTTCTCTCCTCAAGACATTTGCATTAAAAAATTTCCAGGGCCTCTCCGCTGTTCTCCGCCCCTCCAGCTTTCATCTGTAGCCTCGCTCACTAACCTGCTTTGCTGTAGCATTATTCCCGGATGCACCGCCTCATGTAAATCAGGAAAAACATCTGGAAATCATGTTTCAGCATCAGCGATTCGACAGTACCTTCTGAAGGCAGAATTACCAGGAGCAATGCGAGAGCGTTGGGTGAGACACCATGTCAGTCCTGGGGGGCCAGAACCTGCAATGACTGGCATGGAAACATGACAGGGAACAGCCAGTCCCTGGAGTCAGCCGGTTCCTTTTGTGCTGGCAGGCACCTGGTTTTTAAAAGGGCTTCCAAACCCTCAGTTAGTTTACACAAACTATTTGTGAGCTGAAATGGGTTTCCTCTTGGCTATTAGTTTGGGCATCACTCTCAGAGTGCCAGCAGACCTCAAAGGTTAGAAGATTCTGGCTGCATTCATATGGCAGTTTATTCCATTTTTCAGCTCAAATGTTGTATTCCCTTATGGATAACCTTCTAGAGGCTGCATACCAGAAGTGGGCAGGACCAGAGGCAAAAGTGGGTGGAGCAACAGGCGTGCCTTGCAATAGAGGTCAGAGGTTTCTGCATACCCACCAACCTCTGCATCCTCCATCAAGGCATGCAAGAGGCCTCAACCCAGTTCCAGAGCACATCCCAGCCAGGCAAAAACACTTGAGGAGTACACACAGCAGGGTAGTTGAAGTCTTATTGCCCAGGGAGGAATGTCATCAAAGCTTTCTGGTTATAGTAGAATGCAATCCTCACCATCACTGAAGGTTAAGCATGCTCATGCTCAAAGAGTGGCAGAGAGCAATGGTGCCCTAAGCCCCACCCAAATGCTCTCACATGCTTTGCCCCCTCAGTCCTCATGTTCAGCAGGAAAAGGTCTGCAAGGGGCTTCTGCCGAGGTTTCCCAGTCACACATAGGACTCTACTGATGATCACATGAACTTGGATAGAAGCCTCCTCCTGCAGATCTTCTCTGCTTGACCTGGGGATTGTCAGGTTTTTAGCAATGGGGCCACACCCAGAGGTGAGTTGTGGGTGGGGCTTTGCATGTCCACAAACAGGAGCTTGCAGATTTAGGCAAGTACCTGAATATTCCTCAACAGTCTGCTATTGGTATATCTTCCACCCCTCCAAATTCAGAGCTTCCCTAAATCATCTAAAAACTGAGCCAACCAAAATACTTCAATCAGAGTAAGAGATTTATAATTAGGTGAGCATGGATGTAGAGTGGATAGTGTTTTTGCCTTGTGGTGGAGAAACCCAGGTTTCTGAAGCTCACGGGATGAGGTCAGTATCTCTCAGCTTTGCCAACAATACAGTTTCAGAGGTCCAAGGAGGATAAAATAAGAGAACTCTATTGATTTTGAGCTCCTGGAAGTACACCACAGAACACCACAGCCATTTTTATTTATTTTAGTATATTTTTATTAAAGATTTCTTGGTTTACAAAAGTATGTGCAATGTCTCTTTTTTCAAGTTACATTTTCTACAGATCAGTTTCATTTATTGAGACATTAGTGTTACATTAGGAAGAAAAGGGAGAAAGAGGTGGAGGGGGGAATGGTGAGTGGAGTTGGGTCGGGTGGCAATGCTTCTATTCTACTTATTGTATGTGTGGGGTTTTGTGTCAGAGTCGCTTGTGCGGTTTCTCTTTACTATTCGCTTGTATTCCTTTGGTAGTGAGAAAGGTTGGGTTTGGCCTAGGGTGTGGTTGTTTGTTTGTGATTGGCTTTGGTGAACTTTGTTTTCGTGTGTGAGTGGGGTGTGTGTGTGTGTGTGTGTGTTTGGATCAGGTTAGCCAGATTGATTTGAATGCTAATGGCGGGTTCTTGTTGTTGTCTTGTTGGGCTGTGTATGTGATAAAGGGTAACCGTATTGGGGTGAAGGCATCTTTTTCTATCTGTCCCCATGTCAGTTTCAGTTTGTTGGTTAGTTTTTCTAATGAGGCTGTTTCCCATACTATTTGATACCATTGGTACCACAGCCATTTCCGAGAAAACAATAACATGCAATCACAACATTGCAAGATTAACTCTGACTGCAAAATTTGAATTTCTTGTATACAGAACTCACAGACCTTATGTTTGTTTTGCGTTGCTTTGCTTTAATTGACATGCTAATACCACTTGTGCATTTGTGTGTTTAGAACTGGCATTCTATCGTCTTACAGGAGGCCTAAAACACTATTGTGCCTCGCCTTCTGAGCAAACTTAGGCAGAGCTCTCCACAGAGCAGCAGGGCTAATTCAGATGGACACATGAGGTGATTTCACAAGGATGGCCTATGATAAATTCATATGTACTGAGCATTGTGGCCTGTGTTGGGAGCTTGGGAGCCTGCTTCCTGGTGCTTAAGAATTCCACAAATCTGGAGAGGGCCTAATTGAAACCAGTGGAGAATTTACAAGTAAGAAAAGGAGGGGAATTAGGTCCAGGAGAAAACTTATAGTTACACACAGACTGTACTGTCTCCATCTTTGAGAGAAGTTTCAGAAAAGAGATCAAGTTTGACAGCAATTATAATTCATGGGATGAACAGCTGAAGGGACATTATGTGGAAATTCCAGTGAGAAAACAAACAGGGGACACAGAACACACTGCGCATTCCCGAACAGCAGAATATAATAGCATTAGTTAGATTAAGTGCAAAACATTATCTCTAATGCTTATTAAAAAATAATGTGGGTGTGGAGAAACTAGTCACATTCATTTGTCTGTGCTACACACTTGGGATACATGAGAAATAAGAAATGGTGGACTCCGAACAGCCCAAGCTGACTGCCTTCAGCACAAAAAGTCGATACAGTTCGGGGGCCAAAAAGTCTTGCACCAGTGCATTATTTGATTTGATTATTTAATTTCTACACTGCTAAATATATTAAAGCTATCTCTAAGTGGTGTACAAAAAACTGAAGCAATAGATAACGTAAACAAATTATTGCAAAAATACAGTTACATATAAAAATGTTACATTAATACAAAGTTATATATATATTCATCTTCCATCTGACACACCCTTCCTCTCAGTTATCACACGAGTTACAGTGCAACTAAAAGTCCAGAATGATGCACTCATGCAGCAACTCAGGGCAGCACATCTGTGTTGTGCATTGATGTGCCCAAGTCAAATGTGGTAAGAGATTGTGTGTGTGGGGAGCTCTGGATGATGGGCTCACACTAGAGATGGGCAAATCTGTCACTCTTACTCTCTGTCTTTCTCATTTCCCCCCATCTTAAATTTAATTCTCCTGATCTTCACATCAGTTTGTGATTTTTCTAAAAGACAACAAAAATCCTCAGGAAAATTCACCTGCATTTTAGTGCAAATCTCTTCTAATATGCAATTTCCCTAATACAGTATGGCTTTTTTTTTTTAGCAATTGCCCCTAATATGATGCCTTTTTCTATGCTATTTTCACTAATGCATGCACATTTTAACACATTTTAATGCACATTTTGTATGCATCACTTAGCTGAAAAACTGCATTGCAAAATTCAAAGGATGGCTGTGTTTCAATTGGCACATTGATTCTGAAAGTGTAGATTATGTAGGTTCCCCTTTAAATGTGATCTGAACCAAATTTCTTCTCAATTCCTATCTTACATAACCCTAAACAAATTTTTCTCTGTGTGAACATAATTGGGGATTAAGCTTTTACAAGCCGCCAGGCATATCTACATAGAAACAAGTCTTATTCAAGTTAATGGGAGTTACATCCAAGTACAGTGGTACCTCAGGTTACAAACACCTCGGGTTACAAACACTTTGGTTTACAGACTCCGCTAACCTGGAAGTAGTACCTCGGGTTAAGAACTTTACCTCAGGATGAGAACAGAAATCGCGTGGCGGCGGCGCGGCAGCAGTGGGAGGCCCCACTAGCTAAAGTGGTACCTCAGTTTAAGAACGGTTTCAGGTTAAGAATGGACCTCTGGAACAAATTAAGTTCGTAACCAGAGGTACCACTGTAGATGTATTTAGGAACTAGGGAGATATATAATTTTCTGAGTCAAAACATCAGACTCGTACTCTTAGTTCCACTGAGAATGATCTCTTTACAAGGTGCATAGAGATAGCCGTTGGATGCCCATCAAACAGTATGGTGTAGATGAATGCTTGGGGTACCTATTACTGAGATGTTTTGTCTGCTAGCATGTTTGGTGTTGCTGTTTATGATAATGGGTTTTCTTTTCTGTTTCCCCACCAAGGGAGCTGTCAGGCTGACTTCTCTCTTTTGTCAGGGCTAGAAACTTTTCAGTCCTACTTCCTTGCACTGCTATTCACTCTTATATCTGCTTGATGTTTGTTTTTCACTGCCCGATAACCAGCAACAGGAGAAGTCAATAGCAGAGGAGGCACGAGAAGTCAATACTCCTTCAACAGCTATCATTGTGGTGCTACCTGAACCACCTCATAGCCTAAGTAAATGTATTTTAAAAAGAGGGGTGGAGCAATGAGAAATTCAGGTGTCAAGAATGTGGTAAAGTCAGGTCACTGGAGAGAGTCTAAAATCAGCACCCACTGACATCATCTACGGTACTTCCAGTGACTGTGACTGACAATGGGTACCTTCACACGTGGCAAATATTCCATTAATTTTCCTGATTATATTGCTAGCACTTCTGTCCCATTTTCCAATGTTTCATATTACAGTACCTGTTGCATTACGGAACGGTGGCTTTTTGACCCATACACCGGCTTGTCACTCTAACAATGACACAACAATGAACATCACCGAATAACATTGCTACTCCCCACTCTTTCTGAACAGTTGTGCTTCTGCTCCCCCATGGAAATATCAGGAAAGAACTGTATGTCAGCATACAACCCAGCCAGATGGGCGGGCTGTACGTAATAAAATTATTATTAACCCCAAATTTTGTCAAATCAATGAGCACTAAACACGCACTATATTCCATTAGTTTTCAAATGTTAGTTTACATTGTGCGAAAGCTCAAATATAATGCAGAAATTAATAGTTAAGGAAATGTCAGAGAGCTAGAATAAACTGCCATGTGAATGCAGCCAAAGACTAATGAGCCCCCTTTATTCCCCAATATCTTGCACTACCCAGTAATGGCAGCTTTGCACACGGAAGATCCCAACTTTAGGCAGGTTTAGCAAAAACACCTGCTGAAAACAGCTGGAGAGCTGTTGACAGTGTAGACCAGGCTTCCTCAACCTCGGCCCTCCAGATGTTTTTGGCCTACAACTCCCATGATCCCTAGCTAGCAGGACCAGTGGTCAGGGATGATGTTCCCACATTGTAGTCTCAAAACATCTGGAGGGCCGAGGCTGAGGAAGCCTGGTGTAGACAATATTGAGCTTTCTCTCTTCCTTTTATTATTACATTTATACCCTGCCTTTTCCCCAAGGAACTCAGTGGGGTATACAGGCCCTTCGCCCTATTTTATCCTCACAACAATCGTGGTTAGTCTAGGCTAAGAGATGCTGACTGCCTCATATCCCTCATATCAAAAGGACACCTTTGCAATGGATTGCTTTTGTTTTATTGCATATATGAATACAGTGGACAATACTGGTCTTCGGGTGGCTTATAATATCTTTTGGTTGATTCAGTAGCTCGACTACATATCCTGTCTTCTGATTCCTTGGATGCTGATTCCTTGGATGCTGATTCCTTGGATGCTCTCTCTCTCTCTCCCCCCCCCTCTCTCTGCTATGCTTACCTGTACTGGGCTGCACCTTAGTTGCAATGGGTGGGTGAAAGAGTTGGGGGGGGGCGTAATTTGGCATGCTGGTTCTGTGTAACATATTACGAGTGGTAAGTTGTATGGATCATATCACAAATACCTAATAAAAATAATTTAGAATCAGGGCTGTGATTATCTCCGCACCTGTACTAGAAATCAGAAACAATTGGAGCATTCATTCTCCTTTAATGGTGTGCGTGTGTTGTAAGAAGTGTTGGCCTATTTTCAGCAACAATTATGAGAGCAGCACAACATCCCATCTGACATTCCCTCCTCGCCTCTCCTCCCAAGTCTCTCTGGGCCTCACCATTTCACACAGGCTTGCTTTAGGCATTTATTAAATATGCACCTTCCAGTAGGCTTTAAAAATACCAACTAATCTCATCAGAGGCTGGAGACCTCCAGATATGTAAATCCACATCTGTTCTTCTTCAAAGGGAGGAAGAGAGGGGAGGAAAGAGAGAGGGAAAAAAAAGAGATTCTCCTGGATTACTCGAGGAGAAATGCATCCCACCCGGATGTAGCCACTGAACCAGAACTCCCATGGCAAATGTGCCACCTCAAACTCACCAAGATCCAACGACAATGAAATTACACTTAATGTAATTCACTGTTCGCTTTAAGAACCAATTAAGTAAAAGGCAGCTCAGCACATGCCTAAGGCTGTTAGCTCCAACAGGGGGTGGTGGAGTGAGTGGAAGGGGGGAAAGGCAGAATTCTTTTTTTTTTTAAGGGTTATGTTACTATTAACATACGGAGAAACTGTAGGTGGTTGCTCCATCACAGTGTGGCAAAATAGCATGATCTGTTAACAAGCAACCATACCCACTCCTCCTCCTCCTCTCTTTATTAGCGCAATGTAGACATTAGCTGATGAGAACAGATAGCGATAGAAGTAGCTATCAGAGCAGTATTTTTTAATCATTTCCCTTTCATTTAAAAAAGAAGTTTCTTTTAGGAATATAGGACCATAGGAAGCTGGCTATGTCAGATCATGGGTCCATCTAGTTCAGCATTGTTTTACACTTACTGCCAGTAGCTCTCTGGGGTTTTCAGACAGAGGTCTCGCCTAGACATAAGAACATAAGGAGAACCTGCTGGATCAGGCCAATGGCCCATCTAGTGCAGCATCCTGTTCTCACAGTGGCCAACCAGATGCCCGTGAGAGACCTGCAAGGAGCATTCAAGCACAAGTGCCCTCTTCCCTCCTGTGGTTTCCAGCAACTGGCATCCAGAAGCATTTTTGTTTCTGACTGTGAAGGTAGAGCAAAATCATCATGGCTGCACAAAAAGATGTGAATATTAGCGGGAGATTGGTATAGAAATGCATATATTGGTGAACATATCACATAAACTGCATGATATTTCAGAGTTTTTCTTGTAAAAAATGGAGTGCACATCTGGCAAAATGGCATACAAAAATTTGTATATATTGGAAGAAATTTGCACCAAAATTGATGGATTTTCATGAGTACTTTTTTTTTAAAAAAAAGAAAAGAATCTCAAAGTGATGCAGAGTCTGGAGGCCTGAACTTAACACGGCAACAACAAGAAACTGAGAAAAACTGAAACTAACATATTTGTCCATCTGCAGCAAAATCAAAAAAGAAAAGAAAAGAAAGAAAAAGAAGAAATCTTGGGTGTGATGGATTATGCTATATAATACTATAGATATGCAGATATAGATATCCAACATTGGTCATACACACACAGAGTAAAAGCAGTGAAAACAATGGAGTTAAGTAACTTAAGTCCATTAATTTCACTGGGTTTACTCCAAGTATGACTTGATATCACCCTTAATCTCACAAAGAAGATCCTGGTTTGCTCTTGAAAAGTCAACACTGCCTACCAAAGCAGCGCTAGATCTCCCACTGCAAACAAACCACATGGAAAGAGAAAGGAAAGATGAAAAAAGTGACCCTTGTGAATGGACTCTAAAGCTTTTAATTAACACCCTCTGAAAAGCATGGTGTTTCTCCCCACCAACTAATAAGAAGCAAGAGTGTGGGGTCTTTGTTGGTGCTCAACTCTTGCCTGCACTCTAAGAAACTGAGAAAAGACTAATCAGGGTTGTTTTAAAGCCATTTTCTACTTGCTGGGTTTCAATCTCTCATTAATTCACTCTTAGCTCACATCATTGTTTAGTAGTGTTTGAAAATCACCAAAGAAACAAGGATTTCCCTTCATCCTGCCCATCAAAGGTAATGCTCTTGAAGATGATACCATGCTGAAGCAAGGATCTGAGAGACAAGGCCAAGAGGCGTGGCCCAGCTCAATTTCCCCCTTTGGCCTCTGGTAAGGGCCAGGGCTGGTGTTTTGTACCTGATGAAAGGTAGATGGGTGAGTTCCTGTTGAGGACCATAGCTGATCAAAGTTCCTTATGTTAATTACTTTAAACCAGTCATTCCAGGAACTAGGCTTTTCTTGAAGCTTCCCAGAGGTCCAGTGCAGGTAAACAACAACAACAAAGGATGTATATCAAAGGCCTAAACCTGCTGGTTAATGAAAGCTCCCGTATATGAGACCAAGGAACACCAGGGCCACTTAATGTCCTTGTTCAGAATAGCACCTTCATATGCATCACTCGATGACATATACAGTAGCATTTGATAACTTTCAGCTGAACTTGTGTACAGACCATGAATCGTGCTTTCTTGATGACAGCCTTCTCTCCTAAGGGCCTTCAGAGGACAATCCTCTACTTAAAGGTGCCCTCTACTTGAATAGCACCCTACAAATGGAGATCAGAGACCTTGAGATTGCCTATCAACAGTTAGCAACTGGACTGCACACAGAGCAGGATACACACAGGTCACCTGATCACAGCCTTCCCAACTCAGTGAAGATGGATTGCCTTACCATTAAACTTATTTGTAGATGTGTGTATGTGCAGATCAATCAGCATGGACACATTTGATCCATGTTCTCTTTTTAAAGGATGCATTTCCTTCCTTCCCTCCTTCCTTCCTTCCCTCCCTCCTTCCTTCCTTCCTTCCTTCCTTCCTTCCTTCCTTCCTTCTTCAGATACGAAAAATGGAGAAAGACCACAGTCTGAAACCCTAGAAAGCCACTGAGTTGGCAGTACTGAACTAGAAGGACCAATGGTCTGGCTTGGAATGGTCTGGCTTCCAATGTCCCTGTTATCCACCCCTTGGTTCTCACCAGTTTTATCCAAGTCATGCCCTTCTATAGCCTTCTATAAAAGTAGCTAAGAGGGTGGGCATCAGAGGTACATGAGTTAAGCCATAACAACAGTTGCCCATCCAGTAATCTGAGCATTGACGCGGCTAGCCAGCTGCAGTCCTGGATGTGGTTCTGATTGGTCTCATTCATCTTTTACCGATGTCTCACTGGGCATGTACAGGAGAGAATAACACAGTCATGAAACTATGGGTGGAAGAAAGCTTTATTTACAAGCTGTTCACCACCATGTCTCAAACACAAATGCTTTTCCTCAGAGAGAAGGATGCATTGTACAAAAGAAGATTTCGATATTTTGATTGAATCTCATCTCTTCCTGATTAAATGGACTTTTCCTGAAGCTTTATGCTTGTGGCTGAATGTTTCCTCGCCAAATCACACTACAATTGTTGCAATAAGTTCTTGGTAATGTAGAGTTATCTAGAGGAGACTGAATCCAATCCAAATATTGATGTCTTCATTTATATGTTGAGTAGTTTCCTTTTGAGGAAGAACATTTATGTTTGAAATACAACGAGAATCTTGGAAATCAGCTTGTTAATAAATTTTTCTTGGCTCCAGCTTGTTTTACTTTCTAAATGTCCTGTTTTGCAGAGTGGCTGTCTATCCCATGGTAGACATAAAAGTGTCTATGTATCAGGGTAGCCAACCCAATCACAAAAGCTTTTATTTGTGTTCCTGGCCAGGTGCCTCAGACCCTGAGCTCTCATTTTTAAAACAGAACCATGAGAGTCTAGGAACATAAGAAGCTGCCTTATGCTGAATTAGACAATTTGGTCTATCTAGCTCAGTAATATCAACAATGACCAACAGTAGCTCTCTGGGGTCCCAGACAGGAGACATTCTCAGCCCTACCTGGAGATGCTGAGAATTGAACCTGAGACCTTTTGCATGCAAAGCAGGTGCTCTACCACTTGAGCCAGAACCCATCACCACTGGGTTTCCTTGGGCAAAACTACTCCATCCTCCCACTAAACATACCTGTTGACATAATAACCAGACACACTTCAGATGTTGGCAGCATTAAGAGGTCTACTGGAGAAGAGGGCATCTCCCTCAGATCTGCATGCCTGCTACCCAGTTCTAAGTCCAGTGCCCTGATGCTTTTGTGTTTGTACTTTTCAGCCACAAATATGATCAGGAGAACATCTGACTGCTCCAACCAGTCAGCAGGAGTCAAAATGGAAATGGCCAATGTATTCCCATCTCTCTTCATCCCTTAGCAGGCTTCACAGTTCTTGGAGCTGTGTATTGCACACCTTTTGAAAGAATGTTACTATAGCATCCCTGTGCCTCTCCATCCAAGCTTCCCATACTGATGTCTGCCACACTTCCATTCAGCTCTGCAAGGAGCTGCAGAGATTGGTCTTTTGCAGCCTTTGGCTGACCCATCAGGATTCTTTTCCATTGGAAGACCTTTAACGCTGGCAGTTCTCGAGGGAGCCATTCATAAGCAAGACCCAGTTCCTGTATATTGCCAATAAAATGAACAAAACAAAAACAATGGTTTGGTTGCAAATGGGGAACTGGGATTTAGCCAAGAAAAACCATGGCTTTAAGCCCAGCATCACAAAAATAAAATAAAAATACTTTCAAGATGCAGAGGGCTTTTCTTTTTTTCATTCAATTTTCTCTGTGCTCCTTTAGATTTTATAGGCCTTTCCCAATATAAAGTTTGCCTACTGACTTTTGCCGACTTTAATAAAGTGTAAAAAGCTCGGTTCAAAGGGATTGTGTGAAAATGAACACTTGGGGCTTGAAAACTGAAGAAGGGTTTGCTAATGGTTGAACTACTGAAATACAGTACATACTGTAGATTCATTATGCCAATTTCCTTGTATGCTCTTTTTGTTCAGAAACTCATTTGGAAGCTGTTTGCAGGCAAGTTCCACTAGGACATTTTAAAAGTGTTTATTTTGTAGCTCTGCTTGAGATGAACATGGCAAGGTTGCTGAGCTGTTGGAGAATATGTAAAAGAAGCTCGGTGCTTTGCCGGGCCAGGGTGCAGTGAGCCATCCACTTTCTATAAAGAAATAATTTATTATTATTGATAGATTGCATTTCCATCTCTACAAGGAGCTCAGGGTGGCACACGTGCTTCTCCTCCCCTTCATTTAATCCCCACAACAATGTTGTGACATAGGCCAGTCTGAGAGTCAGTGACTGACCCAAGGTCACTGGGTGAGATTCATGGTCAAATGGGGATTTGAAACCTGGTCTCCCGGTTCTAGTCTGGCACTCTAACCACTATGCCACACTGGCACCAATGTGGTTGATGCCCTGTTCTGTAGTATACTTAGGTTAATTATTAATTTTGCCTCGCTCAGCCACATAATATTATGAACCATGAGGTTTGTAGGGCTATTTATTTACTAAGCTTATTTATTTTTATTACATCTTTATCACACACATCTTACCAAAGGAAGACTATTCCACTGTAGTCCCAGAAGTGGCTTTCATGAAATGCAAAAGCACAGGTATAATGCAGAAACAAATAGGGAAATGTTCTAGAAAAGGAATAAACTGCCATGTGAATGCAGCACTGGCCTTTGACACCTGAGATGTGCATTTTCAGGTTTTCTGGACCCACCTGTGATTGCAATATGTTGTAAAAGTTTTTCATTTAAAGTTGCTCTAACTTACCCTGGGACCTGCTTGAAGGCTGGGTGATGAATTTAATGATGATGATTTCTTTTGTCACACTCAACCATTAATGGAAAAGGTGTATCATAGCCATGAGGATTGGGCAACATCAAATGTAGGTGGCGGCGGGGATGTATGTAAGATTTAGTGAACAAAACACTTTCTTTCTTTCTTTTAATGAAGCTTTCAGATCTCCAGCACCTTTTGTACCCCAGTACCTTTTGGGTGCATTTCAATGTCCCTTAGTATTGCTTCAGTATTGCTGAGACGGTGAACACTAGGATCAAGGCCCTTGGCTAATTAAAAGATGGGCAGCAGCTTGCCCTTAATGAGATTTGGCTTCAGCCAAACGAAGCTCTCCTGGTATGTGGTGGTGTAAGGCTGTCAAGAGAAGCAGACCTCCCCTTAGATGAAGGGAGCCTGTCCCGATTAAATCGAAGTAAATCTTTTTTATTTATTTTTAAGTAATCCTCTCTCTAAAGGAATGAGCTTCTTCTTCTTCTTTTTTACAATGGTGCCCCTGAGTGTACACAGGGGGTCCTTGAGAGCTTTGTAGACAAGAAGGCATCATTCACTTGAACTGGGATCTTGAAAAGGGGGTGGGGGCACACAAACCCAAGCAATACAGCTTAGCAATGCAACTTTTGTCAAACTGGGCTGCATATAAGTTTTAGTGCTCACAGTTCCTAAGAGATGTGTGAATGTTCTTCCCCCAGAAATGTTACTAATCTTAGTGAACATTTCTTAGCTGTCCTTAAAATCCCAGCTGAGTTCAGCTGAGCAAGACCACCATATTCCACCTCTCCTTTCAGTAGCAGCTGTGAAGGAACTTGGATTTATTCAGATTTATTAATTATTATTTATTGATTTGATTTATTTTTATTTATTTTCACTGCTGCCAAAATGCTTACAGGGGAAACCTAAAGAGTTGCTTTAGCCAACATTTGGTAGGGACTTGAGACTATAGGTTGGACCCATTATTGAGGAGGAACCAGACTGTGTAATGCTCCCAGTGACACAGTTGGGGATGAAATGGAGCTGAATTAGTACCGGTATAACATGACCTAATCACCAGGTTTAGGGATAATAGTCTGAACCCATAAAGCCACTCTATTAGGGCAAATGGAACACTCTCCCACCAACCTCAGTGTACTCACAGTCATAACCCATCTGCCTGCTTTCTTGTTTACAGCTAGTTGGTAATTGTCCCTGTCCCTGGCTCTGGCTCCACCTGCTGTTGGCCTCCACCCTACCAGTTCCATTGGAAACCAGCCACCACTGATCCAAACACAATTCCAAGCCCTACTATATGAGTTGGCCTCACAACTGGTCCTCACCTGCCCCCTTCCATTTAAGTGTTTAGTCAATACATTCCAGCTGTAATAAAATAATGCAAATTGGGATATTGGATGCTTAAGGTCTCAGCTTAATCCATGGCCATATTTCTGTTAGTGTGATTGCCTAATTAAAAGATCCATTAAAATGGAATGAATGGGGAAGCCTAAATGTGTACCATTAGAATTTGTTTCTCTCTCCCCAGGAGAAGAAAAATGAATCTCCCCAACTTTTGACCAGACAATGGCGGCATTCACACCATACATTTAATACACTTTGGTGCAACTTTATATAGTCTTGGTTCCCCACCAAGAAATGTAATTTGTTAAAGAAGGTGAGAGTACAGTGGTACCTCGGGTTATGTACTTAATTCATTCTGGAGGTACGTTCTTAACCTGAAGCGTACTTAACCTGAAGCACCACTTTAGCTAATGGGACCTCCTGCTGCTGCGCTGTGCGCTGCTGCCAGTGCACGATTTCTGTTCTTAGCGGAGCTCTTAACCTGAAGCGTACTTAACCTGAAGCGTACTTAACCCGAGGTACCACTGTAGTTAGAAGACCCCCATTTCCCTCATAGAACTACAGTTCTCTGGGTGGTTTAACAATCAGTCCCTCTTCAGAGGAAGTCTATGTTCCTTTGAAAACATGTAGGATTGTCAAGTTTCATGTTTCTTTCCACCATTTACATGCAATATCCATTTTCATTTATTTTTATCTTGGTTTGGATCTTAGTTGATTTATTGGTGTGATATATGTTGCTTACTGAGAACGTTTCTTAGGCTCTGTCTGTACCATACACTTAAAGCAGCATCATACTGCTTTAAACAGTCATGGCTCCCCCCAAAGAATCCTGGGAACTATAGTTTGTTAAGGATGCTGGGAGTTATAAGGAGATCTCTATTCCCCTCACAGAGCTACAATTTTGAGAGTTCCCAGTAATAAGAGATTGGTTGTTAAACCACTCTGAGAATTGTAGCCCCGTGAGGAGGACTAGGGGCCTCCAAACGACTTTCAGCACCCTTACCAAAAAACAGCTCCCATAATTCTTTGGGAGAAGTCACGACTGTTTAAAGTAGTATCATCATTTTTTAAACAGACAGTGTGAATGTGGCCTCAGTGTCAATGGCTATGCTGAATTTTCACACAGCACTGAAGTGTAAAGTACCTCAAGCAAGTGGTGAGAGCTTTTTTTTTTTTGGTCCTAAAAAATAAGAAAAAGAGTGAGTTTGGGAAAGAAGCAAGTCCAAAAGCCAAAGTCATTATTTTTACATGGAATGTTTCGCAGCAAACACAAACAACGGGGGGTCCTGACTGAACTTCTCCGCTCCCCTGCCGTTTGTGTGCATGATAGTTTGGCAATTACACAGCTTTGGTTGAAACAGTCAGTTAGGCAGGGAAGTTCACACATACCGTGGGGAACGGTGGGGGGGGGAGTGGGGGGGCAGGAGGTTGGGACACTGCTTATCAACAAAGAGAAGAACATGTCCTCATCTGCATGAATTTAAGAAATAATCCAGGCTTGGCTTCTCCATTAATGCTTTTGCGAGAACGTGTTTTTTTGTTTAAAGAAAGAAAGGAAACTACCCAACTTTGTTCTTTGTTTCTCAAAATCAAGGGGCTTGCAAGTTAAGGTATAAGGACGCTGCAAATAAGGGTTCTATGGTGAAGAGAATCTGCGGGAGTTTGCAGCTAATGAGACTTGGTCATGGCTTTGGACAGCATGCATGCTTAGGCGATGTGGGATCCATGCATGCGCAGGCACTCGAAGAGGCTTCCTGACACACATTGTCATACATCTATAAAAGGGCGCATTCTGTTAATCAAGAATATTTGTTTTTAAATTCATTTGTTTCCTCAATAGAGATCCCAATATTATTGTTTCTCGCCTTGCAACAGAGAAATCCCTAGAGACAGAATAGGCTGTTGGTTGCATACTGATGTCGCTAATTAGAACTAGTAAACTGGGGAGAACGGAGGGCTGGTTGTTTTTTGTTTGGTCAAGGAAGCCATTCAAGCACAGCTCTACACTCCTGTTCTCTCTCATAACCAGGTGTGCTGCCTTAACTGTATGTCAATGACCTCATGTGGCAGTTCAAGAGCTCAAGTCCAGATTCCTGGCAGCACAGAAGAAAGGAGACAAAAGTTAATGAAATTGTTCTTCAGTAAGTGTGGCTTAGTTCTCAGTAAAGTGGCAAGTCAGTGTTATCTCTGCAGTAGCCATGAGTGGTCAGTGTGGGGGTATTGCAGAGCTGCCCTCCTGACAGGCACAGCTGCCACTTACTTGGCCTGAGTCGGGTGGACAGGGCAGGAGGGTGTCACAGTCAGCTACCTAAATTTCCTTGCAGCTGTGTTTTTAGAACTCAGTTTCTGAGCAGTCTCCAAAGGAAGCCCTATACACAATGCACTGCAGTAGTCAATCTTTGATCAGGGGTTGGCCTCAAAAAGAAAAGGGGACAGCCATGTGGCTCCAAGTGAGTTTTATTCTATTCCAAAGAATTCCAAGGAGCCACTCCTGGCAGCAGCAACACTATATAGCCCTATATCCATTGTTTTTTGGTAGTTTGTTAGCTAGTCAGATAAATGTACCAAGCTCCATTAGGAGAGGCAACAAACTAAACAAACACATTAAAAGCCAGAGCAATTGCAAAACCTTCCCCTTCCTTCCCTGACAAGATGGGGGCTTTTTATAAAAAGGTGTACGTTCTCCTCTGTTGTTCAGGATGCACGAAAACCACAACCTCAATTTGGCGAGTCAATCTTAAATTACTGGAGAGACAGAGAGAGGGAGCATTAAGGTCACTGGGGAGGCCATAAGCTTCATCACTTATAAAGATGGGTAATTAGAGAGTGTGATGGTGATGCCAGGCCCCTTTTTTGAGCCAACTGCAGTTTACAGCGCTGCTCCCGCTGACAAACATCCCAGAATCAAATGCATACTTTTTAATAACAGGAAATAAATATGAGCTGAGGGAGTTATTATTCCATAAATGTTCAGACAATGCCAGTGACTTGCCAATAAGGACCTCATCTGAGTCATTTTAATTATAAAAGGGAAGGGCAGGATAGCAGGGGATCAGGTCTACTTCAGAGTTGCATTGCCACACACATTGGAATGCATCTCTCTTGGAGACTACAGCTAAGTCTGCCACAAGGGGAAGGCAAAGAGGCAGCTGCATATTCCTGCGGGAAGTTGGACTAGATGAGTCTCAGGGTCCCTTCTATCTATCTATCCATATATTACCACCTCCTTTACAGGCCACCTTGCGTGTTAAAATCAGAAGAGAGGGTCCTATTGGTTTCTCTATCACTCTCAGAATCTTTGCCTACCTGGAATGCTTCTTTGAGTTCTGGTCATGTCTCTTGCATGTCTGGATAGATGCTTGAGGAGGGTGTGTGAGTATGTGCAGAAACTACCCTACTGTAGAAAGATAAAAATGGTACCTTTGTACACTTTGGCACCTCCCATTACCAACATGTTGCCCTCAGAAGGTTGTACAGGAGGGAATGTGGTGCTTGGGCTAAAAAGGGTTGCCCACCCCCTTCCAAAGATCCTATCAATATGTAGTTGTCATCGCCATCTCGAACTCTCTCCTCCCTCTCTATCTAATAGAAGAATGGCAAATAAAATAAAACTCCGTTCTTTATCAATTATAACATAAAGCACTTGAAAACTGTTTTTTTAATTAGAATAAAATAAAATAAGAAGGAGATGATGTTCCCAAGAAACAGAAAAGCACAAAGCACACTGCCTGACCAAGATCATGTGCCAGCAAGGGATGACCTTTTCTGATCGAAAACCTTATTAAAATGGCTTAAAGAAATCATTATTGGGGAGAAACATATTGAAAAGATCTCCCCAAACAGGAAAGCTTAAAAGGCTTGGGGAGGTTTACTAATGTTCTCAAAACTGGGGGTGGGGGAGCAGCCCGGTCTTTGTGTTTTGTTCTCTGCATCACACTTCTCAAGCGCTGACCCCTCGTGCTCTGAATCTGCCGGGTTCTAAAGCTCTGAACTCTGAACACACAATGCCCTTGAGTGGGGGTTGAGGGTGTCATTCATCTGCACTGTCTGTCTCCGCATACATCTGCTTCCCTTCTTCACTGCAGACTGATATGGTGAAAACAATATGGTGAGAGCTACTTCACATTCTCTGGCTTATTAGAACAGGAACAGCATACTCCCACCACCACTGCAACTCTGAGTGGGTACTGCTTTCTAAATAATACTTGGGGATCCAGAAGGCATATGAAGGATCTATCTATCTATCTATCTATCTAAGCAGTTTACAATATAAAAGCAAAAAATAAAAATAAAAAATGCCATTAAAACCAAAATACAATTTAAAACCAATGAATCAGTCAAAGAAAACCATGTAAAAATACATAAAAGAAAATTTCAGGGGATTACCAAATGTGAAACAAGGTCCAGTCTTATGGGTCAGGGAAAACCTGCTCAAAAAGATGTCTTCATAAGAGATAGAGAGATAGTTTGATAACATAAAGGAAATGTATTAAAAATGCTTGCTTGTTGTTCCTTGTAAAACAAAGGTACAGCCATAGCATGTTCATAAATGTCAGCATGACTCTTCCAGATCCCACTGAGGCAAGCGACAGCTTCCCAAGGCATCACTATTAACTTTAAGTCATTTATTTGGAAATGTGATCTTTTCCTTCCTTTATTTAACAAGATTTATATGCAGCTTAATTAAAATAAATAAATACATAAATAAAGCTATTTACCCAGAATAATTTAACATATTATTAAGGAAACATTAAATATAAGCTGACATAAATTTATCAAAATGGATAGTCAACAGTTTTAAAAACAATATATTGCAAGTCTGGATAGGTTTACCTAAACAGAAAAGTTTTAGCAGGCTTCAAAAACAATACAATGCTGTCTGCTTCATGTAAATAGGGAATTCCAGAAAATAGGTGCTCACAGACACATTCGTGGCAGTCCACGACAAACATTATATGGTAGATGTAAAAATGCCAGTTACACATATCATAGCACTCAAGTGGACACATATGGGGTGAAGCAATTCATCAAGTAAACTGCTACCAACCTCTTTCAGGTTTAATATACTGATACTGTAGTACTAATAGTAATGCCTTGAACTTGGCCCAGGAGTTCCACCGGCATGTGACCCTCAGAAGGTCACCCAGAGGGATATGTGGCCATCAAACCATGAATATTTCCCCACCCATGACCTGCGACCTCTGTTCTTCACCAAGGATATGAGCATATGACCCCTTGGCCAAGCACTCAAGCTTCCACAGATCTCTTTCACTCCCTCCGTTGTCCCTGTTTTCTGCCTGGTTCTTGCTGACAGCCTCCCTCTCCTATCCTCTCCTCTCCTCTCACTCCTTCCTTCCTGCTCCTCTCCAGTTTGCCATAAGGGTGACCAGATATCCTACTGTAAGAGAGGAGAGTCCCCCATTTAATCTAGTCCAGCATTCTGTTCTTGCTGTGGTTAACCAGATGCCCATGGGAAGCACCCAATCAGAAACTGAACACAACAGTGCTCTCGCCACTTGCGGTTCTCAACAACTTGTATTCAGAGACATAGTGCCTCTGACAGTGGAGGTAGAACATGAGGCATCATGGCTAGGAGCCACTGAGAGCCATTATCGTACATGACAATCAGTGTGTGTGTTTTGTTCTTAACGAATAAATAAAAGAACTCAATCTTGTCATTTCCATGTTCTTTACCCATAAATGAGCCAACATTTTAAAGAAGCCTATGACAACATGTTTGTTTTTGTTTGTTTGTGTGATATTTCGTATTTTTTAAAGCAAGTTTAAAAATTTCCATGCTAACTGGTAACACTCTGCTCGAAATGTCAGGTGGCGTTGAATAGTTTAAACCTCCCATTTTCAGCTTCAATATCTGACACTGACTCATGTATGGCACAGCGACGGGATCAGTTTGAGCAAATCCCTCCTTTGCTCAAAGACACATTGTCTTATCAGTGGAGAGTGAAAGTGCAGTTGGAGTATAACGCAAGCCCATTTCTTGCAAGCTCAGAGCTTAAGCACTTTGTTATTGGTTATTAGGGCTGGAGTCCCAGAGATAAACCTACAACTACTGTACCCCAGTTAAGGGCAAGTAAGCAAAATCCCCGACAAAAGTCTGTTGTAAAATGATGAATAAGCCTCCTAAATTGCCATAAGGCGCAAGTGACAATGGAATCGTATTTGTCAGACATGCATTGTAACCCTAAGGTTATCATACTGGGCCAGCAGATACAGAAGGAGTATTTAACATTATCACCCCTAATCATTTTTCCTACCGGCTAAAAAACTCTACTGGGAGCACTACCACTTAGAGGTAGACGTGTGTTCCACTAGATGTTGTAGAAAGCATTTGGAGAAGGGAAAAGAAAACTATATCAAAGACTGCTATACTCATACGCACACAGTATATGAGAAGTGAGATTGTGTGTGTGTCTGTCTCCCTATGAGGGACACATGTATCACACACAAACTTACTTAACCATGTCCCAAAAGGCCTGGAGTTTTAAATAATAAAATACTGCAGATTACTACTTTATTGGTTAAAAAAAAAGCTTATGAAAAATTATCTCTTGCCCTGTGGGAAGACATTTTATCTGAAATTATAGCAACTCCAAAAGAGCACTCTGATATCAAATTTAGAACTTAGAGCAGCTTTCCATAACATTTGCTCTCAAGAAAAAATAAAATAGGCCACACTGTATTATTCCTATGGCAAATAAAATCATAGAGTGCAACTCTCCCTTTGGAAAGGAAGACATTTTATCTTCCTTAAGTCTTCTTCCCTTGTAGGTCAAATATAGCTGGTTCACCTGGCATAACCTCAAGGTCTGTCTATTTCAGTTCTCCCAGTTTATCATTTCCTCCCCAATTTTAGATTTATTTCTCCACCTTTCTGCAATTTGCAAATCGTTTTTTCTTAAAAATTATCACAAAAGCGTGTCAGCATCCTAGCAGTACCCCACAATTTTTCCATATCAAGGGTGACTCCCTTAGGGCCTCCCTTACACACACACACACACACACACACACACACACACACTGTTTGCTGCATGACTTCTTCCATTTTCTGGGTTCACTATTCAATAGTTTGTTTTCCTCTCATTTCAGAGGCCAGAAGTTGTCTATTGAAGATAAAGGTTACCACCAAGACCAAAACTTTTAAAGCAGGCTTCCTCTACTTTGGCCCGCCAGATGTTTTTGGCCTACAACTCCCATGATCCCTAGCTAGCAGGACCAGTGGTCAGGGATGATGGGAATTGTAGTCTCAAAACTTCTGGAGGGCCAAGTTTAAGGAAGCCTGTTTTAAAGCATTCTGTCACAACCAATCCACTTTTTTTTTTTAAATGATTTTTAAAACTTTTTATTTGCTGTTAAGAAAGTGACGGGGAAATATCCTGATAAATGTGGGGTGAATGAATGGTTGATGGGAAGATGTGCAAACACCATCCAGTGATGTCCGTTGAAGTGTCATACACTGTGCCCATTTGTGTGAATGAAATTTAGCATGACCTCCTGGTATATTGATCATGTAGCCACAGTTCCATAGCATTACAGACCCTGCAGTGTGAAAGGAACATTAGAAAATGGGGCAAAACTGCTTGAGCTAAAGATGCCGAAACTAATGTCATATTCCCCACATCTGAATACACCCCAAGACCAGATATAGTCTGACTTCCACATAAGCTTTGTGCAAGTCAATCTGGATGAATGCTGAATAAACAGGTTGTCTGTGGGTGCCCAAAAGACAGTTGAAACAAAAAAGGTTGACAGTTAACACACACAGAGACACACCAATTTCAGTCTTTAGGCAAGAAGGCTTAGTAAAGGTTGGAGGAACTTGAAGCCCATAATGATTTATATCCTGTGAGCTGGAATGCAACTTTAAACATGGTCTTTGCTTCCAAGTTCATCTTGTCATCCCTAGATAAATATAAATTAGGACAAACCAAAATAAATGGGTGGGTACCAAAAATCCACAGAGCAACTAACCATAATGGTGGAGCTAGTCCCTCAATTCAATAGCAAAAACAGCACATTACTCGGTTTAAATAACTGGTTGGGCTGAAATGAAATATTATTGGACAGAAACGCTCATCTAGTATGATACAAACAAGTCAAAAAATAGTCAGGGTACAACCACATAAAATAAAACACTGACCAGATTTAAGTATAAACTGATCGTCTTCTCATGTTTTTGGATTCGTGTGATTATAGGTTGCAGGCTCCATAATGTACCTTTAGAAAAGAAAAAGTCTTGTTCATTGGAGTTGCCAAACACAGCTTTTTTAAAAAGTAAAATAAAATAAACACACACACATTTCTGCAGACAGAAAGGTGCCGCTCAAAAGCAATTCAAAACGAAGGACTTCTTTGCAGAAAACAGATGGAGTTCAATGTCAGAGGATACTGCAGTGACCACTATCATATGACATGTAGCTATAGAGGACTAAAGTTGTTGAGGGCAGCTTACTTTGTGGCTATGAAGAATGGAAACAACAATCCAACCACTGTGTTTGTAGCCCATAGAGCTCCCCTTATACTAGGCGATGAGGATGACCAGTAGGTGATTGTGGTCAAGCTCATCACCCAGAACTGGAACAAAGCAAGGGAGCTCCAGAGCAGGGGAGAAGAACAGGGCAAATGGGGCACTGCCTCACGAGTTCAGTCTTCCCTCGGCTGACCCCACATAGCTGGTCCAGGGGGTGGCCCTGGCTATCAGCCTCTACCTCCTTAGTCTTTGTGTTGTATTTGTAGAATTCAGCAAGGAGGAGGATGGGGACAAAGCCAGAAATGATTGACTTGACCTGCCATTGGCTCTGACTCCATCAGCTGTTGGCTTTGGTGCCACCTACTGTTGGCTTCCCAACCTTCCACCCAGCCTACCACCAGCCTACACTGAGGGTGCAGAAACTTTGCAACTGAAGGACTATCTTCCCTCTAGGGGCCATGTGGGTGGAGCAATGGATACAACTCTGACTTTTTATAGTATGCTGAGTGACACCCGGCTCCCTTGTCTGCGACCAGCAGGCAAGTGGTGATGAGGGAAAGAAGAAGGCAGAAGGGAATAGGAGGGAGGCAAACAGTGTATTATTGAATTTGTGAAAGTTAAATGCATGTGTGATGTGACCACACTGTATTTTTTAATGAATGGCCCTTGTTACATGTGTGTCAAGACAATTTGCAAACACATAATATAAGCAGCTACAAATGGTTATTCAAACAGTACACAAAATAACTTAAGACAGGGTTGGAGGGGGATACAAAATAAGCTTGCCGAAACTTAAAAAGTTTATGGAAAGTAAGAGGAATTGAATCAGTTCTATCATGTGAATCAATGTCCTAAACATGGAACATGCAAGCAGGTGGTAATATCCTCAGAAATAAAGGCACAGTTTCACACATATCATTATTATTTCAAGAGTAAGGCTAGTTTTCATATCTTTAGTTCAGGCAAGCTAGTTATTTTAGGTCACTAGTGGCTCCAAAATATCCTACATGATCTGTGCTTTTAATGAGTAAAACATAGCACCCAATTCATTCCAATACTATTTCTCACTAGTACTGTACATATCTCACCCCTTCTTTTAGTAATAAATCACACAATACCTTCCCTTACTACTCTAAAAGAATGACAAGAGAAAGCTTAGAAAAATAGTCCCTTATAAAATGATACACATCCATTGACAAACCTACTTTGCAGAGACTTTGAGAACAAAAGGCAGATTTCATTTCTCTATTCACATTTTGGCCATGTCAAATGTTTCACACTCTGCCCTCCCTGTCCCGCAGCAGGAAGCTTAAAGCTGTCTCAATAGCTAGCGGTGGATCCAGCAGATGGCAGCGTTGCCTTCTGCCACTTGGTACCTACTGGATGGGTTCCAGTGGACATCTTTATTCACAGAAGCTAGAGAAAGTCATTGTCCTAAGGCAATTCTGAACTGTCTCTTCCTCCTAGTGCAGATGGAGTCTGTGGGTCTGAAACAGTGGTATAAGTACTACTGCAGTCCTTCAAAAATGCTGTTTCCCTTTTAGTCTCTGTGTGCCACACTCCCTTCCCCAAAGATGACGACAGTGGCTTTTGCTTGAGAGTAAGAAAAAGATATTTATTCAGGTTGACGGCAATGCAGGCTCAGGAGCAAGCACAAGGTCCAAAAGTCACAAGTCCAAGATACATGAGCAAGACAAGAGGTTCAGATCCAAACTACTGTATGAAAATTTCCCAACAGTAGGAACACCCATCCCACCAAACTTTTAAAGATGAGGCAGAGTGAGCTCACTCATGAGACGTTCTTGCTCTATGGGACTTCTGAGTGTGCCTTCATCTCGGTAGATGTGTCTCATCCCACCAGTAGAGATGGAGCCTGGTTCTCAGTGACAAGACTGTGTCCTGCCCCTCTGCTTCTAGCTCTGCCACCACCTCCTGTTCAGACCCTTCTGTGCTGCTGCTGCTGTTGCCACCACCTATCAGAGGCTTCAGTCTGAGCCAGATTACACTAGAGAAGAACCATCAGAGGAGAGCATTCCCACATTTTATTCAAAACTGGTCAGTCATGAAGTTCAGCACTATTCCCTACAATTGTGCACAAAACCCAAACACCAGCTCTGACCAAAATGGCATGTAGGGTGCCATTGTGCTACTTTGAAGTAGCATTGGCATTCAAGAGTAGGGTTTTCTTCAAGTAGGTTTGCGGTTGTGCCTGTCTGAATGCTGGCCTCATCCAACCTAACACCCCTCCACACAAAAACACTCTTAAAATAAGGGAGTGTACATACTGAGGTTTCCCATTTTAATTCATTATATGTGTTAGGGAAATGGATATCAGATATCAAGGCTGGCTCCAGGTCAAATCACAGTGTGATTCAAAAGGTCCCTCTGACAGCAGCAGACCCCGAACAGCATTGACCACCCCAATCTTGCTATAAACTTACTGGCAACAGTGCAGTCTCCAGAGGTCAGCTGTAGGGAATGTGGGAAATTTGAAATTCAAGAGGGTCACAGCTGTCCACTGCTGCTTTTAGGGGAAGTGTAGCACTCAGGCAAGTTGACTTAGGCCCAGAGCGGACATCAGGCAAGTTGGCTGCAAGCCCAGCACCCTGGTAGCTGCCCAAGGTTACCAAGTGTTGGCGCCAAGCCTGTCCAATGCGACTAAATGGTAAGGAGCTTCCTTGGCCTTTAAAATGGGCCCTGGCTGACTTTGAGAAAACTAGTTCTCAAGAACTTATTTGTCTTTAAGTGATAAGACCTGGGCGATTTTCAAGCAAAGAAGGAAGCACTGATTAAGGGGATATTCTAATTACTCAGCTCATCGCAGCAATAACAGTTAAAAGAGAAAAGGAAAGATGCACTTTGATGCAGAATTCCTCTCTCATTAATTTTAGAGACAATCCCTAATGCAGTCTTAGGAAGTGAGCCAAGTAAGATAAATGAGGTTGAATTTGGGGAGCATCTAAAAATCAGTTATTAGAGGCAGGAACAGTGCAGAGGTGATGAGGTGGGTTTCTTTGGCTGGGAGAGGAAGGTTGTTTAGTCAAGCTTTTTGTCTACTCCTGTTACATCTTACATATTCAACCATTTTAAGAGGCTGGTTGTTCTCCACAAGTAATGAAATAACAGGGATAATTACTTACTGAAACTCTTTCGGTATGCATAATGAGCAGTGTTTAAACTAGTGAATCTTGGTTAGAGACTAGACTTTACCTGTTGCAACCACACACAAAGAGATTGTTTGTAGGTAAGAAAATGATAAAGCTGTTTATTGTAGAAAATGCACAACTTGGATAGAAAAGTTTCTAGTTCTTGTCTAACTAAATAGTTTAGAGAAGAACAGAGCAGCATCAACAAGGTATCATCATTTGCTACCACTGAGGAGGGCCTACTCCTCTGCAAAAACTTATGTGTACAGTGTCCATCAGGGATCTTGTGTTCAAATCACAGGCCCCCAACAGAGAAAAGCACTTTACATGTCAATGGGAAGACTCAACTCTTAGTCCCCTTTCGCCAAGTGGTTGTTTTAGTAAACATGGAGACGATTAGAAATGTGCCCATGGGTACTCAAGGGTTGTGGGGAAGCAATTTGCAGGAAGTTGTGCCCAACTTGATTCCACTTGCAATAATCTGAGCTGAGGGCGGGGAGAGTGGCTTGCATAGCCAATGCTAGATCCCCTGACACTGCATATGGTCCCAGTCTACTGCTTTAAACCACAAGAATCCAGTCTTGAGTTACAAAGGAGTGTCTTCAGAAACATTGATTAAAATGATGTATTAAAAATCTGACATGCTTATCTTTTCTCCTCCTCCTCCTCCTCCTCCTCCTCCTCCTCTTCTTCCTTCCAAGGGGATGCTAAATCTTTGGCATGCAAGTTATGGAGAAAGTAATGGCCTTTTCCACCACCATGAATAATGAAGTGAAAACATTTTTAAGCATCATGAAACATTTATAGCCCTAACAAAGAGAATGAAACACATTACCACCAAAGGTGAGAAAACAGTCAAGGAGAGTGCAGATTTATTGTTACCAAGCTGAAGAACCCAGACCATAGGGAAAGCCAAAGTGAAGGACTTGAGATCATGAGGTCCTGTCAGGTTGCTCACAAATTGGTGCAAAAGATTTTCCAAAAAGATTTTAAAAATACATACATAAATAATGGAAGTTCATTAAGCAATCATTTGCTTCCTTATGATCATCCTAGAAATTTAAATGTCCACTATAACTACAAAGGTGGCACTGGTTGCAAACAATATCTACTGGCAGGAGGAGGGTGTAGACAGAGGGATGGACACATCAGCTTATTCCCATTCTGTGTCAGTATGGCATGTGCTCAATTGTAGGTCGATTCTGCCCCATCTTTTGTGGATTTTTTTAAATAAAAAAAATGCAAGGATAGAACCTGCAACCTTTTGCACGTACTGCTTGTATTATTCCCTGTATAAAATGAAGCATGTGGCTGCTCTTTTAAAAACAGAACAACAACAACCAAAAAAACAACAACCCTGGTGCAAACAGCCCAATAGATATGTGTGTGTTAAGGCTGTGAAATGGCAGTATCGAGAAAATTACACATTAGCCATCTCCATTATAAAGAAGCTGTCATCTTTCAGCACAAGGTGATCCATTAATCATCTAACAATCATTCATCCATTCTTTCCCTGAGACATTAAACTGTGGTCTTTTCTGTCTGTCGCCGTTGATCATCCAGGTGGAAATTAGAAATCCCAGAGCATTTTTTTTTAAAGAAGAAGGGCCAATCTGGTGACCCTCAATCATAAGAGAGTGAGAGACAGAGCATGGTTTCTATTGTCCAAAGCTGTATGGGAAGCTATAACTAAGCTTAAAAGGCAACACATTTACCAGTGGCATTTTTAGTCCCCTTGCGCCACCAGTGATGAAGGCACTCTGAGATACCATGAATCTGGAGGGAGCTACCTAGAATCATAATCTACGCTCATTTGTTATTTACAGACTTTCGACGGATCATCTGCCAAAAAATTAAGACATACACCTGAGATTCATTTGAAGGGATTTTTCATCATCAGTGGAACAATCTGTCTCATGTATTCTTCTCTGCCTGAAGACAGCCAATAACAGAAACAGCTGAGCACCACAAAAATGGCCACATCTGTACCATACATTTAAAGCACTTATACCATTCTAACAGGCGTGGCTTCCCGCAAGAATCCTGGGAAGTGTAGTTTGTTAAGGGTGCTGGGAGTTGTAGCTCTCAAAGGGGGTGATCTAACAGTTCTCAGCAGCCTTAACAAATTACGGTTCCCAGCATCCTTTTGTGAGAAGCCATTACTCTTAAAGTGGAAGGAGAGTGGTTCCTAAATGTATGGTGGGGATGTGAGGAATAATCTCACATAGAGGAAAGAAGGATGAGCATACGATGGTGATAAGTGGCTGGGCAGAATGGTTTGTCAATACGTGTTTAGGGGCTGAGGAAGATAACAAACTGAGCAAAGAGAAACAACTTGTAGGAGGTACTGTGATTGACAGCATACCTCAAGAAGTGGTAGGACTAAAGCACCCACATTAAGCAAATTAATCAATTAGATTAATTGATGAGAATAATTTTTCATTGCCTAAAAATGTACTTTGGATTAAACTGGCTTGCATCCAATATTAGTTCTACTCCAAGTAGACCCAATTGAAATTAATGGATACGGCTAACTTAGGCCCATTAATTTCAGTGGAATTAATTTCAGTGGAATTTCACTTGGAGTAGGATTTAATTGGATACAACCCCCAGCAAATTACACACACACACACACACACACTTCACTTCTAATATTTCTGATCTTAAGTTCAGCACCCCGCATCTCCACATCCGTTTGTGATTTTATTTCGAAGGGTCCTAATCTGTATTCTAGTGTGAATGTCTCCTAGCATACCTATTTTTCTAAGCAATTTTGTTCAAACGAGCAATTTCCCCTAACACGAAGCATGCCTTTTTATTTACATTTTACCCGAAGATGTGCATTTTATGTCCGCAGCTCTTGGCAGAAGAACCACATTGCAAAATCTGGAGGAATACGCAGTTTGAAAGAGGCCTGTGTGTCAGTCTGCATATTGTTTTATAAAGTGCATATTAGAGAGATTCGTGTTGAAATGCAACCTGGTTTGAATTTCTCCCACCATCCCAGCTCCTAAAGCATGTGAGCCGCTGCACTCAGGCACCAGCTTTCCTTTGGGTTTGAACTCTCCTGGTATTGCTCTTTTTGCCAATTCAAGGCTGGTCCTGGCTTAGGCAACCCGAGCTGGCTCTAGGCACGCTGCATCCTGCTTGATACATCGTTTGTTGTTGGGCCGATGATTTATATGTCAGGTGCCTGAGGTATCCACTCTCAATTTTTCTGCAATTAAGGAGGGCAGGCCGGGGCAGTTGACAAACGGTCCTCCTATAGCCTTTTTGCTGTTGCTATTATCCCATGGATATCTTTTAAACTAATTCATCCCTTTAGAACCCACAAGGTTTGGGTTGATAAATCAAGTGAGACCTGCGTGTGCCGGGAGCTGATTACAGGGTCATTCCTTAGCAGCAATGTTTGACCAGAGTTTCACAACTTCATATTTTATCTAGCAGCTGGGTGATGTATCACTGCTAATCCCAATGCAAAGCATCAGGAAATAAAAAAGGAGGAGGAGGAGGAGGCTGTGTTTATAATAAATCACTGACAAGCAATGTTTGACCTTTTCATTTCCTACAAGGTATTTCATTGTAACGCCACAGACAAACAGGATTTTTCATCGGGTGCTTAATATGCATCAGAAAAGAACAAAGGTTTATAAGCACTGAAGAACAGGCAAACTACTACCCTTGAAGATATACCAACTTCTTCAGATAAACACATTAAAAATAGTGTTATTCCAACAATACTGATATCGTATTGAGGACCTCTGCTCTCAGCCACTGGAATGGATAGTATAATAGAAGCTGCTAATCTCATTACTTTTTGAAGAGAGGTTGTATTTTTTTTAAAGATTTTCTTATTTATTGCATTATTATTATTATTATTATTATTATTATTATTATTATTTTGCTAGCCACTTGTTAAGCAAATGTCTCCAAGTGACTTACAACACATCTAGAAGCCTTAACACAAATACATTATATCGTAAAAAAGCAAAACAACCCCCACAGAAGCCATTTTTCTTCTTCTCTTCCACCAAGGGGCTGCACATGGTTCTCTCCCCTGACTCATACTGGGGAAGGGCCATAGTTCAGTGGTAGAATGTTTGCCTTGTATGCAGGAAGTCCCTAGTGGTGTAGCAATAAAACTGCTAGCACATTTCTGAAGCTAAGCAGGGTCTGGAATGGTTTTAAATTTTGATGGGAACCCACATGTTGAGATTGGACTAGATGACCATTGGGATCCCTTCCAACTCCACAATTCTGTTATTTTTTTATCAACCCTGAGAGTGGACTGAGAATGCGATTGGCTCAAGGTGTCACCGAACTACCCTCCTGGCTAAGTGGGGGTTTGAACCTTGTCTCCCTGGTGTAAGGACCAGACTAAGCATAACAGTGGGACAATTGAGATCTGTTCCCCCACTGTTTTATTTACTTATTTAGCATATTTCTAACACACATACACACATCATAACTGATCTCAGGACTAGGTACAATCAATAGTGAATGGCGTGTTGGGGGGCTGTACTCACCTGACCAGGTCCTGCCAGAGTTAGGACAGTAAAAAACAGACACCAATTAACCATTTTGGAAGGATGTACTCTTAATTGCCAGCATAGGCCTGGAGGAATAGAAGTTTTCAACAGGCATTTAAAAGATGGCACAGAAGGTGCCCACTGAATCTCTATTGGCAGCGAGTTCCACAGGACTGGGCTATTGACACTAAAGGCTTGGTTCCTTTTTGTTATCAAATGAGTCTCACCAACTTGGGAAGCAGCTAAAAATATTCAAACTCTTTGTGTTTTTCACAGCAGGGTATGGTGACTTCCATAGTGTCGAGTAGCTGATGAAGCACACTTCAGGAATTACAACCCTACTCAAATTGATGCTGCCACTCCAGTTTGCTTCATAACTTTCTGCATCCTGGTCATGAGGCCTGTTGGCCCTCATCTCCTTTGCATCTGCAACTGTTTCCATTCCATTTGCCCAGCCAAATGAAGAGCAGTTACTGTACTTTCTTACCAGGAGGGCTATGTGCCAGAGGGTCTCAAAGTGTTTTATTTTAATGTCACAGATGATTAAATGCCTTAGTGTGACTGACAAGCTTTAGTAAATGTGTACAAATTAGATAGAACAGAGCTCTCTCAGCAAAGTAGATTTTCTAAACCGGTTTTGTCTGAGAGAAGAATAAGAGACTAATGATAGTAAAATACATTAACATGCTGGGAAATTAAACATCATATACACAGAGACATGGAAAAATGCTTTATAGACTAGGATATGTTGGTGCAAGGAGTGTGTGTGTGTGTGTGTGTGTGTGTGTGTGTACATGTATGTAGAATTCCTGGATGCCAAGATCCAAGTTTAGGACAGGTGCTCTTTGGTGAGAGAACCCCAGGAGCAATTTAAAATCACATGTAGCAAAGTAAAGTGTGGAAATATAGGCTGTTAGACCTTTAAAATATGCTCTTGTGAGTTCCTTCCAAAGCTTCCCTCTTCCCCAGCATCAAAAAAAGACCACAAGCTTGCTAGGTTAAAAATGGTTTGCTTACAATCTTTCCAAAGGTCAGATTCATGTGTTTTTCCATACAGCATTCAGAAAAAGTTGCACAGGCAGTAACACTTGACTTAGCTACAGTGGTGAAATTTCCTAAATTATTGGTATAGGAACTCAAGAGTGGTTTGTGAGAACCATGCGGCTAACCAGCTTAGCCCATTCAGATGCCAAGCTTCTCAGGTAGACTGGGGGAGAACAAGGTCTTGATTGCCTAGTTCCTCCCAAGGTGAGGTAAGCCTGGCAGTGCAGCTCATGCTATGTTTTTAACCCCTTCATGCATTAATTAGACTTAAGCATGTTGGTTATATAAGGCTGGTTATCCCACAGGAGAGACGTTTAGCTTCTCAGTGGACATCCTTTTTATTGTGCATCCATAATCATTTGTGCTCATGATGGTACCAGTGCAGTAATATGTGCTCCCACTTTCAATACTGTTTGATGTCTGCAAAGTTTATGGCATGAACACACTGGTTGGTATTCAGCACTAGTTCTGCTCATATTCGATGTTCTGAACTTAATGGACATGACCAATTTAGGTTCATTGATTTCAATGGGTCTACTCTGAGGAGGACTTAGCCCACATTCACACCTTACATTTAAAGCACTATAACACCACTTTAAACACTCATGGCTATCAATACCGGTAGTAAGGCTATCAATGACTACCAGCCATGATGTTTGTGCCCTGCCTCCACAATCAAAGACAGTAATGCTTCTAAATACCAATTGCAGGAAACCACAAGAGGGGAGAGTGCTATTGTGCATGAGTCCTGCTTATGAGTTTCCCACGTGCTTCTGGGTGGCTACTGTAAGAAAAGGACGCTGGGCTAGATGACCCATTGGCCTGATCCAGCAGGGTCTTCTTATGTTCTTACGTGTATGGAATCCAGCTCTCATGAAATTCATTCATAAACTTTATTGCGCTAAGCAAAGGCCATGGCATTGTTCACAGGGGGAACAAAAGGAAAAACAGCAATAACCATAAAAACATTAAAAAAAACATTTAGCACTACCGGTGCAATAAACCATGGTCAAGTCTCCTAGAGATTATTTGTTGCATAAACTAGAATAGCAGGGAAATCTCAGGAAAAAGATGCCAGCTTAAATGTCCGAATCCCCTTTGCAGTTGACCGCTATTTTATTTAGCTCTTTTCTCCTGATCTTCTTAGCTGCCAATGCATATAATGCTACTTTATAAGTTACAAAGTCATCAGTATCGCTCAGCAGCCATTTCACCCTTTCCACCCTGTAGAGTGTATTCCATTCGTAAGCAGGGGTTTTATAAATCGGTCTCTTGGATCTACGTATAGTGGGCATTGCAATAAATAATGGTACAGATCCTCTACACAGGGTTGCCCACATGTACAAAGTCTCTCCTCGTACTGTACTTTGCCGTACCTACCATCCAACACCATCAAGGGCATCTATTGGAATCGTAATTCTGTAAAAGTGATTCTTAGTACGGCAAGTGGGAGCTTTGTCAGATATCTAGCTTGGGTGTGCTCCGTTTTAATAAGTGGGAACCATGGTGAACTTTTCCTAGAGGCAATCGGAGCTCCCGTGAAATGACAATATCACCCCAGCACCACATGAATTAGTCTTCAATGAGGAAATGAACAGAATTTCAGATCTCCAAGCAAATAACCATTTGGGGTCATTGCAAAAATGATTGCACGTTGAGAAAGTGAGAGTATTCACGTTTGTCCAAAGCCTACAGCCCTGACATCTGGAACATGCTGGCAAATTCCTCGCATTGCTGGCAGAGGTGAGGTAGCTCTACGCCCTCTTGTCTCAATCGTTCTGTTGATTTTGCTCCTTTTAGGCAGTACTTTAAATTCAACATAGCAGGCAAGATTCTTCTCTGAGATAGGGCAAGGCAGCAAGCTTTCAAAAATAAAGGCCAGATCAAGATTGTTGGGTTTCACATTTCACTTAAAACAAAGCAAAATAAAAATCAGATCAGATTCAGTTGATAAAGCTTTCCAGGAAATTGGGCTGTGGTGTTTTTTTAAAATAATAATAATGATAATATAAAAAGTTGTCAAAAACCCTGAGCTGAACAGATCAGTGGTCCCAATATGTAGCCACAATGCCTTTCTTCAAGTCAACACAATAACTCTCTGATCCCATCTGAATTTAAGGGGGGGGGGAGTCTTTGGTGTGCAACAACTGGCCACCAATGGTCTGATCAGACAATACTGGGCTAAATGGACAGTGGTGTAAGGCATTGGTGGCTCTTGCCCATTGGGAGTGGCAGGGCAGAAGGCAGGGAACCCAAACAGTAGGTGGAGCCAGAACTAATGTGCGACAGAACCAATTCATTCTAGTTTTGTCCATCCACTTCCCTGCTAAGTTCTACAAGGATGTCATTAGAGGAGGAAATTGACAGGCAGCACCATCACCCAGACTCCTTATTAAGTAGGAAGGCAGACAGGTGGGTGCTGGCCAAGGGGAGACTGGGATTGGTGGGACTGTGTCCCATTCAATCATGACGGGCTACCCTCCACTGGCTAAAGCAGCTACCTATTTCTGTACAAATTAAAAACAAAAGACCCACCCTCCACCACTGAATCTAGGCACACACTCAAGACTTTATGTCTCCTTCTTTCAAAGCTGACTCCTAGGAAATCTGCTTCTCTGCACTCTGCAAAATAAGATATACATTTTTTTAAAAAAATGTAGTCTTGTATGAGCCAATGTTGTGGCATCCCTGGTGAAGGGTAATTGGACAATGAGTTGTCACTATAGTCCATTGACACGGTGGCCTCCATATGTAATTAAATCAAAATGTCTGTGAACATTTTTAATGTCAGAACAACATTTACAAAAGGGAAACATTAACTTGTCACTCATTGAACTGGAACATTGCAGGCTGTGGCTTACAGTTTCGAAAGGTCTCTGTATAATGACAGCTCTTCGACCTGTAAAGATTTCAAGCTCCCTTGAAATTTTTGACAGTGTTCCCCCCCTTTTTTAAGGCTAACATATTAATAAGCCAATTGTTGGTATTTCTGGATTGAGTGTACTGAGGTGATGGGGCAGAATGGGGCACATGTAGCTGCCATAATCAGGAACAAGATAAGAACATAAGAAGACCACCTCCAATGGCTCATCTAATCCAGCATCCTGTTATCACAGTGGCTGCCCAGATGCCCATGGGAAACCCTCAAGTCCAACCCTCTTTTATAGCGATACAGGTGTGTCATCACTGGACATACTGTCCATCTGCATAGTCTTCCAAGTGTTGAGGATATTCCTTGACACCCTGGGTCCATTTGAGTGGAAAAGAGTATTCCAGGTGTTGTGTTATGGTTCAAATATTGTTTTGAAAAGTGCAAATCTGGTAGGTCCTCCACCCCTGGGCACCTGTCAAATGATTAGTTGCTTGGCTTCCTGGAAACATTGTCTGAGAGATCATTGGGAAGTGGCTGATCCTGATGAAGCCTTTCTAAATTTGGCCCTCAAATAAGGCAACATCCAGGACAGTGAGGTTGAATCTGGTATAACTCAGTGGGGTCTGGATTGCATCATGCAATGAAAACAAGTGGAAGGAGCAGAAGTAGAGGCTGCATTTCGTTGGCTCTTTATTGGTTGGAAAACCCCTAAGGATGCCAACAAAGGAGATGGAGCAGAGTATTAATATCTAAGCAAGGAGATCAAAACCAGTTGATGTTCCTGGCACTCAGTTCCAGCGTGTGGATGTTTATTCATTTAAAAGTTATAGAAGGAAAACTGATTCCCCTCCTTCAAAAACTTAGTTGAGTCAAATATTGCCACGTGTTCTTTATTTTAAATTTGCTGTCTTACAATCCAAACTTAATTGAATCGGGATTGAACATTTCTGATTGTAATATTTAATATGGCAAGTTTCTCCTTCTGCCAGGAATGCTATCTGGATGTTAAACATGAACTCAATTTAATCATCGGAATATGGCAAGCATCACAGCAAAGGTCATGTTATTATTTACATTGTCCTCTTATTTCACAATTGTTGGTGTGCCCCCTTTCATCTTCTAAACTCAGAACACTCAATAACATGTGTACGTTTTGACTTATATAAGAGAACTGATTTCCCATCATGGGGTGGGGAGAGGGAAATGCTTGTTTTGAAAGGATATAACTGAAAAGGAAAGCTGACATGCTTCCAGAACTGCTTCCCATCAGTTAAGAGTTGTCTGAGCGTAGATCAGACAGTGAGCCAGTCTCACCTCAAGGATGAAAATTGCCAAGGGTGCAGAGACAACAACACTCAGCAGATCCAGCCTACTTGAAAGAGTGCCTGCTTGCTTCCCTAGTTCTGTGGCTCAGGATGCCAACTGAGCAAATAATTGTGCCTGGCCCACACCTCAAAAGAGAGCTTAGGGGGCATGTCGAATGTTGGAACAACATTTTAGCTTACACCTAGCCATGTCCTTTGACTGTTGCGGCATCTGACAGCCTGAAAGCTTTGCAAGCTGGCTTCTGTACCATACCAGCCTATGCATTAAAATCTTTGGCAAAAACTGAATTTGGAGTCTGAGTACTGTATCTACCGGTGTGGGGCAGGACACATATAGCACAGTCAGTGAGAGCTGTGGCCTGGGTAGAAGAGTTATGGCTTTGGAGGAGGTGTGGCTTGAGGAATGTCTTAAGAGCTGAAGAGAAATGCTGAATGTCCTGAAGCCATATTGCTGAGGTTCTGGAACTGTCACATGATCTCAGGCCGTGTTGGGAAACTTCAGGCACACACAACCCTAATTAGGCTTGCTTGGCCTTCTCATTTGGCCTTCCCATCGGTCAGCCCGGACATTGAGGTCCAGCGCCGAGGGCCTTCTGGCGGTTCCCTCGCTGCGTGAAGCCAAGTTACAGGGAACCAGGCAGAGGGCCTTCTCGGTAGTGGCGCCCGCCCTGTGGAACGCCCTCCCTTCAGATGTCAAAGAGAACAACAACTACCAGACCTTTAGAAGACATCTGAAGGCAGCCCTGTTTAGGGAGGCTTTTAATGTTTAATAGATTACTGTATTTTAATGTTCTTTTGGAAGCCGCCCAGAGTGGCTGGGGAGACCCAGCCAGATGGGCGGGGTATAAATAATAAATTATTATTATTATTATTATTATTTGGCCTGCAGCATGGTTGGGCCTTAACCATAGCCATCATCTGAATTGTATCATAGAGTTGGAGAGGATCTCCATCCAGTGGCATGTAGTCCAACCTCCTACAATGCAGGAATCACAGCTAAAGGGCCCCTGGCAGATGACCATCCAGCCTCTGTTTAAAGACCTCCAATGAGGAAGTGTCCACCACCTTCCAAGGTGTTCCATGCCACTGTTGAGCAGCTTGCTCTTAGTACCTACCATCAGGAAGTTCGTAATGTTAAGTCCGAATCTCCTTTCTTGTAATTTGAGTGCATTGGTTCAGGCCCTATTCTCAGGAGCAGCAGAAAATAAATTTGCTCTATAATCCATGGGGCAACCCTTCTGATATTTGAAGTTGGCTATCATACCTTTATGCTCCTCAGTGTGGTTCATATATAATTTCCAAATTTTGTTCAAATCCCTCTCCTTGCGCAGTTTGCAACAGTTTTTGGTGTACCTTTCCCCCTCCCCCTTAAAGATAATCAATGCACACACCAACACATGTGCATTCATTACATTACTGCACAAGAAAGGGGTTGTGATATGACTGGGCAATCACCACAAGGTTCCTTTATATGCTGATGTAATCAATTGTTTGTGTTACAGCTGTATAGATGCTTTTAAAATGCCTGTCTTTGTTTGAAATCTGATTTTGTTTCTAAGGGCCAATGGCTAAACATCAAAGACTGGTTTTACGAGGTTGTCAGTGCACATATGTGCTGGTGTGCTTTAGTAAATTATATAGATCAGGGGGGTAGTGGGGAGACGCAAACTCCTATTAGGATCTGATTGCCCACTGTGAGAACAGGATGATGATCTAAATGGCCAATTGGCCTGATTCAGCAGCACTCTTATTATATTCTTCCTACAACTGTTTCAAACTGCACATGTGCCAATTAAATAATTTATTTTGGAAGTTCTCTATGTTAAAATGGAAGGCAGTCAGAGCTGAATGTGGGGGCAAAACAAACTTAAGGGATAATAATGGAATGGAATGGGTGAGTGCTAGTGGAATCCACTCATCTGTAATTCCAGATATGCCTCACAGCAGGTGGAGGAGAGTAGGGAGTGACAAATCTGGAGAGCAAATGCATTGGAGAAGCTGCAGCTTCCTTGATTTTTTTTACTGTTTTTGGAATTTAGAAGGTTATGGATATTCTCCAGCTTGCCATCTGGCAACCTTATTGAATGAACATAAGATCCTGCTCGATTAGGCCAATGGCCCATCTAGTCCTACATGCTGTTCTCACCAGATGCCTATGGAAGTCTGCAAGCAAAGCCTGGGAGCAAGAGTACAGTACAATGGAGGTAGAACATGGCCACCATGGCTGGTTACCACTGATGGCCTTATCCTCCATGATTTTGCCCAATTCACTTTTAAAACCATTTGAGTTGGTGGCCATCACTGCATCCTATGGGAGCGAGTTCCACAGCTGAACTATGCACTGTGTGAAGAAGTACTTTATTTTGTCTGTCCTGAATTCATTCAGCTTCATTGGATGTCTATGAGTGCTAGTGTTATGAGAGAGGGTCAAGAAATGTCTCTCTGTCTGCTCAGTGCTATCCACTGAATTAACAATACAATCCGATGCAGGTCTGCTCAGAAATAAACCTCACTGAGTTCAATGGGGCTTATTCCAAGGTAAGCATGTATAGGATCTGCTCGTAAAATAGTGGTCCAGGAAAGGGGATGGAGGATTGAGGGACAAGGGGCTTCTGAACACATGGCCAACCCAGGAATTTTTTTTAGTACCAGAACTGGAGTTCACATGTAGATCCTTACTTTCCAACTCTGAGCATACTTGATATCCTAACTTAGGAATGAGGGGAAGACTTTTAGTTCTTGCTATTGTTAAACTGCTGGAATTCAGAAACACCTACCCTGAAAACCACCTGGACATCTCCCAGTAGATCCCAGCTGACCTTTTGACCACCTCGACTCTAAAAGAATTCAGGGAGAAGCTCCAGAGAAATGGGAATTATTACATGGTCGCATGGCAGTCAATTGGGAATGGCTTTTGATGATGCCCTTGTTTGCATAGCATGCACAATGGCAAACTCCACTTAAGAGTTTTATTGCAGCCCCCTTGAGAGCATCCATTTATCAAGAGCGGTATTGCATAATGTAGATTTCATTTGTTACCTTCTTGAAACAGCCCTTTGTTTTTAGGAGGCTTGGTCGTTTGATGGTATGGGTCTATATATCCACCCTTAAATTTCTTCTTAGAACTATTATGTTTGACAGACACAAACGCAAGGTCTCAAGTGTGTTAATTTGACAGAGCACCTTTATTAACTCCATAATGCAGCCTTATGTTTTATACACAGGTAAGCTTCAAGAGTGCATTTTTTAATCTAATGCAATATTTATCGGATCTGAGATCTAAAGTGTACATATTCAATTTTTTATGCATACCTTTACATGATTCATGAAATTCCCCCACGAATGTGAGTTCTTCTCATTACAGTTTGTTTTTTATGGATCATTGTCCCCACCCCCCACCCCTTCCCCAACATCAGGCTACCATCGAACTGACAAACTTCATTCAACTGCCTTTGAACAAAACTCTGTTTACCTTCCCATCAAGATTATATCTCCTCTCATCACTTTTGGGGTAACTATAACAAAAGAAATAAAATAAAGATTCCCAGAAGAGTGCTAAATTTATGATGAAGCCAAATAGGTTACATTAGTTCAGCTTAGATAGAGAATTTCCTATATATTTTTAAACATGGTACCAGGTATTCCGAAAGGGCCTGACACAAAGTGAGTTGCTATTACAAACAAACAAAGGAGGAGAGAAATTGCAACGTCTTGGGTGACTTCCTCGCTTTTGATCTGAAAAGATTCGGGAGCAAGACTGCCACGTTAATTAGAGCTTGTTGTCAGCGTTGTGTTCGCACACTGTAGAAGCAATTTCAGTGGCCGTACCGACGAATGCTTCCGCTATCTGGTGCATGGATTTGCCACCATGGTTGTGGGCAAAGCTGAGAAGGGACATTGAAATGGAGGAGCAGAAGAGAGATAAGGGGAAGGGGACATGATTCGTGTTGCTCTGATGGGATGGTGGAAGGGGAGCATGAGAGGGGAGGCTGCTTCCTTCCCTGAGTACAGGCCAAGTGAGGAATGGTTTGTTCCCCTACCCGCTTTATTAGGGCATGCTGAAATTGTCAACATTCAAATTCCGAAAATGAGAGGTGCTAAAAAGTTGCAACATGACTTGGGAATTCAGAATATGTTAATATAATTTAATTTTGCTTGGTAAATAAAGCGTGTGAAATTGCATAGAAACCATTAAAAATGATTGCCAAATACTTGCCGTTATATTAATATTATTTAGCATTACCTGACATTTTCAGAAGGTAAAATTAAAATTCTCCATTTTCTGATAGTTTATGTGCTTCTTCATCAGACGTAGACGTACCAAGCTAAATGTTGTCTGATCACAAAAATAGCTGCAGGTTTGAACTCCTCACACACAAAAACAGATTTCAAGTCCCCTCACTGAATAAACTTATACCAAGTCAGGTCCATCTAACTCAGCAGTCTTCAAGCTTTTCAGACCCAGGACCCACTTTTAATTCCATTTCTTAGTCTTGTGTCACACATTTGCATGGTGGTCATGTTCCTGTTGCAACCCACTTTAGATCAGGCAGTGACCCACTAGTGGGTCCCAACCCACCTGTTGAGACCAGTGACCTAGCTCACTTTTCACTGCACAGAAGGGCAGGGGCTCTCAGGATTTCTGGCAGGAATTTCCCCCAGCCCTATTTGGAGACAACAGGAATTGAACCTGATAGCTGATACAGTGGTACCTCGGGTTAAGAACTTAATTCATCCTGGAGTTCCGTTCTTAACCTGAGGTACCACTTTAGCTAATGGGGCCTCCCGCTGCCACCACGCCGCCACTGCACGATTTCTGTTCTCATCCTGAAGCAAAGTTCTTAACCCGAGGTACTATTTCTGGGTTAGAGGAGTCTGTAACCAGAAGCATCTGTAACCTGAAGCATCTGTAACCCAAGGTACCACTGTACTTTCTGCATGGAAAGCATGCGCTCTAACACAGTGGTCTTTTCCATGTTCAGAGGCAGTACGTTCCTGAAACAGCAGCTGCTGGTAGGGCTATAGCCTTTACACCTTGTTTGTGGGATTCAGAGAGGCATCCGAGGCTACTGTGGGAAGCACGATGCCGGCTTAGATGGACTTCTGGTGTTCTCATGGGTCTGTGATTGACCTGAATGGGTCCTTTGACTGCAAAGAGCACAGAACAGTGGCCTATTTAGAGGCACTGGTAAAACTCCTCAAAGAGATGGCAGTCATGTGCAGTTCTGCATTGGGAATGATTGAAAGATCCAAGTGCTCCTGGAGCTGAGATGTGGGAGCATGGCCCACATCCAAGCAGATGCAAACTATAGGGAAGCAAGCCCAGCGTAGTGGATCATGCAGAGGCATTCTGGGCAGCCTCCCCTGTGAGTGAGTACCAGCTCTCAGGAGCGTGCCCAGGTATCCATAGGTTTAAGTTTTATTATTCCTGCCGAGCCAAGCATGAGCAGCAAAGCCTTCCCGAGTTCTGTTATGATCCTGTTTGCTCTCTGATTCTGCATTCTGATCGATTCTGAAGTTCTGATTACAGTAGAACCTCGGGTTATGTAGTGTCCTCCTTACGAACGCTTTGGGTAACGAGCTCTGCTAACCTGGAAGTAGATGCTCCTGGTTGCGAACTTTGCCCCGGGATGTGAGTGGAAGTCACGCTCTGATGGCGTGGCGGCAGCGGGAGGCCCTATTAGCGAAAGCACGCCTCATGTTAAGAATGGTTTCAGGTTAAGAACGGACCTCTGGAATGAATTAAATTCGTAACCGGAGGTACCACTGTAGCTCTTTCTGGTGACTCCTGTATTCCTCCAGACTGCAGTCCAGGACTCAGGTCTGATAGGGGAAAACATAGAGTGAATGAAGGTGGGGCAGATGCTGTGATCCTGGTGGGCAGGCAGGAGAGCTTTTGAAGTCTTTGGAGGCTGGACAAAACCTTCAAATGGAAGATTCAAATGATCTTCTGACCCAAATTAGTGTTGACAAGACACTTCTGGGGAATATCCACAGTTAGGAATGAAGGAATACATCCAGTTTTCAAATGAATCTACCCTGATTTACTCTTCCTGAAATGAAATGGCAACCCAAGCACAGCTGTATTTTGAAATTCGCACTTCTCTGAATTTTGTGATGTGATTCGCTAACCAAATGATGTGTACAAAAAAACCCAAAATAAAAACCATATACTGTGGGAAAGTGTTTCTAAAAATGTGTGTATTAGTGAAAAGAACATTAAAAAATGCATTATGTTAAGGGAAAGTGATTGCAAAAATGTGTATATAATTTATTTATTATTGCATTTATACCCCTCCTTTCTCTCCAAGGAACTCAAGGTGCTAAACATGGTTCTCCTCATAATTTAATCCCCACAACAGCCCTGTGAGATGGGTTACACTGAGAGACAGTGATAGGCCTGAAGTCACCCAGTGAGCTTCATGGCGATGTGGACATTTGAAGCCTAGTCTCCTAAGGTCCTAGACTAACCACTAGACCACACTGGCTGTTAGGAAGACTTATATGCAAACTGGTATATTAGGAAAGCTCACTACAATGCTGATGAATTATTATTATTATTATTCGTAATGCAAGCTGGTGAAGAAATGTGACAAATGACAAGAAATTAACATGGACAGACTTTGCCCCTATCTACCTGCATCTCGTGCTGAAAAGATTCCAAGCCAGCACCTCCTTGTGCATTGAGTTTACACAGCAAACACAAAAAGAGAAGATGAGTGAAAGTGAGAAGGGGAAAAACGCTGCCAGTCTCCTGCTAGTTCAAAGCAAAGGCGCACTTAAACAATTTCATAAATTATAACGAGGCACATCAGAAAGAATAAAAGGATATAAATGCTACAAAATCACATAATCTCTTCCCCACAGTTGTTCATTAAAATATTCAATATAAATCAAAACAACATGAAAAACACAAAACACCTTAGATAATTAGAATTTTATAACCCTACCACAGCGACCTGCCACCATCCTAAGTTCTCTTGAGAAGAAGAATATGCACATCAAATCAAAAGTAAGAAGGAAGCCTTCCACTCCCCATGCTCTTTCGTGGGTAAAATGTAGCTGCTTTCTAAACAAAATGGACTAAGCCATTCTTCACCAACCTGGGGCTCTCCAGCTGTGCTGGCTGGGGCTGATGGGAGTTGTAGTCCCAAACATCTGTCTCTGGCATATTGTTAAGGGGATTCAGTCCCCATATTGTGTGTTCCAGTTCAGTGGAGCCTGGAGCAGTTCCAGTCCAGAGTTTACACAGAGCTGGAGAGCGCCAGAGAATGGACTAGGAAGCATCTGCAAAGGTACATCCCCAAAAAGCCACAGTTCCACAATGCAACAGGCACTGAAATGTGAAAGGAATGCTAGGAGACAGAACAGAAGTGCCAGCATTACAATCAGGAAATCTTTTCTTCTTTTTGCCCAAACTAAAAGTAATAATAAAAACAGCAAGAAGAGCAAAAGGAATAAAATTAAAATAAAATAAAAGAATACTCATAATAATCATAGGAAGCTTAAAAAAGAATGAATGACATAAAATATATTCCATAGTGGAATACCAGGTTCATATTTATACCAAACATATCAAATAATCATGACTGTTATCAAATAAACTCATGTTTAGTGGGAATGTGCCAACCATGAGATTGGTCATATAAAATCACAAACGGCCCCCAAGGAGAAGCAAAGTTGGAGGGGTCTGAATCACCCCTGGCGGCATACCAGTATATTTTATGAGTTAGTTTTTTGGAAGTGGCAATGAGCATAGCTTTTTACATAGATACATAAAATAACAAGATGTGCCCTTCCACCCTTGAGAGATTACTGGACGAGCGGCAGCCACCAGATATAGAACTAATTGTTAAGAAGTAAAGTCAGCACCATCAAAAATGGATAAGAGACATAACTTGGTGTCCAAGGTGACCTCTTTGCCAACAAACGAACACAATATTCTCCATGTCTGAATGTAGCCTAGGAGAGCACTGCTGCATCTGAGGCCTATCTCTGGGATAGGGAACCTCAGGCTCAGGAATGTGGTCCTCCAGGTACTTCTGTCTGCCCCCCTGGAACTCTCTCCAGGCCACTCACACCTCCAGGCCACACCCCTCACTGCCATTCTCCAGGATTGAATAGTTTTGCCTGGCTGGAATGTGTTTCAGTTGTTTTATGCCTCTTTGGTGTGCTGTTAGCATAGGCGTCAACTCCTAGGGGCCAAGGCACTCCCTCCCCCCATGTAGTTTTTGAGGGAGCCAGGTCCCCTCAATGTTTAGAGGGCATTTGGATCTGCCCCCTGGCTCCTCATGATGTCCTGTGTGTGGTGTCAGGACATCGCATCAGGCCCCCTCAATCATCCTGAGAGGATGGTGCCTCTGGCTGTTAGCCATACAACTGATATACAGCATTGGGCTTTTGTGTTATTGAATGTGGAAACCACTTTGAGACACCTGTTGAGGACCAAAAGACAGGCCAGAAGTTTTCTTGCTTGCTGCATTCTCCACTAATTGAAGTTTCCAGACCTCTTTTTGAAGAGACAGATGAAGTAAAATATGCCACAGCAATCTAAAGTACCGGTAGATATAATGAGAGAATGTGGCAAAATTGGCAGCCTTCTGTAGGAAAGGGTGTGTTTTACAGTGCGTTAGATCAGTGCCATGTCTGGCTCAGTATGCTCTGCACTGATTGGCTCCAGCTCTCCAGACCTTCAGACCTGAGGCCTTTGCCAGCCCTACTAAAGATGGTCCATGGAATCTGTTCCATCACTGAGCAACAGCCGCAGCTGAGTTGCCTGTCCTGTCCTTTTGTGCACATTCCAAGGGTGCAAAAAGCTTTCTGTATGTGTCCATTGACTTATCCTTTTCAATAAGACATTTGTCTGGGTAGCCATCATTAACATCCCCCGGCAGTGAGTTCCACAGGTTGCCTGATTTCCAAAGCTGTGAAAAATCCCTCTGAAAAGCAACTGATTTTACAGTGGTGAAGCTCCATGAGTTCAGAGCTCACACATTGCAGCATTTGTGGAAACAGGCGTGCCAAGCAAACACTCGTGAATGTTGAAATCAAGCTCCACATTGAATTGGTTAGTGACGCTAAGAAATGTATGCAGCTACCAAAGGGGGAGCTTGAGATGAAAAAAAAATCTGCCAAGTTTCATAGTCTTGTTCTGCAGTTTCCTTCTGCTGTGATCAAGTGCTTTGAGAGGATGAAAATAGGCTCTCAGACAAATGGTTTTAATTTGGAATTTGTCATCCTGCCTCTTACATAGAACTGTGCCATGTTTCAGTGCAAGGTTTATCTTGCCCAATATCTCACTTTTATGATTGCAACAATCCTCTCCTCCGTACTTAACACGACAATGAGATGCTTACAGAAAAGCCTGCAGATTCTTGTAAGTTTCCAAACTTCTTGGGAACCTTATAATTAAACGTGATGCCTACCATCTGGCAACTCAGCATCAACATCTTTATTTATAGCATTGTTTGGTGTGCTTTATACTCTTGGCAATGCATTCAGATAAAATGTGGCTGGGAATTTGTTCTACTTTCCCTCCTTTTGAAGGAATATGTGTTAATTATAAATAGGCAGCTCCTTTTGCAATTAGAGCTGTGCTTCCCCACTTTCTTTCTCTTTCTTTTTCTTGGACAAAAACACCCTACTTTATACCATCCATGGTCCCAAAGCTGGGAGAGTGAAGATCAAAAGCATCTTGTCAAACAATCCTGCTCTGTACATACAATCTAGTTAAGAAGGGATGTATCTCGTTTTTCCATGGTTAAAAAACATCCCTCAACTCCTACTATCTGAGGAGAAATAAATGATGTTTGGGGCTCATTCAACAAACCATAGTAGATTAAGCATAAGAAAAGCCCTGCTGGATCATGCCAATGGCCCATCTAGTCTGGTATCCTGTTCACAGTGCGGCTAAGTAAATGTCCCAATGAGAAGCCCACAACAGCTATCTCCCCACTTGCAGTTCCCAGCCGCTGGCATTAGAGATAGAACCTCATGGCTAGTAGTGATGGACCACCTTATCCTCTACGAATTTGTTTAATCCTCTCTTGAAGCCATCACTACTTCTCGTGGGAGCAAATTCCGAGTTTAACTATGTGCTTGAGAACAGTGCACAGAAAATTACTGTTGTTGCTGTTGTTGTTGTTTAGTCGTGTCCGACTCTTTGTGACCCCATGGACCAGAGCACGCCAGGCACTCCTGTCTTTTACTGCCTCCCGCAGTTTGGTCAGACTCATGTTGGTAGCTTCGAGAACACTGTCCGACCATCTTGTCCTCTATTGTCCCCTTCTTCTTGTGCCCTCAATCTTTCCCAACATCTTTCCCAACAATCTTTTCTAGGGAGTCTTCTCTTCTCATGAGGTGGCCAAAGTATTGGAGCCTCAGCTTCAGGATCTGTCCTTCCAGTGAGCACTCCGGGCTGATTTCTTTAAGAATTGATAGGTTTGATCTTCTTGCAGTCCATGGGACTCTCAAGAGTCTCTTCCAGCACCATAATTCAAAAGCATCAATTCTTCGGCGATCAGCCTTCTTTATGATCCAGCTCTCACTTCCGTACATTACTACTGGGAAAGCCATAGCTTTAACTATACGGACCTTTGTCAGCAAGGTGGTGTCTCTGCTTTTTAAGATGCTGTCTAGGTTTGTCATTGCTTTTCTCCCAAGAAGCAGGCGTCTTCTAATTTCGTGACTGCTGTCACCATCTGCAGTGATCATGGAACCCAAGAAAGTGAAATCTCTCACTGTCTCCATTTCTTCCCCTTCTATTTGCCAGGAGGTGATGGGACCAGTGACCATGATCTTAGTTCTTTTGATGTTGAGCTTCAGACCATATTAATTATATGCATGTAGTATTAATTATACTACATGCATATAGAGAAAACAACTGATATAAGTGTGTAGCAACTTATTAGTGTACAAATGGATATCCTCACATCTTATTTCTTTTACATCATGCCATAAATATATGTTAATTTTCTTCTTTTCTTTCCTTTTTAAAAGGCCACATCAAATTATTCTCCACCATTTTTATTGATTGATTGATTGATTGATTTCTTACCACAATTTTACCCACAAATGCTTCACAATGATGCTTGGTCTGGGGCACTGTGGAGTATCCAAAATGGTAGCCATTTTACAGTGGCCACAAAAATGTATAAAAAAATAAAAGGCCTGGGGAGTGGGGAGAGAATGAACTATGCCACTGTCAAGGGTGAGACCCAGCCCTGAGAAGCCACTGAAGAGTTTCTCTTCCCCCAGGAGAAATTTGATCCAATGCCCTCCCCAAATTTCTCTGTCTACAAACAGAGTGGAGACTTTTGCACACAGCTGTACTACAAAACAATCATATAAACCAGCCAGCAGGAGGCTGCTATTTTTGCAGAGAAATCAAGTCTGCCCTTGAGATGTTTCTGTTGCCACACATTCGCCAGAGATGGTTCATTATGTAGGCCTTGTTCTTTGGTGCTTGAAATGGCTGAGGATGTCCAAGGGAGAAGAAAGTTTAAATATGAGATTTCTCGTCTCTGCTTACATTAGTGAATCCCTGGGGGGTTACCTGGCTAATTGAATTTGTTCATAATTCCCCTGCACCGGGTTTCTGGAATGACCTGTCATTCAAACATTAAATAGAAGAGTTGACGGCAGCCATGCAAATTAAATACAAAATTTCATAACAGTGGTTTCCAGCAGAACGCTAAAGATAAATCACTTTCGGAAAGAACAATGTTGCAATCTCTTACTTAAAATTTTAATATTTAACAGACAAAGACCATATTTTTGTGTTAGTCAAATACATTGTCCAGTGGGGGATCCAAGACTTGACAGTTAAGTATCTGGGAAACAGAGGGAGGGAGGGAGGGAGATTTTGAAATTTGCCTGTCTAAAGGCAGGAAAATGGTGAACTTTTGTTACAAAGAGACCATGGAGACTCCAAGTAGAGTGCTAGTACATAGCATGACAAATCCCTGAATCACTTCTTCTACAGAAGAAAGGAGGAAAAAAATAATTTATGGCATGTTCCAAAGTCTGCTGAAGAACAATGAAAAGACTCCCATTGACATTAACAGGCTTTTGATCAGATTCTCTATAGAGCGTTAAATAAATAGATAATAGTACATGGTAACCTCATTATCTATGATTAATCTTTGTTTAACCGTGTTCACTAGTGGTGAATTACCTTAACACTTCTGAATTATTTCAAGAATCCCAGGAGAGCTAGATATTACTCTGAGATACTTTTTTTTTTAAAAGCTCATTGTGTTAAAGAATTCTAATGCAAGGCATACATTAAGAGTGTCACTGTTAATAATAGTCTACATCAGGGAGTCCTTACTGCAGTTGTCGGCTATGTAATTTTGGGTTTGCATCCAAGCTGGAGGGTGAATACAGAGAAGCATTTGCCACGTAGTAAGGATGCATCAAGGCTCTGGATTTCCATTCTGCCCTGTTACTGGTCACATGCAGCACTGCTTCCATTCCACTGCAGCTTGGCTTCTGACAAAAACAACATTATTTGTCTTGCTGTCTGCTATGCTGAGATGATATGCAATTATTTAAGTTATCTTTATGTTATTCTACACCATTTATTTCAATGCAAAGGAAATGCAATGCAAATTGGGATGGAGTCATCAAATATGACATATTGTTTGCGGACTGAAAACAATACCTATTGAACCTCTGTTCCACAGGTCTGGAACAATGACACTAAAGGCTGGGTTTCTTGTTATCAAATGAGCCTTGCCAACTCGAGGAATGACCAATGTTGCTCCTGCAGAGATGATCTTAGATGACACAGTTGGTGGCTATGCTCTGCCTCCATGATTAAAGATAGTGATGCTTCTGAATACCAGGTGATGAAAACCACAGGAGGGGAGAATGCTCTTGTGCTCAGGTACTGCACAAGGGCTTCTGATTGGCTGCAGTGAGTACAGGATGGGCCATTGGCTTGATCCAGCAGATTCTTCTTATGTTCTTACATTTCACCATTGGGCATGCTGGTTGGAGCTGAGAAGAGTTGAACTCCAGTAGCATCTGAAAGGCACCACATTGGCTTTCCCCAATATAGCCTCTCACTCTTGCATCCTGTAATTTATTTTATGATGCCCAGTGCTGCCAAAGAGCTTGACATTGTCCTTGTTTCCTTCCTAGTAAGTTAGACGAAGCTTCCCCCATCAAATGCTAATAAACAGCAAAATATAGTTCCTGTTCTTATGCATGTTAAATGTAAAACAGTGGGGTGGGGGAGAGTACTGATGTTATAAAACTATTCTTTTAATTAGATACTTGGAAAAGTGCTTAGATATATGAAAAATTAAATAGATCTAATGAAGTGGAATGGAGTGGTAAGTTTTAATTAAACAAATTAGAAAATTGGCAGAAAAGATATTAAATGATCCTTTGAAATGGAAATGGTCCGCTTAGCTTTACACTTCATGTCATGATTGCAGATGGGTGGGAAAGATACCCTGCTCTAAATGTGCCCTCCACCAAGTCTCCTGGGTATATACATATATACACATATATACTATTCATATCTCTGGACAAATTAAGAAAACCAAATTGACTTTGATGCATCAGACTTTTGAAGAATGGAAAAAGAGAGTGGGCAAAAGTTTTAGAAGTGCTCCAGTAAGAATATAAGAAGAGCTTCATGGCCAATGGCCTATCTTGTACAGCATCCTGTTCTCAAAATGGCCACAAGGATGCCTATAGGACACTCTCAGGCAGGATTTGACCACAAGAGCTTTCTCCCCTTCTGTGGTTTCTAGCAACTGATATTCAGAAGAATTAATGCCTCTGACAGGCAGAGCATAACCACCACGGTGAGCGGCCATTGGTAGCCTTATCCTTCATGAATTTGTCCAATCCTCTTCTACCACCATTCAAGTTGGTGGCCATCACTGCTTCCTGTGGGAGCAAGTTCCATAACTTAACTATGCACTGCTATACTCTAATTTACAGTACAGGTCATATACCACTTCACCTGTTGACCAACGCTGGACATCTTAGCTTTCAAATGCTAATGGGCACCTTGCATACAAGGACTTAAGACAAGGATGGGGAAGCTGTGGCTAAAACATGTGACTTGCATCTCAACACAAACCTGATATTATCATTGAGGAAACTGTGGCTTTCCTGATGTTGTTGGACTCCAACTCCCACCAGCCTCAGCAACTGCAGCCAATGGTCAGGGAAGATGGGAATTGTGGTCCAACAACATCTGGAGGACTACATCTTCCCTAACCCCGACCAAAGAACTGTCTTGCAGTATAAATAAGACCAACACCAATCTAATCTAGCATCCTGCTTCTGACTGAAGATGCCTGAAGCTGATGTTCTCCCTCTTTTCTTTGCTAAGATCCATGCCAGGGTCGGTTCCCATCACCTCTGTGGTCTGAACCACCTGGCTGGATGTCTCCTTGACTGGGTCAGAAGGGTCTTAGCACCATGAGCACCTGAGCATAAGATGCCCAATCCCTCCCCTCTGTTGTTCAGAAGGCAAACATCTCCCATAGGAGCTGTGGCAGTGGCAGTGGGGAGATTGTAGCAGAGGCTGGGTGAGGGCAGGGGGGGCATCAACAATGCAAGAATAGCAGCACAAGGGAGGGTCAGTTGGATGAGACGACTGATCCCTCCCCCTGCCATACACAATGCACCTTCTACATCCCCTCAGCGCCCTGTAATGGAAATCCTTATCCCACCATAAATGGGACAATCAAACTAAAATCAAACAATTGTTAAAGCCTCTTGGTTTCATCGAATCACATTTAAATATCCAATATGTTTATTGCTTCCAAATTTTATAGATTTCCTTTAGATGTTTTGCTTCCCCACAAAAATACAGCAGCTTTGCAGGAAAAAAAGAGGGGGGAGCATATTGTATTAAAATCAAATTCTCTCTCTTAAAAAAAGAAAATAAATAAAATGGCTGCTTCACTTCATAACAATTTGATCTCTGATGTCAAGCAAAGGTCACACTTCAGACAGAGTGCTTCCTGAGGCAAGAGAAAGAGAGAGAGAACACCTTTATTACTTTAACTAAAAGCCCTCCAGATCTATTTATGATCTCAACACTACAACTCTTTATGCAGTAACTAACCCCTGGCCCATGCTCCAGTTTTTACCAGAATCTTGAGTGGGTTTTAAGATTTTGGAAAGATTGCATTTACAACAAAGGCTTTCCTTTGTGCACGTGAACTTTGCCAAGACAGTCCCGTGAGCCCCAAAAGGCTCATTCATTCTAATTACCAGAAACATTTATCATGCAAGATTGTCTTTTGTAGGTATTATTTAGAAATACATTATTCTGCACTTGAAACTGGCCCATCTTTCTGTGTATTTCTGAATCTGACACCAGAGAGGATTATCCTGGAGTGCTGCCAAATTTGAGGTAAAGTAGGTGGAGTTTCTTGTATTTATCATTTATCAAGAGTTTCTTTTATTTATCATTATTCATTTTTTTCTGAGAAGCTCAGGGTGTAGCACTTGGTTCTCCTCATCCTTGGGCAGTGGCTGGCCCAAGGTTACCGAGTGAACTTTACAGCTGAGTGGGGATTTGAACCCTGGCCTCCCAGGTTCTTATTCGATAGTCTACTACACTACCCTGGCTCTCTCAATGTGTCAGGAGCTGGATCACAAATTACCATTTTAAAATGACTAACTAGACACTACATGTATGTGTGTGTGGTGTAGTTGTAGCATAGTGAAGGACTGCAGATATCGGTAAAAAGCTACCTTATAGCAGGGGAGGCTGTTTCTTCATAAAGTGGGCACTTAACGTATCACCTGAAAGGAGGAGGAGTTGCATATGATAATTTAAATAGGCAGCTTCAAATGGCTGCCTCTGAGAGAAGAACTGCACCTTTTTCTGTCAAGGAGGGCATCCAGAAGAACCACGTATTCACAGCGCAGATTTCGCAGTAAGGAAATCCCTTTTGTCTTTGATAGACCCGCCAATCAAGGGCTCATAACATTTTCTTTCCCTCTGCCTCTCAACCGCCTCCAATCCAGTTAACATCTTTAGTGTCTACACTCCCCACTATGAGCTCTGACACACAAACCAAGGACCAGTTCTATGAGAAGACCAGGCTGTCGGGAGGGTCCCAGACTTTGAACACCTGAGCAGGGGCCTCCTAACAACTCTCAGCACCCTTAAACAGACTACAGTCCCCAGGAATCTTAGAGGGAAGCCATGATTCCTGAAAGCCCTGTGATGTTACTTTAGATGTGCAACGCATTGTAGGCATCTCCTAACAGTTCTCAACAGAGAGGCTAAGAACCTGAAACAGAGATTGGAATGGAAAGAGCACAAAATGACTCAGAACAGGTGGGAATTTTTAAGAGCACAAAGATATAAGGAGAAAACGGAGGGCTGTGCATGCCCTTTCTGGATAATAGCAAGTTCAGAATTAAATAGGTTCTGTCTACACTAGGTGGCCTCATTTTAAAAGCACCATTTCAAAGTAAAATTGAGTTTAGCTCTGTTTCTTTTTGGAGCTGCACCTATTTTTTAAGAAGGAGGGACAGGCTGAATTCAAAGGGAAGCTGTGTATTAAACAGTTAGGAAAATTACTGAGAAAATGTCTGTAAGATGCTGTTTGCCACCATCTCTCCCCCCACCAAATTCCTTTATCCACAGAAACCTATTTATAGGACCAGAATTCTAATAAACACAGATTGTGGTGCGAAGTAGAAAGGTCAGCAGAGTATGCTAGAAGCTTTATTGATGTCTTGTCAATCAATCTTTTTATTTTGTTGTCTAATTTTTTTAAGGGGAAAAAAAGGCATGTAAGCACTTTCCCCCCCTTCTAATAGCAGATTTATTGAGCTTTTTGACAAATCAGCTTCAAGATATGATAAGCAATGGCAGGTGATTATCAACTTTGTGGTTTCAGGTCAACCTGGAAATCAACCCTGCATCTGAGCCTGGACTTTCTGGGGAATAGCTGAAGCCCTTTCAAATATAATAATTTCCAATAAACTTTCTCCTCACTTGCCCCACAACACGCTTGAGGGGCTAATTTGCAGGGAAACTGCAGCAACCCTGTTTGACAAATATATACAGTCAAATATATTGTCTTCCTGTAATTTTGTTAAAACAATAAAAATAGGTCAGCTCCAGCATGAGTGCCTAGAACATCAACGCCAAGAGAGGTTTTGAGATGGGCATGCATTACCCAGTGGGAAAAATACCGGGGGACTCGGCAATCAATGCACTTCTCCTTGCAGTCTCCATTTCCACTATCTATTTCCCCATAACTTCCAGATCTTAAGGTGATGATGCCTAAAACTGTTTTTCACAGTGCACTCTCATACAACAATGCCAAATACATTAGCTAATAAATTAGACCTCTTCAAAGGCCGATGCACCAATGCTAGTGTTACCCATTGTGAAGGACTAACATGGACCAATCCATCATGGCCCACTGTGTTTCCTTCTTGCATGGTTGCAGGATCAGGCACCTAGTCAGCTGAACTTGCTGGTGGGGAATAGCTGGGAGGCAGCTAGATAGTGGCGTCGCGAGGGGGTGGGGGGGTGGGCGGTGCGCCCCGGGTTCCAGGGGAGGGGGGTGACACTTGGGCCAGAACCCGCCCCGCCGGCGGGCCCCAAGCAAGCTGTGGAGCGAGGCAGCCTCGCCCCGCACCCTGCTCGCAAACCTGCTTGGCAGCCTGCGAGCAAGCCGTGGAGCGAGGTCGCTCCACCCCGCGGCCCACCACTGGCTCGTGGGGCTGCCCCGTCCGTGCTGCTTTAAAGCAGCACAGGAGTTCTGGGCATGCGCAGTCCGTCCTGACACATGCGTCGTGACGTCACGACGTATGTGTTAGGATGCCCCGCCCCCAGGGGGTGCCTCCACGCGGCAATGCCGCCCCGGGCGCCCAAGAGGCTTCCTACCCCTCTGCAGCTAGATAAGACATGTTGGTCCTCCTAGTGGTATCGCAAAGTGGGGGCAGTGGGGTGGTGGCCAAGGCGGCACCCTGCGGGGTGCTTGCCCTGCCACTCCGGCCCAGGTGCAGCGCCGCGAGCAGCCATTGCGCCGCCGCAGCTGCATGTGGAGGATCTTCCGTTCGCGGATGCAGCCGTGAGCAGAGGATCCCGCCACCGTCCGTACAGCTCTCAGGCGGGGCCGGCAGCAAACTGCTACGTACAACGCCTGCACGGTGTTGCACACATGTGCTGTACGTAGCGACGCTGCACATGCGCTGTACATAGTGGTTTGCCGCCAGTGCCGCTGGAGCACCGTACGGACGGCGGTGGGATGCCTCCGCCGCCGGCAGGAACCGCTTATGGCGAGCCAGGGCCCCCCCTCCCAGCCTCCCTCCCTCCCTGGCTCGCCATAAGAGGCTCCCACGTTGCCGCTTTACAGTGAGCTGGGAAGGGAGGGTGGGAGGGGGATGGACGGGAGCTGTGGCTCCTGAGAGGACACAGCTTTGCTAGCGCCCCAGCGAAGTGGCATTGTTCCCCCCTTCCCCTGACGGCTCGGGGTACTTGGGAGTCACGGGGGTGGGGGCGCAGAGGCGTAGGAAGGGGGTGGAACGTTCAGTGCCCGCCTTCGACTCCCAAGCCTACCCCGAGCTGTCAATGTGGGGGGCGGAGACAAAACATCTTTTCGCACTGGGTACCACCTGGGCTTGCTACGCCTCTGGGTCCTCCTCTCTGCAGTGGAACCTATTAAGGCAAGTAAGGAACAGCTGGAGAGAGAGATGGGGCTTCAGAGTTCCTTGTATCTAAGGATGAAGGGGGTGGGCAGAGGGGGCCAGAATGGAGTTCTAGATGAGTCAAAGCCCAGCAGGGAAAATGTGCTAGCAGAGAGCCTGAGGATCAGCCAACCATGAGTGAATGGGAACTTTTTCCCCCTTATTTTCTACCCATTTGGGGCAGCCCAGTGTGGCAATCATAATTCACTCCTTCATAGGAAGCAGAAGTATGAGACTCACTCTATGCCATGGGCTGGGGGGAATCTGTGGCTCTTCAGATGTTGTCTGACTACAAGTTCCATCACCCTTGACCATTGGCTGGCTGATGTTGCCTAACAACATTTGGAGTTCTACAGGTTCATCAACCCTGCTCTATGCCCTCGGCAGGACTCCAGAAGCTCCTTCTCTTGTCAGGTAAATGCAGAGGCATAGGGGGGGGTGGCATGGCCCCAGTAAAACATTTTTGAGGGGTGCAATCAGGTGCCCCCATGAGAGGTGGATGGAGGCAGCAAGCGCAGGTGCCCCCATGAGAGATGGATGGAGGTACCAGGCGAGAAGCCTGTTGGAGGCGGGCTCCGTTCACCGCCTGTGCAGGCTCCGCATGCATCCTCCTATTGTGCGCCTTCACCACAGCTGCCCAGTCCACCAGGGGGGCACAACACTTACCCTGCCCTAGGCACCAGCAACCTATGCTATGCCACTGGGTAAATGCCACAAATCACTATTGTTTATGCTATTTCCAGCACCCATTCTGCAAGTCATCACCCACATCCTTGGTAGACTAACTGATAGCATTGTGCTGTTTAGAAGCCCACTCTCTCTTTTTTTCTTCTTGCCTCTTTTGGGCACCACACATCCTGTCTGTAATCTAAGTGCAAGTGAAAAGAAGATCCCATTATGTATTCGGAATGATACAGATTTCAGGCTGACTTTTTGAGAGGTGTATCAAAGCTCAATCAGAATGAAGAGATGACATCAACTATTTAGAGTAGTGTTGCTTGTCAAATTTCAGTCACTTGGGATTTTGTTCAAAGAGGACCCCTTCAGACTAGGGAAAACAGAACAAAACAAAGGAAAGATTGGCAATGAGCCTGTCTCAAAAAGTGTGTCCAGTGCAGAGTGCAAAGGATTCAGGGGCATACCTCATGGATAGTGCAAGAGTACCTCTTAAGGAGGCAAAATATCTTTGGCCAACCAGGGTCCTCACTTGATATTTGCAGTCATCAGGTACTGAATTTGTGAACGGGGCCAGTCCATCTGTGATGACCTCAGGTGGCAGGATCCACAGGAGCAGCAAATCTTCAAGTAGATCTTTATTCCTTGTTCCTGATGTAGATCTTCAATCACTCCTCCTTCCCTGGTGTGGGGGAGGCTCCCTTTTTGGGTTTGCTTCGGGTGCCAAAATGTCTTCGGCCAGCCCTGTTTATGTATATCAATCTATGCTAAGAGCATCACCAAACTAAGAAAATCCAAACAGATATAGAAACTGATGCTCACCATGCCCTCTCAGCTGAAAAGGACTGTAGTTTCAACTTAGGAGAACACTTTAACCCCCTTGTTTCACAGCTTCCAGGTCAGTGGAACAATGTTGAAGTGACCCCGAACAAATGATGTTCCTGTCGCATTATTAAGGCACAAATAATAACCATAAAAGGCCCCTTTGTCTACTTACTGTGAACGTTAATTAGATGATGAAAGTACAGGCTAGGTTATTTCCGCACATTAAAGTACAGTACAGTGAGGATGTAACATTTCTGTCTGTCACAGTAATTACCTTTGGTGTTAGTTGTCCTTCAGAATCAATTGTAGCTGATCACAGAAAGTGTATTATAGACTTTTTGGCACGCTATATAACCAAAGGTCACAATTGTATATAATGGGTTGTTTTCCTTTGTTCGATCTGTTCATACATCTGTTGCATCATTAGTGTAGATGAAAAGCAACAGCAATAACCAAGAACAAGCCTAGATTATTCTAGAGCAGGGGTAATTAACCTGTGGCCTGCAGTCTGCAGACTGCAGAATTAGACTCCATATCCAGTAGACCAAGGGCATCTCTAGGTAGGGGCATCTCCAGGGTGGACTGGGAGTGTCACCTGCTGGAAAATCCTGGAGAGTCACTGCCAGTTAGTGCAGACAATACTGAGCTAGATGAGCCGTGGTCTGACTCAGTACAAGGCAGCTTCCTATGTTCCTTCATCTGAGGCAAAAAGCAGAAGGGAGTTACAGGTTCACTGCCCCCAATTTCCTGATTTCTCCTCACATCAAGGGACACAGAAGCAGCAGCTACAATCCCGTAGATTAAATATCTTGTTCGTGTTTTTTTTCTGGGTGCCTACTGCTTTTTAGCCTTTTACTGTAAAATGAAGGGCAAAAAAACCGAACAAAAAACTTTTCAGTAGAAACGAACAACTCTATCTGACTCCCCAACTGGTTGATTGCCATTTTGCTTGAGTGAGTTTACAAAGAGATTACATGTAAAATGTAATCCTCAGTTCAGTTGCAACATGGCTACAAATTCTAAGGAAAATAAAAATAAAGTCGTTTTGAGGTGGAAGATTCATTCCAGAGCAATTAATCCATTTGGTTGCTGTAAAAAAGGTCTAATTTCCAGTTAAACACTTAAAATCATGAGGTCACCAAACCTTTACATTTTGGTTTCATGAGTATTTCTAATAATAAAAAGATATGATTGTCTGGGAAACCTCAATGTTTTTTAATGGTTCAATTTTTAACTGTACATGGTTTCTGCATTAAGATCCCATCTGCACTACACATTCAAAGCAGCATCATATCACTTTAAACAGGCATGGCTTCGCCCAAAGAATCATGAGAAGTATAGTTTGTTAAGAGTTCTGCAAGTTGTTAGCAGACCCCCCTTTCCCTCAACAGCTACAGTTCTGAGTGGTTTAACAGTCAGCCCATCTTTGAAGGGAATTCTGGCAATTGTAACAAGGTGAAAACTACATTTCCTATGATTCTTTGGTGGAAGCCACAACTGTTTCAAGTGATTATGATACTGCTTTATGTGTATAGCACAGATGAGGCCTAAGACCAAGGTTGAAAACAAGGTCAACAATACCTTTAGAAGATAATCTGTTGGCGGAGGTGCTTAATTTACTGTCCCTGGACACACAAATTTTCAACAGGATATTCCATTTGCGGAATATACCTTCCAAGCTTATTTTCCATCTCTAAAGCTAGGTGGGGATCTTAGAATTAATGATAAGTAAGCTCCCCTCATCTCAAGTCAATAGGTCTGACCCTCTTTGATGACCTCTGAAAAAATTGTACACACGGCACCACCACTTGGCATAAAATCCTCAATTGACAATGCTGGATGAATTGCATTATACTGTAGAACAGAGATGGCCAACATGGTGTCATTCGAATATTTGTTGGACTACAACACCCATCATCCATTGGCCATGCTAGCTAGGGCTAATGGGAATTGTAGTTCAAGAACATTGGAGCGCACTATGTCAGCTACCCCTGTTGTGGAAGGGCGTCTGTGGAAATAATGTCCAATTTGTATCGTGCCCAACAGTTATGAACCAGTCAATGTCTTAAGTGAAACCAGGTAATTATGATTCCTGGTGATATCATTAGTTGAAATGTCCTGGGAATTTGCCGGGGAGAATCAGTTAGCTGTGAAAGGATTAAACTCCCTTTTCCCACACATCAATTCCCCACCTGTTGCAAATAGTCCACCCTTCACATAAAGCTTGGAGACATTTGTCTCATTGTATATAGTTTGTCTCATCTTACATCTGACACGAAGATGAAAATGGGTGAAAGCGTGGTTAGAAAATGCGAGTCTGCCAATAACATGGAAAACAAGGCAGGAGATTGGATTATAATACAAGAGGTTGTTCCTTGTTTGGAAATCCACAAAACATCACGAGTTAATTAGGACCATTAAACCATTCTCAGATGTTCTCTGCTGTCAATTTCCCTAGTTATGTAGCTGGAAAAGTTCATTGGGCGAGGGAGGAGAGATCCCTGTCAACTAATGTAGTTTAAAACCATTTGTCTTAGGAAGTACTTGATGGAAAAGATTGTCTTTCTTCGTGGATAAAAATAACTGATGTGGATTACAAAGCGAAATGTTTAGCAGAATAAACTATTCTCTCCTTTAAAAAATGAAAATAAGCTTGAAGCCATGATGCACAACAAACAAACAAACAAACAAACAAACCCAGGACATAGAGATAAGCTTTCCTATTGAGTTTTTTTAATTTAAAATTGTTGATATGCCACACTTGTTGCTCACAACAGGCAGGTCAAGAACTAAATAATAATAATAATAATAATAATAATAATAATAATAATAATAATAATAGTTGTTGTTAGCCACCCCCTCTGATTTTGGAAGAGCCATGGGAACTTCTCAGAGGCATCAACAGAGGACTTTGATGTAGCTCCACTTCCCCAAGTTCACCTCCTGGCTTATCCATCTGCTCCAGGTTGTGAGCTAGTGATGCCCCTTGGGAGTGGTGAGGTTGATGGGAGTTGTCATTCAACAAAATCTAGAAGGCTAATGATTCCCCACACCTGGGATATCTCTCTCTCTCTCTCTCTCTCTCTCTCTCTCTCTCTCTCTCTCACCCACACCCACCCACACACCACCTTTCTGTATATTTGCCTATCGATCGGTTGATCGATCATCACACAACCCTAATGTATAGCTTCAGATTTCAAATTCCTTGCTAGTCTTTTATACAAGAATGGGGATGTTACAAGTACACAAGCTTGCCCTCCCCTTTTTCTTTACCTCAGAAACATTGAAGCGGTAGCTATATTTGCTCCCTTAAAGCCACACCACAATCTTCCCAAAGATAGAACATGACAAATGTGCTGAACATGTGGATGCAGAGGAAATGATTCCTCTAGCTCTGTGACCACATGAAAACGGTTTGAATTTCCTTCCATAACTCTTTGTGGCTTTTTTCAGTGGTCTGGATGACACTGACAGGAAAAGCAAATAATTAAGTAAATAGCAGGTCTGGATCCATTGCAGCAGATGGGTCTGGAATGATATTCCCCCCTCTCATTTCACAATTTGCTGATAACCCCAACTATTCATTTCATTCCAGCAGCTTAGTAATTATAATGCAGACCTGCTCAGTTTGGTGGTGAAATAAAAATTGGGGTGTTGGTTGAAGTTGTAATGTTTAAAGTATTCTTAGCATGCACATGCTTAAGTAGAGTAACAATGTGCCAGATGGAGTCCTTCGTTTCCAGCATTTCTGAAAAGCCTTTGCAATCAGGAGAGGACCAGGTACCTCTAGATGTGATCTTGCTCACATTTTTAAACACACACACACCAACACTGGAACATTACATGCCTATCAAAGTACAAAAAGAATTGGGTACTATATAACTAAAACAGAATAAAATTCTTACGAAACAGGATACACAGCACAGGTAAGGTTAGGGGAAAAATGCTCCCCATTCAAAGGCAGATCAGCAATCATCTTCTGACTGGAAGAGCTAAGGGTCTGAAGGTGTCTGAGGGTGTTTCAAAGAGTCAGAACACACGACACACAAAAAGGATACCCAACTGCATAGTGGTTTCCTGGATTTGATTTGCCTCATATAGCCCAGGCAGGCATTATTAAACAATTTCTCAAGTAAGGCTACATTCCACTGTTTTTCATACCATCTGTCAAAGGATAGTTTATCTGCCTCTTTCCTGTAACTGAGAGCCAGGCTGACATTTTAAACTGGAACATAGCACACATGTGACACCAAGTCATGACATTTCTACAATACTCAGCTACCTGAACCTCAGGTAGCAACGCAAGATGTAGGTGTAGGGGAAAGACCATAGCTCAGTGGTAGAACATCTGCTTTGCAGGCAAAAGATCTCAGTATCAACCTCCAGCTTCTCCAGGTAGGGGTGGGAAAGACTCCACTCCAAAATCCTGGAAACCTGCACTAGTCAGTGTATATCAGGGCAAGAGAACTGGATCTGTTCAGTGGACAAGATTCTGACATCCCCTAACCCCTGCATGCCAGTTCAACAGGTGGTTCCACCCACTTGTCAACCCCCCCCCCCCCGATGTCACCATGATGTCAGGTGAAGTATTTTCTTCTGCCTATATGGTTTGAAATCAACCCTGTGGGCAAAGGTTTGGTGTGGGGGTTGCAGGTGCTGACAATCTTCTGATCATTAGCACCTGCAAGCCCACTTCCTTTGCTGAATCCACATTCTGTGATTCATTCTGGTTGGATTACTGCAATGTGCTCAATGGAGGGCTGCCCTTGAAGACAACTCAGAAATTGCAGCTGGTAGGAAATGCAATGGTTCAGTTACTGAATGGGGTGACCAGTTTGAGCCATGTTTCACCAGTTCTTTAAACAATTTGATTGACTAAGAAAACAATCCCAGTCTGAAGTAAAGGTTTTGTTCCTGGCCTATAAAATCCTGAATTTGGGGGGACTTAACATATCTGAAGGAGTGTTTATCCCTACATAGACCTGCCCAGGGTTTTAGATCTTCCAGAAACCCCTTCTGTTTGTCTATCAACTAGGGATTGTACATTGTGTGGGAACTTGACAGAGGGCCTTTTCTGTGGTGGCTCCCTGATTGGAGAACTCTTCCTGCCTCTGAAATTCAGCAAGCACTTCTTTTTTTCATTCAGATACCAACTCAAAACCTGGCTCTTCACTCAGGCTTTTGGAAGTTATTCTTGTTCAGCTGGAATTGTAGTATTTTCCCTCTTGGTTTTTATGTTTAATTGTTAGGCATATTTTATTCTTCTCATAACTGTTATGAGAACTGTCATAACTGCCTATAAATGTATCCTATAGTCAGCATGGGCTATCCTTTTGTGGATATTGCTTCTAACTATGTGGGTAATGAGGAGTGAGGCTCCTCCACACAGTCACCCTATGCATGGAGGAAAATGTCTATAAAGGGCTCTAGTTAGCTAACAAGCAAACCCAGCATCTCTTGGAAAAGAACCAGAAAACGGAAGTTATCGTCTTTTCCCGAGCAATACGAAGCCAGCCAGCCAACTGATTATGCAGCACAAACATTCCATTCCATTTTGCATTCTGTTTTCTTAGTTAACATACAACAAAAAAGATTAACGCAAGGCAGAGCCACAAACCCATAATGACCGGGTGCCGTACAGAAATATGAACAGCGCTTACAGGAAAAGATGACAAAGCATGTTAAAATGGTGTGGTCACATTCGAAATGGTTCCCCTGTGCCGCCCCCCACTTCCCACATGGCACAAGGAAGACACACAAGTTAATGCTTTCCCCTTAGCATGATTTTGACAGTGCATTTAATGCCTGCAGAAGGCTATACCCAAGACAGAGGCTGAGTCTAACCATTAGGCCTAAGTGGATATCCCTTCCCAGAGAGTTTCTCACCAACCTTGATATGTAGAGATAAGGATGGCTACTGCCCACTGCAAGGGACCCGGGTGGCGCTGTGGGTTAAACCACAGAGCCTAGGCCTTGCCAATCAGAAGGTCGGCGGTTTGAATCCCCGTGACGGGGTGAGCTCCCGTTGCTCGGTCCCTGCTCCTGCCAACCTAGCAGTTCGAAAGCATGTCAAAGTGCAAGTAGATAAATAGGTACCGATCCGGCGGGAAGGTAAACGGCGTTTCCGTGCACTGCTCTGGTTCGCCAGAAGTGGCTTTGTCATGCTGGCCACATGACCCGGAAGCTGTACGCCGGCTCCCTCGGCCAATAATGCAAGATGAGCGCCGCAACCCCAGAGTTGGTCACGACTGGACCTAATGGTCAGGGGTCCCTTTACATTTACTTTACCTTTACTGCCCACTGCAGGCACGGGTGGTGCTATGGGTTAAACCACAGAACCTAGGGCTCGCTGATCAGAAGGTCGTCGGTTTGAATCCCCGTGATGGGGTGAGCTCCCGTTGCCCGGTCCCTGCTCCTGCCAACCTAGCAGTTCGAAAACACGTCAAAGTGCAAGTAGATAAATAAGTACCACTCCAGCGGGAAGGTAAACGGCATTTCTGTGCACTGCTCTGGTTCGCCAGAAGCGGCTTAGTCAGAAGCTGTATGCTGGCTCCCTCGGCCAATAAAGTGAGATGAGCGCTGCAACCCCAGAGTCGGCCATGACTAGACCTAACGGTCAGGGGTCCCTTTACCTTTACCTTTTACTGCCCACTACCACTGGTAGGGTGGAAAGCAGGGAGGTGAACAGTAGGTGGAGGCAAAGAGCCAATTACAGACTGAGCTGGTTGATTCAAGTTTTGTCCCGATCCTCCTCCCTGCTCTACAAGGGAAACATGTAGGGGTTGGATGGGGGCAAAATGAGGTTGGCAGGGCCATTACCCTAAGGGCCAGCCTCCACTGTGGAGGGATAAGTGGTCCCCTTTATACAGCTTCCAGTGAATATATCAGAGTAAGATGCTGTCCCAACCAAAGTTGCTTTTTTTCTTATCCACAGGGAATTAATCATCATAACTATTAAATGCTTTTAATTGAGTTATATGAGAAGAACGGAAGAAAGGCCACAAAGCCTGTGATAAATCTCAGCCATAAACCATAAAAACCACACCTGATTCCTTCAGGCAGCTTTTCAGCTACTTTAGACTAATGTAACCCTCCAACCACCAGATAATTGCAACAGATTGGATCAAAATTGACTCTTGACTTGAGATGGATTTGAAATTCACTCCATTTTTGCACACAGAAGAACTACTAAACGTAATGGAGATGTGTGGGTGGGTGGATTTTAGAAATGGACTTCCCTGGAGTGCAAGCCTGGGTAGTGCGTATGGAAGTCCTGGGCTGCCCAGACCACAAGATCCTTCTCTCAGCCTCGCTCATATGGTCCAAAGGAAAGCAGAGCAATACATTTGGCTGAAGGAGTTGCTGTAAAGAGGCATACAAGAAGCCATCCAAACACCTTAGGAGCTCCACTCCGGATTTGTGTAGGGTTTACTCCTTAGTATTTTCTTCTCCCGAAGATGATCCGCAAGGCAGCAGAGGTTTAGGATCAGATTTTCCTTCTCCTAGATGGGCTACCTTCCCAGGTTCATGAGCCCCATCTGCCTTTCATCTCCCTCTAAATGTGCATAATCCATCTTCTTGACCACTAGACCCACGGTGGGTCTCATCCACTCAGTCCACAGGAGCCTGTCTTTGCATGCAGGGCACGTTCTGAACCCACCAAGGGTTTGAGAATCATCAGCTACCCTCAGTTGATTTAGCTGGCCAGACAAAGCCATTCTGGGAGTGTGGCTGCTGTCACATACTGACAGCTGCTAGGAGCCACAGGTAAGAGCTGAGTGCAGGGTGGGTACCAAAGGTGGATGAACCTTTGGACCATGTCATGTCCTGAAGGAACATGTCATGTCTCCCACCAAAGATACTGCCCCTCCCCTATTACCCATGCACCCCAGAATTGGTGTGTGTGTGTGTGTGTGTGTGTGTGTGTGTGTTTGTAAGTATCCAAATATAGCTGATAAATTGGGCTCATTAGAGACTTTAAAGTTTGGGTCATAATTTATGTTTGTTCATCACCACAGCCACTTAATGCAAACAACTGATAGGCTCACAATATTTTTTGAAAGGGGGGGGGGAGTACCCTTCCTTTTTTTCAAGGAAACATAGTAACAGAGCAATGTCAATCCATTAAAGTTGATGGCGTTGGCATGCTTGCACACAATCACCTCTCTGCTGACCCCAGCTCTACCCAAGTGGGCCCTGAGCTACCACTGGTGGAAGCTAGAGGAAGGTTTCTGAAAGTGGTTAGGTACCAGCAGCTTTGGATTTGCTGGAGTCAAAACCCCATGAATTCCCCCCAAGGAAATCCTCATGACAGTCTGGAGTTGGCATTATTGAAAAAAGATGCCCATCTTCTTGTCCTGGTTGGCAGGAACTGGCAGGACCTCAGATGGCATGAAGGGTCCAAGACCCCACGCATCCCTGGCTCCCTGTTACTGGGATTGCTCTGCTCCAGATATAACAGCAAACACGTTATGAAAGAAATAATGAAGCCCAACCAATTAACAAATTACCTAGCAGTCAATAAAATAAGCACAACCTGAGCCAACACAAAAGTTATTTAAACAGCCAACAGCCTTGTTTTCACCAGGCGCCTGAAATAATGCCCTACACTAACATTCCATTTATGTTTGAGAACTTTTATCACAGTAATAAAAAGAACATTGCTACGACTTCCTAATGGAAGGCGAGAGATGCTACCTTATTTTCCCTTCAGGTCCTGTGCCTCCTTGCAATGCCAGAAAATGGCACCCACGTGTGGAAGAGAAGAACCTTTGGATCTGCTCCCTTCAAGCCAGAAGGAGACAGAGAAGTAGCTGTCTCCTTCACTCATAACACTACAAACATGAGTTATCCAGTGAGATTGCTTGGTGGGTCATTCAGTGCCAACAAACCCCAGCAGAACAGGAGTGTGAGGATCCTAGAAGCCAGACTGATGGGCCTAATAAGGCTTCTCACCCTGAGTAGCCAGTGATAGTCGGTGTGCTCTGTTTAAACCCCACCACAACTAATTCAGTTTGCCTTTAAAGGATAACCCACCTAATTCACACTTTCTGAAACAATATACAGACCCAAACACAGCCATCCTGCAAAATTCGCACTCCACCAAATCTTGCAATGCAGTTCTCCAGCCAAGTAAAGTGAACAGAAATGCATATCCTAGGATTAAGTGTGATAAAATGCATTGTGTTATTCAAGAATTGCTTTGAAAAAAATGTGTATATTAGGCAACACTGAACACAAATGATGTGTATGTTAGGAAAAAATCACATTAAAATGCTAGTGAATTTTTATGATGACTTTTTAAAAAATGCAAATTTATGTGGAGATGTGGAGAAATGAATTTGGGATTGGAAAAATTAGAAAGCGAGGCAAACCCACACAGACAGATCCGCCCATCCATAGTGTACAAACATCAATGTTAAATAAGCCAGATATATTACTGGATTTAAAAACCCAACCCACTCATGTCCTGTGTCATTTGCAAAGTTTAGGCATTAATATTAAAAACTCCTGCTGAGAAAATTCACAGCGGACTTTAAATCCTTTATTTCTTAAAAAAAAATGAGATATTTAGTGTATTTAATTTAAGAGATGTTAAGACGCACACATGAGAGATAAATATATATTCTAGGAATCTTCCATCATAAAATTAAATCACTCTTAGAGATTCACGGGTTGGTTAAATAGTCTTCATAAATTAAAGTAATGACAGTGTAATAATTTAGTGGGTTCTGAACCAATACTAAAGTGACTAAAAATAAAACACTCCATCTGGCCATTTCAATTAAAGTAAATCCTGTTATATTGCAATAAAAAAGCATTTGGAATTAATATGGTAAAATATGTGCCAGGGAACCTTTTCAGCTTTGATTGACTGAGCCCGACTTAACGGTGCCGTGGGCTGTGGCCACCCTTGGGAAGCAACACAGGATTTCTTAGCCCTACGGAGACATCTTCTTTAAATAAGACTGTGTTGTTTTTTTAAAAAAAGAAGAGTTAATGATCCCCTTTTCCATTGGATGCTTTCTGTAAATATTTGGAAAATGAAGTGCTCAGCTGTCACAGGGGACTATAACGCCCATCAGCCCCATGTTCATGTGGCCGTGCTGGCTGGGGCTGATGGGCCTTGTGGTCTGAAACATCTGGAGAACACCAGGATGAGGTCTAGAAGACTTCACCATGTGCCCGGACATGATGCTCCTCTCTTCAGCCCCACTCCCAAGTGTTGACTGCCATTGACTCAGAAGGTGGGTTGGAGAGACACAGAAGGAGTACACATTGTTTTAGAAGTTGTCTTGCAAATGGGTAGATGGCAATCAGTTGGCTGCATCCAACTAAGTCCTACTCAAGGTAAATCCATAGAAATGATTGAACTTAAGTTAGCATTGGCCACACCCACAGTCCCCAATTTTGGTTAGCCACTTGCACATCTGCAGTGCAATCCTAGGCATGTCTACTCAGAAGTAAGCGCTGTTGAATTGGATGGCTGGGGCTTTCTCCCAGCCAGCTGGAGATGAGGATCGCAGTCATAATGTAAGATGTAAGTCCTCCCCAAATTTCATCAGTTCCATCAGAACTTAAATTTATTTAAGTGGGAACTTAACCTGTGTCAAATGCGAGTGATAGTCCCTATTAATATAATTGGCAACTTATGAATCTTTTTAAAATCAATTTCTGAGGGCTTTAAAAAAAATACTCCTCCCCACTAACTTCCCTTGAAGAAGTAAAAAAAAAAAAAAAAAAAACTGAATCACAGCAATCCAATTTAATCTTTCGTTTCATGCAACATTCTGTCTTTCCGTCAGCATCTTGATCCAATTTTGGTTTCATCCATTCCAGTTGGCAAGGAACCATGACTTTCATAAAGGCTCCCTGTACACCAGCTCCCATATATTTGAGACCTTGAACAAACAGAAAGCCTTTGATGTTCTCGCAAGCTTCAAAACCACTTTGTCATTTCCAGTGATACGTGAGCCGCACTGGAGAGACACACAGTCATTATGGGTTTCGGGGAAGTGCCTTCTGCTCCCTCCGCTTGGTGTAAGTTTACCAGAGAACAAATTTACTGTAATCTTCCTGTTAAAACGCTGCTACCGTGCTACAGGATGGAGGGAGCCAGGAGGTCAGCCAGGCAGAGAAGTCCGCCCCACGCTAGTGGCCAGACAGCTTGCAACCAGGTCAGACTTTTGCAATTAGGATGAAACCAGATAAATGAATATGAACCTCATCAGGAGGACCCATGTGAATCCCACCCCTGGGCTAATGATCCCTTCAAGACCAAATTGTAGTCTCATGACTAAAACGATTCAAGGGTTAAAGCACAAAAGCATTTGTGGTTTCTTTTGAACCCCCCCCCCTTCTATGCCAAGGAGATCCTAGTCCAGTCAGGATGACACTTCACAGGGGAAAACACTGTATGCATGCAGCCCAGTTTCATATGTAGCTGGTGGAGAGCAGGAGTAGATGTAATGGATTGTCACAGGAGGGTTCTTTCAAATCCCATTCTCTGGTCTTTCCTGTTAAAAGGATCTCAGGGAGCAAGTGCCTGGAAATACATCTTCCTGAACTCCTGGAGAGCCTCAGGCAATCAGAACAGGCAACACTAGGCTAGATGCACCAAGGATCCAACTTGGTATGGCATAGGATGGCCTCTCCCACAAGACGTACAGATGGCCACCTACTTGCATGGCTTCCAAAGAGGGTTAGGCAAATTCATGGAGGAGAAAGCTATGAGCTATCTCAGTGGTTATGAGCAACCTCCACCGTTGGAGGCAGTGTGCCCTTGAATGCCAGTTGCTGGGAATCACAAGTGGGGAGAGTGCTGTTGTGCCCAGGTCTTGCTTTCAGGCTTCCCATGGGCATCTGGTGGGATACTGGGAAAATAGGGTGCTGGGCGAGGTGGGCCTTGGGCCTGATCCAGCAGAGCTTTTTTTTATGGCCCTAATCATGTGCCCGTGAGACATGAGTGGAGTAAATAAATAACTTAGGGGGAAGCAACAGGTGGATGGAGTGCAGGGCCATCCCTAAGAAATAGCTAATGATCATATATATATATATATATATATATATATATATATATATATATATATATATATATATGTCTCCAGTTTATATACAGCTGGTGCAACTGTTTCCTTGCAAAGCTGCGTATTCATCCCTTTGCATTGCAAAGCTGCTGTTGGAGGCTGCTGGCTTTTGGAGCTGTCAAAATGAAACAGAGATTATGTGGTACCATATGTCAGGCTGCTGAAGCAAAGAGTTATTGTTCTAAAATGTTTGCTTTTCCTGTCTAGATGGGAGTGGTGAAGAAATGTGTGCACGTGTGCGTGCACACACACACACACACACACACACAGGCTAGTATAATGAGGGCAGAAGAACTTGGCATTACCCTTGACATTTCAAGTAGCTGTTTCATCCGCGTCCCCAAAGATACACATCCTCATTCATTTACTGTTCCTAATTCAGAAGCTATACAAACTTTGTGTTTTCCTCTAAGACAGGAGTGGGGGAGAGTTTGAAATTCCTCTGCAATTATTTTTTAATGCAAATGCATCCCCTCAAGCTTTTTAGTGCTGGTTGGTTGTGACAAATATCCCACAAAAGGCTCTTTAAAAACTGGCATATGTGCCAAGGCTAAAATGCATGGAGTTGGGAGCCAGGGCAATATGAAAATGAAAGATGACAACAGCATACCACTAATGTTTCTAAATTATTACTTTGTAGAATGCTTACTGGTACATCCTGGACAGGAGATCCCTATTGTTCCAGAGCTAGGCTCCATCAATAGACTAATCTTTACTGTGTTATACATACCCGCCTTTTGTTTGAACAATGTCTCCTCAGGGTTAGGTTGTCCGACATAAATGGAATTGTTACGCAGAAGTGGAATGAAATTGAAGCATACTGAGAAAATAAGCCTTCCATTTTGAGGTCAGCCATGGGACACAGAACTCACATAGTGTGTGAATGGCTCCATCAGCCTACACTACGGGAAGACTGGCCTGATTTTCTGATATAATGAAGGGAGGTTCTCTTTGGAATTGCATCAGCGTTGAGTGACTCGTGACATCAATGGTCCAATAATTATTCAACTGTTTTCAGCTACTTGCTCTTTATGAATATAAAATTCTCCTAATTATTATTAATTTACAAAAGTCCTAATTGCAGTTTTTGTTGCTTTAAAACATTTAGGGCAGGATCGAAGAACAGGTTCCACATCCCTGGTTTAAGGTGTCAAGCCTTGGTGGAGTATGGTTCTAGGCCACCAGTTTCCAAGAGTTGTGGAGTGGGGTGTGTGTGTGAACTGTCAAACACAAGCAGATGTGGGGACAACAAGGAGGTCCTACAGGGGTCCATTTTTTCATGGCTTACATTGAGTTGCATTTATTGCTTAGTTTTAGTGGTCATAATCCTAGCACCTCTGTCCCAATTTCTAATGTTCCATTCACAATGTAGTACCTGTTATGCTATGGGACTGTGGCTTTTATTATCAATATACCACCATATCATGCCATATTTCAAATGGCAGGAAAGGAGGGTATGCCAGAACAGTACCCAGGTTTTGTCCCATGACAAAACTGCATTTTTCCAAGTTAATGTTGTTGCAAGTGATTTTGTTTTTTCTTCCTGGCAACAGTACATAAATACAAGCTAAGCTCCAGCTATGGATTCCACTAGATTTCCAAAAGTGGCTTTTCCATGGTGTGAAAGATCACATAAAATGCAGAAGTGATCAGGTGAGGAAATGTCAAGAATAAATTGCTGCCCGACTCTAAATGCAGTGTGAATCTGTGTGGGAGATTGCTTAAGATTGCTCTGGAGATTTTCTCCTTCGCAAACACCATTGAATTGGATAGGGGAGGCTCCAGACCACAAGACTTAAATTTTGCTACAATTAATTAAGTTTAAGCATCTGATTAAATGCAAAGATCTAGAGGAACATTACAAAATCAATATTTGGAGAGAGAGAAAGATCCCTCTGATAACCATTACCGGTTGTTAATAAAACAGTAAAATCAAGCACACACTTGGTATCAATGTTTTCAAATATGGAAACTGGAACTTACTCAGTTTACAGCTCTTGAAAGTTTAATATCATGCAGAGAGACCGTTATATTAGGATGCATATTTCAGGCCAAAGGGAACCCAAAGCCTCAGAAGAAGAAGAAAAAGCATTCATAAACTCCACAATCTAATGCTGGCCAGCGAAAGCAGGTGATAAATTTTACATGCTTATTGATTCCAGTCCCATTGGCATTGCCTTTGCCATTGATTTAGCCATTGGAGCAGCCTGAGCAAGGCAGTGGGAGATGATAACAGTTTGAAGGCACCTTTATAAATCCTCATCTTGCCCAATCCAGAATGCCATAATAAACCTGGCAGATCATAAATGAAACAAATAAAGTTGTGTAATTACAACAGGGTTTGTAATGTAATAATTTGACACTGCAGGCATGTTGGATTTATGGCGATCCTCAGTGTTAGCCTCTCTGTCAGAAAGGAAATAACTGGACCAACACAGTAGAAGAACACAAAAGGGTTTCACACAGGGTTTCCCGAACTGTCTATGGCTTCATGTCTGGCCTCATGTGGTGAATTTAATGAGTCACTGGCCTTTTCAACAGTACCATGGCAACTTCTGCATCCTTTCAGCTCCATTTTACCCGTTCCATTGCCAAAAATGTTAGAATAAACATCTAGGAAGTTAAGATTTTAAAAATTCCCAAACTGTAGACTTTAGAAACAAGCTGGTTTATATTGAATCAGACCATAGTTTCATCTGGCTCAGTGTGGCTTAGTGTGGTGAAATACTTTATCACATAGCATGTGATTATCATTATTACTATAGGGAAAGCGCGCCTTGGTTTACGAACCTAATCCGTTCCGGAAGTCCATTCTTAAACCAAAACCGTTCTTAAACCAAGGCGCGCTTTCTCTAATGAGGCCTTCTGCCGCCAGTGCCCTTCCACCATTCGGCTTCCGTTCTTAGACTGAGGTAAAATTCTCAAACCAAGACACTATTTCCAGTTTTGCGGAGTTTGTAAACCAAATCATTCTTAAACCGGACTGTTCTTAAACCGAGGTACCACTGTATATATTTTTATATCACTTTTATTTATAAAAATAGTTATATACTGCTATAGCACAAATAGATATATATCAAAGTGGTTTTATAACAGTAAAAATAAGATAAAATCATACAATAGCATATAATTAAATTATGGAACAGTGTATAAACTATGGAACTTGTTTCCATAGGTAGTGTTGGTCTTCAATCTACGGTAGATGGCTTTAAAAGAGGATTAGATAAATTCATACTGGATATGGCTATCGATGGCTTCTAGCTATGGCTATGGCTATGATCTACCTCCTGTGTTGTAGACTGTTTGCCTCTGAATACCAGTTTCTGGAAACCACAGGAGGGGAGATTTCTGTTGTGTGCAGGTGCTGCTTGTGGGCTTTCCATAGGCATCTATGGAATCGCCACTGTGAGAACAAGATGCTGTGCTTTTAAACAAAACAAAGCAAAGCAAGGTTCAAAGGATAGCTGCGTTCCGGTTCCTGTATTGCTTCAGGAAGCATTAGGGAGATTTGCAAATGAGGACGCTTTGCATTAAAATATGAAACCAATGCAGAAATGTGGCAAAATGAATTTAAGTTTGTAAAAATTATAAGAAGCTGAACAAAACAGAAAGTGTTGGGTTTGTCAATCTCTGCATTCAGGAGCAGAAGGAATAGAAGGTGGAGCTTGGATTCTCTCCCACAAACTCATTCGTTCCCTCCCTCATGTCATGCACAAAGTAGGTCAAGATGACATCATTTTATCCTGATTGTCAAATGTAGGCCCAGCTAAGAGGGTGTAGTTTCTGTTTGTTTGTTTCCAATACCAGTGATCATTCTAGCTGCATTGCTGGTTTGTTGTTTGGTTAATTTTTATGGCCAATTTTAAGAAGTTTAATGGAATTGCTCTGTGGTAGGGGAGTCATCATTGAAAATTATTGTTATTAATTATATACAGCTTAATGCCAATATAGTTTTGCAAAGTGTGAAAACCAGCTTCAATGCCATTAAAATATAAGCATCCATAATTAAAAGACACAATAAAAGAATCCCATTAAAATATTCACATCCATAATTAAAATCTATAACAATTCCATTAAAACAATGCAGCCATTAATACAGGAGACTCAGCTAAAGAAATCAAGGGAATGCCCATGCAGACATGTGCATCTTCAGGAGTAGGAATGACGCACACGTTCATTTCAGGCTTCCTTTTGAACCCAGAGGACTCAAGGGCAAACAGGATATGAGCCTTCCAACTATGGAGGGGGGAGAAATTTGACTCTGTTCACATTCAAAGGTGAACCTACCAGATCTGCAAACAATATGCAAACTGAAATGCAGTTATCCTCTGAAATTTGCACTTCTCTGAATTTTGCAATGCAGTTCTCCAGCCAAGTAATGCGTACAAAAACACATATCCTAGGGTAAAGTGTGCATCAAAATGCATAGTGGAAATACAGTCAGAAATGCTTAATATTAGGGAAATTGCTTTGCAAAAATGTGTGGTGGCACCTACACTTTGGAACTCCCTGCCTAGTGATATCAGGCAGGCATTTTCACGGTACTCTTATCGACGCTTGCTAAAAACATTTTTCTTTAGACAAGCCTACCCAGATAAATAGAATGCCGATGTGTTTTTAGTTTGTTGCTGGTTTTAATTTCCTGAATGTTTTAAATGTTTTTAACTAATTATGTTTATTCTTTTTGTAAGCTCATTGAATTTAAGATTGGAAACCTCTATGAAAGAAACAGAAATTGGCAGATTTCCCCTACATCCAATCTCTCATTTGAGAAGGCTCCACACCCTCTGCACCACCCCACAAGCTCTCACCCACCCCAGTGTAATCACACAGACTCCTTCCTTATCTGCTTCTAACAATAGCAGGAACAGCAGCAGTGCCTTGGCTCCAAGCGAGAGGCCGCACAGTGGATTCTGGGAGTTGTAGTTTAATAGCTCCAGCAACTCCATCAGAAATGCTGGGCAATGTTGGATGTGAGAGGAAAGGAGAGTGAGGGGAAAACCTCTCATTTTTGCCTGTTGTCGTAAGAAGCAGGAAAGAAGGAAAGGGAAGTTAGGTCTGTATTGGCACTGGAGTGAGGCAAGGTGGCTTGAGGGTGGCACAGGACACAGACAGGAGACAGAGTGGCCTGAACCCTAATATGTCTTGAGGATGCTACCATTCAGTGGATGCTACCACAATGCTACCATTCAGTGGATTTGTAACTGGCTGACTGACCGAACCCAAAGGGTGCTCATCAATGGCTCCTCTTCATCCTGGAGAGAAGTGACTAGTGGGGTGCCACAGGGTTCTGTCTTGGGCCCAGTCTTATTCAACATCTTTATCAATGACTTGGATGATGGGCTTGAGGGCATCCTGATCAAGTTTGCAGATGACACCAAATTGGGAGGGGTGGCTAATACCCCAGAGGACAGGATCACACTTCAAAATGACCTTAACAGATTAGAGAACTGGGCCAAGGCAAACAGGATGAATTTTAACAGGGAGAAATGTAAAGTACTACACTTGGGCAAAAAAAATGAAAGGCACAAATACAGGATGGGTGATACCTGGCTTGAGAGCAGTACAAGTGAAAAGGATCTAGGAGTCTTGGTAGACCACAAACTTGACATGAGTCAACAGTGTGATGCAGCAGCTAAAAAAGCCAATGCAATTCTGGGCTGCATCAATAGGAGTATAGCATCTAGATCAAGGGAAGTAATAGTACCACTGTATTCCGCTCTGGTCAGACCCCACCTGGAATACTGTGTCCAGTTCTGGGCACCACAGTTCAAGAAGGATATTGACAAGCTGGAACGTGTCCAGAGGAGGGCAACCAAAATGGTCAAAGGCCTGGAAACGATGCCTTATGAGGAACGGCTTAGGGAGCTGGGTATGTTTAGCCTGGAGAAGAGACGGTTAAGGGGTGATATGATAGCCATGTTCAAATATATAAAAGGATGTCATATAGAGGAGGGAGAAAGGTTGTTTTCTGCTGCTCCAGAGAAGCGGACACGGAGCAATGGATTCAAACTACAAGAAAGAAGATTCCACCTAAACATTAGGAAGAATTTCTTGACAGTAAGAGCTGTTCGACAATGGAATTTGCTGCCAAGGAGTGTGGTGGAGTCTCCTTCTTTGGAGGTCTTTAAGCAGAGGCTTGACAGCCACCTGTCAGGAATGCTTTGATGGTGTTTCCTGCTTGGCAGGGGGTTGGACTGGATGGCCCTTGTGGTCTCTTCCAACTCTATGATTCTGTGATTCTGTGATTCTGTGGATGTGCTCTCAGTTTGTGTGCGTGTGGAGGGGGGGACACAGAAAAATCCCAAACCAAGGCAGGTCTCGGTAAAGTTCATCTATCCCTACTGAAAAGCAGTCTAGAAACTCTGGTTATTAACATCCATTTGCTTGCTATGATGTCCGATATGTATAAACAGCCAACTGACATTTGAAGCACCCCTAATTCAGGAATGGGGAACCCAACCCCTCCAGATGTTGTGGAATCCAATTTCCATCAGCACTAGCCAGCATGGCCAATGGCCAGCGTTGATGGGAATTGCATGCCAACAACATCTGGAAGGCCCACATTTTAACATTAATACCCCTCCCTCAAAGACAGCTCCCTCTCTTTCCCTCTCACTTTTTTTATCTTTTCCAAATGGTTGCTCTTGAATTTCATCAGAAATGACTTGGAGGATCTTCTGTTAAAAGAACAGCTTTTATCTACATTCAAATATATATTGTTTTGCCTCTGAAACATCAAAGAGAAGATGTCTCTACATATTTTATTTCCAAGAGGGGAAAAAAATCAGCTCTCCCTTTATTAACATGGGCAATGTTGATTCTTGTAATAAAAAATGCACAAAAGCCACATTTTTGATGAATAGGTAATATGGAACAGCACTGGGTAAGAGAGCATTAATGTTCCTTTAGTGGCTTGCTGGGATAATGTAATAGAAGGGTCTGAACTGATATCATGTCACAAGTTGGGTTGGTTTTTTTTAAGGTCAGTAGTCTTTTCCATTCCCATCCCCCTTTAATGGCCATTTTTATTGACCTCTCAAAGATGCCACATGGTTCAAGTCCAGCTAAAAACATCTACTTGTCATAGATCATCAGGAGTGCTTTTTTACACATGGGCAAAAAGATATCACAAGGTCTTGGATAATGCGATCTCATCATGTCAAGAGCAACCATTAGCGTATATGAATTATTGTCTGGACCAGGGTAGTAGAGATATACGACATAAAAATGTAAGAAGAGCCTGCTGGATTAGGCCAATGGTCCATCTAGTTCAGCATCACAGTGGTCAATCAGATGCCCGTGGGAAGCTGAAAAGCAGGACCCGAGCGCAACAGCACTCTCCTCACTTGTGATTTTCAGCAACTGATGTAGAGAGGCATACCCTCTGGAACAGATGAACAGATCCATACATTTTTAGACCTCTGTTGAAATTACTCAATTTGTCAACAACTTGTTTTTCAGGGAATGGCAGCAATTTTTAGGAAGGGCCATAGCTCAGTGGTAGCTTTGCATGCAGATGCAATCCCTGGCGTTTCCAGTTAGGGCTGCTGTCAGTCAGTGTAGACCAGGCTTCCTCAACCTCGGCCCTCCAGATGTTTTGAGATGTATGCCTGTCCCTGTGCATTGTCCTGCCATGCACTCTCTCTCGGTTGCCCGTGTTTAGCCTACATTAGGGTTGCCATATTTCGAGAGGTAAAAATCCAGACACAAAAAGTTGTTGAGCCTGAACCAGAGCCGCCTGTGCACACACACAAAAATCTAAAACTCAAAATCCAGGACATTTGCTTTAAAATGTACAATTCCCCCGGATGGGCATGTAGGACCCCCCCCAAAGAGATCATGTCCTGGAATTCCCAGGCATATGGCAACCCTAAATGATGTCATGTTGCTAAATCGGAGATAGGGGTGGCAAAACTGTGGTTCTCCAAATGCTATTGGACCCCAACTCTCATCAGCCCCAGCAAGCATGGCCACTTACCCTCATTGCTCCACCAGCTTTTACCTCTGGCTCCTCCCAGCACTGACCACAGACAGTTGCTCAGAAGGGAATGAAGTCCTTGGGCTGAGGATGCTTCCCCACTCCTGATGCAAGAGTTCTGAGGAGGAGCTGTAGGTGGAAGTATGCAAACTGCTTCATATTCTCTCTCATTCTGCTCTGAAAGCAGAGTTTTGTCCTTCCCACCAGCTGCCATTCACCCCCCTCCATTTTGCACTCCACTTCATTTTCGATTGCTAAACCCCTTTTCTTTTCCCCTTTAATTGCCATGGTGAAGTCACAACTCACGTTTCAAGGAAAGTGAGCAAATTGGCTGCTTTCTCTCCCTCTGGAGGTATTGTGTGTTTAGGCCAAACTTAGCCAGCCACGTCCTATTCTATATGCAGCTTCCATCTTTTATTTTATTTTCCGGAGGTATAAGGTACCAGGCATGCATAATGCATATGGGTCAAGTTTGATTGCTGAGGAAGAAGGCAATAATGCAGGACTAATTATTTTCTTGACCTGATGGGGTAATATTTTATTTAACTCTGCATGGAGGAAGCTAAACTGGCTGGCAGGGAACTGAAAGAGAGAGAAAGAGGCAGTGTATTCTCAAAGGAACAGCACTAGTTTATGCCGCACCTTTTATTTTTGCATATACCAAATGACTGAGATAATTCTGAGCTGTTATATATTCATGATGTGTTTATTTGGGCTCCAAATGCAAAGCTTCAAATTTTCCTTTTCCTTTTTTTCATTTCTTTAAAAAAAATATGTTTGTCACCCCTTTTGCCTAATATGTGTTAAGACTACACACACACACACACACACACACACACACAACCATTTACTGTCTAGAGGGTAAGGAGAGTGACATTGCTCATCATGTGCAAATAAATGTGAAATAAGCTCGTCAGCTCAAGTGGAATGAATTACTGTCACTGGTAAAATAAGGGAAGAAGGAACAGCTACCTTGGGAACGGAGAAAGAGACTCCCGAGCAGGTACAGCTATTGAGCGCCTGGGATAACACTTACAATGATTTATCAAAGACCACTTGAAAGCACTTCTGAGGCATTAAATAGGCATGAAAAAGAGGCTTTAGAGGCAATGGGACGATGCCAGAATGGACCGATTAGGCAGCTCGGAGGTTTGACTCAAGGAGGTAACCAGCAAACAAGGACAGGGATTTTGTTATTCTTTTAAAAAAAACCTTTGAAGACAGGCCTACCTATTTAAGGCAGGCAAAGGAGTGAGTGCCCCAGAGATTCTACAGTATGAAAGGGGATCCAGTAACTAAGAGCTGATAGCTTGAATAAAAAGAAGAACAAAATATGGGTGTCTGCATTTGATTAGAACATGACCAGAAAGTTGAAGGGCTTCTACATCAGAGATAAATGGAAACATGGTGTCATGACTTTTTGTTCCGCACTAACTCTACATATAAACATGATCTCCAAGATTTTATCAGGCAGTGCTTTCTACCTGGGATTCTTCCAGTTATGTGCTATAACACATAGCTGATCATATTCATCTCTGTAGAAAGGCCAGATCTCAGTGGGGAAGGGTGGGAGAGCAATTGCATTGCATGCAGAAGGTCCCAGCTTCAATTGCTGGGCTGGAAAAGACCCCCTGCCTTAAATCCTTGAGAGCCACTGAACGTTAGTGTAGACAATAGTGAGCTGGATAGATAAATGACTCAGTCTAAGGCAGCTTCCTATAGCCCCATGCATCCAAACTAATCATTCTTATAAAGCAGAGTAAGACCTATCTGTATGTATGGGTAGCTTTCCCCAACCTGTAGTACAGATAATGTTGGACTACAACTCCCATCATGCATGGTCATTGGCTCTGCTGGCTGAGGCTGATTGGAGTTGTAGTCCAAAACATATGGAGGGTACCAGCTTAGGAAAGGCTGGCTAAAGGTGTTGCTTCTGTGTAAAATTCTCACTTGACAACACAAAAAGGTGGCACCAATCCAACCTCTAAACATTTTAGGGAAATTTGCATCACCCAAAACTCTGCCCCTACCCTAGAATTAGAGGGTTTATTAAGATTGAGCGTTCACAATAGCAAAGAAGAAGAAGAAGAAGAAGAAGAAGAAGAAGAATGAGAAGAAGGCTTGAAGTCACTTGAACTTAGCTCCCACTGAGTGAACTTGGCTAACTTAACCTGGATCAAGTCCATTATTGTTTTACTATGGAAACCCTGCAAAGGAGCTGTGTAAACACAGGGAAATGAAATCCATGAGTCTCAAAACTATACAATGTGCTCTGAAAATCTGAGCCCAGGCACACAAGAGCACCAAAGCCTAAATTGATATTATAAGTGGAAACGTTGACCAAGGTATGTTCAAATCCAACACCAGACTTGAAACTGGGAGTATGACGTCTTGAGATTTTCAACTGGGCATGATTCACGATCCTAACAAACCTTTCTTACCAAGTTCCACTGAGGCTGCATGAAAGCTGAACAAATTTCTGAAATAGCTAACTGACATCTCCAGTTTTCAGTCAAATTGAGAGCATTTATCTGTCAAGTGTTTTTTCAATTGCAATAGTTTTACGTGGGTTGCCAAAAATCCACCATTACTTCATCATGACCTATTTAAAAATTGCAAACACAGGTAAAAATGGTCAAGAACTTATGCTGTTTGAGACTATAGGGCAATGGCAAGTGAAAAAATAGCCATGTCCAGTGGTGTTCTTATTCAAACCATGAGGCAGTCAAAAGTAAGTGTACCATACAGATGCTGACATGGTCATGAAAAATTACTTCAAGACTGGATTACTATACTGTACTCTATGTGGGGCTCCTCTTGTACTTAATGTGGAAGCTGTAGTTGGTGCAGTTTGCTGCCACACTGTTACCGACAGGAATGAGACCTTGTCAGCATATAAATTGAGATCTGTGTTCAGTTGTCATCTTTAAAAAAAACACAAAAAACACAACCAAGCTGTATATTCATTATACAAAATAAATAAATATGAGGAGATATTGTTGATGTTCAAAACAACAACAGAATCAAATGCACAAATAGAACAAGGTGGAGTCTGAGCAGCATAAACACATTCTCTGCTCAGGTTTCCGCAAATAGTTTTGCTAATGTAAATCCTTCTGCAACATCAAATCCCCATCTTCAATTTAGAACATCCGCCAACAATATCAATAAGCATTTGATTTGATAATCGCAACTCAAAAGAATGAATTTAGGGAGGCAGCACAGTAAAGACTTGTGACCAAGGGATGCTCTGAAGAGATCCGTCCTCTTTAATGCTTGAGCATTAGTGGAATTATCTAACTTTTCGAGAGAATCCTGCAGTTTATTTAAATGAAGTGGGGTGGGGGGAATCTAACTGAGATTATCACAGCTCAGGTCACTTCTCCAGCTTATTCAGCTGCAGCGAGACGCATGGTACGTCATCACAAAGATCATTTTAATGGGCTTGGGAGCCATGCGATACTGTTTATAATCAACCCTCCAAGTGGGCTGTTTGCCTGCCCCTCCCCAATGCAGCCTCCCTTGAAGAGAGTTCCTACACAATCATTACAAATTGATTGCAAAAGAGCTAACAATCATGATTAAATCATTAAATTCTTGTCTACGCTTCAGAGAGTGGAGAGAAAATTAACTTCCCACCAACCTAATTTTTTTTCCTGAACATGAAATAATGATTTTCTGCCCGTCTAATTACAAAGCCAACATCTGATCAAGCCAGCATCCAGAGGGGATTATCACGTGTGCGAGTATTAGACCTCATTACCAGCTTGAGTGCAAAATTATTACATCTTGTAATTGGATGGTGAGATTTATATACAGATCGGGCCGGTTTCTGTAAGATTGCAATTACAAGCTTCGTTGGTTAGCTACTTATCACTCAGCACAGAAGAGAAGAAAATAAGCAACAGAAAAAGCATTTCATTAACCCATAACCCTATCAAGGGAGAACCACTGTAACATCCATGTCTGCATTAGGGAGAACAGCTAAATTCACAGATGAAACAATTTATTATACGCCCCGCAAATGGGATTTCATTTTGTTTAACCCCTAATGAACTATTTGGGTAAACTGTATAAGCAAACCATCCATTTTATAGACAACTAGGTTCAATATAGTAATTATAAAGGGTAACTGACTGAAATAAATACTCATCTGCTTAGGGGCAAGGTTATTAGGTATACGATTGCATGTAGCTCTGAGCAGCCACAATAGGCAGAGCTTTCACTTGGCTCTTGATGGGAACTGGAAACATATTTGCATTAAATTAGAAGAGGGGAGACCTGGGAAATCCTGGCACTTTGTGGTGAAAAAACAAACCCAAACAAACATACTTTTTAAAAAGACGACCTACGAAACAATCCAGGTTGCGTAGGATCTGCCAAGCTAAAGAGTTTGTTTAAATAGCCATTAAAAATGACACATTTGGGATTTCGGTAGGAAGGAATGATCACAGCATTTTAAAAGAGTATCTTGATAAAAGGCTGCTTGATTAGTGTTCTTTGTTTTCCCCTTCTTTGGAAAGGCTGTGTTTGAGGGGGATGTTATTTTTTTTAAGTGACTTTTCATCTTTTGTTAGTTTGCTAAGGATGTGCATTCTGACTCCAAGAGTGGGAGAGGAAGAAACCCCGGCCATGCTCAGGACCTTTGCCAAGGCTACTATCTAGTTAAAAGAGATATAAGGCATTCCGAAATTGAGGAGTACCCAGAGAGAACTGAAAGCAAATGAATGGCCAGATCCAAAATCCTCCAGGGTTTGTGCTGGCATATTGGAAGATTAGGATGGTAAATTTTCAGTCCTTCTCTATTACCTTTGTTATCCTCCCTCCCATGTTGTTTTTAACAATTCCCCACAGAGATTGCTATCCAGTTGGGAAAAAAAGTACACCAGTTCCATGCTGATTTATTTTATTTTATTTATTTCAACCCCCTCCTTTTTGATAACTTTATTTTTTGAAAATAACATGCAAGTCCCTCAACAAAATATTTCAAGGCAAAGAGTGAAAGTGCAGCATAAGAACACACAGTCAGCAGTGTCAAGCATAGAATATGATTTATCCAAGAGCAACCAAGAAAGTCTCTGTGTTTATGAGATTTCAGGACTGTTTCTCTTATTCACACAATCAACAAAGCAGCAGCCATTCAGTAGTAAATGAGTCTTTGTGTCTCTGTCCGTTTGAGAGTCATATTCTGTTGGTCAATTTTTGTATTGCGACCAGTTGCCAGATTCTGTTAAGCAAATTTGATAAGGGTGTCCTGTCACAAAATTCATATATTGCTTGACTGTAATTAAACCTCGGAGCAGGTTATTAAAAAGATAAAATTATTTAAAACATTCAAAACAATAATTGAAATCAATGATAAGCTAAAAACCAGATAAAAGCCCATGCCAGCATTCTAGATGTCTAGATAGTCTAGATAAACAAAAAAGTATTTAGCAGGTGCCAAAAGGTACCAAAGGGTAGGTGGTGCCATACTAAAAGATTGGGGGTCTTACAAATGTGGAATGAGTATAATGTAGCCCCTCTATCAGAGTCAGATCTGAAGATAAAAGAAGCTGATAGGGCGGGTATGGTGTAAGGAGAGCTTGCAAGTGATCTTGCAACAAATGATGTAATCCACACCCCACCCAAACATTCAAGGGAAATGTCAAGGAAGAAGCACCTATCATGTCTCACCCAGAATGCATTTTTTTTTTGCCCCCTGTGCCATTGGAACACAGAAAAAAGGATTACAACAGCAATAAGGATGGCTCCCTTCTGCTTTGTGTGTGATCTCCCTCTCTGCTCATACCCTGTGGCTCTGGGATCTATCTACATCCTCCCACCACTTTGTGGACCATGGAACTGCAGACTTAAGGAACAAGCCTTCTGATTGGAGATTTTTATCCCAGCCTGCATCGTATTGGAATGAATTGGAACGATTATTATTAATAAATCAATAAATTTATTTTTCAGTCACTTTGTACAATAAAAAGTCACAAAGCAACTTGATAAAATGAACTGCAACACAAAATTTTAAATTAATTTAAGTTAATTTAAAAGCAGGAAAAATTAAAACAGCGAAAATGCAAAGCACATACAATGCTCATCCAGCAAGATATAGTAAAGGAGAAGCTCTACCCATCCCACTGAAAGATGAGCAGCACCATGGGAGGCAGAATCAAGTAGCCAGGAGCCTGGGTAATGGAAAGGTCTTATCCTGACACCTTTCTGGAGAGAGCATTCCACTTCTTTTTTTTTTTGCATTTCAAATTGTTTTCTACATGTCTGATTCTGGCTGTTTTTAATTGTCTTTATTTTTATTGCGAAATCACTTTGAGATGCTTCCTAAGGAAGTGTTTCATAAATGAAACAAACAAACAAACAAACAATGATATGTTTAAGTGATCGGCCACACATTGTAAATACACACCCTAAATTCCCAGGCATAGGGCATTTTATTGTGGCATTGTCTGCCGTGTAGAATATATTCTGTCGTCTGATTTTACACTTGGGCCTGATTTTAGAGTAGGTACACCAGTCACAGGCTTCATTTATTCATTTATTTATTTGCCCAAAGCAGATTCATAAAACTGCATTTCAGGTAGTTTTGCTGGCTTTCTCTATCATGCATTTTCTATACCATTTTGGGGCTTTTCAAAATATTTAGTGATATATATACACACACATACACACACATTTTTTAATGTTTTCAAATTTGTAAGATCAAAAAAAGAAGAACATATACAACCCTCCCTTAGTTCTTGGTTAAATAATAATACCCCAAAAATGTGCACACAAATGCAAAATTTTGGATTAAATGCATTTTTTAGAATGCTATTTCTGTGTGTGTGTGACCATAACAAAAAAACAAACGAATACCATAGATTTATGAAGAAACAGAACAGATTTATGTACAAACATGCAAAAATGCCATATACCGGATCTACAATGATCTACAAAAGCTGGTGTCACAATAGATCTGTTAGTTTTTACAGTGGCACAACAGACTGATGTGACTGCTTGTCTGGAAGTGTGTGTGTGTGTGTGTGTGTGTGTGTGTGTGTGTGTGTATTTAAGTGAACGGACTGGGCAACCATTGGTCTGAGAATAGCACGACGAGCATCATCATAGCACAAGGTTTCTTTCTATTGGTTGCTGCAGCTAACTGTGCATTCATTCCATGCACTCCTGGCTGCTTGCAAGGGAGCCTCAAGTCCTCTTGCAACATCAGTCACATGTTTCTCCATGAAGATGATGTGGACGGGGGGGGGGAGTTGCAGGGGGAGGGGGAGACAGAGGGAGGAGCCCTCTCAGCACCATGCCGATTAAATACCATTACAACTTTCCTGCTTCTGCATACTACAGTAGGCAATCAATATAGGCTTACATTTTATGAGACAAGGAGTTAACTTGTTCAATTATGGCACAGACAGCTCTATTCTTTTGTAACAAGTAATCTGGATAGTGAAATCGATACTGACAGGCCCAATGCATGCCAGCTAATTTCATATTATCCTCAGCCAATCAGGTGGCGAGGAGTAATAGAGTAGCTGTTACAGTTCATTACCGGAGAGGTGGGATCAATATCGGTACAATAAGAGGATTGGCGATACATCTGCCGTGCAAGGAACCCCGAAGGGGCAAAAGTCCCAGCAGTAAACTGAGCAAGGCTTCGTTTGCATAGGCAGAGAAAAACAAAACAAGGGCGGGGAACTCTGAAGCAAGGTTTCCACTCCCTGACCTGCAATTAGAGAATAACGCATCCCAGAATGGGAAGCGGGATCTACGAAACCACCCTGGGCAATCTCTCAGACAGAACAGGGGGCAAAGATGAACAAAGTGGTATTGGCTGATAAAGAGCCATGTGTGTTTGTGTGTGGGAGGGAGGGAGGGAGATCACGTGACTCAGGAAGAAAATAAGGGGAGCAGAAGAGAGCAGCAGTACACTCCTGTAAGTGAACAAGAAACAATCGGCTCCTTGAGAAGCATGCACATCTGTGAACAACGCAGACGGTGAAATATCCAAAGAATCAGAGCATTTTAATTAGCATCATGGCCAAAGTTTATCCTGTTTGCATTTTCCCCTCACCGTTCTCCCTCATTTACTGAGAAAAGAAATCACACTCAGAAATTATCGAAGGGAAGAGAAACATTCGGTGGAATTCACATTTTTGTTCTTACAATTTTATAATCCGCACTTTCATTAAAATATATCAGCACAGAGTACACTATGTAAGGATAACAACAACAAAAGATCCATAAAAACACAAATAGAACATTATATTACTTCTGAGGTGGCCAAGGGTTTGCAAGCATCCATGCTTTCATTCTACAAATAATCTAATCAGCAGTCTTCACTCTGCAGCCCTTCTGGGTGACCATGCTTCAATGAAAGTCCAGGGGAAGACAACCATCACCATTGGAGACCAGCAACGTATGGAGGACTGCAAGTTCTCCATCCCTGCTCTATAGCCTTCTAAAATAGTATAAAGGGGGCATCACAAGGAAATCTAAATAAACTTCTGACAACTGCCCCTTCTGCCTCACTCTCGTAACACAAGAATGGGCTCTCTCTGCTATATGTTGCTACTTGGGGTAGATAAATCTGTCTTTTGGTTTCTCATTTTTCTTATCTTAATAGTTGTCACCAACAGCTGCAGGAGGAAATTAAAAACCATTTTCCTATTGGTTCTCTTTCTGCTAGAATTCACCAGTTTCTATCCCCTGACCTGTCCCTGGGCTCATTTTTAAAATCAGAATTTAAACATCATATGTGCAAGAGAAAGTCTCACTGGAATGCATCTGCTGTTGGCAGAGCCAATATAGCACTCTTGATTCAACTTAATACATCAGTTTTGTTTCATTTTGGCTGTTGGACAGCTAAGATCTAAGGTCCTGCAAGCTGTCATCCACCTGGGACCTCTTAATTAGCTGTACCATCTACAAGCAACCTGCAAAGAATCTGCAAAGTTTGTTGATGCTTGTACTACACATAGGCCAATGAAGAGCAACATTTCTGAGTTTACATTCCCCCTTTTAACTGACTACATAGAGATTATTGTGAGGTTAACAACACAGAAGGTAAATGGCAAGTTTTTCTTATGGATTCAAGAAAACTATAAATCAATGAATATTATGCCAAAATAATATTTGGCAGGCAACTTGTAAGACTGAATCTAGGTGCTTCCCCCTTCCCCATACAAACACTTCCCCAGACCCATTCTAGACAGATGTTAAGTGAGAAATGAAGGCATTGCTTAGTAAAAGATAAATGGTTCTAACTCATCCTCAGAGAGACCCCTTTATATTTCAGCATCACCAGTCTCTCGGTATATGCACTTTTCCTTAACAGTTATAGATCACTGGTGTAGGCTAGCTTTCATATCATCACTCCCAGGCGGCCAAGCCTGTTGAACTCTGAACCTCTCAAGCACTTTCCACAACCAGTTAAATGGGAAAAGACAAGAGCAAGGAGCAACAACACTCAGCCCACTTACACCAGGGCAGCCCTACAGACTGTAAGCAAAGCAGTCTTTTTAACACTTGTGCTAGCGATGATGCCAATTCATCAGGATGCAAATTTGCCCACCTATCATGGTTTGAGTGGAGCTGGGTTCACTGTGTTATCTATGGGCCAGTTTAGTGTGGATTGTGAACCACTTCTGCCTCCTCTAATTCACCCTCGTCCATGCGGCATTCTCCTCCAACAACTGCTGCCCCACTATTCATCCTTCCTAAATCCAGAGATCCCCTATGCATTCAACATAGCTCTCCTCTTCAGATTTTCAAAGCCAAGGGAAACAACAGGTTTCCAGACCCTATACTGACCAGTAGCATCTCTCAAGGGTTGGGTCTGATGTATCTTGGGATCTCTTATGAGCCAAAGCACATCTGTCCTGAGTTATTTTGAGGAGATGGGGGACCTTTGGCATTCCAGATGTGGCCAAACTCCAATTCCCACTATGTAGTCAATGGTCAGGGATGACGAACATTGCAGTCCAATAACATCTGGAGGGCATTATATTGGCTATCCCTTCAGTACATCTGATTTTCATAAATGGACATGAACTCCCTGGTTAATTTATACCAAAACATGTTTCAATTTCACCTTCATGTCCTACTGAATAACTCAATTAAAAAGTAGGAGGAAATCAAAGAAACTATGTTGCACTAGTTGCAGTGATGTCATTTGAGCACAATGCCATTTCCAAATTCGGAACTGGACTAAGCACACACACAAAGCTATTATTTTTAACCTTCAGGAAAATTGCTCGGTTAAGTCAGCCATGATTCAAAAGCAAATTCATGGTTTGGGTGTGCCATCCATCACACAACAAGGGATCAACAGGAGTGGTACATAGTAGGAACAAGTATAGCAAGATAGCACCTCTGTTTCCTTCTGAGCTTGGATCACATGACCAGCAATTCAACAAAATGTCCTCCCTTGTCAGGCAAGAGGGCAAGTTTCAATATAAAAACCAAAACCTGCAGATATTTGGCTCACCCCTAACTAATGCACATTTCCCCTAGAAAAATCGATGTGGGATGAATTAATATATGCTTTCTTTTCTTTTCTTTTTTAAACACTCGAATAATATTGATGTTTCAGCCAAGATTCTAATTCATTTCAGTTTTATTAGCACCATAAATCTGGTGACACATCCTTAGTATGCTCAACTAAAATATATGTTAATTTCCCCCACCCCTTTATCCTCTTCTACTTCCTTTAAGCAATAACCGAACATCTCATTCCATCATGAAGCCAGAGAATAGTCTGGATGTGCTTGATCATTTCTTCTACCAAGGCTATGTAAGGTCTGATCCTGAGTACTGCTGACTGGAGTCACAGGTGAACTTTAACCCAGTCAATATTCGGGCCAGAATCCAAGGGTTTTACCCAAAGTAATGCTCAGTTAAAATCATGCGGTACTATACTTGTTGCACTGGTGGAACATTGTTGTACTAGGTAAAACACAAGTGCATGACCATAGATTGTTGCACAACAAATTTCACAGCAAGAATCCATTGCCATACAGGAAACAGATGTTGGGCAACAGACATCTATAAGCACACCTGTGGCACTGATTCATTTGTTGCACAGCCTTTAAATGCTGTCATCCACTAGTGTGGATCGATCCATTACTGTTCCACTAGTGGGCATAGTATGTTGAATACAGACCAGGTTTTCGATGGGGGCAGAAGCATCACCAGAATGGAACCAGGATTGCCTTTATGTCCAAGGATGGGGTTGCCAACATGGTGCCCATAGTGTACAGTGGTGCCCTCAAAATCTTTCCTTGGTGTCCACAAAGCATCTGAGCCTCACACACACTGGCCACCTGCTCCTGAGATGGGGAGAGAATGGAAAGAAACCGAAACCAGCAGATCCACTCATCCCTAACCAAACGTCTCTGTTGGAGACCCTCCCCTCAGGTATAGACAATTCTGTACTGTTGAAATGCTCTTCTCCACTTACTCTGCTCATTCATTCTGCAATAGCTGATCCTCTATGGATTTGAAAGCCATGAGGTTTCACTTGTTTGTTTGTTCTGTGGGTTGAAAAGATACTCCAAGAAAATCTATCTGTCCTACAACATACTATCAAGAGTTCAAAACATGACAGGGGTTTTCTAAAAGCAGATTTTGTAACTGTGTAAATTCCCCATCAGACTGTGTTCAGACAGCACTTTAGTGTCAGTTGTAATCAATCAATCAATCAATCAATCAATAGTAAATGGACAAATTAACTCTGACTTAAAGTGCCCAGCCTTTCTTCTTCTTTTTTTAAAAAACAGATACACTTTAAGTCAGAGTTAGCAAATATGATGCCCTCCATATGTCATTGATCTAACTATTTTTAACTGCTCTTGAAAATTCATCAGTATTTTAGTGTGAATTTCTAAAAAAATACCACTTTTTCTTTATGCAATTTTGCCTAAAATACACAATTTTTCACAGTAAGTTTCCCTAATACAAGGCATTTTTATATGTTTTTTTCCACTTATATATGCATTTTTATGCACACTATAGCATATTCATTTTTGTATATGTCACCTAGTTGGATAACTGCACTGCAAAAATCAGAAAAGTGCAAATTTGGGGGTTTGTATATTGTTTGCTAAGTGCAAAACAAATTAACTGAATTTCTGCCCCAGCCCTACCTGACCCTGGTGCATGTCCTCAAGCTTTAGTGCAAGGCAGATAGGATAGGAATTGTGTGTGTCTGAAAGTCCACATAAGTCAATGTGAGTGTGTGTGGAAGAGACAGAGACAGATTCCCCCCCCCCCTCCCACCAAGTAAAGCAATAACCTAGTCTTTTAAAATTCTAGTTTGCAGTAAGCCCCATTGGGAGCAGAGATACCTTTTATTTAGCATAAGTCATTATTGTCTTTATAGGGGGTGAATCTCCCCCACAATGACTGATGGATTTGTATAATTACACTCTTGCCTAGCATATTCCTAAACCTCAAAGTAGCTTTCCACCGCTAACGATGGGTGCTTACCATAAATATTTCTAACAGGCAACTATTGTGTTTAATAGCTACTAAATCCTCAGAAGTATTTATTAAGAGACACTGGGCAATTCATGTTTAATTACTTCATAAAAGAAACAGAGGGGGGAAAGTAGCAGAGGAAGAGTTCAATGCTATACTAAAAGGAAGAAGCGTCAACTAATCACAATTAAGAGGAAGTCCCAGGCTATTTAAATGCTACAATCCAATTATATCAGGTGAAATGAATTACTCCTTTAATGCTGACTTTATATGAAGATTCCTCCTTATTGCTCTCATTAATAATCATCAGACATCATTTTCCTCCATATTGGCTGCAATAACATTTCTATTAGCATCATGGTGGCGCAGGGCTGACAATTAAAATAAAAAATAAATCACGGGCAGGACTGAATAAACGTAATTATGGCTCAGAGAAGAGCTTTTATGACTATTTGATTAGTCAACTGAGCAGTACTTATCTTTTAAATCTTAAAACTTCAGCTAAATGTAATTTTCAGCCTGCCATTATCCTTGTCACTGGAAAACTGAGATACTGGCAACAGATGTCCTATAGGGGTTATGGAGCAGGCGTAGGAGATGAGTGTCAGGACGTATCAGAGAGGATGGACCAACATGTGGAAGAGAAGAACTGGAGCCTCAGCTTCTCAACCCCTCTTCCGCAGCAGGAATTGTGCCACAGGCAAGAGGGCCTTTTCAGTGATGGGCCCTCATTGATGGAACATTTCCCCCCAAGAGATTCCCCAGTGCTAATATAGAAGTCCCACCAGAGGACACTTTGCCAAGGCTCCACTCAAACTCAGAGCCCACCCTACTGAACACTCCTGATCCACAAGGGCTCACTAGAACAGGCCAAATCTCAGGGCTCATGGTTCCTGGTGGCAGTGACAGCTGGTGCACATTGGGACTGGTAGGGCAGAAGGCCCCTAACAGTAGATGGAGCCAGAGAGCCAATGACAGGCTGAGCCAACTAATGCCAATTTTTTACTCCATCGTTCTCCCTACTGATTTCTATAATGGCAACACTGAGGAGGAGGAAACTGGCATCCATTGCAACCCCGCTGGACTGGGCATGGGTAAGGTTGTGCTCCATTTGTCCCAATGGACTAGCCTGCACTGCCTGAAGGACAGCCGGGAGATCATGTCTAAAGAAATGATACAAAGACAGAGATACTCCAGATTAGTTTATGTGCTGGAAACTCATTTTCATGCGCCTTACCTAAAGCATAGTGTGGAACCATGCCAACTGCAATCACCGCTCAAAGTGATGTGTGAAGGTTTTTCTTCTCTCTGGTTTTGTTTTGGGCTGTTTTGGAAAGTTATAAAACAAATATTTGATCAAATATGCATCATTATCAAGTTTTCACCAGGAATGCACAGAAATTCCATCCTCCGCTTGTACTGTTTGATGCGGAGAATTGGTGAGCGGCTCATTTACACAACAAAACACCGAAAAACGATTCTTCTCTTTTTAAAGGGGGGGAGGATAGAGAAAGGTAGGCCGATAAGAGCTGGTCTGCTCGTTCGATTTCCCCCAACCTAGTCTGAAAACATGCTTTTCAAACTTCTTTCCAATGCTTCAAAAGTTTTGTACATGTTAAAGGCAACATTGTTGTGAATCTAATCCCCACTGCCGTGCTCAGGAAAACAACAACAAACAAACACGCAAACAACAAACTACTACATTTCTAATAATTTCATCTTTCAGAAGTGCTACCTGTGCTTTGGAAATATGATTTCAGTCAAGTTTCAAGCTCCTTTGGGAATGGAAATGACAATAACTTGGTCCTGAAAGCATACTAGCATTCTTTAAAAAAAATAAAATCCTTGTGTAAAAGTTATTTTGTAATTTGAAGAAAAGTACCCTCCAAGTTTCCTTGATTGATCCAGCTCCAGTATGACAGCATTTTCCATATTAAAATGGAGCAAAAGGGGAGTGGGGGAAAAAGTAAACCAGACCCACTAGCATGGTTGTTGTTGTTGTTGTTGTTGTTGTTGTTGTTGTTGTTGTTGTTGTTATTCCTGGCCCTTCACATGAGAGCCCAGGGCAGCTAACAATTAAAATACCCATTCAAATGCTACCAAAAACACAATGTAAAATATTGCATATGGCACAAAATAACAGTAAGCATATCTAATACACAGTTATTCTTGTTATGTTCCAAAGACCTGCTGGTCAAAGCAAAAGTGAGAGATATCAAGTGTCATGCATGTTTTTGCTGGGGTTCTCTCTGTCCAAGGGAAGGATGCTCTTCCTATCACAGCCTTACATTTTGTGGCGCCACAGAATTGCTCACACACCTAATATCCTTTAGTTGTTCCTTTCAGTCAATCTGATTACAGCTTAACCCAACTCTGCCCTGGTATACTCTACCCTTTTATTCAGCAAAAATAATTAAGATATGGGGGAGGGGAAAATTGATGAAAAATAGGGGTAGGAGAGAAGAGCAAAGGGAGTCATAATTGTTTGCTATCCCATAATGCTGCATATGATTGATGGTGGGTCACTTGTATTTTTTTAGAGAGAATGCAGCATGGAGTTTTCAAAAGAAAAATAAAGGGAAGTTTCATTAATACGAGAGGCCCATTATCAAGTAAGATGAAGGTGTGTGTAAATCATAGAATTGCAGAGTTGGAAGAGACACAAGCGTCATCTAGTTCAACCCATTGCAATGCAGGAGTCTTTTGCTCTGTGGGGCTCAAACCCATGACCCAGAGATTGAGAATCTCGTGCTCTACTGACTGAGCTATTGCTCAGTTAAACACTGGAATTTGCTCCCACAAGATGTAGGGATGGCCACCAACTTGGATGGCTTTAAAAACAAAGTTTAGGCAAATTCATGGAGGGTGAGGCTTCCAGTGACCAATGACCATGCTCTCCCTCATCTGCCAGAGACAGTATGCCTCTGAATAACAGTTGCTGGGACTCACAAGAGGGAAGAGTGCTGGTATACTCAGGCGCTGCTTGCTGGCCTCCCACCGCCATCACTCTGACCACTGTGAGAACAGGATGCAGGATTAGACGAGACACTGACCAGATCCACCAGCGTCTTCTTATGTTATTATGCACTCAAAAGATCCCTAAATGGGTGATAGGCCAGCACTCAATAGCCACTACTCACAGGTAGAACCTTGCCAGCTTGGTGGAGGAATGGAGCTGTGCTTTGCTCCTGAAATACAAAATAATTTTACAGTACTTTTTAGTGTGGTAGCAGCTACACTGTGAAATCAGGCAGATACCTTGATTGTATTGTTTTCAGTGCCTGCTAAAAACACTTTGTTCAAGCAAGTGTGGTCAGATATATAGGGACCGAGCCCTTTTGGGTGCGCCCAGTATTTTGGGGGAGGGGGTCACCCTCCCGATGTTCAAAAGCGGAGAAGAAGGCCAAGCGCTGAGCCGAGTGCGGCTTCAGTGACTGGCTCCATCTTCTCCTGATGCTGCTGCCATGGAGGGGAAGGAGCGAGGAAGAAGTCCCCAGTCAGTGGCAGCTGCAGGAGGAGGAGGAGTCACGGCCATTGAAGCTGTGCTGTCATTGTGTTGGCTCTGCCCTGGCTCCTTTGACATCATGACGTTGCACGTGTGATGTCAGATTCCCCCCACTTCTCCTTCAGAAGCTGGCACCTCTGATATAGAATGTGATATGTGCTTTAATCTGTTTTAACCTATTTTAGATTTTAATTAATTTTTGGAAATCCCTGCTGTTTAACTCTGGGTGGTATTCAGCTATGCTTTTACTCTGAGTAGACCCACTGAAATTACGGAACATGACTAAGTTAGGTTCCTTAATTTGAAGAGGTCCACTTTGAGTAAAACTTAGTTAACTGCCACCTTCTGTTCTTTATTGAGAATTTAAATGTTTGTTTTATTTTTTTTGTAAACTGCTTGGGAATTCTTTTTTACAAGCTGTAAATAAATAAATAAAAGAAAATACATAATATACATAAAATTCAACATACATTTTAGGGTGGTGTTCTTTAACATTTAAGATTGTTTCAGCAAGGTTATAATTCCCTTTTCCACCCTGGTTAAATTAAATCATGAGAGCTGCAAAAAAAAACCTATTCAGTCCCATTCAATAAATCAATTTTAAAAGGGGCTGTAGGATAAAGTAACAATTTAATGCTTGCCATATTAATTAGAGTAAGCTGTTTCTCATTTGTTCATTTGAAATCATTTCTAAACTTTTTAATATTTAAACATTTCCAAGGAGTATACAAAAACAATGTTAAATTATTATTATTATTATTATTATTATTATTATTATTATTTATACCCTGCCCATCAGGCTGGGTTCCCCATTGTATTGTTACAATGGAGTAACATTTAAATACTAAAACCATGTAATAAATGCATGACATATATGATATATCTCTAGGTATCCTTGTGAAAGTGGAAACCAAATTTCTGTGCATGTTATGAGTAGCTGGAATGCCATATAAAATGAAAGAATAATAGAAATAAAATTTAAAAATCAAGCCTTAACGTACCAGTTTATAGAGCTCTTTTTAATATAAATGCTGCAATATTAAAAAGATTTTTCATATACTGTACATTAACTATTACAGCTATGTGAAATACTTCCAGTGTTCAATTTTTGCATAGAATACAGCCCTTTTGATAGGGTGGGCATCTTTTTTTCCTGAAAAACACCGAGGGCATGGGTCACTAACATGGTGTCTGTGGGTCCACATGGGTCCACAAAGGCCTTCCTTGGCGCCCATGAGATCCTGTCCCTCACCCTTCTCCCAGCTTAATTGAGGCTTCATAGAATCCTTCTTTTGTAGCCAATAAAGGCTCTTCTCCAAGCCTAATTCCTGGTGGGTGAGAGTGAATGTGTGTGGTTACAGTGCGTACATTCATATGCGGTTGTGGGGTGTGTGGGGTGACCACAACAGTCTTCCTGGTTTGCAAATGTGTCCATTAACCTCCAAAGGTTGGTGGTCCTTGAACAAGGGATTGGATACAATTTATTTTCCGCCTCTTCCTACATGGGGCTGCCTTTACTTCGCCACTGGCCTTTTCTCCCTGTGTGGAGATCCATGGGAGGGCTTCATGCACATTATCATACACAGGTACTACTGATATACCATGTTTTTTTTTTAAAAAAAATATTCCCTCAACACTAGAGAATAAAGGTAAGTGAAGGCAAGTGAATACATTAGCATTGTCACAAGGGGTGCCAAAAATAACCGAAAGCAGAGGGCTTTCTCAGTGTTGCTAAAAGTGTGCCTAATTTTGGCTAGGCTCCAATAACAGTCATAATCCCTTAAAACACATTCAATATCTAAATGCCTTTGAGATTAATTATGATCGTTAAAAACGTGTATGAATGTTTTCCCTTCATACCGTGAAGTTGGTTTTCAGAGAAGTGTAATAAACGTCAGATAAATCAGTTATTAGGTTCTCAAGTATTGTTATCTTCTGGACTCCTATGAAGATTTTGTGTATGTGTGTGTATACACGCACACACAGATATACAGGCACACACCTTCATAGCTTGGGCAGCCGATTCTTTTCTAAAGCTGCCGAGAAAAAGGAGTTTACAAGAAAACCAAATGGGTAATCATTATTCCTCATCAGCAATGAGCTGTGACGTGTGTAAATTGCATAATAAATTAGGTATTTGGAGATAAATGAATTTACAATAAACAATTACTGGGTGAAAAGCTCCACTTCTCTCTCTCTCTCCATAGGCGCAAGATCTGGTAAAAATCAGCCACAGGTAGTTAAGTGATTATAAACTGTAAAAATAAATCAACCCGATATAATTGCTCCAAGGGAAAAAATTACCAACATATTTAACATTTCAACAGTGCACCCTTTCCCATATCCATTTGGCATTATCTAATTACCTTCACATTGCATTTCCATCAGTGATATGACCTGTATTTTCCTTTTTATAACTGTCAGGGAAGGGAAGCAGGGAGGTGGGGTGAGCAAACCGTGGGCGATAAATCAACCTTACCATTAGGACTGAAATAGCTCATCGCCGCACTTCTAAATCCAGGATTTATAAAGATGTCTAGGCCGTATTGCACACTGGTGGACACCATAATAAATTCATGAGCGCACTGCCAAGGCGAGCTAGTTCATTATGTGGCGGGCTGCCGGCCATTAATCTAGCCGAGAAAGATTCCCGGGAAACTGAGACTGCTTTGGGAAATTTATGCAGACTTAAAGTTACCCATTTCATTATGGATTTAATCTGCTCCCTCTCTGCCAGAGTGCATGAAAGGTTTTTACAGTTTAGATCAAGCGCTTGTAACTCCCCATTTTATATTATTTCTTCAACAATAATGTCCTAATTTCTTCCTCAAAAAAAAAGAGAAAGAAAGAAAAGAGGAGCTAAAAAGGCTGCTGAATACCTTCACGCTTGCCTTCCCCTAATATTACACTTGATAAAATATTTATACAATCAATTGACAAAGGGCAATTTCCCCCCTAAAATGTTCTATTAACATGTAAATTTTCATATGATCTTTATCTGGTATGCAAAGTGGGACTCACTAGACTTGCCTGTACCTAACACACACACACACACACACACACACAACTCCCAGCCTGTCAACCCCTTGGTTGAGAGGTAGAGAATCCAGACCCAAATGGGTTCTGTGTGGTCCCAACAGATACACTCCCCGCCCCAGGAAGTCACAGATCTTTCACCATCAACTTCCTATCAGCTTGGGTTGGTGGCCCAGCTGTGACCAAGGGCGTAACCAGGATTTTTGTTGGGGGACCAGGATTTATGTTGGGTCAGTTCATTAAGTATTTTTATTTATTTACTTGTTTTTTTGGGGGAAGCTGCCCACTGCCCCACCTTGGCTATGCCCATGGCTGCAACCCTATCTAGATGGGGATAGGTTGGCTTCAATTATCTAGGCTCTGCTAAACTCTGGGTTAGATTACTACAGTGTTTTGTATGGGGGGCTGCCTTTGAAGATTGTTTGGAAACTGCAGTTTGTGTAGAATTAGAGAGATTGTTGACTTGGACAAGGTGGTCTAACCAGGGGCAAATTCAGGGCAGCGCGACCAGTTCTGCTGCACTGGGTGCCAAACTTCAGGGATGCCACAGGGCGTCACAACCGTGAGGAATGTGAGCACCGAATTTTGGCCTTGCACAGGGTGCCGCTGAAATTTGCAAGAACAAAGTCCTCTCCTGGACTGACCAATTCTGGCCTGTAGGTTTCCAGGACCAATTCAAAGTGCTGGTTTTAATCTAGAAACTTTACGTGGCTCAGGACTTTAATCATTCAAGGACCGTCTCCTCCCGTGTAAAAACTATCTAGATTCTAAGATTGTTCCATGAGCCCCTTTTCTGGGTGCCCACTCCTAGGGAGGTGGACCATATCCTATATTTTGTTTTTGTTTTGTTTTTTTACTGGGCACAATTTTAAAAGGACATTTCCTAAGGAATCCTCCCACAACCGTGGCAAACCAGAGCCAGTTTTGTATACATATGAAACTGTATTGAGACATTAGTACATTGATTCCTCCATTCCTAGTTGGGAGAGCCTAGATGACTTCTATTTACCTGCCGGTATGTGTGCATGCTTATGAGTATAATATGCAATGAATATGCTGATAATTGTATGTTAAAACTGCAAATGGCTGTGTTACATGTACCTTGCGAATATTTCTAATGGAAAGAGTCTGGGATTTGGGCCCCTGAGAGATAGTGATCAACACACAGAGTCAGACCATAAAACAAATTATTGCAGCATTAATACCTGCAAATAATTGACATCTGGGTTAAATTTGGATAATCAGACCAAGTTCAAAGTAGCTCTAAATGATTATTTCAAAGGCTGGAATTTCCCCCCCAACTCAGCTTGGTATGTGTGTGAAAAATATTCATTTAGCACATTCAGATTGATCCACAAGACAATGAACAATGGATAAAATCACAGTAATGCAATATTCGGGTGAAAATACAAATACAAATAATAGTCAAGATCGGGAGTATAAAACTGATTTTCTACACAGGCCTTCTGGGGCCCATAAAGAATAACTGTACTTTTCTGACAATAGCTACCATGATATAATAACAGCACAGGTCAGACCAGAATTTCCCAGTGTCAAAAGCCCTGTGAAAAAGCACATTTTTCCCCCAGAAGTGCACATTTAAAGCACTATGATACCACTTAAAAAAGTTATGGCTTCCCCCCCCCCAAAGAATTCTGGGAGATGTTGTATGTTCAGAGTGCTGAGAGTTGCTAGGAAGCCCCAAGCCCCTCCCAGGGCTACAGTTCCCGAAGTGGTTTAACAATCAATCATTCTTTGCAGGGAACTCTGGGAATTGTAGCCCTGTGAAGGGAATAGGGGCCTCCTAACAACTCTCAGCAGCTCCCAATATTCTTTGGGGAAAGCCATAATTATTTAAAGTGGTAATGTAGTGCTTTAATTGTGTGTGTAATTCTCTAAGGATGCAATCCTGTGGCTGGTAGGAATGGGAAGCTAAAGCTGGTTTATGTACCCATCTAAAGCCCTGCTAGACTGAAGTGTGGTCAGAGGAGTTTGTATGCACTCCCCTGTTTCAGAATTGTCCTAGAACCATTTGGTTGGTTTGGAAATGGGCAAGGCTTCATCTTGGATCCAAGGAGTTCTTGCCACATTCCCTGAAGCTTTCAATGTCCTACCTGACAAGAGGGATGGGGAATCTCAGTCTCAGTGATGAAATGCAGCCTTCCAGGCTTCTCCAGCTGGCCCTGGAGATGCCCTCTGGGTTACAAACCCTCCCAAGGTGTACCCCTCAACAGCTCCTGCTCCACACCCTCCTTGAGTGATTTTGCCTGGCTGGAATCTGTCCTTGAACACTGGTGATTCTTCTTGCTTGTCTGGATGAAGGATAGAGAGTGGCATGTGAGTGAGAAGAAACCAGCCAGTTGTACAAAGGTAAGATTCACATTCATCTAATGGGACACTCGTATAACAAAGAGTCTAATGGGACACTTAATAAGTGTTTGACATCTTCCAAAGGAAACTCCACGCTGTCTCCATGGTTGAATACATTAGAAAAAAAGTTATGAAAAATGAGCAGGGATTCAGCAGGGCCTGCCAATTTTTCCTTACCAGAGGGTAAATAAGACAGCGCCATTTAAGTTGCTCATTGAACAAGATGCCCTCCAGCTGCTAGTATAACTGTCTCCTCAACTTGTTGAAATTAAACGACATTGGCAGTGCCAAAAGAGAACCCCAGTCTATGCCAGGCAGCCTCTCCTTGGGTACTTGGGTAGAACACTCTATATACATGAAATATATGTCCAAAATGTAAACAGATATTCAAGCGGGGTGGGTGTGAGAGAGATTAAAAAAAAAAAAAAAAAAAAACCCCACCAAATTGGACCAGAACATAAGGGCATAATGGCCATTTCGGATGGGTCCATAGCTGGCTTTATTGACATAAGGGGTGGAAAAGCCAGCGGTAAAAGTGGGTGGAACAGTGTATGCAGATTTTGCCTTTGCATTGTAGACTAGCTTTTACACACACTCACACATACCGTTCTCTATCTCCTCCAAGCAGGCAAGCAAGACACATTATAAAACTTCAAGGGCACATTCCAGCCAGGGGAAAACACTTGAGGAGGGTGCGAATCAGGGCTGGTAAGGGGGGTGGCCAGCAAGGGTGTGGGACCCGGAGAGAGCCCCAAGGACCATATAGCAAGGCATGGAGGGCCATGGCTTGCCCCAAAGAATTCTGGGAGCAGAATCCCCTATGATGAGGAATTGATTGTTAAACCACTCTGGGAATTGGTGCTCTTTGAGGGGAATAGGGGTTCTCTTGACAGCTCTCAGCACTCTGAACAAACTACAGCTCCCAGAATTCTTCAAGGGAATTCATGACTGCTTAAAGTGGTACCATAGTGTTTTAAAGATATGGTGTGAATGTGGACCGAGTCAGACCCTTGGCTCATCTAACTCAGTACTGTCTACAGAGACTGGCAGCAGTTATCCAAGGTTTCAGGGTTGCAGGCAGCAATGCTTCTGAATATCACTTGCTGGAAACCACGGGAGGGGAGAGTGCTCTTGCGCTTGAATCCTGCTCACTAGTTTCCCACAGGAATGTCATTGCTCACTGTGAGAACAGGATGCTGGACTAGATGGGCCATTGGCCTGATCCGGCAGGCTCTTCTTATGTTCTTATGAGATGCCGGAGACTTAACGGGGGTTCTTCTACATACAAAGCAGGTGATGCTCTACCACTGAGCCATGGCCTTTCCAGCTGATGACTAGCTCAATCCAAATGAAAATCAAGATGCAAGACTGCCAAGAACGGATAATGTTTGATTAGGGGACGGTGGTGTATGTGTGTATGTGTGTGTATGTGGTGGGGGAGGCCTCCCAGCCATCCCTCTTCTGTTTGCCCACTCAAGCATTGTATAAATAAATAATTAAAACAATGGCAAGCATCTCGCTCGCTGCCCCCAATTCCCGGAGCACCTCAGCTCCTTAAACTGAATCATTTGCCGCAGCTTGCGTATTGCAAAACCCATCCGCCAGAAGATTATGGGCCGTTAAGTGCCATCCAGGCCTGAAATGTGACTCAAGGGCTTTGAGGATGGCTTGGAATTCACAATTGCGAGTGAATATTCTCTTTTAGCTTCATTTTCCCCCTCTAAAAAAAAAAAAAAGGCTGATCTTCCCTCATTGTTGGTGTGAAAGTACCAAGGTGAAGCAGGAAACTGAGGTGGAAGGAGGGAGGAATGGACAGAGGGAGGATGGATGGAACTTCGCAGGAATAAGAGGCGCTGCTTTCGTATGCAAACATTAATTCTTTATAGGCTAAATTGCATTTGTGAATTAAGAGGAAGATGCATATTTATATTTCTACTCAGAATCCACCCAAAGCAAAGCAACACATAAGATGCCTTTAAAAGTTCAGGGGGGGAAGTGCCACCCTGTGAGGAAAGTCCCATGGGAAATCAAGCTCCTCCCTTTGTTCTCTATGCTAAACAAAGTGTAGGCTAAGCTGAGAAATGATCAACGCCTCCTTACACAGAAAGACAACACTAGAGAGAGGCAGCCCAAAGCCCTATAATGCCTGGCATTCCAGAGGGTGGTTCCCTCTCTGCTGGGCTCTTTAAAGGTAAAGGGACCCCTGACCGTTAAGTCCAGTCGCGGACGACTCTCACTTTACTGGCCAAAGGAACCGATGTTTGTCCGACATGTGGCCAGCATGACTAAGCCGCTTCTGGTGAAACCGGAGCAGCACATGGAAACGCTGTTTACCTTCCCGCCGGAGCGGGACCTATTTATCTACTTGCACTTTGACATGCTTTCGAACTGCTAGGTTGGCAGGAGCTGGGACCGAGCAACGGGAGCTCACCCCGTCGCGGGGATTCGAACCGCCGACCTTCTGATTGGCAAGCCCTAGGCACTGTGGTTTAGACCACAGCGCCACTCGTGTCCCTGCTGGGCTCTTTAGTCCAAAGCAATCTTAAGGATATCTAGAATCCTAAGAAGGGAGATGGAAGGTGCCCATCAACAGTTGACAACCAGGCAGCAGACTTTGTAAGACACAAGGTCACCTGGGCACAGTGTGCCCCGCCAGGGGAGGAATTTCTATTTCAAGTAATTATTATTTCTAAATTTTCATCTTTGCATATGAATATGCATATGCAATTTTTATGCAAACCAGTGCCCCTTTCTTGATGATGCATTGCTTCTTTCCTAGTGATGTGGTAAACGAGCACTTTATCAATAAGTTAGAATGTCAAGCATAATATCTTTCAGGCATCAGGTTTGAAGGCCTACTTACAGTTGCTTGGGTGTTGTTGTTTTTTGTAAGTGTTCCCCAACAAAATAAGATCCCTAAGAGATAGTGTGGGGTAGTACTTAGAGAGTTGGACTAGGACCTGGGAGACCGGGGTTCAAGTCCCCACTCAGCCATCAAGCTCACTGCGTGACCTTGAGCCAGCCACTGCCTCTCAGCCTAATCTCCCTCACAGGGTTGTTGTGAGGATAAAATGGGGAGGAGGAGAACTATGTGTGTTACCTTGAGATCCTTGCAGCAAAAGTGGGGTATAAATGTAATAAGTAAAATATAAACTATAATTGCATTTGCTGTCCTTTGATAGATCATAGGTAACCCCCATGAACTGAGACTGCATCCAACAACACACCCAAATCCATGTGGTGGCTGCACATTCTCAGGAAATATCCCATTTATGAACCACTTCCCATAAAAGATTTTGAAGTGATTTCACAGTTTAAAAAAAACCAACCATCAAAAAAACCACTCTATATATGAAAGCAATTAAATACAATTTCATATGGAAAAATGGTTTTGAATCCAGCACAGATATAGTCTGAGCTAAAGAGCTCTGGTTAAAAGGCCTGGTGAGAAATGAAGGTCTTCAAATGACACCTGAAAGGCAATGGAGATGGCGCCTACCTGATGTGTAACAGAAGGGAGCTCCAAAAGGTAGGCACGTGTCACCACACACGGTGCGGCCCAATTCCTATATCACACAGAGCAAAGGTGCCTGCAGGATGCCCTGTCTTGCAGAGCACAATGATTGGTTTGGTATGCCGTAGAGTACACATAGAGCATCTCCTGGGTGGAGTGCTTCTCCTAATGGAAGTCAGTTGTCAGGATATCTTACCATTTCAATCACAGTCATATATATATTGATTAGAAGAACTATACAGTTGGTCAATAGAAGAATCAATCATCAGCTTCTGATGGCTTTACTGTGTCCTTAATGGTTCCATCTTTCGTTGAGTTATGCTGTCTCTTTTCTAAAACCATGAACTGAGGACTGGAAATCACTCCAGCTCTGAATGCAAATGCTGCCTGACTTTTAAAGATGGAGACAAATGCATTCAAGGTAATTGGGTGGCTCCTTCACAGCACCCCACATGTCCAGATACCAAGATGGACTGGAGCACCCTCCTTCTTCTTGGAACTTTGAGAAAGGGATCGGGGTGGCCTCCTTTCCACAGTAATTTAGAGCAGGGGTGGGGGATGTTTGGCCCTCCATAGGTTGTTGGACTCCAGTTCAATAGCACTGGATATAATACATCAAATAATCGTTTCAATGTACATCCATTTGATTTCACACAAATGTTCTTGTTGGTTTTAAGATAATGCAGACCATTCTGAGTCACTCATTTTATTTCATGGCGGATCAATTAATTAACAAAGGTATAGAATCATGGGAAATCAATGGGTCTCCAGACGCTAGGAGGGATTTTCTTTGCCCCTTCTCCTAAACATATTCCTTAATCCATTTCTGGCACACTCCCTTGCTTCCCGTTGATTTAGTTGACTAGGTTATGCACTGTGACTCTCAGATGCATTAGCCATCAAGCCAGGCTACAGGAGGACTGGTAAATCAAAATATTACATATGCTGGTGGGTAATTTACGCAAGGAAAATAAAGAAATGCACTTGTTAATTCTAGGTATTAAACCAAAGCTACTTCCACAAGACACTATTGGCTGGTAAACACACACACAGTGGAGGCTCATCCATTATTGTGAATGAGGCACTGACCCACCATCGTCAGTCTTGCCTTCTTACCTCCATCCTGTCGAGGGGGTTACACTTGCTGTCATCTTCCTCCTCCTTGGTCTCAGTGCTGCATTTATAGAACTCAACAGAGAAGAGGATGGAGGTGAAATTAGAATTAACTAGTTCTGCCTGCCATTTGTCTTTAGCTCCCTGGGCTCCCTGCCTTCCACCCTACCAATCCCATTGCACATACAATTAACTCAAGGATGGGGAACCTGTGACCTTGCATACGTTGGTGGACTCCCATGAGCCCCAGCCATCATGGCTATTGGTCAGGGATGGTAGGAGTCGTGCTCAATGAAATCTGAAGGGCCACCAGTTTATTGATTTTCTTGCATTTATGTCCCAATTTTTCTTCCATCATGGCACCCAGGATGGCATCCATTGGCTTCCTATGTAGTCACCTATTCAGAGCCAGACCTCCTCAGCTTCAGCAAGGTGGTGGCCTCATGTGCCTACAGGACATATCCTGGTACTTGTTCCCCACCCCTGCGCTAGAAGAACTGTCGCACTAGCAGCAGAGTGAACAGAATCTGCTTGACTAAATGAAGGAGATAAATGAACAGGGCCTTTTACTCATGCTTGTGTTTCTTTATCTGTCTCGAAGGAGGGGAACGCTAACATGTTGCTAGATTACAATTCCCATCATCCCTGACCATTGGTGATGTAGGCTGGGGCTGATGGGATTTAGAGGCCAACAATACTCCTTCATTGGAGGTTTTTAGGCAGAGGTTGGAAGGCCATCTGTCACAGATGCTTTAGCTGAGATTCTTGTATTGCAGAGGGTTGGACTAGACGTCCCTCAGGGTCCCTTCTAACTACAATTCTATGATTCTGTGAAATCTGATGAAAGCTGGTTTGAGGGGAAATGCATCAAGTAGCAGCATTTCTCTAGAAACTACATATGATGCATATGATGCATAAGATGCATATGATGTCATGTGTACTTGGCTTCAAAGACCAGCAGTGGGAACTCACTGGAGCCACAGTAAATGGCAATGTGTACACAGCCTTAGACTGCTGTACAATCCTCAGGATTAGCCAAACCCTCGAATGAAGAAGCAGACTCTTCATAGAGAATACATAAATCTCTAATTAATCTCCATTCTCCCTGCCACCACTACCCACTCTCCTTTCATTTAAACAATAAATGCAAGGAAGTACACATACATTTACATTACAGCCCCTTTACAGCATTATCATCAGATGCCAGGCATTTAAAGATTTATAGAAAAATGTTGTTTGGCTGGTAATTATGACAGGATATTGTGTAGTGCATGCCGTAAAGCTAAATATAGCAGCTTTATACTGAGGGGGGGGGGGTTGAGCAATGCTGAGCATTACAGGAAGTAACAAACAGGCTTGACCCGAAGAAAGGTGAATTAAAAAAGAACCAAAATGTCAGATCTCTTCCATCTTCTTTCAATCATCTTTCTTTCTTTATGATGAATGTAGCCCACAGCCAAGAGGTCAACAGAGAAGACCTTGTTGAACAGCCCCCAACCCCAAGAGCCTGTCCTGTATGCCTGTTGTGCATCCCCCCCCCCCAACTGTCCAGGGAAAACTGAAACATCTCTTTTCTTGTGTGAGAGCATGGTGGCCATTTTGGGCGCCATGATCTTGTGTGATAAGATAAGATAAGATAATTTATTGTCATTGCACAAGTACAAGCACAACGCTATACAAGTGCAACGAAATTGCATGCCACCCCGTAAAAAACAGAAAGAAAAAACAAAACTTTTGCCACTAGCCCCCCCCCCCAAAAAGTGCCTTTTCCAGGGCCTCACTCTCACATGGGTCGTGTGACTCACTCAGGAGCATGGCTTGGAAGTCATGCATCCCAGTTTTGGGCTTGGACATATTGGAGAGTATGCTTGTGGGAACCTTTTTTTACAGCCCGCTATGCCACATTCCCGCTTGGACAACCTTTCAAGGGTCATGTGTCAGTGGCAGGCGGGCCTAGTGGCAAAAGTGGATGGAGTAACTCACACATCTATCCTCCATCCAGGACAGCAAAAGACATAATCAGAGTTCAAGGGGCACATCCTGGCGAGTGAAAAAGAAAAACACTCAAAGAAGGTGCAAAGCAGAGTGGGTAAGGGGTGTGGCCTTGTGAAGGGGTGTGGCCTAGGTAAAGCCCCAACGGCCAGATAGAGAAGCTTGGAGAGTTGCATTTTGACCCCTGGGCTTGAGGTTCCCCACCTCTGCTAGATGCAAATTGACCGGTCCTGGTGTTAGCAAGGTTGCAAAGGATGCCGTCAGCTCCCTCAAAGAGGCTTTTGAGGCCTTTGGCAGTCTGCTAGTGCAGGCCACTCTTCACAGTCACATTAAAGCAATGTCAGGGCACATCAATTGATCTGATTTCCAAGGCCTAATTAAAACACAAAACACAGTCCTCCTAACGATACTACTTTTGAATAGCAATAGGGCAGCTCTCTCTCTCTCTCTTTGGGATCATTTGCACCTCCTTGGAGGAGGCACAGGGCGATAAGGCAGTCAAATGAATGAGTAAGAGGAAACTATTCTGAAGTCGGAGAGCAGTGGGGAGCGGGGGGGGGGATGAGGAGGGTGAAGCTGTTGGCATTTGACATAATTTATAATGCCGAAGAGCCAGAAACAGGAAAAAGGTTGATGTAGTAATAACATTAGGAGGAACTGTAGCCCATACAAGCTACTGTTCTCCAGCATGCCAATCAATAGCTCTTTTATTAAGAGGTGCAATCAATGAACAGGAGACAGACCCAGCCAATTAAGCTTATCGACTGACCGAAGACTTGCAGGAAACACTCTTTCCTTTGGTTTTCTTTTCCTTTCAGTGAGTGAGAAACAAGGCCCACTTTTTTATCACTGGATTCCCACCAAGCCATCTCCAGGAGTTCCTGTAGAAAGGAAACGTTGACAGAGAGCAGACGAGGGCTATCTTGCAAAACTTTAACCTGGGGTCAGCAGAGGGAAGCAAACAACACACACACACACACACACACACACACAGAGCGCATATGATGTAAGAAAAATATTTTCTTCTTCTAGATTAGTCAAAATGCTTCCCCCTCCCCTTTCCTGAGTATAAAATCAGTAGTACACTTCATTTTTTTAATTATTTTTATTTTTATTTTTACATTCAGAACATTCTGCTTTTACAGGTTGTGAAAGTAAGACTGCATTCATGTGGCAGTTTTCTGATGTCTCCCCAGCTGTTAATTTCAGTATTGTATTTGAGCCACTTCTAGAAACTGATGGAACACAACACAAGTTTAGCAGTTCTTTCTGTGTTATTTGATTCCAGGGGAAAAAAGTATGTTTTGCAGGCACATTAACATGGAAAATCGCAGGAATAAAGTGATGAAATTGGGTTCCATATACAGTTTTTTCCTGTTATTTTTTTTTTGGGGGGGGGATCATGGGGGAACAGAAGGATGCATGTGCAGTAGCACATCTTGTCCAATGACATATTAGGCCCACTGGTGTGAATGAAATTTATCAAAACTTTAGCAAAAAATTAGCATATTGGTCAAAAAGCCACCATTCCATAATTCAACAGGTATTGCAGTGTGAAAGGAATGTTAGAAAATGGGACAGAAGCACTAGCATTAAAACTCAGTGCTATTTTTCTAGAAAAAGAGGTGCCGGAACTCACCATGAATGCCTCCCTTGTTCTCAAAATCTGTCAATTACAGTTTCCCACTTCTCTAGTCTTCAGTGCAGTTTGTACCATTTATGCATTTTATTTGTTTTTTTATTTATAAAGAGTGCACAAAAAATCATATGCATTTTCATGCACTTTGTTCCTAATATGTGCTATTTTTAATATTTCAAAAATAAAATATATAGAATATGCATTCTCAAGCAATGTTCCCTAATATAGTAAGTTTTTTTTTATATGTTATTGTCACCAACATACATGCTTTTGTGTGTTTGGGATGTAGAACCACATTGCAAAATTCAGAGGACAAATTTCAAAGGATAGCTGCATTTAAATTTCTGCATTATCCACCTCTGCACCTTACATTTCAAGCACTATTCTACCACTTTAACAGCCATGACTTCCCCCAAAACTCCTGAAAACTGTAGTTTGTTAAGGATGCTGAGAGTTGTTACGATATCCCCTATTCCCCTCACAGACTTCAATTTCCAGTGTGGTTTAACACTCAATCCTTTCCAGGAAACTATGGGAAATTGTAGCTCTGTGCAGGGAATAAGACTCCCTGAACCACTCTAAGTGCTCTAAACAAACTACAGTCCCCAGGATTACTTGGGTGAAGCCAGGACTGTCAAAGTGATATAACTGTTTTAATTTAAGGTGCATATGTGACCATACAGCCCTGATTTTTCTAAGCTTCACTAATTGACTGCACTTAGAATGGTACATCTACAAAAGGAGACAACTGTGCCTTTGGTCATTTTCCAATACAGGATAACTCTGAAAGTTCCAAAGTTTGAAAAAGAGAGGATTTGGGCAAGGATGCTGCCTGTTTTAATGAGCAAAAGTCCTGGCAACCTCAAGATTGACAGTTTGATGTGTAACAGCGACAATGAGCATCTCACACCATGTATTAAAATTAAAGCCTTAGGGAGCTCAGGAAGCATGTGACTTTTGGAAACCGTGTCAAATAGATTCAACCAAAAGGAAGGGGAAAGCCAGTCAATGGTTTCTACTCTGGTTTTATCACACGGATAAAGTGCTTGAGGAGTATTCATGTACCTGTATTTTCTCATCAAGGTTGGGGGGAAAGGGAGGATTCCGAAATACATGCAGAAGTGTTATTTCAGACACATAGAAATAAGTTTTTAGTAGCTGCTGAAAACAATACAGCAGAGGCACCTTCCCCAATACTAATGGGCAGGAAGTTTAAAAGAGAAGGGGCTGCCACACTAAGGGGCTGATTGATTCAAGTAAGGAGAAGCATTATGTGGCACTTGTACAATGATGGTAAATTACTGACACAGCAACCCATGGATTGGGAGAAGTTTTAAAAAGTCCCACAGGAGAAGCATACGCTTTCGGGAGCACCCTTTGTCATCTACATCTGAACCCACACATACTGTACTTTTAGATTGGGATCGGTTTGTATTGTCACCACTCTGTAACCTTCCATAGCATCAATTGCAAGCTGCCTGTATTACCCATGTTATGGTTTTTGGATCTATACGCAACGCTCAGTGCTGTGCAACAGATGGGTGCCTTTTGGTTATTAAAAGGGTTATTTATATTCCGTTTTCTTTTCCTCTTTTTTTTTTGCCACGGGAAATTTTTGGATCCAGCACAATCCCATTCAGCAGCGAAAAGGAGACATTGTGTTCGGCTTAATTATCAAAGGCTGAAACATACCAAGCAATCAATCATTTTGTGACATGTTCATGCTTTTGCCGTTCTTGAAGGGGAAAAAAAATATTTGTGTGTGGCTCTTGTACAAAAAAGAGGGGGAAGTGTCAGATAGGAAAAACCACCACCCCCCTTTCTTCCTTTTAACAGCATATCAAAATAGCAAGGCTGTGGGGAGATGAGTGAAAAATGTTCATTTGTTTTCTCTGAAACTAAACCCAACTTTCTTTTCTCTCTTTCTCTCTCTCTCTCTTTGGCATGCCAGGATGGAAGTCATTTTAGATGTCTTTCACTGTAAACATAATCTTCCTGCCAGGGTTTGCATTATAATTAAGGTGGATTTGAACAGTGAGAGAACTGTCACTTCTGAATAGCTTTACTTAAGAGGAGCAATTTTTAACTGCCAGATAAATGTTCCACCGACTGCATTTCTGTGGAACACTGACATCCAGTGGAAATTTGGGGTTGTCTGAGTGTCCAGCTACCCAAATATGTTCATCAGGGAAATGGGGGGGGGGGTAGGTGTCTTGCTTCATCAGCCAATGGCCAATGTGGTCCAAGATCCTGAATCCAAGGGTGACCAGTCAGATGCCCCCAGAAGCTCAAGGCTTGAAGGTTCTGTTGTTGCCCACCATCTGGTATCTGGAGGTACATAGCCTCTGAGCATAGTGTAAGTTGTTCCTGCTCTGAGTTACAGCCTGCCCTTTTCTTACATATTCCATTCCGTCTCTCAGCCTTGTTAACTCAGGGTTTGGGGAGCTTGTGGTCCTCCACATGTACTTGGATTCTAGCTCCCATCAGTCCTAGCCAGCATGGCTAATGATCAGGGATTATGAGAGCTGTAGTTCAAACAACAGTAAGGGGCCACAGACTTCTCCTCTTCCCCATGCATTAGCTGAAATCGGCTAATGAGTGGGACCTGCAACAAAATTTTGCCATAAGGTCTGCTCCTATCTAGGATTCCAGCCTCCCATGCCCTTTCCCAATATACCCCATTCCATCCTCCTGCAGGTTCTTCCACCTGCAAAAGGAAGACTCTGATTTGTCCTGAGGATGCAGAGCATTTCAGTTTGATTTTTCCCCCACAGCCTGTTTCATGAAAGAGCCACCCTTCGTCTGCATGTAACAGGTGAGGTGTCCCTCTCTCTGTTTCCATCTCCGTGATCTTGTCTGGCACTGCTAAGCACTGTCCCATGTGATGAGCTGCAAAACTGTAGCCTCTCAGGGAAGAAACGTTTAGTTCTGGCCTGGCTTCCCTACCCAGGCTGCCCATTGCTGCTCTCTGGGCAGGAAGGTGTACTGTATAAAGGACTTCCTTTTCCAGTTGGGCATGTCCTGACCAACAAAATTCACCTGAGCTATAGCGTGTCATGTGTTCCTGATCTTGTATTTTGGTCCTGAGTCCTGGCTTGTTCTCCGGCCTCACCTTCTGTTTTGTTCTCTGATCTTGAGTGCTCTTCAGTCCCAACTCCCAGCCCATAGCAACAAGGAAAGTTTCCTTATATTGAATCAGATCATTGGTCCATCTAGCCCAGTATTGTCTACATTGACTAGCAGCGGCTCTCCAGGGTTTCAGAGGCAGGAGATATTCCGGGAGATGTCAGGGATTGAACCTTCTGCATGCGAGGCAGGTGCTCTACCACTAAGCTATAGTCCATCTCCTAAATCCCTGCCATCTTTGATTCAAAAGTTGCTTTACAAAGTCAGTTGTAGAGCAACTGACCAAATCTGTCCACATGTAAGAATCCAAGATGATTAACACATCCTTAGTGAATTGTGCAGAATACAGCTGAAACACTTAAACATCCTCACAAATCTGGGCTTCAAATTTCATTCATTCATTTATTCATTCATTCCATTTATATCTCACCTTTCCTCCAAGGTGTTCACGGTGGCATACACACTTTTCCTCCTCTCCATTTTATCATCACAACAACCCTGTGCAGTAGGTTGGCTGAGAGTGAGTGGCTGGCCCAAGGTCTCCTGGTGAGCTTCATGGCCAAGTGGGGATTTGAACTCTGGTCTCCCAGGTCCGACCTAGACTGACACTCTAACCACTACACCACACTGGCAAACTGATTTGCTGCTGCTGTACTAGTTTCTAAAAGCTTCAGTTTTGTATGCAATCTATCTATGCAGTTCTAACACATATAGGTTGTTTGCTAGTTCCCAAGCAGATTGAAACTGTGATAATAACAATATTAGTAACAGTAATAATAGTAGTAATAATTTAAAAAACCCAATATTTTAAAGTAGCCCCACAAATGTGTGGCTGTATGTTCAGCTTTACTGCTGAAAGTGCATGTTAAAGCTTTGGCAATACCAAGCCTTAATTTGTACGTTCCAGGATGAGGGTGGCAGTTGTTACTTTAAAAACATGCACACTTCTCATTATTACAAACTTTTGTGGTCTGTTTGGCCATGCAAACAATTGCCAAGCACAATATGAGGAATCGACTCGGGGTTAATGGAACTGTGGGGCTGTGACTTATTTTGTCTGTCCAGCGATCACATTTCCAGCGATGTTACATCGAGTGGTTTCCTAGTTAAGCCTAGATGTGTTTTTCTTTATAGTCTAGGACATGTTGAAACACATACCGCTTGCAACCGCTGATTAACAAATATACCCACTTTGGTTTCTCTTTCTTCAGCGATCCAGGATGACATGTCCCACGTGTTTGGATAGCATTGGATTTCACATGATAATCTTGCAGTAAACTGAGACACTTGACAATTAACATTGTTTTTCTTGGAAAAATCCTGTTTTCTGTGGCTCTGTTTTGTCATCGCAGAGCGCAAGGGAAACCGATATCACAGTATTATGGCTCCACAGACCATTCCGAAGTGCACATTAACTTCCTCTGTGATAATCTACAAGCATCTGCGAAAACAAAACACAGACCACATTGCGAGAAAATGCTTATGTTCTATTAAAGAAAAGAAAAATCTGACCCCACTAGTACAGCATATATTCACTGCCTTGTTTGGAAGTGTTTGGAACTTAATGCTATGCATAGGGTGACATCTATTATTGTTGTTTAAAAGGACTGTTTCTGTGATGGAAATAAGAGGCTGGTCTTAAATGGGGGGAGGTAGGTTTGTTGGTCATGACTGACTAGGACTTGAACCATTGTCCCCTAGGTTCAGCACTCTGAACACCACCCTGGCTCTATTACTATTATAATACTTAATTTGTTTCTCTGCTTATGATCCATGGTATCATTAGCCACCTTGAGGCTGTACATTGATAGCAAGGTGAGCTTAGAAGATTTTAATTAATAAATCATTTGAAAATGTTATGGTTATTTTTAATAACCTTAGGTTATTCGGGGTTGTTGTTTTTTTTAAGTGTTCCTCTTGTAGGGGTATAAAAATACTCTACCACCCAACGAAATGAGCAGCTCCACTGCCTAATGCAAGTTCACTGTGGTTTTATGAGCGAAAGGAAAAAGAACATGATGCCAAATCATCATGGTGGATTTGTATGTAATGTCTAGGCAAGGGATGCTGTAAATCCCAAGGTAGGCTTTAAAGTCTAGCTTATTCAAGATACAATAACCAGTATATATATTTTTTCAACAAGCCTACCTCCGCCCGCCCCCCCTTTTTTGTGAGGCTCAGTGGAAATCTCATATTTTATCGGAAACTTTGATTTATGTTTAATAGATCTGCTACCTACTAAAAAAGACCTTGTATTAGCAAATGGGTACAGATCCAGTCCATTACCTTAGGACAACTGGAAAACTCAAGGGTTTTGTGAACTAATGCAATAAAACATCATTAAACACCAGAGCGTGACAAGGGAGACAGAAGGTTTGAGTTGAGAGTCAAGAGAAGTGTTTGGAACGAAGCAAAGCGGACCATCGATACGCGGGGATAACATCTGGCTTCCATTTGGGGGAGGTCGTCGGAGGACCTCGATGTCTGTGATGTAAATGAAGAACAGAGCCCTCGACAATTTAACTGTCATCAGCACGAATGCTTTAACTGGCATTGTAAAAGCAAAGCTCAGGGCCCCTTTGGAAATCTCCATAAGCTCCTGGTCTGAATTATAAGCGAGGCCATATTACCTGAAGATGAAAGCGGTAAGGTCAATTCACTTAAAACCAGAGAATTACCACTGCTAAGCAATGATGAGTAGCAATTGTATGGAGCTTTGCCCCTAACCCTTAGGACAGGGTATATTTGCATGCTCTAGAAGAGAAGAGGGCGTGGCCACTTGCAATCCAGAAAAGCCTCCTTTTGAAAATAGCATGAAGGGTTTTGGAGGAGCTCACTTGACACTGGTTAAATGAGACCCGTGAAGGGCTGAACACATGCCCCCCCCCAAAGGAGTTATGCAAAAATCTCTACTGGCTCCCTGCCACTAGATGTTCTGATAGCAGATTTCTTAAATTGCTTAAAAGGGGATTAAATGAGGTATTTTGGTGCAACAGATGCTGCTGAGATACAGCTCTCCTCTGCTCCCAAGTAAGCACGGCCAATGTTCCAGGCATGATTGGAGTTGCAGTGGTTTAACACACAATCCTGCTTCTTAGGATATTCTGGGAATTGCAGGTCTGTAACAACTCTCAGCTTCCTTAACAAACGCCACTTCCAAGAATTCTTTGGGTGAAGCTATGACTGTTCAAAGTGGTATGAGAGTGTTTTAAATGTATAGTGTAGATGAGGCCTCAATCTGGCCTTTATTCAGCAATCATTTTGATTTGTTTCTGGGGCAATTATACAACAAAGTGCATTCATCCTGATCTGCTTGCGGTATGTCTTCACTCATCCACACTGTTCAATGCACTTCTCTGTCACTTTCCTAACTGCAAACAGTCCATTTCTTTTAAAAAGTGGATTTGTTGCACTAGCACAACAGAATGCTTTGATTCACTTTAATTCACCTAAATATATGACAAGGGACCCAGGTGGCGCTGTGGGTTAAACCACTGAGCCTAGGGCTTGCTGATCAGAAGGTCAGCGGTTCGAATCCCTGCGACGGGGTGAGCTCCCATTGCTTGGTCCCTGCTCCTGCCAACCTAGCAATTCGAAAGCACATCAAAGTGCAAGTAGATAAATAGGAACCGCTCTGGCGGGAAGGTAAACGGCGTTTCCGTGTGCTGCTCTGGTTCGCCAGAAGCGGCTTTGTCATGCTGGCCACATGACCCGGAAGCTGTACGCCGGCTCTCGGCCAATAAAGCGAGATGAGTGCCACAACCCCAGAGTCGGACACGACTGGACCTAATGGTCAGGGGTCCCTTTACCTTTAAATATATGACATGAGCTTCAATCCCTCCTGCAAAAGAGTAACAGTCTGGAGGCACTCTCAGTTTAGGGGTTGTTGTTTTACTGTTTTAAGTTGGGGGAGCAAGTAAAGGGTGGGATATGACATACAAGTATAAACTGATGATTGGTGTGGATAAAGTGGATAGGGAAATTTTTTTTGCCATTATTTATTGATTTATTAAATTTATACCCTACCCTACCCTTCTTCCCCAAGGAGCCCAGGGCAGCAAACATTCACAGTTTAAAAATAAACTTTCTGAGAAACCAATTATGATTTTAAAACATCTAAAAGCAGTTGCAATTAAAACAACAACAACATTCCATCCAATGACCATGGGGTTACTAGGAACAGTAAGTACCCTTCAGCCACCAAATGCCTGGGTAAAAAGGAATATTTTCACATTACTCCTGAAAGTTAATAATGAGGGAGACAGGTGAATCTCACTAGGGAGAACATCCCTCAACCAAGGAACACCACTGAAAAGGCCTTGTTACCATTGCCAACTAACCTAGAATCCAACAAAGCTAAATGCAGGAAAAACAAGAAGTAACCCACCCACCCACCCACACACACACACACACAAAATATACTGTATAGTTAAACTATGAAATCCACTACCACAAGATATGATGATGGCTACCAACTCGATGACAGGGATTTGACAGATTCGTGGAGGATACGGCTATCAATAGATACAAGTTGGGTGGCTGCAAATTACCTCCAGTATCTGAGGCATTGCACCTTGAAAACTAGCTGCTGGGAATTGTAAGCAGGGAGAGTCGGTTGCCCTTATGCAGGGGCATAGGAAAGGGGGGCGGGGGCGATCCGCCCCATGTGCCATCATGGAGTGGGGTGACAAATTATCAAGGAACAATTACTGCCCTACTAGGGCGGTTCATAAAAAAACTTTTTTAAAAATGTCTGCTCCGAGGGTCTTATCTTGCTACACTAGGGATTATATAGCTATATATGAAATTTCATGCATATCAGTTAATATCTTGACCCTCCTCCATGAAAATAGCTGTTTACTTGGCCATTTTCCTATGTTGTGAAGGCTGAAATTTCAATTCAGTGGAGCAGGGTCAAGATATTAACTGATATTCATGAAATTTCAGATATAGCTATATAATCCCTAGTTTAGTAAGATAAGACCATTGGAGCAGGCATTTTTTTAAAAAAGCTTTTTTATGAACCACCCTACTGCCCTACCCTCCGCTGGGCTTCCCGGGTCCTGGAAAGTCAGCCTATGTGAAGAAAATGAGACTATGCCGAGTAGATTATGCCTTGCCTTGCCTTCACCCTGTCCCCTGCACACAGCCGATTTTTCTTGATTTTACTGCTGTGGTGTTTTTTGTTTTTTGTTTTTTTTGTAAACCACTTTGCAGGTTTTTTAAAAATAAATTTTATTAAATAAATAAACAATAAACATAAATAAAATAACACAAGCCAAAACACAATCCACCCTGTAGATTTAAGTATCTGTCCATAGTCAGCTACTTGTTATCAGAGGCCCAGAATCCACATTCCTTTGTAAGAAAATATGAAGTAACATAAAACCATTTTTGCAGCCAAAAAAAAATCAAAAATCAATGGGGGAATGGGTGACAAGAAATGTTCCACACTGGGTACCACCTGCCCTTCCTATGCCTCTGCCCTTATGTCCTGTTTGCTGGCTTCCCACTGGAGAGCCTGGTTGGTCATTATGAGAACAGGATGCTGGGCTAGATGGACCATTGATCTGATCTAAGCAGGCTCATCTTATGTTTCCGAGCACAATTCAAAGTGTTGGTGCTGACCCTTAAAGCCCTAAACGGCCTCTGCCCAGTATACCTGAAGGAGCGTCTCCACCACCATCGCACAGCCTGGAATCTGAGGTCCAGTGCCGAGGGTCTTTTGGCAGTTCCCTCACTGTGAGAAGTAAAGCTACAGGGAACCAGGCAGAGGGGCTTCTTGGTTGTGGTGCCTGCCCTGTGGAACGGCCTCCAATTAGATGTCAAGGAAATAAACAACTATCTGACTTTTAGAAGACATCTGAAGGCAGCCCTGTTTAGGGAACAAAATAAAAAATGTTTCGACTACGGCAGACCAACACGGCTACCTACCTGTAACTGTTTAGGGAAGTTTTTAATGTCTGATGTTTTATTGTATTTTTAATATTTTGTTGGAAGCCACCCAGAGTGGCTGGGGAAGCCCAGTCAGATGGGTGGGGTATGTATGTATGTATGTATGTATGTATGTATGTATAAATATTATTATTATTATTATTATTATTATTATTATTATTATTAACTTCAGAATCATACAATTGTGGCTGGTTTGGTTTGATTATTACACTTCCTATAACAAATGTACGACTTGCAGTGCGCATCCCCGCATTTATATTCCCTTCCATCCTCCGCACCACTCTCTCTCCCTCCACATAATCCTCAAAATTCGTCGCGAAGCTTTCAAAACAATTTATGCAAACAAACATTGAGCATGGCTATTTGTATTGGCAGTGCATTCAACTTAACAACCTACAACAAGGAACAGATGGTCTAGGCTCTGGAACCAGCTACAAAGAAAACACTAGGCATGAGCCCATCAGAAGGATCCCACCCTCCACCCACCTACCCGGTTTTGCAAATGTTACAGCATCACTCTTGTTCCTTCCTTTGATTAAAGCTGTTATTTTACATTCACATAGATCTTTACTTTTCCTGTCTTGTGGAACAAATTCACTAGAAGTTAACATCCTCCAACTCAGTATGGTTTACAGAAGCACTGTTTCATGAACCACACGCTATGCATCTCCTAATCCCGCTCCCCCCCTTTTTTGGGGGGGGAAGTGGCCAGGAAACAGACAGGCAGGAAAAACCAAACACACAGATGTTGTACAATGGATCGGACAAAATTAGAGACAAAGTGCTTTCTCAACATCCCTAATCCCTGCTCAGAAGCACATGGCTCAGGAATGAGACAGGTACCCTGTCTCAACCCCCGGAAAGCTGCTGCCAGTCACTGTAGACAATACTGAGCTGGAAGGACCATGTGCCTTGGCTCTGGGCTTATCCACACCTACTTTTTGCCCTGCTCTTTCCAGGCAGAGGTCTGCACTTTAACACTCCATATCTAAGCGTGTTGTTTTGTGTTTTGTTTCGTTGCCTCAAGCTTTTCACGTGAAACCCATTCTTTAAAGCTGAATCAGCGCAAACATCATTAGGAACCTATGAAGCTGACTTATACTGAGTCAAACGACTGGTCCACCTGCCTTAGTATTGTCTAAACTAATTGGCAGTGGCTCTCCAGGGTTTCAGGCAAGAGATCTTCTCAACTTTATCAGAGACACCAGGAATGGAAGAAGGGACCTTTTGCATGCAAAGCATGATGATCTACCACTGAGCTATGTCCCTTCCTCGATTTTTGAAAATCAAATAATAATAATAATAATAATGTTTGTTTGTTTGTTTTGCAAAGATTATGTACCACTGGATTATTTTTTTATTCAAAAAGCCTCAAAGGGGTTTACGGAAGAATAAAACAATGAAACTGTTTTTAAAAAATGAGCCTGTATTTAAAACAGTTTTAAAAAATAAATAGAATCAACAATAAGCTTTAAAAACAGGTAAAAATAAATGCTGATTTGGATAGGCTTGCCTAAGCAAATATGTTTTTAGCAGGCACCAAAAAGTACAGTGAAGGCTGATATCAATAGGCAGGGAGTTCCAAAGTCTGGATGCTGAAACAGTACAAGATTAATTGCCGTTGTAGCAGTTTCAAAATAAAATTGGCCCTGAAAGGAAAGTCTAACAGGGTTGTTGTTTTTTTAAAGAAGCAAGAAATGTTGTACACCCCCCCCCCCGAGGCATTCAAAAATGCAAACTGAAAGCTTCCCATGTGTGAGGTTATTACTTATTTCCTTGAAAAAAAGAGGAGGGGTTGCTTCCTTCAGAAATGCTTCAGTTTAGCGAGTCAAGGTGCTATTTTCTTTCCATGCTCTCATTAACCTTCACGAGTTAACTGTTCCAATTTCCTACTCCCTGTGTTTTTCTTTCCACTACTTTACATTTTACGTCCTTAGCTTTTTCAAACAAAAAAACAACGCCACCACCCGTCCCCCCACCCGAGCTCACCTGGGGAGGCTCAGTGCTGTCAAGTGCAGTCAGCTGGGAAGAGGAGAGACTATTTGCAATCACAGTAGCCTCAGTGTTGAAAAGTGCAATTTCGATTCGGAGAAATTAATGCAAGCTCTTCAAAAGCTCCCTTTGTGGCCAGAAATTAATGGCTGGCTAAATATTTCTCTCTCTGCTTCAACCCCCCCTCACCCCCACCGCCAAGAATATACTATCCAATAAATGTTTACATTAGATTGAAAAAGGTACTTATTCCGTGCTGCAAATTAAAACACCAGCATGTTAGGCAAACCTGTTTTGACATTTAACAGCTCTATTAAAAGGCCAAGAGGGCCAAGGTGGTCAGAAGAAACACCTGCAAGGAATGTGCAAGGCTTGATTAACTGTTTGGCTGAGTATGTCACAGAGTAGGTCTTCTGCTGTAATACAGAGCCATGATACAGACTTAAGGTGCAAGCCTGTGGTCCTTGGAAGGGCAACCAAGGGGCCCTGGAAATCTCATATCCTTCTTCCACCGCAGGGCAGTGCTGAAGCCTCTGACATCATGACCCAACTGATGTCAGAGCTCTGATATCAGGGTATGACCCAAACTGTTGGGAGCAGTTCAGGAGCATACCCATTTTTTGGGGGGGGGGTCTAGGAAGCATACTACTTACCTGCTATGCCCACAAGCAGGGAGAAATTTGGACATGCTAAGGAAGGTGTCTAAAATGTGTGGGTAGCACACGCTATACAAAAGAATATAAGCCTCTCCACCCCACCCCACCTCTTCTTCCCCAACCTTACACTGTACTCAACACCAAGGTCTCCCAACAAATGTAATTGATCTGTAAGAAAGACTGTACAACCTGAAAAAAGGAGACAAGTCGCGTACTTTTGTAAAACCAAGAAAATCTTTAATAAAAATAAAATTTAAAAAATAAAATAAAATGTGTGTGTAGGTAAACAGAGAAACAGATTGTCAATTATCTCACTTTCTCATTTTACCAATCTTAAATTCAGTTCCCCAGATTTCCACATCAGTTTGTGATTTTATTAAGTTGTATTAAACACACACACACACACACACACACCAGAGTTTTAATCCAAATTTCTCCTAACAGAATGATTGTATTGTAGAATCTCCTAGTCCAACCCCCTGCAATGCAGGAATCACTATGAAATACAGATGGCCATTCAACCTCTGCTTGAAAACCTCTAATGAAGGAGACTCCACTACCTTCTGAGATAACCCATTCCACTGTCGAACTGCTCTTACCATCAGTAAGTTCTTCCTAATGTTTAGTCAGAATCGCACATACACATTTGTATGCAATTTTGCCTGATATATACAATTTTTGAAAAAAATGTTTTTATTAAAGCTTTTCATGAGCTACAAGAGAACATGTTGCTGTTGCTGCTGCTGTTCAGATTATAAAGTCTTTGGTTACGTTCAATGTGAGACAATATGGTATCCAGAGGTCGGGGAGAGAGAGGGGAGGGGAGAGGGTGGGTGATATACACTATTTTTTTGTTTTTCCAACTTGGTATATGTGTGAGGTTTTTATGTCAGCATCATTTGGGTAGGTTCTCTTTATATACATTTGTTGGTTTACATGGGCAGTGATATATACATTTTTGCAAAGGATATATACAGTGTGTGTGTGTGTGTGTGTGTGTGTGTGTGTGTGTGTACACTGTGTATGTACACACATATATACCGGTATATGTATATGCAATAGTTTATGATATTTTCACAACACACACACACAAATATATATATGCATTTTTGTGCACACTTTACACCAACATATGCATTTTGTTATGCATTTATTGGCTGGGGGAAATTCATTGCAAAATTGACTAAAGTGTGAATTTTGAGGAATGGATGTGTCTTGCTTTGTATATTGCTTCCCAATGTGCAAATCAGGTAGCTTTGTCTTTAAATGTAAACTAAATCAAATTTATCTCCCTCTCCCAAAGGCAGATCTAGGTGAGCACGGCCTGTTCAGTTGCATGACCTGTTCAGTTCAGTTTCTGGGGTGCTGCAGCAGGCACTGCAACTATGAAGTCCAACAGAAGGTGAGAGGCATGCACCAGATTTTTGCATCACACATGACGCCACTGAAATTTGAGATGCCAAGATCTGCCACTGGCCCGCCCCACTGTGAGATCACAGCCTTGTGAGAGTTTAATTGGCAGTGGAATAGCTCCGCTTCACACCTGTCCACACCAGACAACAGTCATTTACTTATAAGTATTGAAGTCACCTTTTATTATAGCAGTTGAATGGTGCAAATTCAGCAGCTAGGAAAGAGCAGGTGGTCTTACGGACAGAGGAAAAGCAACAATAAGCGTGCAATCTGACATGGGAAATATTCTGTCAGTTTTCCTGATTATAATGCTAGCACTTCTGTTTTATTTTCTAATGAAATGTGGTGTGACACAGCAACAAACTTGTTTGGACAACATTGGTGGGAGCCTCCCCCTCCCCCTGCTCCTGACAAGGATCCTGAAGCTGCCCAGGAGCAGTGGAGCAGTAGAGATTTGGAACAGTGGTTTGCAGAGGGGCATAGTTCTGAAGAAAAAAGTTGGGACGAACTGGGGAGTGAACAGAAAAGTGAAGAAATGGAAGAGAGAGAGAGCTAACAGACTCTCTCTCTCTCACTAGAAAGTGTCCAGCCTATCAGTCCAAGCTCATGCAGAGCAGATAAGGTGGCTACACAAAGAGCACAGTGGTTACAAGATCAGGTTGCAAGGAGCAGAAGTGACATGGGGAAGTGGGGGGAAACCTTAATTGGGAGCACCTTCATTCCGAGAATGGCTGCTTTGTTCTTTTGCTGTGATCATTAAAGACTCTTTAAATGGTAAGCGACTTTTTGCTTTGTGCTGCTTATCTATAGCCAAATTGGGGGGGGGGGAGGAAGCCGAGTCCCCAAACCCTGACAGGTATGTCCCCTCTTGATGTGCTGTCTCTCCCTGGGTGGAATCATCGGACATGCCTCTTCCTCAGAACGTATCAACTCTATCACAGCAGGCTGTGCCCCAGAGACCTCTCCCATTCTCTACTGGCTGTCAGGTCTGGGGGTTCCCATCATGTTTGGGGGCTCTGGGGATCTTCATCAAGCAGGGTCTGTTGCATAGTCTCTTTCCTCCCTTTCCAAGGCTTCATCCTCAGCTGCCTCCCACTCCTCATCAGAATTTGAGGGCTCAAACTGACAACGCCCCAGGAGTGACCTTTGGTGAAGTGTGAATTAATGTGACTTTCACAAGACAATGTGAACCAAACCAAATTCCTCCTTCACACTCGGTCTCCCTTTTCCTAAAGGGGAAAAATATTGCCAAAAAAATTGTCTCGGCTAAGGCACTGAGGGTAGAAATGGACATACTAATAAATACATTTGCAAGTCTGCTTGATTCAGAGGAACACATATTATCTGGCCAATGACATCATTGCAGAGGAAGCCTCGCTGTCTGCTGAGTAGTTGGGGAGAGGGAGACATTTCCTCGGTGGGAGGAGGGAAAAGCCTTTGGGGTTGTCCTTTTCCACTAATAACCATTGACAATGGACCATTATCCCGCTGTCCAGTGTGGCTTGTTGTGTCTTTCATGTGTATACTTAATAAGATTAGTTAGAAGAGTCTGGCGCGGTAGATCTTTAATGAGGCAAGATCATTAATTTTGAAGGTCTCATTTTATCTTTCAGCACTGAAATAGCATCGCCCACTGCTTTGGCACAGCACACACAGAGTGTAAAACAACGGGGTCAGTGTGCTGAGATCTTATTCGGTACCATTTTTCACGGAGTCCCCTCCCTTCCCACAAATATTGTGGATATTCTTTGCTCAATGGGGGGGGGGGGGAAACTGGCCATAAGGCTGAACAGAGCAGGAGGACCAAGGCTTTTTCTCAGCAGGCTCTCACCAGAACTCAGTTCCAGCACCTCTCAGGTGAGCACTATTGCCATTATAAGAGAACAAGGGATATGTTCATGGTGAGTTCCAGCACCTCTTTTTCTAGCAATATATAGTGGTATGGAATGCTCCCTATCACACAGCTGCCACTGAGATTCTTTCAAACAAATTGTCCCCAAAATGACATAAAATATCTCAGTGTTTAGAGAAAAAGAGATGAGAACACACACACCCTTGTTCCTCTGAACATCCCCACGAAAAGATCTCAATTTGCTTGACTTCATTAAAAAAAAACAACAATGCACCTTTAATCACACATTTGTATGGTAAATATTAATCATATTGCTACCTGCAGGGTGTGTGGGATTTTTTTGTAATGCAATTTCCTTCCATCAGGTATTTCCTGATATCTTAACTACAGGCATTATTTGCAATTCTATTACAATAAGTTACAATTTGAGCAACTGATCTCCCATAATAATTGAGGAATGGGTCTGGTTTCATATCGCTGTATCCTACCAAACTAATGAGGTTGTTCCTTTCATAACTTTGGCTCCATCTTTTATTATTTCATATATATAAAAAAAACCTCTGGAAAGTCCTTATCCATTTTATGAAGAAGAAGAAGAAGAAAACCACAGCAAACCTTTGCGAAATTCATTAAATCAGCATAAAAAATTCATTAAACAAGCGAATTGCATTCATGACAGCTGGGGATGCAAATGCCCTTTCAGCAATGTAAAACTCCATATTGGTTTAACCTTTCATGTTCTGTTATTTCCATGTGGAGAGAGATATATAAATATATATCTTTATTCAAGGAATGAAAATTAAGTTCTGATCCCTTTATCTCCAGCCCAGGTGAGGTAGATTGGCCAATATAAACAGAATCTGAGCCCCAAACATTCTTATGAGGTCTACTTCCCACTAACAGTGGATGAGGTGATCAAGTTGTGTTAGGGCTGGGCCACATCAGATCACCGGTCAAGGTTCATGTGATTTTACGCACCTTCAAACCACTACCACACACACACAGCCCTGCACATAGAAATATGTGTGTCTTTTAAAAAATATGATTGTATATATGTATATATTTCTATGTGCAGTTTAACATTAGAGGTGTTCTACTGGATCAGGGCCCTGAGTGGCCCACCAACTCCTGTGTCCTGTTCTGACAGTGGCCGGTGATGATGGCTAAATTTATTATCTGCCCTTCTGGTCCCAGGGTGGGTTAAGACAATTTAGAATTCAAAACAAAAATAACAGTTTAAGCAGATTACAGTCACAACAATAGAGTGCACTCTGAAAACACACATTTCAGGTGTCAGAGGCTTGCGTAAAGACGTAAAGAGTGGCTGGGGAAACCCAGCCAGATGGGCGGGGTATAAATAATAAATTATTATTATTATTATTATTATTATTATTGTTATTATTATTATTATTATTATTATTATTATTATTATTATTATTATTATTAGCTTGCCTGTGAGGAGCCTGAAAGCAGAACCTGAACATAACAGCAATTCTCCCCTCCTGCAGTTTCCACCAACTGATATTCTGAAGCATTACTGCCTCCACCTGTGTAGGTGAAGTTAGTAGCCACTGATAGTGGCTAGTTTACTAAGGACAGTGTGAAACATTTATCAGAAAACACCAGTAAAATCATCAAGAATATAAATAAAATCAGCATATTTATTTATTTATTTATTTATTTATTTAAAAAAGCAGAGAATCTCTTGGTGCAGAGGAACAGAGGAACAGAGTAGCCACTTCATTTGCAGTAAGAGAAAACTTTAAAAAGTAAAAGAAGCTATCTAATGTAGCCCATTCAAAACCCTGTAGTAGTTGGAGGTCTGAACTTTTGAGTGGTTTTAAGAAAGTTGGGAAGGAAACCAATCCCTGTTGGACCAATCCCGTACCGTGTTTTTGCCATGTGGCAAAAACCTTTGTGTTTAGGCAGACTTTCTCAGATTAATAATATAATAATATGGTTTAGCTGTATGGGAAGGGTTTTAAGAGCATGCAGAACATCCCAGGATCAATTCCCAGCAACTCTGGCTAAAACCATCAGGCTAGATGAAAGATCTGAGACACAGGAGAGTGATGGCCATCTAGAATATGCTTGGCTTGATGGACCTGTGGTCTCACCTGATAATGTTGTGCTCTATTTAACCAGTGTAGGATTGTAAAAGGCAAGTTTGCTTTAGTTGCGTGTTGAGGTCCCCAAGCCACCCCCCTAAATAACTCACACTACACACAGTAATTTAAGTTTAAGGTTTTTGGCATGATTTTGGCCACAACTTTTATTAAAAAATGTGAGTGGTTGCTTAGGCATTGGTTCCAACTAGCTGCCCCCTCCTGGGGGCAGACTGACATCCGTCCGGTTAGCGTAAGTCAGTAAAGGGAAAACACTTTGGGGAGAGAATGGGGGTCAGGGGCCCGGGCGCTTGCCTCTCCTCAAATGTTCCCAGGGGCTCTTGCGTGGCCCTGGCCCCCGACCGGGGGATACGGACAAAAGCATGATGAGCCCCTGGATTCCTTTAACAGAATTCCCCGCGCAGCAGCATTGGAGGGGCAGGGGCAGGCACAGCCAACCACATCCCCTCCACCAACCAAATTCATAACCAATGCCTAACCGCAACCTTACAAGTTGTGACTAATTGCTACGCAATAGGTGAAAACCAAATGGCAACAGCCAATCAGCCAGATGGAAAAATTCATAACGGGTCCCTGCCCCAAAAGCAGACAACCCCATGACAGGCATAGCAAGGTCAACGCACAAGCCTAAATATAGGGAGGGAGGGCAGGTGATCCGAGGCACGCAGCAAAGAGGGCCGCGTGCTGCGTGCACTTGGAATATATAACCTCTGAGCTGTCCATCAAAAATTGCTACATAACATTCTCCCCAGCAACCCACAGGGCCCAATCACCTGCCATGGTCATCTATCCTAACCTGCCCAGCAACAGTGGGGTGACTTGTTAGCCCCCACCGCAACACGTGCTCTCCATGAAGGAGAACCCGCTTTACAGCAGGGATGGGGAACATCAGGCCTGAAGGCCAAATGTGACCCACTAGGACTCTCTACCTGGCCCTTGGCTTGGAATGCTACCTTGGCTGCACCTCCTCTTCCCAGACTGTGTCTCTCCCCAAGTCTGCTTGGCAACCTCCGCAAGTGCTTTTGCCTGGCTGGCATATGTCTTTGAACACTGATGATGCTACCTACTTGCCTGGTTGGAGGACGGAGAGGGTTGAGTGAATGTGCATGGAAACTAGCCTATTGTGCAAAGGTAAAATTGATTGCCTTGCTCCACCCACTTTTGCCTCTGGCCACACCCACCAGTACAGCCCCCCGGAAGGTTACCCAAAAAGGAATGTGGCCCTTGGCCTGAAAAACTCAGGAGCTCTCAAAAAACAACATCAAACAATACCTCCATCCACACATAGCTTATTTCTGAAAGATATCTCCGCTGAAGTGCCTCTCTGATTGAGCAAGCCTGAAATGGTACTCGAAGGCATTTATCTTAACCATTATTAGATTTTGATTTAGGTCTCCCTAGACACTCCAGCCTGGCGATACGGCCCTGGGGTTCCTCCGAGAGCTTAAATACAGTTCATCTTTGGAGAATACCTTTTAACCCAAGGCAAGATTTTAAAAGCAGCTTCGTGTGTGTATGTGTGCATGTGTTTTTTGCTTAAAAAAATAAACCTTTCTACATTCCCTCCCACCACTACCAATTACTAATTTAACAGACAGAAATACAGCTATGATTTATTGATGGTTCCAATCCAATGGTAAATTTGCCTTAAGTATACACTGCAAGCATATACAGGAATCAAATGTGTAAGAATGCCCAATACTGTACCTAATGCCGCAAGCTTAAATGCACTTGCTAGGGCGTGAGCCTGACTGAGCACACTGGGACTTGCTTCTGAGTAAATATGATAGGATTGTGCTGCAAGGCTCTCTAGGGGATGAGATTATTTATTTATTTGAAACATTTTTAACCCACCCTTCATCGCAAAGCGATACCAGGGTGCGGTAGGAAATAAATGAAAAGCACAAAATCTCAGTTCCAAGTCCAGAAAGAAATAAAAGCAGATATTAAAGCCACAGTGATAACCAATACTAAAGCCCAGAAAAGTATTAATGTCTCATGATGTGCTAAAATAAGTGGGTTTTCAACTGGGATGGGTCATGTGGTATTTCAAATGGATTGTTGGATATTACCACAGCACTTTAATTGATTTAAGCTGTATATTTTTATAGTCATCATTTTAATTATGACAGCTATAGCATATGTGATCTTTCTTGTATATTTTGTTGTTCCTAATATGGCTTGTAAACTGCCTTGTCCATAGTACTGCAGAAAGGCAGGATAGAAATTAAAAACAAAATTACATTACACTGGCTCAGATCCACAAATTTAAAAATAATGGTGGGTGACAGTCATTGCTGGACATTATCCAGGAGGTGCTAATTAAGAAACAAATAGCCAGTCTCAAAACAAAAACAAAAAACTGTAGTCAGCACCCTTGGCTACAGCTCCCAGAATTCTTTGTGGGAAACCATGACCATCTAAAGTGATATCATGAGGCTTTAAATGTATGGGGCGGGTGTGGCCTGAAACTTTTTTAACATCATGTTTTAAATTGTAGCAACCCACCTCACAACATTAGCATGAAGGGCAGGATAATAATAATAATAATAATAATAATAATAATAATAATAATAATAATAATAATGTCAAGGTAATCAATGCTACTATCAGGCGATAGACTCTGCATTTCTGTCCCACAATACTGGCTGCTATAGGCTACTGCTTTTGTGTGATGTGGAGCCCACAACTTCCTTCAGGAGCAAATAGACTGACCACAATTATTGGCAAGATGAGCCACTGGTGAATGACTTGCTCCTGTTTATGTGAGCTCAGGATGTGGTCTGTACCATTTGAGATGCAGGTTTCCAATTAGGGTAACATCAGCCGACTGCAAAAATGAAAGAGATGTGGATCGCTGTAAAACACACTAAGAATGCAAAATTGCGGGTAAGGTTTCTCCCGCTAGTCCACACATCAGGGCCATCCCATTCTCTCACAAACTGGCTCATCCCACAAACCATACTGATCTGATCTCTCGTCAACGCGAAATCCAAAGCAGCTGCAAACTATACGACGTGCCAACGCACATTCTTTCACTATCTCGTTTCCCTTCCCCTCCCAAACATGGTTGCATTTAGTTCAACTCCACTTGGGAAGAACTAGCAGTGCAATCTTCAACACAGGCTTAGCACAGATGGACGTGTCACAGAGTTCAATGAGACTTGCACCCCAAATAAGGTGCATAGGATTGCAGTCTGAATTAGTCTGTGTTGCGCTTTGCCAGGAGTTGAGGGGCCGGGGTGGAGTTGTTATAATTTTATAAATGTGATAAACATCTTCAAGAGAGAGAGAGGTGGAGTTATTTAGCCTCTGTATCACTGCATCCAACAGATGCCTTTATGTGAAGTGCAGCTACCGTGAAGGAAGCTATTGCAACCAGAGGCATCACTGCAATGGTACAACTTGACCAGCTATCTTCATAGGGAGCTGGGAAGCTGAGGGGGAACCCACATGGATATCACAGGGATCCCTGGGATGCACAGTACATCTCTCCTCAGAGACATATAAGAATGCCCTGTGGAATCCTTGTCTCCTTGTCAACAGAATCTCAGCGTTCCCCCGAGCATCTTCCTCTTATTTCTCAGTGGCTTCTTTCTGGCTCCATTTCTGTCGGCGCTGACCACCTGAGTTTGCAATTAGAAAGAATGATGGTAAATATTTTAACAGGGATCGGTACCAGAAAATTGGGGCAATACCTGGAAGATAAGGGCAACTGCAGCATATGTATTTAGCTGTAAAAAAAGACATTAGCTTCAGACTAACAGGGTGATCCATTGTCAGGTACCAAACTACAACTGCCTGATGAATTAAATCAAACACTTCAAAGTCATGGTTGTTGTTTTTTAAGATGTCACCAACTAGTAAGATCATATTGTATGGTTTTAGAAAACCTCATGACCATCTTATTCCACATCTGGTAAATGTGGGGAGCTAAAATGTACTTTCTCAATAGATGACCCTCGGAGACCTCAGTGGGAGTTTTGCCTTGGTTCCATTCTATTTCTTCTTCTTCTGTACACCACACACTACAAGGAAAGAAAAATACCACACAAAATTAAAGCGAACTCTTGCATAGAGTTAACATAAACACAAAAATATTGCCAGTGGGTATAAAGTTCTTGGCCATGCAAATACATTCCAATTATCCCAACGGGCCAATTAAGGAATGAGCTATTTAAAGCACACAATTCCTTCATTTCATTTCTCTCCTTGTTTGCTTCTTGATGCGCCAGATGTTGTTGCTGGTGCTGTGAAAATATCATAATAAGATCATAATTATAAGGTTTGTTGAATTGTAGAGCAAAGGCTCCATTTATTTACATGTAAATGTGTACACTGGTAATTGAAGCATTGCAAAGCTTCTTTCTGTCTTCCTGACTCCAGGAAAATGTGTATCTCGCCAGCAGTTGGAAGTTTCTCTCTCTCTCTCTCTCTCTCTCTCTCTCTCTCTCTCTCTCACACACACACACACACACACACACACTGGGTTGGATTCAGAAAGGAAAGCTGTGATTTCTTCGAGTCACTGCCCCTTCTCTACTTTCACTCTCAGTCCAGCCCTGCTTGTACTTTTCAAGCCATGCTTTATGAAATATTAGAAGGAAAAAGATAAGTGCTTCACCACTATGAGAATGTTGAGGGTGGCAGGAGAGGATATATTCTTTATTCATATCCTTCCTAACTTGTGCTAGCAAGTTTCTTCACTTAGCAGCGTGCATTCCCCTTCTTACGCAGCAGAAAGCTGGTTGCAAACTCATGTGAGTTTCTTAAGACAGCAAGCAATTCAATCTGGCTTGTCCAGATTGAGATATGCTCTAATATTCCTGGTAAGACCCCTTTGAATTGCTTCCAGGTCACGTGGCCAGCATGACTAAGCCGCTTCTGGCGAAACCAGAGCAGCGCACGGAAACACCGTTTACCTTCCCGCTGGAAGCACTTTGGCGTGCTTTCGAACTGCTAGGTTGGCAGGAGCAGGGACCAAGCAACAGGAGCTCACCCCATTGCGGGGATTCGAACTGCCGACCTTCTGATCGGCAAGCCCTAGGCTCAATAGAACACTTTCAATAGCATGAAAACACCACTTTAAACTACCTACCTTATTTCTGTGATTGTAAGTTGTTTTTAACTGTCTTTAACATTGTGTTTTAATTGTTGTGACCTAACCTGGGACCTTAGGTTGAAGGGTAGGTAAATAATAGTAGTAGTAATAATAGTAACAACAACAACATAATTAAAGCTGCACAGAGATTTCTATCGTACAGAATGGGGATAATCTGATTTAAAAGGAACTCATCTGTTCCCAGAGTACAGGCAAATGAACCAGCTTACTTAAGAGCTGAACTCTGTTGCAAAGTGCAGCTGTTGGGATGGGTTGTTTTCTGTGGGTAAGACCAAGCTGCAATGTAGTATGTTTCCTCACATCCTTGGATTCTGTATTAGGTTTTGCCCCACTTGCTCTAGAACTGCACTAGGAGTAACCCCACAATGTGAAGCACACTTCTTCCTAAAGTGAAGCCTTTGTGAGTTGCAGATGACGAGAAGAGGGCTTGGCCCACTGCACATCAGCAGTTATAACTGCCACTAACTGATAGAGTTTTCTATAGTTACACCCCTGCAACAATACATTTAAAAGGCTGTAGAATATTAATCAGCCCAAAGCTTGTTTGAAGAGGAACATTTTCGCCTGGTGCCTAAATATGTATAATGAAGGCACCAGATAAACCTCCCTGGGAAGAGCATTTCATAAATGGGACGCCACTACAGAGAAGGCCCCTTCTTGTGTTCCCACCCTCTGGACGTCTCATGGATGAGGCACATGAAGACGGGCCTCAGATGATGATTGCAGAGTCTGGGTTGGCTTATATGAGAAGAGGCAGTCCTTGAGGTATTGTGGTCCTGAGCCATTTAAGGCTTTATAGGTCAAAACCAGCACTTTGAATTGGGCCTGGAAGTTAACTGGCAGTCAGTGCAGTCAGGCCAGGACTGGTGTAATATGCTCAAACTGTCTTGTCCCGGTGAACAACCTGGCCACTGAATTCTACACCAGCGGAAGCTTCCAAACCGTCTTCAGAGGCAGCCCTGCATATGTGTTGCCGTAATTTAACCTAGAGGTTACCAGAGCACAGACAACAGAAGTTAGGCTATCCCTGTCCAGATAGGGGCGCAACTGAGCCACCAGCTGAAGCTGATGGAAGGCCCTCTGCACCACTGAGGCCACCTGAGCCCCAAGTGACAGCAAAGGATCCAGAAGTACCCCCAACCTACATATCCACTCCTTCAGAGGGAGTGCAACCCCATCAAGAGCCATCTCACCCATCTAGTACTATTTTAAGAGTGATCATTAATGTTGTGCTCATAGGTTGGTCCCTAGATTGATCCAGCAGGGCTCCTCTTACATTCTCACTCCCCTTCCTCCTCTAGCTTGCTTTTGAAAAAACCCACCATGCTCTTCGCAGTACAATTTGGCAATAACTATTTCCTTCCTCGAGCCAAATATAAAAAGCTCCCACTTTCCTCAAGCCTGTCACTTTATGGCACACGCCCCAAATAGAAGAGACACTAACAGGGCTATTGTCAGCTCCTGTTATCAGTGGGATAGTACATTAAATTCTGTTTTATTTATGGGAACGCTGTGTGCAATAACTTATTCCCAAACACTGCATGACAAAAGAACCTCTCTAAGTGTGTGCGGTTCTTTTTCTTTCTTTCTTTGCTAGCATGTCATAAAAGACGCTGCAACTACACAGAAATTTACAAAAAAAGGGTGGTAGTTCAGTGGTAGAGTCCAATCTCCAAATATGCAGCTACAGTTGGACAGAACTGAGGAGAGGAAACTTCTTTATTTCAAGTCAGGCCATTGGTCATTGCTGCATATCTCCAGCATATTTCTCTCTGGAGATTGTCAGGTATTGAACCTGGAATTTATCTACATGCAAAGGACATGCTCTACCACCTGAGCTTGATGGACCAGTATAAGGCAACTTCCTACTTGCCCCAAAAATGGTGGTTCCTGGATAGATATTATTAGGCTGTGAAGAAGTTAAGTGCAGGTTAGCTTGATTCATACCTGTTGCTTTTCATTGGCAAATGTTCACTGTGGTGTAATCCACGCCTTAATTCAAGAGGCATTAGGGCAGACTGCGATCTCTCAGTGGATTCCATGGATGTTTGATGACACACTTCATTCTCATGTCTCGCATTCCATAATGGGTCTGCGAAATTAAGTTTGGAGCAGTAACCCTTATATTTGTTCATATATGAAATAATAGTGATTGCATGGAAATGCCTGAAGGGGGTCTCAGTGATTTGCTAAACAAATCACACACACCTTGGTATTTTTTCTCACAAAGATGGAATATGTTTGTGTACTGTCTTCAGTGCTTTCCCTCCAAACCAATTCCCAATATTACATTATGTCAGGGATTGCCAATCTGGTGCCTTCGAGTGCTGGTGTGCCTCCTAGGACCTCCTAAGATGCCTGCAAAAAATAAACAACACTTCATAAATCCACTATACAAGAGTGACTGGTTCAGATCCTACTTGAATGGGCTTGAATGGGCTCCTTCGTCGAACAAAGCCCACCCGTCACTGGATGTCAGCATTGAGACCCACAGGCATCATCAGTGCCAACCACCCAATCCTACAACAATGCACAGGCACAGTGGGAGACAGCTATAACCTTCAGATCCTGCTTGTGGGCTTCCTGTAGGCATCTGGTTGGACACTGAGGTAAAGTGGGTTCAGGGTGAGATATAGGTCTGATCCAGCAGGGCTCTTCTCATGTTCTCAAGTGAATCATTAGACATGCATTCTCAAGATTGATCCCAGCCATGCACATTGCTAGTTTATGTGAATTGTAAAATTGATTGTGATGGATATGTTTCCATAAATAAGCAACTAATGCATTATATTCCAGATTCATCAGGGAGAATAAAAGTATCTTTTATTTCCTACCTATCTAACCTGCATTTTAAAAACCAAAGAAATTGGAGAAATAAATTCTAAATGGTGAATGCAAAAATATAAAGTAGCAATAATTGTATCAGTTGATCTTCCACTTAGGATTTTCTGACATGCACCATTCTAAGAATCATGGTCTGAATGCCCTCACAATCTCTCTCTCTCTCTCTCTCTCTCTCTCTCTCTCTCTCTCTCTCATATCAAACAGCTGGTTATGAATCACCCTCCCACTATCTTTAAATGGATGATCAATAGAATATTTCCCCATAAAACATTTAGTTTGAAATCTGATTTTAAGTGCATTAGAGGGTTTTTTTGCACACCAAATGAGTGAATGTCATAATACATTGTCATCAAATATGAAGGAAATACAGCTCAGACGAATTGTCATATTTATTTATGAGTCCATAAAAACACATTGTGAAAGTCTTGGCACATTTTTGGGGGAAGCCAGTTTGAACTTGGATGAAAAGTTAAAAGCCTTAAAGGCGATATGGCCCTGATTTATTATTGGAATGTTTTTAATTGCAGTTGCAACGAGTCACAGGTAGAAAAGAGGTTCTGCCTTTAATGGCCGTGCCTCTTGTGAGGGTTTCCTGCTTCTTTTAAAATGATATACTTCCAAGATATTTCCCACCACTACCCTATTGATTTGGCAAGATTTACTGTAGATTAGTGTGCCTAGGGTGTGGAAACCCAAGTGGTCCCAGCTTCCCAAGAGTAGGGGCCTGTGGGAGATGCTCTATATATCCAGAAAGGTCCCACCTTCAGTGTGACGCATGTGTTGGAAAAATCTGATTTCTTTGGGGATGTTTCCAAAATTCTCCACAAAACTTATCCCCAATTCTGGGAGTTTCATGTAACCTGGTATTGCATCTGATGTGCAATGGCAGCAGATGTGTTGCAGGAACAAAGGCACACAGTTTTTGGGATATATCTAGTGAAGTCACTGCATTCACAGAATAACTTCTGCTTGCACAACAGAACTTCCCCTGCCTCCCCATGTAACAACCCCCCAAATCTGTCCCAGAGTGTTGAGGAATCCCACAGAGGAAATGAAAGAAATGGGAATTGCGTGGACAGGCAGAGTCCCCCCAACCCCAGGTGACCCCCGAGCAGAATAATGACTCAAGACAACGTGCTATGGGATTAAAAATTGGCCACAACTTTATTAAGTTTCAGATGTAGGGAGACCTTGGCTCAGGCATTGGGTGTTTATCCTTCCCAGTCCCCAGCCGGGGATCTGGGAGACTTCAGGGTTATCCAGAATGGGTGGGGATTGGGCTGGCTCTGGAGAACATATGTTCAAGCAGAGAGCCCGCCACCCGTTTCGCCGCCGTTGGAGGGGAGAGCAATGACAACCTCTCGGCGTATGGCCAATGCCTCCCCCCAAGACCCCTTTAACGGGGAACCCTAGTATCACCTCCACAAGGGGGATGTGGGTCACTGCTTCAGCCCTCCGCCCCCCATTTAGGAAGATAGACTAAAGGATTCCGCCCAAGGCCTGAAACCGCCAAAGCTGTGACGTTTTGCTACCGGAAAGGCAAAACCTGCCAGTGCAGGAAAATTCCTTTCTGGCCCTTCAACAGCAACCCTGACGTAGCAGCGCCTGCGTACCTGTGGAGAAGACGTTAACCTGCAAAAGAAGACTTAGCTGAGGGAGGGGAGGGTGGGAGAAGCTCTGGAGCCGACTGCCGCTTCGCAGGTAAGAGTCACCTTCTGTTGTGTGGGCAGGGCAGTCCCTCCCCTTACCTGGCCAATCCCCTGGCAATGCCTCCCCAGGTGGGATTGGGCGATTGGCTGAGGTAGGCAGAGACCTCCAGGTATCCAGCCTGGGGAGGATGAAGCCATTCCGAACTACCAGGAGCCGCACTGGGATTCGGGAGGGGGGCTGCGCACAGCCACGCAAAAGGTGCCCCCCATTTGATGTGGGGAGCGGTCATTTCCATTGCACAAGTGGAAGTCGTCCCACAAGTGTGATGACTTTGTTGGATACAACCAGTACCAGTGCAATATGTGTGTGTGTGTGTGTGTGTGTGTGTGTGTGTGTATGTATAGGTATAGGTGCTGGAACTCACCATGAATGCCTCCCCTTCTCTCCTATACAGTGGTACCTCGACTTACGAGCGATTCGACTTACATGTTTTTCGACTTACGAATGACTTGCGGGAGAAACAAAATGGCCGCCGCAACCGAATTTTTCGACTTACGAATGGAAGTCACAGCCGCTTTTAATAGGATTTTTTCGACTTACGAATTTTTTTCGCTCAATGCATTCCTATGGGGATTCGACTTACGAATGTTTTCGAATTACAAAAATTGCGTCGGAACGCATTATCGTCATAAGTCGAGGTCCCACTGTAATGACAATAGCACCCACCTGAGAGGTGCTGGAACTGAGTTCCAGTGATTTCTGACTGGAAAAAACCCCAGTGTATTCATTGCCACTTCTTGCCTGGCCCTCAACTGACTTTAGCTATCCAGAAATGGGATGTTGAGTTTTCAGCAGAAAGTTCATTAACAGCTACCATTCTAAGTGCTGTGGCAGTGAAACGGCAAAATCTGATGAGAATAATTATTAGAAATATCAAGTCTCATGAGGCCATTATTTTAATCTATAGAAGGGTTAGCCAATGCAGAACATTCTTTTCTCTTTTTTTAATTGTATTTATTGGGGTTTGAATAACATATAGGGGGATGGGGGGGACCGTGATCACAAAAGGGTACCCAAGTCCTTTACAGCCAGAGAAAGCATCATGAATTAGTCTTGCATAGCAAAGAATTTACCATGCTTACAGAAAGTTATGTGTTTGTCTATCATTACAGGTGTGGCAAATGAAGTAATAAATTACCGCTGTCACAGCCTGTGCTCATCCTAATAGGTTCATGCAATCTTATTGAGTTCCCATCTAAATTCAGCCTTTATTCTGATTGCATTTACAGGATCCAGACCAGAGGAACACCTCTACCATGTACCTCCTTCTTTGTAAGTGAAATAAAATCATACCATCTTGCAAAGCACTTTCCTGATGTTATTGGTCTACAACTCCCAATATCTTTTAGCACTGACCATACGGGCTGGGACTGATGGGACTTGAGGTGCAGGCCATCATATTGGCTACCCGATAAAGTGTTGACATTTTGACGGTGGTGTGCCACTCTGGCTGCCCCATCTGGCTGCCCCAACATGCTGTGGGTGTTGGAAGTGTCAGGACAAAGGCGGATTGAGGGGAATGCAAACAATTTGGTGACACCGGGCATGGAACTTCTGGGGTGCTGTAGCAAGACCACAACTATGACATCCAATGGAAGACTCGGGGTGTGCTGGATGTTGGTGTCACACAGGGTGCCACTGAAATTTGAGACACCAAGGTCTGCCACTGTGTTGGGATACAACTGAGCTTGTATCAAGGCTGATGGGTTTTGCATGGGGAGAGGGAGAGAGAGTGTGTGTGTTTCCAACTTAACCTGTACTGACCCTCCTTCTGATGCTTTCAGGGTTGCTGATCTTATTTCTTCTTGCCGCTTCTTCTTGATCCCACCTTGGGAGAGGAGATGTCTTTCCTTGGTCTTTCCTGCAGAGATGAAAAAGAAAGCATGGCTCTTTGCATAGCCAATGTGGTTAGAAAAGGTCCTAGTTCTTTCTATCAAGCATGTATTTCCTATAATAATCTTAGCTTCCTTATGTTCATACCCAAAGTCTCAGTGCGATTGCTTTCAGGGTAAAAGCATGCTCCAGGCAGGGATTCGTAGTTAAGCTCAACTTCTGCTGATCCACATAAACTCCAGATGCTAACAATGGGCATTGGATAAGGTGCAGAAAAAGTACTAGTAAAATGTTCAAAAGTAGAGAAATTCCCTGACAGAGGGCACAACCCACACTTCTAACTTGTCCTGCGATTTCTAGTATTTTGCATCAATCTATTTTCACAGGTCCGAGGGTTTTTTCTTTTCTGTTCTGCTGCTTTCCCTGTTTACTGTTGAATTGGAACAAATGTCAATCCGTGGAAAACTTTATATTTTGGACCGGTCCTAAATTATCTTCTAATCCCTCTTACCTTTCACAGTGGGTGGCTTTATGGCATGGCACCTACAGATCACAGGTTGCTAACATTGCACAGACTTTGATGGACTGCAACTCCCATAGGCCCTGACCATTGCCAAGCTGGCCAGAAATGAAGGGAGCTGGAGTCCAGTGACATCTGAAGTGCTGCAGCAGGTCTTCTGCCCCGGCATTAAAAAGACAAAGAAATATTGTCTTTTGAAAGATCTTCAGATTCATAATTCCAATTTGATCTTAAAACATCACCTCCTCCAAAACTGTGCTCTGGATTTCTCCTTGACTGAATAAGCCACCATAGATTATTTCTCCCATTAAATCAAGTTTGGTGTCATATACTACTTCAGTGAGTTACCTTGTCTCAGAGATTTGGCCTTCTTAGTTCTCCGTCTCCACAATTAAAACACTTTATCACCATAATCACATGTGCCTTGTTGACATCCCATATATTCTTGGTGAGGTCTTCCCCACCTGCACAGTGCCTTTTCTAGCATAGATCTCATCAGCTGGCAATAGCTGTTGAGAGAAGGCAAAATAATCAGACAGGTTCCACAAATAAACCATCTTATACTCCTGTTTGTCAAAACAATTAGTGTTTGTTGTGGGTTTATTCAGTTAGATCTGCAGTGACTGATCACTATAAATTATGTATTAAGGTCGTCCACATATACTTGTTTATTCATGCATAGACCTGAAGAATTTCCACCTTCTCCATGCAAAAATACACACAGAAACAAACAAAAATACTCTAAACCTGAATGCAAAAAAACCCCATTCTCTGGATCAAAAATCTACTTTGTTCTCTGTAGGAATTTTCACTCCAAGATTATATTCTTAAATTTCAGGTCCTTTGAATCATCTCTTCCATCTCTTGCTGCATAATTGCCTGTCCTGCCCCTCCCTTAAAAAAAAAAAAGAAAAGCCCACAGAATAACACTTTAAATGCTCAGTTTGAATTCAACCATTGTTTTATTTTCCCCTCCATTTTGGAAAGGTGCCGTTTAAAAAACCTGTCTGTCAACACACTCGGTAAATTGCCTTTTAAATTAAAACTCATTGCCAAAACTAATTCTTGTTGATGCTGCAAACAAAATTAAAGATTGCATGTAGAATCTAAGCCATCGTTTAAAAAGAAAAGGAACATTCACTTCTAATAGCAGGGATTTCTCTCCCCTGCCCCCAGCAAAACTGTTGCAATGAAATACAAATTTGAAGTTTGTGGGAGTAATTTGTGCCTAAGTGTCTATTTAAACAGGAATTGTTTCAATCAACGTATAAGTAGTTTGGGGGAAATGAGGTTTCTGTGACCTCTAAAACCTGTTTGTTTGTTTGTTTTTGATGTCTTTCCTGAAAATAGTCCGCAACATGTTTTGAAGGCATCTAGAAAATCAAAACTATTTCCCCATGAAATGGAGAGCAGAACCCAAGAAGCCATTAATGCAAGGTTTATGCCAATGTTTACAACTCGCCAAGAAAGAGCTTGCAAGGATTTTTTGACAGGCAATTTCCACCCCCTCCAGCCTGCTATGTGAGACGAAAGGGATTCAGCATAAGCAGTTGTGGAATTGCAAAGCAAGAAAAGAAGACATGATTTCTGATCCTCTACACACACACACACACACACACACACACACACACAAACAAAGGGAGGAGTAGGATGGGCAATGTTTTAGTTAAAACAGGAAGAAGTTGAGTTGTATTCTACAAAGTTGCACAGGTTTTGTATAGAAACATAGTTTAAAACACCAGGTGCCAATGGGTAATTTAAAACGGTTACCATACTGCAACTGATGAAGTGGACTCTAGTCAACAAAAGCTTATACAGTACACATATTTAGTCTTTTATGATGCAATAAGACTCTTGTTTCTTGCTGCAACAGAGTAACACAGCTGCCTCTCTGGAACTGACACTGCGGTACTAGCGCCAATGTATACACATAGATTATGGCGCGGTGGGGAGAATCGCTAAAGGGCAGTAAAAGAGAGTGCTTAATTGCAAAAGGCCATCTTATAAAGCAACCCACGGCTGCCGGACACCATCCAGGTAATTAATCCTTTTTTCACCCCTATACTTTTTAATTAAGGAATGTACTGATTTGCATTATCTAAACCGCAAAATTGATTTTTCATTTTCTCGTCCGTGGAATGATGTCTTGGGTGTCAGCATTCTCATTTGTTTGTAAAGACCAGAGCAAGAGAAATAAATTAATGTACTGTATTAAAAGCAGGGAGGTGGACAGAGACTTGCCAATGATTCAAGGTAGAGAGCCATTAACACAGACATATTCTTGAGGTTTGAACAACCTTTTCATTTCAGCTGTGCTCGGAGCATTCAAGAAGTGTGTCAAGAGCTTATATATTATATATTTTATTATATATGATATATCTAGATATATATACACAGATACAGTTGATGTACATTTTAAAATGGTCTGACATATAAAAGCATACATAAAAATTGCTGAGCCAAATGATTTAGAACAAGTCATTTTATTTCACTATAATTAATGTACTCTTCCCACTAGGGATTTATGCAATTAAATAATTAGCCATAATGTCACCCAAGGGTGTTCTTAATGACTTTTCGTATACATTTGTCTCTGTTAACAATAACTCAGCCTTATCAAGCTGATATTTTCCACTGGAAACCTTTATTTTCTTTGTATCATTTTTTTAAAGGAAAAATAAAAGATTAGTCATTTTTCTACTTTTAAGTTTGATTTGAAGCTTATTTCCACTCTTTTCAAAGAGTGCAGATAGACCTTTGGGGATCTAGTTGAGGCTTTCTATTTCTATTGTTAAAGTATGTATATAGCTATACAACATTATAGACCAACTTCTGCAAAAAGGGAAAAATGATTCTTATTTTTAAAGGCAGTATTCATGGAATCAAAACGAAGTTTCAGCTGCTGTTTAGGTGTAATCAGAACTGCTCTCATGTCATAGAATCATAGAATTGTAGAGTTGTCAGTGTTTTAATATCCTGACTCAGAAAAAGCAATGAAGACATTGTCACATGAGCATTTTATTATTATTAGAAAATCAACTACTGTAACTCTCCTGATGGCTTCATTTCAATTCGCAGGGCTTCAAAATTACTGTGCTCTGGGCTGTTTCACACATAACGCAACACAACATACTCACTGTGCATCTACCCACAATAAAAAAATGGACCCAACCCCTAACTTTCTCTGGTTTGCGTCTACAATGTGTGCGTCTTCAAATACTTAGTACCGGTAGTCGCATTCACACATTGCTGCATTTTGGTGTAGAACAACAACAACAAAGTTTTAAAATGAAACACCTGAAAAGGTCCTACCGTAAATCACATTGATAGAAATGTTGCTAAGATTAATTCAGAGAGAGAAGAAGAAGAAGAAGAAGAAGAAGAAGAAGAAGAAATATCACCTTTATGAAGGCTGAGTAATGTCCACAATTCATTATATTAGTTTTCAGATTAAAAATCAGATTTTTTTATTTTTTTTAATGACCCAAGGGGAGAGGAAATTGCAAAGCTTTCAGTTGTGAACCCTAATGTGGCATAGTTTTGGACTTGGAATAGGGAAACATGAGTTCAAATCTCCACTTTGCCATGACGTTCACTGAGTTACTATGGATCAGTCACTATTTCACAGTCCACCCAGTTTCAGAAGCATTTTTTAAAAAAAAGAGATAGGATTTTTATTTTTGTCGTGAGGGTGGAGAAAGTCACATTGGGAGAAGAGCAAGGTTTATACATAGGTAACCCTCCATCTCTTTCTTTTCTTTTCCTTCTTTTCGCAAATGTCATGTGACCTTCATCACATCCACACCCCAGTTTGCTCATCGTGAATCAAACACCTCCTTCACTCTCCGAATACAGGACAAGAGCAGTTCATTTTCACTTTCCAAATTACAGAAGAGTTTACCTTTTTGAAATAATGGTCTGTCCTATGTTTCATGTGGAAGAATGATGGGATACAAATATGATAAATCAACAACTTTTTTTTATAAACCGTTTTGCTATGAAGCTCACTGGGGCACATTGGGCCAGTCACTGCCTCTCAGCCTAACCTACCTCACAGGGCTGTTGTGTGGGTAAAAAGGGGGAGGGGGACTGGGATTGGGAAGGCCTAGGCTCATCAAAGTCATGAAGCTCACCAGGGGATCTTGGGCCAGTGACCCTCTCTTGGCCTTGTCTACCTCACAGGGTTGTTGTCAGGATAAATGGGGGAGGTCAGACAACCATGTACACCACCTTGCGCTCCTTGGAGAAAAAGTGGGGTTTTAAATTATAAACAAACAAAATGCTGGTAACTTTGCCTCAGCTCCTACTGTTGATGGTAGCTGAGAGATTAGAAGTCATCACCATAAGGCCTTCCCACCAGAATGAGTTTTACTGGAAAAACAGTAAGATGAGAGGAGCCTGCTGGATCAGACCAATGGCCCATCTAGCCCTGCATCCTATTATCCTATTATCATGTGACCAAGCAGTGGAGGGCAGCAGGGGGGGGGCTACAGGGGGGTAGGTCCCCCTGCTGCCCCCAGGTGGGGCGGGCTCTGAAAAACCAGTTGCTGGCTATGAGGGAAGTTTGTTGTTTAGAATAGCATTGCAAGGGTATTTGAAATGCAATGGTTGGTTTAGAACTTAATAACCACTGGCTGCAGAAGAGCCTGCTTTTTTTGCGGTGGGGGTGGGGAGGTTATAAAAAAGACCAGAAAGCAAAGGGGACTCCAAAGGCCCTCAGCACAGTGGGGAAGAGATCTAGCAGGCTCACAGTCCCCAGTTTGCAAAGTTCGCAACTGAGTGAGAGATGCATTAGCAGAGATTTCTACCTGACTGAGCGTATTCCATCCCCTGCAGAAACAGGTTGACTCTGTTTATTCCCCCTCTTTGGCTTGTGGGAGAAGCGGGAGGGAGGAGAGAGTCCTCTCCCGCTGCTGCTCTAATCTAGATCTAAAAGCTGTTTGATCAGATTTCCGGATTCACTCGCGGCTCTCTAGCGCCACCCTTAGAGAATGCGCGCAACTTCCATTGCTTTTCTGTTTTGTTTCCTGTGTCTCTCCACACACACACTTGACTTTTAAGTTATTATATTTGCCTTCGCACATCAACCACTTCAGAGCGGGAGGCTTTGTGCCTTATTAGCTGATCCAAAGGAACAGCAAGGCGTAGCAGGGAGAATGCGAAGAGGGAGAAAAGGCTGGCTTCTTTTTCTCCTCCGCCGTTCAAAACCTGTTGCAAACGACTCTCTCTCCCTGTTGGGGTGGGTTTGGTCACACCCGAAGAATCGGAGGAACTGTGAACAGGCAGACGAGATCCGCTGCAGCGAGTCACAAAGGGATGTGCAACCAGAACCGGGTGCGGTTGCAAAACGGGGATATCCGTGCCGTTGCTCGTTTTACAACGGAGAGGTTAGAAAAAGATAACGGATGAAATGCCTGCCCCTACCCACCGCCTCCCGTGACCCTTGGTAACACACACTCCAGAATAACGCCTGGTTCGCTCTGATTACGGGAACACGTGAAGAGTGAAAACTTCAGAATCTCTCCTGATTACGAAGCTTACTCCGAAATAACTTGTGCTTTTCTTTGATACGCATACATTTAAAAGGCTTCGAAAGAACGCCTGGACTTTTGTTTTGTTTTATACCTTCACACAGAGCCATAAAACAAATTAGCCTCCAATTAGCTTAAGGTATCGTACGTAAGAAGAGAAGACTCCGGGATCACTCCGGGATTTTCATTTACATAAACCGAGAGCGAGGGAAACTCTAATAAGGATTTCCTTATTTTCTTAAATGCAAATAAAAACACACATATTCAGATGCGTACGCGTGTGAGTATTAAATGTATTAAACACAAACACAGGTACGCCAGAGAGAGAAGGCGGGGGACGAGGAATGTCCCCTTCGGTGCCAAGATCTCACATCGGTGGCCAACGGGCAGCGTCGTATCAAGTTGAATGGTTCAACGAGGGCCTTCCCATTTGTTAATTGAGGCAATTACACCCCAGTGGCAATGGGCAACCTGTTCTCTGGGCAGCCATCAATCATTCTCTCCTTGATCTGTCAGTGCCTCCTCTCTGCGGCTCTCCGCCGCCTCCCCTGGTGCTTCGCCGGGTTCCTGCTTTCCAGATTCTGGTGGGGAGGGTCCCTTAGGAGCCCCGGATTTACACTGGGCGGGGTGCTCGGGAAAAGGAGGGCTGGTCCGGTGGGATCTAGGAGGGAGGGCAAGAGCAGAATAGAGGAGGCAGTCTCGTCTCTTCCCTCAACGCCCCAACTAAGTCCTATTTGTCTGTTTCTGTCTGCCCCCACCCCCCGGGGGAGGAAAAAAAATAAAGGGTGGGGGGACGAGCTGTTTATAGAAGGGTTTCAACCAATCATTTATCATACGGTCATTCAGAGAAGGGTTTCTTTTCTGCCCTGTTTTGGATTTTGGGATTTCTTGGGGGCTACCAAAAGGCAGAGAACTTTATTGAACACTCAAAGGCGTTCTTAAAACCCAGTGTGTGTTTGTGTCTATTGGAAACATTATTTGCTCCTTAAACAAAGGCGCCCCTGTTTAACCAGGCAGGAGAATATAAGTATTTTGAAGGCGCATAATCTGACACAGAAAGCGCGAAGTATATTTCGAGGTGAGCGAGGAGTGTCCCACATGTTAAGATATGGGAGGCAGTATATGTTAATGACAGAGTCCATACATTGAGGAGAGGGGCCACCCATGGTGAGTCCCCATGTTAGAAGCGGCGCTCCTTTCCGTGCCAGGGTGAAAGGGAGAGGTCCCTTCTAAAACTCCATCTGGGTATGAGGCAGGCAGCTAGCAACTAAGACCAGTCTCGAACTTCAGCTCCCATCGCCTGTGGTCACTGACCACGCTGGCTGGGGGTGTTGGGAACTGAAGTCCAACAGTATATGGAGGGCCACAGGTGAGCCACACCTGAAACACACACGCCAAAGCCCCAACTATTGTTTTATTCGTATTCCAAAGTAGGCATTGGTGAATCAATTAACCGTAAAACAGATTAATCCATTGGATTAATTATTGAAAGGCGTGGCAGTCCCGATTCTCCCAGTTCCCATCTCAAACACGCTGATCCAATGCATGCTTACTCAGAAGTAAGTGCCCTCCGGTCCCTCCCATTGAATTCAGTTGCACTTTACTCCCAAGTAAGCGTGCATAAGGTTCCATGGCGTCCTACAGCTCAACCCCGTAGAATGCATGTCCACCCAAGAGGAAGGTCCATTGAGTGGAACTTCTCTGACCATGCATCGCACCCTGCGGATGCTCCGGATCCAGGAAGTCTGGTGCCACTCTAGAATCACCTGCTGCGCCATTTCCCTGTTTGGAAACCTAGCTCATAAAACGCGGATCCCTTGGTTAGGGAAGACGAGTCAGTGATGAGAGCGGGGGAGAGAAATACGTTGGAATCATTTGTGCACTGACGGCCGACAACGGGGGTGGGGGATTACTTCTTTTATAGTAATATAATCATCACACGCCAATAAAAGGTGCGTCTTTTTACAGCCAGGTTAAATACGCATCTTCCAGGTGGTCGACGGATTGATCCAGAAGATCATAAAGTGTGTGTGGGTTGCCTGAGGGTGGAGGAGAGAGAACACAGCCTCGTCTGGAAAGGCTGCAGCAATACAAAGTTTCTGGCTGGAGGGACTGCTGAAGCCCTCCATTAACTTTAGGATAGAGTAATTCCTGTGCATATCTATTCAGAGGTAAGCCCCATTGAGTACAATGAGGCTTAGTACCTGGCAAGTGTGTATAGGATTGCATATGTTTTAAGGCGTGTGTGTGTGTGTGTGTGTGTGTGTGTGTGTGTGTGTGTGTTTAGATTTAGTGTTAAGGAGGTAGGAGGAGAAAACCTTGAGAGTGAAGATTTAAAAAGGAGATGGGATAGTAATTCTTGCGCCATCAATATACAGGTCTTTGTAAAGAGCAACCCGCGCAAAAAAAGGGGGCTTCTCCCTTTCGCAGTTTACCAACCATATTTCGACCGGAAGAGGAGAAGGGAACGAGTAGGCGAGGGATGGCTATGAACAAAGATAGTTTCACCGTGATCCTCTATTATTACAGCCTGACCCCTTATCCTTTATTTAGCTATGGGTCAAGCAGGGAAAGGAGTGCTTGTGCAAGGGGATTCCTACGCCCCCACTGTATGGCCTACAGGGTGACAACGGCTGGTGAGGAAGTTACTAAGGATTCTGGGTGCCTATGGGGTAGCCATGGGGTTGGGGACAGGTAAGGGATTTAGGTAAAGGAGGCGGGTGGCGCTGTGGGTTAAACCACAGAGCCTAGGGCTTGCTGATCAGAAGGATGGCGGTTCGAATCCCCTGACGGGGTGAGCTCCCATTGTTCGGTCCCTGCTCCTGCCAACCTAGCAGTTGGAAAGCACAAAGTGCAAGTAGATAAATAGGTACCACTCTGGTGGGAAGGTAAACGGTGTTTCTGTGCGCTGCTCTGGTTCGCCAGAAGCAGCTTAGTCATGCTGGCCACATGACCTGGAAGCTGTATGCCGGCTCCCTCCGCTAGTAAAGCGAGATGAGCACCGCAACCCCAGAGTCGGACACGACTGGACCTAACGGTCAGGGGTCCCTTTACCTTTTTAAGGGATTTATGGAGTTACCGGTATACTGACTGGGGAAATTGTCTTCCTGATCTGTCATTGGACCAATGAGCGCATCCCATGCTGATTTGAGGAGTGGAAAGAAGGAAAGAAAATCAGGTCGCGATCCTGCAGGCATTTTAGCTGGCGCTAAAGCCCATTTAACTTAATTGAGTTGAACACACCTAGGACTGAGATTAGGACTGGACCTCATAGGACGGGTATAGAATGATAAACAGCAGCTCCCGAGATTTCATTTGCTCCTGTGGGGTGAATGGGGGAGCCCCCTAGGGGATGCAAGTGTGTTTCTCTAGGTGGTGGTGAAGGAAACGTGGTGTTTCTTCCCGCTGGTGGCGATGACGCTGCAGCGGAGGAACGTAAAGGTGAATTCTGTCCTTTTGTGTTCTCAAATCTGGGTTTGGGTTGTCTGAAAAGAGAAAGGGGAGGGGAGAGGTATGGGAAAGCAAACAAACGAACAGCAACAACAAGAACTAGCGATTTATAGAGGGAGATATTTAACCCTCTCCCAGCAGGGATGGACAAGAATGAAGCTGCCCGTTTGTTTCACAGCAGAGGCATGTGGTGATATATAGCAATTGTAATAGTAGTAATAGTTGTTGCTGCTGCTGCTGTTGCTGTTGTTATATTCCTAGAGAAACCCAGCAAATAAACTAAGCTGAGGGAGGGAAAAGTTGTGTGAGCATGCATGTCTATAGTTGTTGTTGTTTTGTTTTTGTTTTTTGCGGGGGGATCCCATGAATCCGTTTCCAACACAAACGGGTAGCAAAAGAGCGAGTAAGCTTCAGAGTGCACCAGAACTCTTCCTCGGGCTGGATGGCGCAAGCGGGAGCTGGGAGTAAAGGAAACCGCGGGATGCTGGTTTGTCATGGAAGTCATCGCTTCTGCCTTGGTCGACAACAATGCACTTTTGTTGTATAGGCAGAAAGGGGCGTGGTTAGGGGCGGGCCTGAAGGGCGCCTGCACTTTCAAATTGACCACACCACTGCTTGTCATTACCCTCTGCAAAAAAGGGAAAAAAGAGGCAAGGTCAGGGCTCTGCCTTTAAATTTGACGTGCTCAGAGGCACCGTTCACGGAATAAATATCAACACCAATAACAACAACAATAATGTCTGATACAAGCAAGGGCGCCTTTTAAGATGCTCAGCGCGAGGCTCAGGATTGGCACGAAGATCTCGGGATTACTTATGACGTCACTCGGCTCCGCTGGCTGGGGAGCGGCGCGCGAAAGGACTCGAACGGGAAGAGAAAAACAATGCACAAGCGAACTCTTCCACGGCTTGCCAGCTTTGACGTTTCCTTCCCACCCACCCACTCCGGGCACCCCTCCACCACCATCATCACCAATTTCTTTCCAACATCCTCCTCTCCCCTCCCCCACCCGCCTCTCCAACGAAACTCGTCCTCTGTTGAGCTGTTCCCCCCTCCATAGATTCTATCTTATCTATCCATCTATAAATGATCTATATTTATATTTATAGCCCCCCTCTCCAAGAAGCATCAGGATGAGGAGGGGGCTGGCGGGGAGATCCGGCGGAGGCTGCGAGCCTCTTTTCCGCAGATGCCCGCTTGCAATCATTTATAATTCACGTGTGTAGAGAGGGCGGGCGGGGGGGGGGGTGTTGCGAAGAGAAGAAATAAAAATAATCCATATCAATCCTGCTCGTAATTGATCGTCATCAAGAGGCAGCGTGGGGATGGGGGTGTGAAAAGGTGGGTCGGGAGGGAAGGAGGGGGAGGACTCAGTGGCGAAGGATTTGGGGAGGGGGGGAAAGGGGGGGTCACCCAAACCTCCGTTCAAAAAAAGAAAACCCACCCCAAACAAAACTGGAAAGCAACGATGTCTTTTTCACAGCTTGGATATCCTTACAACACGTCTTCTCAGGTAAGTCCAAACACCCACCACTTCTTCTTTTTTTAGGGGGGGGGGGAGAACCAGGTCTGTGGCGTGCAATGTCAGGTATCTTTTCAAAGCCTCCTTTTCATTTATCTACTTTTAATCATTTTTGTTTGTTTGTTTCAAATGAATATCTGGAGGAGATGCTGCGTCGCCCCCTCCCACCTTCCTTTGATCTGTGTGATGGGTGTCTGCGTGCGCGTGTTTGAATGAATGGGGGATATGGTGAACCGGCAGACTGCTCCTACCCAAGTTTACTCAGGAGTAAGACAGGCTGTTTGCAATGGGACTCAATACCAAAGAAAGATGCAGAGGATCGCAGCAAGAATTTGTTTTTCTTGCCCCCTCTTTCCCCTCACGACTACCTGTTCAGGTTTAAGTGGCAAGTTTAGGAGGAGGAGGAGGGGAGATTCTTGAAGTTCAGTTGATCTGCAAATCTCTTATTGATTTTCCACTGAAGGCGATCCGTGTATGTGTTTGGGTACAGGTATTTATAGGACTGGTACAGTTTGCGTGTGCTCCCCTTCCTCTCAGGTACAATAAATATTGACCTATGGTTCTTTGAGTGAGAAAATAACTTGGAAATAAAGTTTTGCCAAGGCGACCAAAGCTGTTCTAAGATACTAACTTGGAAGATACTGACTTGGAAGGAAAGTCCAATCGATTCCAATGGGACTTATTGACTCGTCGCAGTTTTCTCACGCGAAGAGGCATTCCTACGCACACCTGGTTGAGAAGTCAGTCCCATTTTGGAAGGGGGCGATTGCTACTGAGCCCACACGCTTTCGTAGTCCAATTTAGATTTGGATTTCGGATTCTGCTTATTCCGGCGTAATCCACGAGAGTCGGTCCCACCCCATTTATTTGTTTTCTTTTTACCTGAGGGGTAGGCGGGGGTAGAGACCTGGGAGGGCGAGGTTTGTATGTGAGAGAAAGAATAACAGCGTATACAGCCAATTCAGTGTCATTTACTCTATTGTGTCATACGGTGTAATGCAAATTGCAAAAGTATACTATGGCTTGATCTAGAATTCAGGAACCTACCTTACAGCGAGTCAGACCATCGGTCCATCCAGTTCAGTATTGTCTACACTGACTGGCAGCCGTTCTCCAGGCTTTCAGGTGGGGGTGGGGGGTCGCTCCCAGGCTTATCTGATACATACTTAAAAGAAAAGAAAAAATCGGTCTTTTAATTGACTGGTATCCGCTGCTCTCTCATGGGAGCAACCTTTCTGCTTTCCCTTGCTTTCCAAGCTTCCCTGCCTGACTTCGGTCCCAGGTGCCTCATCCCCGCCGACTTCATGCCTCTGCGGATGAAGCTGGAAGCCTCCCACAGTATTACACCTGCACAGCCTTCCCTCCCCGCTACCTGCATTTCCCCCCATATAATTTAAGGGAAGGTGGTATGTTTTAAGAGACTCATCTGGCTTGCCACGATGGTACATTCCCTCTCTCTCCCTTTCCATTATCTCCAGTGGATTTGCAAGCCACTCGGTGGATCAGGAATTCTAAGAAAAACATTACATTCGCTTTGGGGGCTTCCTTTGCTGTACTATGTTGGGGTTGGCTTAGGAGACTCTGCACTTCTGGCGTCCCGCTTTGGAGAGCCTCCTCCGGACCCCTGGATCTCCACAGCCCCATTGACCGGCTGGATCCTACTCGGAAGGAAGCACCGTCCGTTTCTTCAGGGCTAACAAGGGTTTCTCCCCCAGCATCTACCCACTCCAAACGTGCTTTGCAATTAACGTGAAATTGTTTCTCGACTTTCTTTCTTGCGTTTTTCTAATTCATTCTCTCTCTCTCTCTGTCTCTCTCTCTCCCTCTCGCTCTCTGAACTCCAGTTTTTCGTCTCAGCCACCTCTAGCACCACTTGCTGTGACTCGGGGACCCGATCCGTCTCCGATGTGTCCTCGGGATCTTCTTCCCAAACGGCCACCCTCTGCTGCCCTTCTTACGAGAACAGGCTGTTGGCCGGCTCCAGGACGGACCTCAATGCGGCGCTGGGGATGTACGGTTCGCCCTACGCAGCTGCGGCCGGCCAAAGTTACGCCAATTACCTCCCGTACGGAGCGGATCCGTCCACACTGTACACCACGCTGGTGAGTGAAGCGAAGGCACAGGCCTTCCGCTCCCCTATGACTTTCGCGCTACAATTTGGTTACCAAGAGGAAAAGGGGGCGCTAGTCCCTGTTGACCTGGTAATGCACCTAATTGTATTAGCAATTTTGCAGCTGGGGGGAGGGGAGGGAAATCAGAATGCATTAACATTACAAGACGATGATGTTTACTCGGAAGTAAAATCCTGCGCTGTTCCTTGAGGTTTGGTTCCCTTCTGAGTGTCTTTCCTAGCATACAAGTCTTACTAGGAAATTATAAAGCCCCACTGAGATCCGTGCTACTTACTTCCGAGTAGACATATTGGGATTTGGGGAGGTCCGTGTAGACCTGTTGGGTATTGAGAGTAACCTTAGGCACTCCAAGGTAGGAGTAGGCCCGCCCCACTGAACACAACTGGGTCTACTGCTCCTCGTGTCATAGGTTTGGGATCCTTTCCGCAGGGCTCGGGGATATGCATAATTTTATCCTGAGCAAACATGCATAGACTCGAGCCGCGGGGCAGCGGTCCCTGTCTACACTCACCTGGAAGAGCGCGCGGTGAATTTAACCGGGATCTGCACAAAACCAAAGCGCGCGTGGAAAGGAGGACTCGCGGTTGTGCACAGATTTGGGTCCCCAAATTCCACAAGAGCAACTCTTATACTCAAAGCAGAAACCTCTCCTCCACTTCCCATCGATAATTTGCGACTGTAAGCTCACTGAAGACCGGGACCTATTGTTTTGTCTTGTTTTTTAATTGTCGCGCGTTGCTCCCAAAACGATGTCGAGATAATGTAAAAATAAAATAAAAGCTCCATCCCTGTACCTCGCTCATCATACACAAAAAGGGTCTCTGCCCCGAGGTAGCTTGCAGTTATTACACTGATCAGGAGAGGAGACCAAAAAGAGAGAGACGAATATAGGCCAATTCTATTGTCATCTCAGAAGTAACTCCCTGTGAGTCCAATGGAGCGTACACATTGGTAAATGTCATTATAATTACACCCTAAGGTCGCTTTATAAAACTAGCATGCTTCAGAAACTTAATATTTATAAGTTCATAAAAAACCTATCCCCCCTTTCTAGCCGATCCACCCATCCTTGACTTCCAAGCGAAACAAAATTTAGGAATTTTTAGTTAAAAAGCAGCAAGGTGGGACAAGCTCTGCGTTAAAGTTGGTAGGATTTTAACAATGCAGCTCCCTGTTTATTTGAAAACAGGTCCCATTTGTTCAACGGTAATTGCTGCTCAGTAAATGTGTTTTAGGACTGCAGTTTAAGGATCGCACGATGGAGGTGAACACCCAACATGGGAATTGTGTACATGTATGCGTATAGTCAACCCTGGCATCAACGCAAACTGGAAGAAATAGCAACTTCGGGAATCGCCCCCAAATAGTCCTGTACTCAGCTGGGGCTTACTCCCATGAAAGCCTGAACAGAATCACAGCCTAAACCCTCCCATTAGTCCAAAAGGTACTTAATCCGGATTAAGAAATCCAGAGTAGCGGGTGCGATTTCACAGTTATTGCTATTGGTTAGTTGGGGCATCTCGGCCGGGAGTAGGGTGGACTGGAAAGGAAGGACAAAGCATGCGGGGGTCTCCCTTCGTACTCAGCCTTAAAACACTATTTTAATCCGTTTTCTAGAACTCCCAGTACGACATCAAGGACGGTTCCTCCGCTTTGCACGCGGGGATTGCACAGCCCACGGCCGCCGCCTACTACACCTACGAGCATTCCTTTGGGCAGTACCAATACGACAGGTAACAAGCGCTTTGATCAGCCGAGCGGGAGCTCTTTAGATCTGCCCGCGACTGTTGGGAGCTACAGCAGCGGCAAACCTCCGACATTCTCCCTCCCCCGCCCTACCAATTGACTCGTCTCTCTGTGTGTTAATCCCGGGCATAGCACGACTCCATTCGAAGGTTTGCTTTTGCAGTGGCGCCTGGAATGCTAGGCGTGCTTTGCAAAGGGAAAGAAAGGAGCCTCTTCCAATACCTTTCAAGCGACTCCTCAGTACCTAGGGAGCTGCCTGATACTGAGCGGGATCCATTGGCTCATCTAGCTCAGTGTTCCCCACAATGACACATAGCAGCTCTCCAGGATTTCAAACAAGGAACCTTCTCGCATGGCCAGGGTTGACTCTGGGGCCTTCTGCATACATAGCAGATGGTGGTGATCCTATGGATATTTATTTATTCTCTGCATCTATATAGCTGTCCCATAACAGAACTTTTGTGAGGGGCTCCCACAGCAATAAAATAAAATAATAACATTAACATACAATATAAAACAATAAAAGCTAGAGCAAATCAACTGAGGGAGAAACTCTGGGAATCAAAGCTCTGTGAGGGGAATAGAGGTCTCCTCCCAACAACCCTCAGCACAACTACAGTTCCCAGAATTCTTTGGGGGAAGCCATGACTTTTCAAAGTGGTATCCTAATGCTTTAAATGTGCGTGTGAACGTGACCAGTCTGGAGTGAAAGGCAACAGCTCCCCAGGAGATAGATGCCTGAGACTAATCTGGGACTATCTCCATGCAAAGCTTGTCCTTCTTTTGTCCTTTATAAGCTAGTTGCTCTGCTATCAGTACCACCTTTCATCTGGCCTAGCAATATATACATGCAAAAGAGGGCAGACCAGCACCAAGACGTGTATATTTTTTCATAATAATCGCTATTATAATTATTCAGCAATATAGCATTGGGGTTTGTCTAAATCTTTGTATTTGGTTCAGGCCAATGGCCCATCTAGTCTTGCATCCTGTTCTCACAGTGGCCAACCAGATGCCTGTGGGAAACAGTCAAGCAGGACCTGAGCAGGAGACCATTCTCCCTCCTGTGGTTTCCAGCAGTGGGTATTCAGAAGCATTACTGCCTCTGACTGTGGAGGCAAAACACAGCCATTCTGGCTTGTAGCCACTGGCATCCTCCATAAATTCATCTTTCATAGCCATCAAAAATCCTCTTTCATAGCCCATGAAAGTTGGTGCCCATCACTGCCTCCTCTGGGAATTCCATAGTTTAACTAGGTGCTATGTGAAGAATTTATTCACTATGTGAAGTAATTATTTTATCCTTGATGAATCTTCCAGCATTGTTCTAGTGTTATGAAAGAGGGATGAAAACTTTTCTCTACCCACTTTCTCCATGTCATGCATAATTTTATAAAACTGCAACCCAGATGAGGATCCTGCAATCCTCCAGATGTTGTTGGATCCCAGCTTCCATCAGCCCCAGCCAGTGTGGCCAGTGATTAGGGATGATGGGAGCTGGAGTTCAACAACATATGGGGGATGCACAATTCCCCATAACTCTCCCTTTCCCCACTTTCTGCTGGTAGACCTCTTCTGTCTTAAACTTCCCGCAGCACTGAGAAGCCACAATGAGGAAAAGTATGGCCTGCTGCTTTTCTGTTTGTTATATAGCTGTTGGGTGATGTGTGTGAGTGTTGTTAGGTTGAAGTCCTGCATTCACTTACAAGAGAGTAAGCCCCATTGAACTTAGAGGAATTTACCTCGGAGTAAACATGCATAAGATGGCATTGCCAATAGGAATCTGAAGAGGAAGTAGTTTCTATCTCACACCATCCTGTGCTTTTCTTTTTTAAATGAATGGAAGAAAGAACTCGCCACCTGCAAGATGCAAATGACTAGAATATTCAACTAAAATATATTTGAGCAACATTTCTCGTTCTCGCCATCTTTTAGACCTGATGATAGCAAAAGGTGTAGAAATGCAATCCTTTGCATGTATGCTTAGAAATCCTATTGAGTTTAATAGAACATGCTCCCCTGTAAGTGTGTATAGAATTCTATCTAAACACTGTTATCAGGGAGTAAGCCCCATTGTACTCAGTGGATTAAACTTGTGAGTAAATTTGCTTAGGATCACCAACAAATGACCTCCACAATTGGAGACATTATGCTGTTAGTTGCTGGAAACTGCAGCAGGAGGAGATGCTCTTGTGTTCAGGTCTTATTTGTGGGTATCCCATAGGAATCTGGTTGGCATTGTGAGAACAGGATGCTGGACTAGATGGGCCACTAGTCTCATCCAGCAGGCGTGTCTTATGTTCTTAAGCCTATGAATGGGCTGTAGTTATCTTCTCATTGGCCAATGCCTCTATTGATATGGAAATTATTTCCCAGTTATACAGAAGTTTTGTTCATTTTGAAACTGTTCCATTTTGTGGTTCCATTCTGCCTGAAAAGCAGCATATGCACCTCCATACTTGGTTCAGAAAATCATGCTCAGCATCTCTATCTCCCTGCCAGATATGGAACAGTGGATTTTAGCAGCTCAGCCAGACGCAAGAATGCCACCCGAGAGACCACTAGCACTTTGAAGACGTGGCTGTATGAGCACCGGAAAAACCCCTACCCTACCAAAGGAGAGAAGATCATGTTGGCCATCATCACCAAGATGACCCTCACTCAGGTCTCTACCTGGTTCGCCAATGCTCGGAGAAGGCTCAAGAAAGAGAATAAGATGACCTGGTCTCCAAAAAACAAAGCAGGAGAAGAGAGGCGAGAGGATGGTAGAAGGAATGGCGAAGACTGTGGCAGTGAAAATGAAAGCAAAGGTAGGCTTGGAAATGGTCTTGCTGGATGCCTCTTGATCTAATCTACCTTACAGAGTGGTTGTGAAGATATAATGGGTTCTTTGGAGGAAAACATAAAATAAAATAATTATTATATTGTATTTCCTGGAGCCATCTGGTTGACCACTGTGGAGTGCAGGGTGCTTGTCTTGATAGACCGGGATGGAGAACTTTTGGACCTCCAGATGTTGCTGGACTGAAGAATCCATCAACCCCAGCTGGCAGGATCAAGACTGATGGCAGTTGTAGTCCAGCAACATCTTGAGGGACACAGATATTCTCCAACTCTGAGATACTGTAGATCTTTGATATGATCTCTTATGTTCAGTTTTTGATGCCCTGCTGGATCACACCAAATGTCTATCAACTTGTCTACCAGATGGCTCCAGGAAGCCCACAGCACCCCACCTGTGCTCAGTGGTATACTGTCTCTGCTTTGAATACAGAATTCAGCCATCACAATGAATGGCCGTTGGTAGAACTGTATTATTATTTTTCATAAACCATCTTAAAAGCCATCTAAAGTAATGGCCAACACCACATCTCTGTAGCAGGGAGTTCCATAAATTTGATTATATGTAGTGTGACTAAATACACACACACACACAATTTTGTCCATAGTTCTAATGTCTAATTCAATATCAGATATGAAGGGAATGCCTTATTTGCTTCTTGTCCTTGGTACAGTGGTACCTCGGGTTAAGTACGCGTCAGGTTAAATACGCTTCAGGTTAAGAACTCCGCTAAGAACAGAAATCGTGCTCTTGCGGCGCAGCGGCAGCAGGAGGTCCCATTAGCTAAAGTGGTGCTTCAGGTTAAGAACAGTTTCAGGTTAAGAACGGACCTCCGAAACGAATTAAGTACTTAACTCGAGGTACCACTGTATTTAGCTAGAGGTTGTCTGAATGTGAAAGTACTAAACTATCACTGTCTGTAAATGCGAAATGCAAAGTTCTTATCTCCTTGCGTTTTGGCATGGTAGTTCGGGGCTGGCCAGCTCAATACATTTTGCCACTTGAGGAAAACCCAGTCAATTGTGCCCCCTGCCACTTCTCCTCCTCTTCCCTTCCTTCACTGCTACCGCCGCCTTCTCCTTTTCCACCTGAGGTGACTGGAGGTGGCATAGAGAAGCCCTGGCATGCTGAAGCTGGTGGTGGAGAAAAAAGGCCAGAGAGGAGAAGGCAGTGCTAGTGGTGGCCCCATTCTTCTCAAGTGGCAGCCATGGGTAAAAAACTCAAGAGGCAGTGAGTGCTCTTCTCCTTGGGGTCCCGAATCCACCACCCCTACCAGTTGTCCCCAGCCTGCCACCTGAGGTGACTGCCTCACTGAGGCTAGTGTGTGGCCTAGCCTTGCAGTTACTCAACCTTCTTGTGGGTTGTTGTTGTTGTTGTTTAAACATATCCTTTCTGCCCCTGCTTTTCGTTCCAAAATACAGATCCCAAAAGATGCAAAGAAGAAAAGGAATTGCAGCTGAGCGATCTGGAGGACTTGGATGAGGAGGAGTCTGAAATCAAGCTGGAGGCAGAACCGAAGCATCCACACCAAGAAGGCCCTGGTGTGGGCAGCACCTTGGCTGAGGCAGAAAAAAACAACTGCAGCCTTAGCCTGCCCAACCACTTCCAGGCCTTCCCCTGTGCCAAAGGTGACTCAGCACTTACGGGGGACTTCCTTGGCCACAAGGGAGGAGCCACCTTGGTGGGTGGCCTTGGAAATCATGGCCAACCCTACGAAGCTCCCGAGAAGCCCAGGATCTGGTCTTTAGCTCACACAGCGGGGGCCAATGTGATTGTGGGACCCATGAGCCATCCTGCTCAAAGGACAGAGAGCCCCGACTGTTTGGTGCTCAGGGGAAGGCCCCCTGGAGCTGTGGGACAATGCGGTGAGGAGAGGCCCCTGGGCAGCCTTGTGAGAACACAGTCTATTCATGACAAGGCCTTGGAGGAGCTGGCCCAACCAACCAAGATCTTTAAGAATTCGACCTTCAACCTGCAGTCCATCTCTTTAAACTATGCTTCCTATCCCATGCTGGGCGAGACCTGTCAGTATTCAGCAGGAACTGAAGGTAGCCAGCTTCTTGAGATTCCTCCCTTTCTTTCCATATCCAGAAGCACTGCTTGATTTTAGTGAATGGAAGTTTATGTGGTGTCAAAAGCTCTGCCATGGTTTTCTAGGTCCAGGACCACATAATTCCCAGCCATTTTTCCACGTAGTTACTGGATGCTAAATTTCTCCCCTCATTTTGGGGAAGGAGCACCAATGTCCTCTTCTGCATTATCCAAAAAGATGAGTGAGCTTAACTTGCATTCTGAGAAATCTTTGAAAAGTTGGTGGATTCACACAACCATTTTGAGTTGGCAAAGTTATTCAGTACCTTCTTTGTCTTTGTGGTGAAACAGTGACTGCTTATACTTCTGAAAATGTTTGAGGTGTGGTGTGGTGGTGGTGGAAACCAGGATATCATCAAAACATGTCTGGATGTGTCAATGTCTGGATGTTCAGGCAGCTAAGTCATTGTGACAAAAGTAGAAAGAGAAATTCAGAATTAAATTCAGGAGCCTTGGCCAGTTCAAAATGGTCTTGTGAATCCATCTGTTTCAAAATAACTTCTGGGAAGTTATGATCTTGCCATGTAGTAGAGTGTACAGGAGACACCACAACATGACAAAGAAAAGTCAATGTGCAATAAGTTCACCACTTATTTTAAAATACGTTAGTGGCAAAAATCAAATGTAAGTCCAGCAAGAGAACGATATGGTGAAGCTGCTAAGTATCATATAGTTAGGTTTTGACTGAATGGTGAAAATGGACCTCTGTACATGCTCAGAGCCATGTCCCCACTGCTGATCCAACCTACAGGTACAGGGAGAAATAGCCCATTTCCTTGAAAAAAATTCAGATTTGATCTGAAATGTGTTTTTTTTTGGGGGGGGAGGTGGAAATTTCAATCTGGAATGTTCAACACAAGCCTTAAAACCTGAATAATTCTTTGTATGTCTTGCTGATTAAAGTTAGCCCAGCAAGGTTCAGCATTTGATTAGTGCATTCAATAAATCATAATAGAGTTGTAGAGTTGGAAGGAACCCTGAGGGTCATCTAGTCCAACCTTCTGCCCACAGCTGTCCCTGGATGGACTTGAACCACTAGCTTTCTGGTTAATAGCTGGACCCATTGTGCTACCCACTGTTTTGTGGTAAACAAGGCTCAACCCTTCAGATGAATTCCAATTTCTATCAGCCCCAGCCAATGTGTCCAGTGGTCCTTGATGATGGGAGCTGTAGTGCCCTAAAGACTAAAGATACATTAATGCAACCACATTTTGGATGATACTCCCCACCCCTCACTCACACCATCTCTATGTTTGCTTCCCTGGGAGTATGGCTTATTGAACACACTGGAGGTTGTTGTGTGTTTCTTCTGTGCTATGTATTGCTGTGATGTTGCCGAAGTGCATCTGCAAGCACCATTTAACTTCATGGAGAGTTTCACCATCTTAAGCGCATACAGGAGTGCAGCTTAATGATGATGATGATGATGATGATACTCCACCCATCTGGCTGGGTTTCCCCAGCCACTCTGAGTGGCTTACCACATATATAAAAACATAATGAAACATCAAACATTAAAATCCTCCCAATACAGGGCTGCCTTCAGATGTCTTCTAAAAATTGTGTACTTCTTTATCTCATTGACTTCGGAAGGGAGAGCATTCCACAGGGACGGTGCCACTGCCAAGCAGGGCCTTCTGGTTCTCTGTAACTTTGCTTCTCATAGTGAGGGAACCGCAGGGGCGTAGCAAGGGAGGCAGGGGGCGGTCCACCCTGGGTGCCACCCTGGGGGAGGGTGACAATCTGGGCATTTTTAAAAAAAAATAATTTTTTTTTATTTTTTTTTATTTTTTTTTAAGACTATTTTCGGCAATGCCGGGGTGGAGCTGTAGGGGCAGCCAGCGAGGAGCGGTGTCACCCCCCCTCGCTGGCCGCCCCTGCAGCTCCACCCTGGCAGCACCGAAAATAACCGCCCCCCCTTCCAGCGGCTTTTCCCGCCGCTGGCTGGCTTGCGGAGCCGGGGCATGGAGAGGGGCAGGGCGGGCCAGCAAGGAGGGGTGTCACCCCATTGCTGCCCGCCTCTCCCCTCGCTCCTGCAGGCGTCACGACGCAACGTCACGACGCCCCGCCCCCAGGGGTGCCTCCTCCGGTCGCCACCCCAGGTACCGAGGAGGCTTCCTCCGCCCCTGGGGAACCGTCACAAGACCCTCAGAGCGATGTGGATGGAGACACTCCTTCAGGTATACTGGGCCAAGGCCATTTAGGGCTTTGAGGGTTAGCACCAACACTTTGAATTGTACTTGGAAACGTAATGGGTACCAGTGAAGATCCTTTATACCTAGGTATAAGGCATCTTCTTGTGTTCCTATATATGTAGGAGCAAGCACACTCATAAAAGGGTGCTAGGATGCAAACTAATAGAAATAAATAGAGAGACTGACCTTGTATTGAGTCAGACCATTGGTCCATCTAGCTCACTATTGTCTACACTGACTAGATGCAGTCTTCCAGGGTTTCAGACCGGGGTCTCTCCCAGCCCTGCTTGGAAATGTCAAGGATTGAACCTGGGACCTTCTGGATGCTCTACCACTGAGCCACAGCCCTCACTCTGTGCAAATGGATATTTCTGACAGACAAATGAGAGGTGTTAGCAAAGCAAAGCAAGCTTCAGGAACACACTTATAAATAAGCAAACAGAACTTACAATAAAATCTTGCAGTGCATCCTGAGCTCTTACCAGGAGAGCTTCTGTTCAGGTTTCCTGTCAGCCATCCCTTCCTCTAGATACCATAAGTTGCAAAGGGGCTGAAGCAAGAACCTTTTCTTCTGCAATTTGTTTTCTTTTCCAACTGACACTCTACATTCTGTAGATACTAAGCATGTTCAGTCTTTAAGGCTATATTATGGAGCTTTTGTCCATTTTTTTTAAAGCTTTTAATTTTTTTTTTGTACTTTTGAAAACCTTCAGGTTTCCCCAAATAGGTGATCATCGACACTCCTGCCTCACTTTTTGCATTATTTCAGTTGGCGCTTAGCACTTGTTCATTAGTGTAATGATTATCCCTTTCCCCTTCTGAAATTCGTAGCACTGTCCTATAAGGACAGTGTTATGCTGAAGCTTAGAGTGTTTCCTTAAATCTTGAACTGCACATATGGAAATGACAAACAAGGAATGGATTTTTTTTCTTACAGTGTGCCCTGAATTGTCGCAGAGACATTTTATGGTATTAGATGATGGATCAAGTTATGGCTGGAAACAGAATGAGGAGCTTGGCAAATATTGGAGAGACATGTCATTGTTATATCAAATCAGAGAATTGTAGTATTGGAAGGGGACCTACAAGGGCCATATAGCCAACCCGCATGCAATGCAGGAATTGTAACTAAAGAATACCTGAGAGATGGCCACCCACCCTCTATTTTGAAACCTCTTTATGGAGAGTCCACTACCATCTGTGGTAATCTGTCCCACTGTAGAACAGCTCTTACCATCAGAAAGTTCTTCCTACAGGTTAGGTAGAATCTCCTTTCTTGTAATTCATATCCATTGGTTTGGTTCCTACCCTCTGGAGCAGCAGAAGACAAGCTTGCTCTATCTTCCACGTGAAAGTGAATTAACCATTCCTTCTGCCACTGCAGCCCTGATAATATCATTTGATCACCTCTGATCAATCAGTCAATCTGATAATCAATATCTGATTATATAATCTGATTTACCTTTTTGTTTAGTGCTTTTTGTGTGTTGTTTTAAACTGCATTTATATATTTGTGTTTCATTTTTTTTAAAAAAAACAAATATAGGACATGGTTGGTGGTTTAAGGGGGTGAATGCTTCCCTTCTTTCTAAATGCTATCTCCAGATCCTGAGCAATGCTTTCCAAAATATCTGGAAATTGCAACAAGCATTTTTTTAAAAAAAATAAAAAAAGTCAAAATGCATTTCCTTTACATCCCCAAAGGCTCTCTTTTGGAATTGTAAGAATGATTTGCCTTCAGTGGAATGTCAATGCCCCTCTTGCATTCTGTGTGATCCTGCCTGAATCATCTGGGTGTGAGCCTCCTGACTGGAAAGAAGGGAGCTCAGAGTGGTCCATACAGAAAGACATTGGTCAGCTTTCTCTGTGAGACGGGTGGTCCATTGGCTGCATCTCTGAGTTGACAGAGCTGGGATGATCCAATCTCATACAGTGTAGAGATGCAGCAAAATCCGCCACACACACCTGACATGGAGGCCAATGAGAAGTAAGCCAGGCCAGAACAGGGACTCATTCAGAGGCACAGCAGGCAACCTCTGTGAATGGACTCACAAAGAATCTTTATTTCAGTTTGTTTTTCTTTTGCAATACAAGGGGAGTTTTCTCATGGAACCAGAGTTTAATTTTGGGGATGGAAAGAAATAAGGCAGGGATGGGGAGCTTGTGGTCCTCCATATGTTGCTGGATTATAACCCTTCATGTGGCTGGGACTGATGTGGGTTGGAGTCCAAAAACATTTGGAATGCCACAGGTTCTGAAATGAAGGTCTGACAAGGGGGGGGGGGTAATGGATAAGTTGCATTCAAATATCTCATTGCTGAATTTCCGACACCTGCTTAAGAAACGTGATGGTGGGGCAGAGGTGGCAGTTTTCACCAGCTTCACCGCAGTTCCCCATGCCCACCAAAAATATAATTGCTCTGGAGGGTTGGGGGAACCAACTGGAGCCGCATGGGGTCCGTTAGCACAGGGATGAAGTACCAAATATTGTTGGACTCAAACTCTCATTTGCCTCAGCCAGCATGGCAAATGGTGAGGGATGATGAAAGTCCAAAAATGCCAGGCTCCCTGTTTTTGCAGTAATGCCTCCACTTGACCATTTGGATCCAGCCTATTGATTATGGAGTCATTTGCAGTCAAAATCTGGGAATGTTGGAGATAGTGGGGGAAATTGTCCATTGACTCTGATCAAGTAAGGTGTTTTTTAAAACAAACAAACAAACATTTTCTTTTGTTAAAACAGGGTTTGGGAGAAACATGAGAGGCACGCAAGGTTCCCTAGACCTAAGCGAAGTCTGTCTCAGTCAGCATAAAGACAAACTGAGAACAGCTTTCAGGCCAGTGCTGAAGAGGTGAGAAAGGTGAGTGCCGGAAGAGTTTATACTGTAGGCTGTGATTGCTGAGAAATGCCTCAGTTTAGGGTTTCCACCTTCCCCAAAGGCACCTTATCTGTAATTCACTGAGACATAGAAAGTTGCCTTATACTGAGTCAGACCACTGATCCACATAGCTCAGTATTGTCTACACAGACTGTCTGCAGCTCTCAAGGGTTTCAGACAGTGGTCTCTCTCAGCCCTACCAGGAGATGCTGAGGATTGAACCTGGGGTCTTCTGCATGTAAAGCATGTGCTTGACCACTCTTCCCTAAAAATAAAAAATCCAGATGGACTCAGAAGAGTGGCAGCTAGTCTGTTAGGCATATAGGAAAGTGCCTAGTACTGAGCCATAATAATAATAATTAATAATAATAATAATACAAAACACCCACAGCTGTTCCCACTAGAACAGATAGGAAAGCAACAGGTCCAGTTTGCAAACACTGTGGCTCCTACTAGGTTTTTTTTTGCAAAATTGTCCAGGTTTGGTGGAGAGTCATGGTAGTGGCTTCCACAGCCTTCTCACATATACTCTATCATCTATCTATCATCTCTCTCTCTCTCTCTCTCTCTCTCTCTCTCTCTCTCTCTCTCCCTCTCTCTCTCTCTCCACCTATTCCTTGGATAGAAAACTCTATTATCTGATTCTAATTTTGTACTTTTATGTTGGTGTAACCTGCCCTGGGTGGTTCAGAAATCTAATTAATATGAAGAATATTTTTCACTCAATGCCAGGTGATGTGCTGATCTCCTTTCTCTTTCTCAGGCTCATGAAATCCAGCATGCTGGTGAAACATCTCAAGAAGGTTTGGAACTTGCAGGCTTTCAGAAGGAACACCCGTCATTCCCAATGCAAATTCCCATTTCTCTCTTTCTCTCTCTGTGTATGTATGCGTGTTTCTTCTCCGTCTCTCTCTCTCTCTCTCTCTCTCTCTCTCTCTCTCTCTCTCCACACCCTCCAAAGCATGAACTGCAGCTACAGCTTCTCATGGTAATGGAAGAGAAGAGTTGATATTATATATGCACAACTTTCAAGGGAAACCAGTGGAAGTCCAACCAGGAAAACAGCTGTAGGGTCTTGTCTGTGCTACATCATATGAACACATCTCACACACTGAATTTTGCCACCAGATATATAATTGGACTCTTATCAATGTCTAGTAAGTTTCAAAAAAAGTTTCAAAAAATGCATCCTGATTTTTGGGGAGGCTTTGGCTTCTGTAATAGACCTATATTGTCTTCTGTGAGAGGCAAGCTGTCAACATGGTTACTGAGAGATCGCTCAATCTTCCTTTGTTCCTCAAAAATCTATGTGGGATATGGGGGTTCTTCTTTCTTCCTCCATCCTTTCAAAAACAAACAAAAATGACACTTTTTAAAACCCCTTTGTCTTTTTTATTTTTAAAATAAGAGGTATTTGTCAGCCATGTTGTCTTGTACTCTGAAGGGGATTCTTTGGTAGTGCAAAATGCAAGTCTGTTATTTTCTGTCCTTGTACAAAGATATCACGGGAAAGTATTTTTTAAAGTCTCTAATTAAAAACCAAACAAATGAATGTTGTCAAAACAGAAGTGTGACCTTGAAAAGGCCGTGTGTGTGTGTGTGTGTGTGTGTGAGAGAGAGAGAGAGAGAGAGAGAGAGAGAGAGAGCAATACCAAGCTGTCATGCACTTTATTTATTTCTCATCTATTTATTTATTGCACTTCTCAACCACCCTTCATCCAAATAAACCCCAGGGCAATTTGCAAACAGATCAATAAAATGCAGATAAAAATATAAACTATCAATTCTGGTGCAGAATGTGGCAGCCAGGTTGTTTGTGGCAGCAAACTACCACCAGAATAAAGCAGCCAACTAGCAAGATTTGTACCAGTTGCCAATCTGCTGCCAGATCAGGTTTAAGGTGTTGGTACTAACATAAAAATCCCTATATAGCTCAGGAGCATGTTACTTGAGAGACCGCCTTATCTTTTATACATGCAATAGATGTATAAAAGTTTGTGGGAGAGCTTCTCCTGCAAGTTCCAAAAGCCTCAGAAGCCTGCTCTGCAGGAACTCAGATTACAGTTTTTAGTGTGGCTGCCCCATTCTGTGGAAGAGCATTCCTGTTGAGATACAACAGGTATCCACTATTTGCACATTCTGGAAACAATTGAAGACATTTTTGTTTCCACAGGCTTTCCCAGATGGATAAATTGGTGCTTACAACAAGGGCCCACTTGTTAGGGTTTTGGTCTTGTTTTAAATGTATTGGTTGTTTTTGTGTTTTTAACCACTTTTAATTATTTATATGCAAATCACTTTGAGACAGAGGTTTAGAAAATGATTGATAAACCAATGATGATAATGATAATAATGCATCAGGAATTGAAAACAGGGTAGAAATACAACATCCTGCATAATACACCCCAATTTCGGAAATCTTGGAGAGTCTAATCAGCAACACCAAAAGCCTGGATGAAAAAGTGTGCTTTTATTTGGCACCAGACGCCCATAGATGCAATAGTTAAGTTCACCTCTAGGTAAAGGTAAAGGGGACCCCTGACTTTTAAGTCCAGTTGCAGACGACTCTGGGGTTGCGGAGTAGGCAATTCTGTGGCCTGGCTGTCACTAGAAAAGGATGTTTTTCATGTTGCCATACAGCAAACAATCCCTGCCCATGGGACAAGAGCCACTGTTATGTGTCAAATAGACTGTTAGAATAAGAGCTGGGAGACAAGGGTTGAGATCCTAATTCAGTCATGAAGCTCACTGGGTGACCTTGGGCCAGTCTTGGGCTGGATTGTTGTGAGGATAAAAGGGGGAGAGGGGGCACCATATACTCCTTGAGCTCCTTGGAGGGAAAATGGGATGAGTGTAGGCCCTGGTTGCCTGGTATAAGGGACCCAACAGCTGCTGGAGTCCCAGGATGTTAAGGGTTTTGTATGTCAACATGAATACCTCAGTTTTGGCCCAGTAATGTTTCTCTTCAATAACAAACTTGAGGGCTAACGCAAACCACAAAAAATAGGCGTGACATGATCCTGCACAGATGCTGTAAGAAAGCACCCTACTATCTACAGTTTGCACAAGCTGAAGTTTCCAACTGTCTCAAAGGGTAACCCCACATAGTGCATTACAGTAACCCAGACACAAGGCTACCAGAGCATATAGAACTGTAGCTAGAGTTCTATTCTAGTGGCTATAGCTGGCAAACCAGCCAGAGCTGGTAAAAGGCAATCCTAGCCACTGAAGCCATTTGAGTATGACCCCATATAGAACAGGCCAATTATTAAATTCCGAGACATTAGAACCTCCCACCAACAGTTCCTCCATCTTGTCAGGATTCAACTCATGTAGGGAAAAGAGTGACTGTCCATCTGATCTGGTAATGCCTACTTTGGTCTCTCCCATTATTGACACTGGAAATGATTGTAGTTGCTGGAGATTTGTTTATTTTGTTACATTTTTCTCCCATCCTCTGCATATATACTTCTTCCATCTGCATGTTTTCGTCTCAACAACCTTGTGAACCAGGTCAGGCTGAGAGAGTGACTTGCCCAATCTCAACCAGTGAGTTTAAGGGAGAGTTGAAAAAGGGTCTCTATGGTGCTTGTCTAACACTGTATAATGTTTAGAATTCAACTGCTATACTGCACTACACTGCATGGAAAGCATGTGCTCTGTCACTGCACTGTGAGGTCCTTCCTTCTTTCCTGTCCTTTAGATTTATAGGGACAAGAGACAAAGAGTTCATAATGTGTATAGGATAGGTCACAGAGTAGGACAAGAAACCTGGTCAGACACTGGATTTCAGGACCTTGGACAGCTGGTTGGTCCTAGAGTCTGTACTCGTGTCTGGGCATAGGAGCTCCCACTCCCTTGAGTCTGTGTCTGACTTGTTGAAAGAGGCCATGGCACTTCCTTCCGGGAGAGAATAACCATGTTCTGGAGCAGGCAAAGTAGGCCATTGTTAGTGGGTCATCATCCCTAATTCAGTGAAAAGAGCAACACTGCACTGGACAAGGATGAGACAGAAAGGAGCAAACCCTTCTGCATTCTTCAGTTTTAATTAAAAGTGTCACAAAACACTTTCTCGACAGACTAATAACCCACACAGAGGCCAAGGGAAGAATGTGGCTTTGTTCCATCCACCCACCCATCCCCCAGTCACTGGAAGCCATGCCCATAATTTAATCACTGTGCTAATTAGGAGGTCATCTGTAGATCAACCCAATACCAGCTTTCCCCCAAGTTCAACAGGGTCAACATTTTACATTAAGTCATTTGTGATCAATAAAGCCCAATGGATTCTACTTTCATAAATCAGTGCAATCAATCCAGGATATTGAGTCAAGATTGATTCATGGATTCGAGGCAAAAAAGGGGCAGTAGCTTAGGGGTGAAGGGAGGTGTGGGGTTTGGGAGGCAATATGGTCTATGGCCCAAACTCATATTATTGGGGACTGATTAACACATGCTTACAAACACTTGGTTATTCAAACTTGAATTAAGAAAATTAGAAGAGCCTTGTTGGACCAGACCAAAGGCCTATCTTGTCCATCATTCTCCTCTCATAGTGGGCAACCAGATACCTATGAGAAGCCTGTAAGCAAGTCATGATTGCAACAATGGCCTAATCATGATACCCAGCAACCAATTTTCATAAGGCATACCATCTCTGATATGGAAGATAATACAGTCCTCATGACTGGTAGCTGAATGAGTGAACAATCTCCACTGAAAGGCATGTAGTTTGGGGTGATAGGGAGTGATGCTAGAACTATGACAAAGTCATTCTGCTAGGCAAACCCTCTGCTGATTTTGCAGTGATTGTGATGAACATGCCTGAGTGAACCTATCCTAGGATTGAAAGGGATTTGCACTGGAATCATAAACCCATTACACTTGAAGGAAGACCCACAGATTTCAGTGAAAGGTCTCTAAATTTCAGGTACATTAGTTGATTTGCAGGGTTGTTGCCCATGAGTCACACCAGGCTTTGCCTCTTGTGATAAAGACATTCTGAGGGAAATTGGGGGGGGGGGCTCACACTAGAAAGCAAAGTTTAAAAGACTGCAACAGAATTGTTGTACATCAACCTAACCACCCTTGTTCCTTTTCTTTGTGGTTCCTACTCTGGCAAAACTTTCATATGCAAACAATTCAATAAGTTAAAAAAAGAATATAGACTTATTTTACCTCCTCCCGGTGGCAAAAACTCAATTCATAATGGTCATCCAGTTATCCTTTAGATGGAACTAGTTAACACTTGAGCCATTTTAAAGCATACCAAATGCATGTAGGAGCCGGTGCTGGCAACATGTACCAGCTAGTGCATGAATGGCTCAGTCTGTAGTCACTGCAGTGTAGATAGACTTCCCTCCACAGGGACAGGAACCTTAGTTGGCCACCCTCTTGGAGGAAGCCCCATGTTGGTTGAAGTGTATTTTATGTTTCAGGGAGGATGTTGCTGGCAAGTTAGCAAAGGGGAAGGACTAGCCCAGAGTATCTTGTGTGAATTGTATGTAGAGTATGTGACTTAGTATGTAGAGAACTTGATTTTTCATCAATGTATTACTCAGCATTTTGTGGCTCATCGTGAACAAGCTGACTCCACAGGTTTGCCTTCTGAAGTCAGGTGAAAGGATTGCCTCTGACCATGTGATCTTGCATACATCCCTCCACCATCTAGGGTGTGGCGGATTAGGTTCAAGGACAGGGCCTTTGCTGTGGAACTTGCTGCCCCAGGAGACCTGACTCGTTTATTCCCTCTCTGCTATCTGGTGGCATGCTAAAATGGCTCAGGACTGAAAAAGGAAGATGTGGCTTCGCCCATGGTAAGTGCAAGCGTTGGCTTGCATGAGTGAAAACAGTCATCACAGATCATCAACCACCACTGACAGAGCATTCACAGCATCCGGCATCACCTCAAGCATGACCCTCTTCAACAGAGGCAGCTCACTGGTCCTGCAAGAACTCATTGAGTGGAACAAATGCAGGCATGTGTGAATCACTTCTTCCCGAGAGCAAAATGTAGGAGTTTATAAGAATGACTGTTCCTGTGAATACCTTTTGGATGATTGAGGGCTGCTACAAGAGACCATTTGGTTATGTGTGCCATATGTGTACATTTGATGTGCATGCACATTCCCTAATATAAATCTAGCTCAATCCTTGGTCATATATATATATATATATATATATATATATATATATATATATGAATGAATATGATATCTTCCTGTCTGTTATCCTGTCCTTTTCTTGCATCCTTCTTGGGTAAGCCCAGGAGATCAAGGAAGAAGCAGCACAAGCTGGCGGGGTGACCTGCAGCTTAGAGGCAAAGAAATTAAGCTGTGAAAAGATAAACATTATTTCAAGTCGGATTTGAAGGATTAGTGCTTGTAATAAAGAGTATTAGGCCCATTCAGGGGCTTTTGCAAGGCGGCTTTCTTGGTTTCTCCTCCCCTTCCCTTTCCAGAAGAGACTCCAGGTACATCCCCGTATTCAATCGAGCTGCTCTTTCGGTTCCTACAAATCATTTAGAGAGGAGCTGGAAACCACTGCCAGTAGATGTAGGTCTCTCAGGACCAAGACCAGCAGTATCCACCAGGCTAAGATCGTTATTTCAGTGTATGTGATCCCTGATTGGCTGGGATCATTTGATGGGAAATGAAAGAAAAGGAAAATATAGCCACCAAAGCCGGTGAAGAGGTACTAAAGTAACTTTGGACTGATCCGATGAATGCAGGAAAATATAGTTTGGTGAAGGAGGTAGCTTTTTGTCATGGTTATGGGAAGGCTCGGTCTATAGAACCACAACTGCACAACCCAAGGATTTGGTTTTGTAGGACTAAACAAACACAAATTCAAAGCAATTATTCTCTAGAAAGATTCAAATCACGCATACGTATTTAAAGAACATTTGATGGTGTGTGAGAGGCTGAAGCAGAAATGGGGCTCAGCTGCATGGCCCCACAATTCTCTCATGTGTTTTCTCAATGCCTTGGGGTTGTCTGAATTCCACACACCCCAACTAGGCTACTTTGTATAGTGTTGACTTGATCAATGCATTCATTAAAATCATTCTTGTCCATTCTTGCCCAGATGTATTAAAGAGTACAACTTATATCTGGGCATTTTTGATAGTGGATAACATGTTTCTCAAAGTGCTGACAGCACTGGCACTGCAAACATGTTTATCCAGTCTAGCTAAGGCAGTGCCTGTGTTGAGGAACATCCTACTTCTATGTTGCATGGTTTTGATTTGAATTGCTCATGCATATTTGAAGGTCTGCTCCTTTTTTAAAAAACAAAACCCTCTTGCAGGTACTACTATGCTCAGAATTAGTACTGGGGAAAGGCTTTGCCCCAAACCTTTCAGAATCAAGAGGTTCATTTACTTTCAGTTGGGGGGGGGCAGGTCATGACAATGGGCTAAATACTATACAAATTTACCTACTGGTAGAAGTCAGTTCTATTGAACCCTGTGAGACTTGTGTCTTATGACTGCACTGTTGGAATAATCAATGATAGGCTAAGATCACCCCATAATTGGTAGGAGAAACATTGTGCACACTCTGGTAGGCTTCATTTGCCCATAGAAATGTCAGCAGATAGCTAGTTGTGAATGGCTAGATAGTGTTATGATGTCATCCAAACCAGTATGTGATTCATGATTGGCTGGGATAACTCACTAAGTTAAAGAAAGACAATATATGGTCCACAAATCAGCTGGGGAAAAACAAATAGTGGGTACCCCAAAATTGGTGGTGCCCAAGATTTCTGAGTACATATGAAAAAGTAGGATTCATAGCACTGAGTGGGACAGTCCCCTCAAAATTGGTATTTCCAAGCAAAATATTGTCCCGAAGTACATTTTACTCATCACTACGGAATATTACACTACGAAGAAGCAAAAGGAAGGAGGACCCTTAACAAAGAATGGTGGACACAAACAACACTAGCCATTTTCCCCATGTGCAAAAATGTGCAACAGCTGAAGTTAATCCAAGGATTCAGTCTAGACACATTTTGTGGTGTTGCAAATGGAACTGACTTATTTCCTTATTTTAAAAAAGGTGGTGTGTGTGTGTGTGTGTGATTTGATGTGATTACAATATATCAAATTTGAAAACCAAACCACATCTAACTAATTATCACAAGAGCAGCAGAGGTCAACTGCAATCCAATGGAATGGTTTAGAAGATCCTAATCTGGATTGTTTTTCAGACCAAATGAATCTTTCTTCATTTTGCAATAATTTCACAAACACATATGTACATACACACACACCCCTGCTTAATGTAAATATTATGCATTGTCATGAACTGTCAGAGCTGGAACTAAAAAAACCTTAGCGTTGTGTGCATTTGTTCTGGGTGCAATGGAGGTTGGTACATTTGGATGACTGGGGCACTGCCCTAACAGCCTCAATCTGCCCTAAGTCAGCCACCACCTGCCTGCCTTCTTACTTAAATCTAAGCCAGAAGGTAGCACTGGGCTGTCAGCTTCCTCCTCTTTAGTCTTGTGTTGGTATTAGAGAAGGGACAAAGAAAGACGCCAAACTTGGTAAGCTCTGCTTGTCATTGACTTTGGCTCATCTTACCATTGGCCACACCACCCATCACCCAACTGGTCCAAGTTTTATTATCTTCCAGCGCAATCAAGTCCTCTCTGGTTCTTGACCCAGGTAGGCCACTGGGCTCTCCTGGACAGGAAGGGCTTTGAAGGTCCCCTGTTTGGTCTGGGATTTGGCCTGAGCAATAAGGTCTTCCTGGTTCTACTATGTTCCTTGGTTCAGATTCTCTTGTTCAGCTCTAGATGCTTGGTTTTTGGCTCTTGCTCATCTCTTTCAGCTGTCCAGTACTGGCTGGGGCTGATTAGAATTGTAGTCCAAAATGTGTAGAGGGCACCAGGTTGTTGAAGCCTGACTTTGTCTTTAGTGAATAAAGACAGAGGTAGAAACAAGGGTGAGTAGTTGCCAGTGAAGGGCATGGTCTAGGACAGTGATGGCCAAACTTGGTCTCCAGCTGTTTTTGGACTACAACTCCCATCATCCTTAGCTAACAGGACCAGTGGTCAGGGATGATGTCCCAAAACAGCTGGAGGGCCACCACTGGTCTAGGAAGAGGATGTATGAATGGGGTGTGGTGTGAGGGGACTTCCCAGGGCCAGATGGAGAAGCTTGAAGGGCCACATTTGGCCCTCAGGCCTAACATCTCCCACCTCCTGGCTTCCCTCAGCTTTTGTGACATGCCATGCAGTGTTAAAAGTTTTGTTTTGATCAACCTTTCCAAATTGCTGCTACTGCTTGGTACAATTCCAACCCTACCAATTTACATTAGGAAGATTAAATCAGAAAACGCTGATTGCAAGACACCCTTAAGAATGCAGCCGGTGTGGTTTTAAGCGCCAGCAACTGAATTAAGGTGACCTATCAGGAGTCTTTTAAGATTTGTATTTATTCCCCCACCCACCCCACTCCTTTCAATTCTCCTTTTATTAAAGGTCAAGCGAGCCTTGCTGCAGATTATCCAGCTATCTCAGACCTCCCTGCAATCTGTCATACCAGCAAGATATGTATCGCAAATCTCTCAAAATATAATCTTTCGGAATCATATTCTGAATACTGTTTTGATTAAAAATCAGACTGATGCGGAACTAATATGAAAAGGACTAGGCGTGTAGCAAGGGGAGGTCTTCAGATTTAATAATCAAAATAAACTAATGGGTTCAGCCAGATTGGTCTTTTCCAAAGGAAAGACACTCTCCACACATTCATTAAGTACAATGATTAAAATTTGTCAGAAGATCTTGGCTATAGATATATAAAATACAGTGTTGTAGATGCTTACGCCCCCCCGGGACTTGTTTACTCTAAAAACAATGGTTTAGAAGAGGTATTCTTTTTTCAGAACAAAAGAAAGTTATAGGGACTGATCCTGCCACATCCTGTGTCCCTATACATGAGGATCTTTTAAGGCAGGAATGGGAAACATGTGCTCCAGCCAAGTTGCTGAACTACAATTCCCATCATCCCTGACCATTGGCCAAGATGGATGGGTCTGAGGCAGAGAATCTGGCCCAATAAATGTGACTGTTTAGGCTGCAGTTCTATCCCTAGAACCATGGGAGTGAGCACCACCAAATGTAATGAGGCTTACTTTTGTGTTGATGTACAGGTTTCTGCTGTTAGTTGACAAATCACTTGCCCCTTAACCCAGTAACTGGTGCATCAATTAAAATGAAATGCACCTGTGCATTACTGAATCTTCAACTGAGGTGACATTTTGAAAGGTAACATTGAATCAGGGAGCTTTTTGAAAAGTGCTGAGCTCTCTGGGGACCCCCCCCCATTGTGATTTTAAGATTTTGGAGCTGATTCCCCTGCTTTTTCCATACATCTGGGTTTCCCGATTGGGCAAAATTCCCCCCGATGCCATTTTTACACCCAAAGACCTGGGCATGTCAGGAATTTTCCTGACATATGGCAAGCCTACCAATTTAGTCCAGCATCCTGTTTTCACAGTCACCAAACAGATGCCAATGGGAAGCTCAGAAGCAGGACACAAGCCCATCAGCACTCTCCTCACTTGTGATTCCCAGTGACTTGTATTCAGAGGCATGCTAGCTGCTAGCCACTGAATCTGTATCTTCCATTCAGTTGTCTAATCCTCTTTTAAAGCCATCAAAGGGAAGTACCATTACCATATAATAAATTATTATTCATTATATAATAATATAATAATAAATAATAAACAATTATTAAAAGGGAAAATTCATGCCCGATTACCATAACACACCAAAGGCAAAGTAGCCCAGAAAACAAAATTACTGTCTTCTTCTTTCCTCTTCTTTGGAGGTTGGAGGAAATTCCATTTGGAGGAAGGAGTTAAAGGCAGGGGGGATACAAGTCTCTTGTCCTGGAGGAGCACCATGTATGCCAGCTTGAGTTCCTTTAGGGCAGTGTTCCCCAACCTTGGGTCTCCAGCTGTTTTTGGACTACAACTCCCATCATCCCTTGCTAGCAAGACCAGTGGTCAGGGATGATGGGAATTGTAGTCCGAAAACAGCTGGAGACCCAAGGTTGGGGAACACTGCCTTAGAGGAAAGGTGGGATATAAATGCAACAAGCAATCAAACAATAGTAACAATATGTTAATGATTGCAGCCTATCACTTTATCTTTTGTCACCAAAAGCCATATATACTGACCAAAATTCAGTATATATATATATATATATATTTCTCTCTCTCTCTCTCTCTCTCTCTCTCTCTCTCTCTCTCCCCCCCCCCCCGAAGATACATAGGCTCAGGCTTTGGCCTCCAGGGAAAGAAAATTATTAATTTAAGGGATAGTAACTGAGTGTCCTTCTCATCCCTCTCTGTGTGTCCTTCTCATCAAACTTGGCATACTAGTCTATTTCCAGAAGCCAGTTAGGACAGAATGGTAGAGATAGCTCTTGTGACTTTGTGGCTTTTTATGTAGTTCAGCACCAGCAACTTGAAACGAACCTAGCAGCAATAGAGGGTTTTTTTTTTGGTGTAATGTGCTCCCAGTGAAAGACTCCAGCCTGCACCATATTGGTGCCCTCTGCATAGTGTTGGACTACAACTCTCATAATCCCTGACCATTAACCATGCTGGCCGGGGCTGATGACAACTGTAGTCCATAACACCTGAGAGGCATCAGGTTGGGGAAGGCTGAACCTACTCCATCAGAAGGTTGTTCAGAATGATTTGCACATATTGACATTTCCAAAGAGCTATCAAGGGCAGCCCTGGAAAAAGAGCACTGATGTAGTCTCATCGAAAAGTGATGGCAGTCACTGGGTTTGAGAGCACAAAGGCTAGAGATTTCTCACCAAATGATTGAGGCAAAACCAATAACAGCAATTTCCTGGCCTATGTGAGACGTGACCATATTGCTTGTCAAGGGTTCTCATGGAGCAAGGGTATCTTATCTTCCCAGATGTCAAGAGCTCCGGATGCAATGCTTCTGCCTTTTAAGAGGGGAGGGGAGGAAAAAGAGCTCCCAGATTAGATAGAAATGTACAAGGTTCTGGATTGTCAATTCCCATTGTTCTCCAATTAGCAAACATGCATACATTTCCCCTCAGATTATTTCCACCTGTTGCTCCCCACCCCACTCTCTTTTTGTATCTCATGAAATCGGAGGAAGTGGGAACCCTCGATGGATGCCAACTGGGTTAGGAAGAAGGTTTTTTAAACATACACACATGCAAACACAAAGTTGAAATGCTAATGGAGTTCAATGCGGATTAGTATAGTCCATCTGCACAGTTGATTACACCCGGTCAAAGAGAGTGAAGGGAAGGAATGTGTGCACTGCATTGTATGGGATCATGTCTAGTCTCTCTTGGTATTTCTGGGACAGCTGATGCCACCCTCTCTTCATAGAATGAAAGCTGCTAATGATTTTTTGTTGAAATTAATTGGAACATCCAGCAGAGCCCCTGGCACTCAAGCTATCCATGAAAAGCTGGCTTTGTACACTGGAGACTAGATGATTCCTCCACTCACCCCCTTCAAGAGTTCCAATGCCCTTCTTGTGACCCAGGCGGCCTGTGGGATGATACTGGGGGAGTTCCACAGCCACAGCTGATGAGGAGCAGATTGAGGTGTGAGTGGCTTGCTTGACTTACATTTCCAATGTCATACTGGGGGAAAAGAAAACGAACCATTGCTTATTTTGTCTTTTCAATTATTATTATTATTTTAAAGTAGGTGCTGGAGTGCAAGCCTACAGTTTTGGTCTTTGAAGTAGACGCTTTGCTTCCAAGATCCCAAGGAACTCCAAATGTACATGGAGTGAAGACAGACATTCTAAGGGTGAAGACAGATGTAACATTCCAAAAGAGAAGACAGTCATAACACTCTGCAAACACAGTCTAAATGATTTGAACATTAATATGAGGTTCTTGTATTAATAGACAAACCCATGAATATCTTGGGTCCAAGAAACCTTAAAGACTACCTGAGCCCTATATCCCAGCTTGATCACTAAGATCACCTGAAGTCTCCCTGTTCATTGTCCTCCATGATTCAGAAACCAAGCTAGATTCAACTAGAGGTTGGGCATTTAGTGTTGATGGGTTCATGCTCTGAAATACTCTTCCAGCAGAGATTCATCCTTGCTGCCAACCTGTCTTTTGGCCCAGAGGCCGACAACCGAGGTCCCTTAACCCTGATCCCAGGTGTCATTTCAGGACTCCAGCATCTGCTCGTGGGCTTTTTCTAAGATCGTTTTTACCTGATTTATCTAAAAACAAACTGCAATCCTGAACAAGGTGGATAACATCCTGGGAAAATTGAACGATTTGTTTAATCTGGATTTCCCTCCCTGCCCCCGCCCTCCCACCAATCTATTACGAAGGATCACTTCTTCTTTTTTTAGCCCGAATCTCAAAAGCTGGATTTTTGTGATGAACAGGAAACATCCTTGTACTCTTCTGCTTTCCTGCAAGCTGTCACCTTGACTTTCTTAACTGTGATGTGGTGGTGTTCAGCTTTTCACTAGCTTCTAGAAGGAACAACAGCACTCAGAGCACACAGAGAGAGAGAGAGAGAGAGAAAGAGAGAGAGAGAGAGATGCATGCAAATTTACGTCATTACCTTGGTGAGGGTCTCACTGGCATTGTACTCTGCAGCTTGCTTTACAGCCCTGTTGCTTGGTCCCAGCTCCTGCCAACCTAGCAGTTCGAAAGCACGCCAAAAAGCGCAAGTAGATAAATAGGTACCGCTCTGGTGGGAAGGTAAACGGCATTTCCGTGCGCTGCTCTGGTTTCGGTGTTCCATTGCGCCAGAAGCGGCTTAGTCATGCTGGCCACATGACCTGAAAAAACTGTCTGCGGACAAACGCCGGCTCCCTGGGCCTGTAAAGCGAGATGAGCGCTGCAACCCCAGAGTCGTCTGCGACTGGACTTAACTGTCAGGGGTCCTTTACCTTTTAGTATAGAAAAATAAAGTTTTTTAAAAGAATAGAGGGCCAAGAGATCCAACAGACAGTGTGAAAGTCCTGGGCCTTAAACCCCTAACAAAGGTTCCTGGGCAGAGGCATACTTCATCAGCAGAGACAGAAGTCCAGTTTCATTTTGCATTTGATACATTCCAGGATCAGCACCATACCCTGTCTTTCTGAGATTTCCCCTTTACCCAGGGAGCCTCAGTCACCCATCAGAATTCCTTGAGCATCCACATCTATTGGAACTTAACCTGCTACATGAACCTTTTGTCTGAACTCTTATGTGAAAAAAACCTTGCCTCACTCAGGGCAATTAGGCTGCAAGTATCTAAACAGGAAATGAGAGAGATTTTCCTCATTTCCTTTCAATTACAGGGATAATGTAATCTCTCTCTCTCTATACCCTTTAAAGAACCTTGGCTAAAAGGATAATGAATGCTAATAGGTAGAATTTGATAAAAGAATCAGATACACCAGTAATGTTGGACACCTACAAGTCAAACAGGAGGGCTTGAGGATGCATTAGGCGTTAGGTCTTTGCTGATGTACCAACAGATAATTGCTATGTTGTGTTTAAATATCTTAAATCTTTTAAGCAGCTGTCTGAGGCCAGTCATTATATTTATTATTCATTATATTATATGTAAAAATTAGCGCTAATAGTGTGTGCTGGGTCACAGAGGTGCCACGAACCTGTCTCCCCATACTTATTGTGTAAGAGTCATTTCAGCCCTAATGATTAGTGGGGGGAACAGGTGAAGCACCATTATTTTGTGTTTCCTGCTTCCTGCACGTATGCATTATCTCCAGAGAGGGATTTTCAGATTTTCTATGGGGAGCATCAGTTTGCACGCTACTCTTTGGAAGTAGATGAGAACATTCTTCTTTGAAAGTAATGGAGAAGCGTAAGGGAACATGAAACTGAAAGCTGATTTAAGGTAGAAAATTGGATGTGCAATTGATTTGAGTTTCCTGTTCCCCAGCTTAAGTCAATTGCACTTCCTGCTTCCACCATTTGGTGCTGTGTCCCCAAAAATGGCTCTCAGTGTTTTTGTCCATAGACAAACAGCAGATCATGTGGTTAAACGCTTCTGAGTGTGTACTACTCTAGGCTGCAGGTGGCTGCAGGTGTGTAACAACCACCCAAAAAATCCCCCCACCCAAAGGGGGAAAAATAGGATGATGGTAAGAAGAAGGCTATGCTGGAACTCTTTGGTTTGGAATATTAGATTGCTTTCAGAAGTGAGGCCCATACTTCATATTTTGAATTGAAACAACCCCACATGCCCTCTGAAGTAGTGCAGTCTAGGTACAATTTTATTAAGCAATCTCTTATCTCTTTACTTGGAACATGGACAAGACACAAGTATGGAAGAGGGCCTAGTTTGACAATAGAGGTTTGGCATGAGTCATCCCTGCTAATTTTTTATAAGTTTTTAAAAAAATAACTGGGTCATTCAGACACGACTTTCAAACCTGAGATGGTTTGCCAACCAGCTCCAAGTGATGTGCTTGGTGTTTTTATTGCAATAGTGCATTTTAAAGACCGTATAACCCTGGTGAAATTTTATAATGAAAGCTTATCAACATTTAAAATACATTTTAAAACAATACCAACAGTGCAACCCTATCCAAATCCATTCATGTTTATTATAGGATCCCTGTACAACTTCACTATTTCCTTGCACTTTTGATCACTGTTTATACTCTATTCATTTTGTTTTTAACATCAGATACCAGTGTATCTACTCTATTGCATGCGTGTTTTCTCCAAGGATGCTTTTCCCTGGTACTTGTCTGGGAAAGGGAGGAGGGATACACCGTACAAGACAATATGCAGTACCAAAACTACTGAGTGAGAAAGAAAAGAATAATAATAATAATAAAAGCCAACAGAAAACTGTAAGGACATCCCTGTGGAAGGGAAGGAGTGAAGAAGCAGCCTCATCTCCTTTGCTTTTGTTTTTTTAATAACCAATAAAATAAAATAAAATAAAGCCACAACTGTTTTACAGTTTCTTTCCATTGATTTCTCCCACCCGCTTTTTCTTCTAGGAATTCTTTTCTTGCCTTCCTACCTGGGTTCTTGGCCAATTTATTTTGCCTACTGCCGGAGCGTTAGCTGGGGACTTTGGGGATGAGGGATCTGCTAGCTTTCAGACATGCGAGGGTGGGGATTTTCGGCTGCATGTGCCTGTTAAAGTATAATAATTAGGGCTTGGAAAGAGGGAGGGAGGGAGGGGAAGTGGGGAGAGAGAGGAGGCAGCATCAATAAAATACTGGTCAGCGCACCTTCCAGTTGATCCAGTCTCTGCACATTGGGCTCCCATATTTCTATATACTAGATTAGTTTTGCAACCCAAGTTAGCTACTGTTGCCCACACCACATATATAGACTGAGCATAGGGTGGAGGGGCTCATGGCATTAACACTCCAGCAGATCCTCCTTAAATATGGTTAAGGAAGGTGCAGGGAAGAGAAAGTGTGGATAAGATAATCGGGGGGGGGGGCTATCAAACATGTATCAAGTAACTACACTCAGGACCGAGAATCAATCTAGATCGAAAGCAGCATGTTGAGGACAAGCATGAATGATTCCAGACTGAGAAAAACTACATTATTGTGCTATGAACGGGTTAATGCATATGCAGCCAAACTCTATAGTTACACCCACAATCGGGATGCTGTTCCAGTTGCTATACAGGTATGTCAAGAAGGATATTCTTGAGCTGGACAAGCTGGAGAAAATGGGACACAGAAAAGGGTCAAGGGACTTGAGGAGGACTTTCCCTACAAGAAAAAACTGGCATTTGGACTTATAATTTAGGTAAGAAGGTGACCAACACAGGCTGCTGTGTGTGTGTGTGTGTGTGTGTGTGTGTGTGTGTGTGTGTGTGTTGAGAAAGTGAACAGAGAGGAGGTTCCCTCCTCTCATAAGGGTAGGGGAGACATTCAATGAAACTGCTCAACAAACTAGACAACCCTATCATAGGAAGCACCTTACACCAAATCAGTCTATTGGTTCATCTAGCTCAGTACTGTCTAAAATGACTAGCAATGGGTAACCACAGTTTCAGGCAGGAATCTTTCCCAGCCTTACCTGGAGATGCTGGGGATTGAACCTGGGACTTTTTGCATACAAAGTGTGCACTCTGCCATGCCCAGTCATAAAAAGTTGCTTTAGAGTATAGTCCACTGGCCCATTGTGTCCATACTGATTTGCTGCTTTTCAGGCTGTACATAAAAGCTCCATTTCATTATCATGTCAAGTGACTCATGCCCCAACACATAAGACCTTTCCAGCACCTTAGAAGTAGGGGGAGAATGTGGCTCAGTGGTAGAGCATCAGCTTTGCATGCTGAAGGCCCCAGGTTCAATCCCCAGTATCTCCAGCTAGGGCTAGGAATCTTCCTTGTCTGAAACCCTGGTGAGAGCCTCTGCCAGTCAGGATCGCCAATACTTAACTAGGTTGGCCAGTGGTCATTATTTTGACATTATTTTTCAGCCATCAGCAAATGGACTGAGATCCATCCATTCAAAAGAACGGCAGCAAAATGGATTTACAAGTGTTGGTTTGTTCAAACAACAGTCTACCGGTATTAAAATAACCTCTGGACATCCTGGCACGAATGCATGTTTACAAGGATGATGTATTTAGTTTTAATCAGGCCTTACAAGGATGTTCCCAAGTCAATTTTAAAAAGATTACTTCTAGTCTAGTCACATTTTAAGTGTTTGTGACATTATGCAAATGGAGTCCACACAAAACAAAATCAGATGGCCAGATAATTGACCATTAATCTTTGATAAGTTTTTTGATATAAAAAAATTTACAAGGCTTGGAAATCAGCTTAGTACGAAGTCTCCTGGGCCTTCTCTGAGTCCAATAACTCTGTACATCCTAAGCGGATCTCTGATTGATGTAAGTTGAAAAATAACAATTGCTTTTTTAAAAACCCATAAAGAAATTGAAATCAATGAGGTCGCACCTGGTGTAATTTAGAGCTGAATTTCGTCCACAGTGTGGTCAGATATATATTTTATTAAAAAGATCCAAAACAAAACAAACAAGCCAAGGCATGTGCAGAAACAATGGACTCTGATTTGATGTACTACACTGTAATCTTCCTTCTAAGCCAGTCAAAACACAGCAGGTTGATGACAGAGCTTGGATTGAAATCCAATTTATTCATAAAGATACAGTGCTGTTTTAAACAAACTGTTCTTTTATGGAAATGATGATCCCTGATTGGCTGACAGAAACAAAGGTCTCTTTCATAAGCCAATAAAAACATGGAGAAGGACATCCAGAGTGCTGTGAGTTGCTGTTACTGTGCCCACAAGCATCCATCAGACCAGGAGTGCAATCCAACTCCTATTTAAGTCACAAACAAAGCACCCATCACACCTGAAATGGGCATCTCTCCATCCATCCTTTAGCACAATAAACAAAGCTATCATGCACTGACATCTCTGATTCTGTATTGCTAAGATCTGAAAAGCAAAGAGCCCATTTTCAGAGTTGTTTTCCTTAAATGTCTCTGTGCTAGACGGCCGATATTTGTGAAAACAGGCAGAATCTCACCAGCCAGCCAACTATATTTATTCAGCATCAGCTCTGCCAGTTCTTTCTGAGGCATGTTTTCTGAACCATGCTGGAAACGCCAGCATTTAAAAATCTGGTGGCCCTGTCATCATTAGTTCATTTTAGAGTCACTGCAAAATAACTGTTAATCACCATAAACCTAAACGACAAGTCCTTTTTGGAATTTTCGGAAAAAGGCTTCTGACGTTGCTAATAACGTAATGACGAGGCGTCAGAATGCTCCCCCAGCATAACAAGCATCAGCACATAGCTTAATAAATCATTAGTCTACCCACAAGCAAATAAATATGTCTGAAAACCAAAGAGAGGAAAACAACATACGGCATGTGACATCAACAACTTTGAGGCTCCTCGCTTGTAGCATTAGAACTGAACTAGCATGCTAATATGACATTTACAAATAATACCTAACCGCAGCCTAATTAACTTATTGTGTGCATGCTAAAGCAGCATACATATTGTATTAGAAGGTGGGGGCGGGAGATGTTATTTGTTCTGTTGCATGGGAACTTAATATATTTGCATATTTAACAAATCGTTACAGGGAAGGGATTTATTTTTAAAAATGCAGAGACCGTCACTCTGCAGTAAGCACATTTCAAAGACACAACACACACACACACGTGTGTGTGTGTGTGTGTCAAGTGCCTTTCTGTAGCTGACTGCCTTGAAGAAGGCTGAATTGTTGTTGTTGCTTTATAGCAAACCAATATGAATGAAACGTCTGGTGTTACTGTGACATGCGGAAGGATCTGCTAACAGTCAAATCCTACTCTCTCAGACGAGGGACGCGGGTGGCATTGTGGTCTAAACCACAGAGCCTAGGGCTTGCCGATCAGAAGGTCGGCAGTTCGAATCCCCACAACGGAGTGAGCTCCCGTTGCTCGGTCCCTGCTCCTGCTAACCTAGCAGTTCGAAAGCACATCAAAGTGCAAGTAGATAAATAGGTACCACTCCGGTGGGAAGGTAAACGGTGTTTCCATGTGCTGCTCTGGTCTGCCAGAAGCGGCTTAGTCATGCTGGACACATGACCCGGAAGCTCCCTCGGCCAGTAAAGTGAGATGAGTGCCGCAACCCCAGAGTCGTCCGCGACTGGACCTAACAGTCAGGGGTCCCTTTACCTTTACTCTCTCAGACAGCACTGAAATGCTGAGAGTGGGGAAGTGGTGGAGTTCCGTGGTAAAGCATCTGCTTTGCATGCAGAAGTCTCAAGCTAAATAGCATCCCCAACTAGGACTGGGAATGTCCCCTGATGATGACAACAACAACATTTTATTACGGTCGTAGACCAGCATAATGTCTCCTGACTGAAACCCTGGAGAGCCACTGCCAGTCGCCAACAGCACTGAGCTAGGTTTGCCCATGGTCTGACTTGTTCATGCAGCTTCCTACATCTCTAGGATCCCAGCCACATTTGATTCCCCCTTCCTCTACCACTAATTTTTTTTTAAAGAATAATGAGCATGTACTGATGATTACTATTATTTAAGTGCCATTAATGGGCATGGCATTTTAAAGAGGACAGGTCTCTGCCCAAAGAGGCTTGCAAACTCAAACCTGACAAAAGACAGACAACAACAGAAGGGACACCAATCGAGGAAGGTGAGAGGTAAGTCATCTTTATCTATTTTAAAGCACCGGTCAAAAGCCTTCTTTTCTACCTGGGCATTTGACCCATAATTTGAATGGTTTTAAGTACTTGTGGCCTCTTTCGGTGGGATCTGTAAGACCTGTATTTTATTTGTATAGATGTGGGGGTTTATTTTTGTTTTTACTGGTTGTGTTTTCCCACCTCCACCCACAAAATGTATGAACCTAAATGTAGCTAGCCTTTGAGATTCACACTTCTCCCAACTTTGCAATGCAGCTGTCCAGGCAAAATATGTGTACAAAATGTGTACATTAAGAGAAAGTGCATAAAGTCCATTTATTAGTTATTATGTCAAACAAAGCTGCATGCTATTTGGGCATAAATGTTTCAAATGTTTTTAAAATACCTGTGTTTTAAACTACCCCCCTCCCGAGAATTTATATATTTTTTTAACCACTTAGATGTTTTCTTACAATCAAGCAGTATACAAATATTGTTAAAGAAATACAGTAAGTGCTTACAAAAATGCATATTTGGGCAGGGAATGCACCAAAGTGTGTATATTGGGGGTGGGGATGCACACTAAAATGCTGATGAATTTTTATGAGGACTTTAAAAAAAAATGCATGTTGAAAAGTGGAAAATTGAAGTTTGGGGGGGGGGGAATCAGAAACCAAAATGGATAGATCCACCCACCCTTAAGCAGTCTACAAGCCATTTGTCCCAACGTGCCAGAGACAGTGCTTATTTTCCAGTACTTGTCCCTGTTTGGGTTTTTGGAGATGCTTTTCATAAACTTTTCCAGTCTTCACATTAGTGCACCTGAGTCCTCCACGTTTCAGCTCTTTTCCCTCTTACCTGTGCGCAAGGGCCAGAACATCTTGACTCTGCTGGCATGCAAGCATAAATAACACGTAAATAATGCATGCACAGAGGCCCCAAATGCCATGGCACAGCTTCCACTCCTCCCCAGTTCCTCCAACTCCCTCTCCAGACAGTGAGTGTTGCTGAATATATTTGAGTTTGCAGCTATTCTGCACTAAGAACAGCCAAATTCTGACATCAGATTGAGCAGTTGATTCTGCTTTCTTTAAAGAAATCTGAAATGGAGAGTTCATTAAAAGTATACAAGAGTCTCCCTATTTTTCAACCATGACATGGTGGAAGGTGGATTTGTGGCAACCCTGGAGGAGGCTGAAAATGACCTTGGAATTCTGAAGCTTCCATGCTCCTTCACAGGAGGAACCTGCACAATTTTGATTTGCTGTGAGCAAAATGAAAGCCTGGTCAGATCCATACCAAATTTCTATCTAGTCCAGCATCCTCTTTCTCAAAGTGGCCAACTAGATGCCTCTTGAGAAGTCCACAAGGCTTGGAGACCTCTCCTGCTGCTGCTGTTGCTGTTGTTCTTCATCATCAGCTGGCAACCAGAGGCATCCTGCCTTTCATGGTGGAAGTAGCATACAGTCCTCATGACTGTGCAGTGTCATGGAGGAAAGGACTCTCTAACAGTGGGGAGCAGGGAGAAAAATAGCTTCTTTTCTCACAGAGAAGGAACTTCACTCAGCAATCTTCAGTCAGGGCTGGTGGGTCAGTACACCTCTCTTCTTCCTTCTTCTACCCTTCCTTCTTTCCTTTACCAGCTTCCAGACCAGTCCTACCACTTGGCAGAGTAAGGCAGATGCCTTAGGTGGCAGCTGCCAGGAGACAGTGTTGGTAGTCCCCATCTCCACTGTTCACCCTGAGCCACCTAATCTAGCCTGTCCTACATCTCCTAAGCTAGCCTGCTGACCTCTGATGTTGAGGTGGGTACTCTCCTGCTGACAGTGCTTAAAAGGATAAAATGTCCATCCCAGTGTGGAATTTGGGAGGTGATGTCATCCTGTCTCTCAGGCAGCAAAATTTATTGGACAACCTCTAACCGTTTTCTTTCTTTGTTTAGCCTGTTGACCTCTCACCCTGCTATCTATAACAGCTGAAGCCAGGAGTAGGGGTCATTTTTCAATCTGAGGGCCAGATTGATTTATTTGTAGCCTTTTGAGGGCCACATGCTGGCAGTGTACAGGGCCAGAAGCAAAGGTGGGCAAGCAGTGATTATGTGTATTACCTTTGTATAGTAGGCTAGTTCTGCTCATACACTCACTACCCTTCTCTACCTTCCAGCAAGCTAAGCATGAGGCATCACCAGAGTTCAATGACACATTCCAGCCAGGCAAAAACACCCGTGGTCCAAGGCAGTGAAGGCTGTGGCCTGGGGAGAGGTGATGTGGACTGGGGAGAGTTCTGAGGCCCAGATAGAGAAACATGGGGGCCATGTTTGGCCTCCAGGCATTTGCCCCTTGAGACTTGATGTTCCCTAAACCTCATGGCACCCATGAGTGAGGTCATTTCTGGGACTTTTAAGCCCCAGGAATGGCTAGTCAGCAGTTCAATGAGTTGGACGACAAGACAAGTCCAGAAAAGCATGGTTCACTGGGTAGGGTCACTGGGCTAGGCAAGGTCAGCATTCATTGTTGCCCAGGCAAGTAGGAAAACCTGACATCAAATTACATAGAGCATACGTTCTTCTTGGTTAAAGACAGGGAGAAATTAGGGACAGGGAAGAAATCCAGTTCATATTTAAAGGCGAACACACCAGATTCACATTGTCTGAAACTATGCAAAGTGAAACACAGACATCCCTAAAAAATTGCACATCTCTGAATTTTGCAACATTTGTCCAGCCAAGTGATGCTTAACAAAATGCATGTAAGTGCATATATTCAATAAAATTAGTATGCAAAAATGCATTATATTAGGGTCAACTGCTTTGCTTATTTGGCAAAATTGTATATGAAAATGTACTGTATCTGTTAGGAGAAATTCATACTAAAAAGCTGGTGGATTTTCATGAGGACTTTAAGCAAAGATTGCAACCTGATGCGGAAATGTGGAGAACTGAATTTAAGGTTGGAAAAATGAGGAACTGAGAGAAACCAAAGTTGACTGATTCACACATCCTTGCTTAGAGCCCAGCTAGGTCAGGCAGAGCAAAAGGGCTTCTGGGGTGGAGTCTGAAGGGGATAATGCAGCTCCTTCCTCTCTGCACTGTCCTTTGAGTCGATCACCATAACTGACATCAGCATGCACACCAGGATCTCCCAGCAGTCCAGATTTAGCTTCCAATTTCCCTTGCTCCACAGTTAATCAAGCAGTGTTTTCTCTCATAAGTTGTCCATATTTAGCCAAGAAAGCAACACTTCTTGCGTGGAAAGATGAAACCTAATATGTCTCAAGCTTTAAAACTATTTGTAATGAAAACTTCATTACAGAGACATATAACTCACCATCCATCATCTCTAAATAAGCAATCTCCAAAATGGAAAACTGTCTGTATTTAATTTGATGGACTGGCTGTTCATTGTTCTTATTCTTCTGGGGTTGAGGTTTATTTATTTGCTTTTAAAAGGCGGGGGGGGGGAGAGAGAGAGACAGGTGAGTTAAAGAGAGAGCCTTGGAAATGGTTATTTGAAAACTGTATCTGTGATCTGTTTCTTTCTTCCCAAAGGCAGGCTCTATTCTTGAAGGCAATTAGACAGCCTTTGCCAACCTGGTGCCCTACAGATGTTCTGGACTACAACTCCCATCAGCCCCAGCATTGGCTTTATGAACTTTGAAGCATCTGGTCTGCACCCTTTTATATATTTATTTCCCAATTTGGTTTTCCAAATGCTGTTTCTTTGCGGTTTCCTGGAGCCCTCGTGACAAAGCCACATTTCGAGTTCCTGGAGGGCACTGCCGAACAGACAAAATTTGTTTCTAATTTTACATCTGCCAAAACACATTCCTGTGTTAACAAATACATGCCAGCAAAAATTGGTAGGCCCTCACCCGAAACTCCCTCAAGACGAAAAAAGCTAAGAGGAAATCAAATTACGACCAAAATGTAGCATAAATATTTTCACACTTCTTTTTTTGCTTGTGAAGCCTCATTCCCAAATGAAGGTTTTATTTTATTTCTTCCCCTGTCAGGATATTCAGGGGACTTTTCAGGATTGTGTGAAATGTGTTCTAACTGTATACGACAGAGGACTGATGCAGCATTTTTAGGGCATGCCCCAGATATGCCCTTTTCCTGATAAGGTAGTGGTGAATAGAAACACACACACACACACACACACACACACACACACACACCCCAATGGCAGAACATAAAACCATACAATCTGCTATCAATAGTATGGAGAGGTCTAGGTCCGGGTTCCCAACCTTTCTCCTACTCAGAGTAGACCCATTGGAAATAATAGGACATAGCAACTTAGAGCCATTGATTTCACTGGCTCATCTCCGAGTATAACTTAGCTGGATACCACTCAATTTCTTTAATTTTATTTCCATTATTTATGAAAGTTGTACAAAATTATAGTGATATAAATAGGAATAATATACAATTCATGTCTGTTTAAAACTATTAAAGAAGCCTAAGGCACACAGAATATAAAATCCTCCCAGATTGCACAAACTTTGGTTTTTGGCTGTTCTTATCGCTAATCATATTTTCCCAATAAAGAACTGTCCTGAGCACACCCAGCACAAGGAGGACAACTGGCCGGTAGTTTAATTCTTTAATGACAAGGCATGCACTTATATTGGCTTCTAATGTGCACTGAAAAGACACACACTCTTCTCGCAACAAAGTAGCAGGCATCCCAAGCCAGACTGTTGGGGCCAAAGCATGACAATGTCTCCACACAGACTTAAGTGCTTTTGCCTGATGGAGCACACACAAGCAACCTGTGTCTTCTCCTACACAGAAGTTGGCACTGCGCCTGTCTCTTCAAGCCCCCATCTGGTCCTTGGAGACAGTGAGAAAGGAGACAGAGGGGATTCTCCTAACCTGCTGCTGGATTCTACCATTGTGCTCTCTTCCTCCACTCCTACCATGTCCTGCACCTCTTCCCCCATCTCCAACTGCCCAGACTCTCACGGCAGGCACAACACACTGTAAATAACTGACCCCTTCACCTGGATCAGCCTGGGTGGGGGGGGGGTGCCTCTGTCACACATGCCTCGGAGCCCTGCCAGGCCCTGACATGAACTTTAAGTTAATAGTAGCTAATCTATTCTCCCAATTTAAGTACCTCATTCTCTATCATGTGTGAATTTGCTGTGGAATAGACTTCCCAGCAAGGCAGCTGGAGGTGGTGGTCAGAGCAGGAAGGTCATCCACCTGAGGATTATGGAAGTTGTTGACTTGATGGATGGTTCCTGAGGGCTGCCAGCAAGTGAAGGATGACAACTGGACCCCATGGTCCATTGTCACTGTCAGGGTTGAGTCCTGGAAACTGAGGTTTCCTCAGAGGAGGGACAAGTGGGAACAGAACATCCCAATGGATCTCCACGTTGTCTGTGACCTTGGTGAGCAGTTGGCTCCATAAATCCCCAGGACCAAAGGTCTTCATAGCAGTTGCTTGGATTCCTGGCTGGTTGTTCGACCTCTCCTTATACCTAAAGGAGCGTCTCCACCCCCATCGGTCAGCCCGGACATTGAGGTCCAGCGCCGAGGGCCTTCTGGCGGTTCCCTCGCTGCGTGAAGCCAAGTTACAGGGAACCAGGCAGAGGGCCTTCTCGGTAGTGGCGCCCGCCCTGTGGAACGCCCTCCCTTCAGATGTCAAAGAGAACAACAACTACCAGACCTTTAGAAGACATCTGAAGGCAGCCCTGTTTAGGGAGGCTTTTAATGTTTAATAGATTACTGTATTTTAATGTTCTTTTGGAAGCCGCCCAGAGTGGCTGGGGAGACCCAGCCAGATGGGCGGGGTATAAATAATAAATTATTATTATTATTACTCCTTGCCAGCCTCAGAGTCACAGGAGCAAAGAAGATGGGGAGCTAGGCAGGAGCTCCTGGACTGCTGGCAACATGTCTAGTTAGCTGTATTTGAGGCAACTCAGGAGGATGGAGAAATGTGTGCCAACAACCACACAGCTCAAGGCCTGACTGAGAGCCAGGAAGGGAGGGAGTCCACAGCTCCTATGTAAGTTCTCAAATGGAATTGCTTCATTGCTGCAGGAACTGGTCCTTTAGAGCAGTGTTTCTCAACCAGTGTGCCTCCAGATGTTTTGGGACTACAACTCCCATCATCCCTCGCTAGCAATACCAGTGGTCAGGGATGATGGGAATTGTAGTCCCAAAACATCTGGAGGCACACTGGTTGGGAAACACTGCTTTAGAGGTCAGTGTTAATTCTTCATAAACACTCACATAGTTAATTCATTCCTGGTTATTGCTATGTATAATTTAAAATGAACTGACCAATCACTTAGATGAAAATTAGATGAAAATTGTCCTGCTAGATCAGGACAAAGGCTCACCTAACCCAGTATCTCACAGTGGCTAACCAGAGATCCCGATGAGAAGTCCCCAAGCAGGACTTGAGTGCAACATTGTTCTCCCCACTTGCAAATCACACCAATTGGCATTCAGAGGCATGGAGTGGAATCAGAACATTGCCATTGTTGCTAGAGGCCCTTCATGGACTTTGTAGAGGGAAGCTCAAACCACCAGATGCCATTTGGCATCCATGTGCAGATTGGTGTCATAACACCAAGTGGCTTAAATATCTACATAGATCTTTATCCAGCTCTCTATAGAAAGAAAAAGATAAACATGATTTGCAAGAGAAGTCAAATTAACAATCAATTACAAACTAATGGGTTCTAATCAATAAGTTCATTTGACTAAAAGGACCAAGGAGAAAGAAGACAAATCTGTAATTTTATTTAACATAATGAGATGGTTGAAAGAAAGTGTGTGTGTGGTGAGGGAAACACACAACTAAACTGAACCAGGCAGCAAACACTCTAGTTTAAGAGTGTTATTTCCATCCGATTCTTCTGGCTTTTCTTTTTGTGTCTTAAGGCTTAGAGTGTTTATTACTGTTTTTATATTTTACTCCCTCCCTCCCTCTCTCCCTCTCTCTCTCTCTCTCTCTCTCTCTCTCTCTCTCTCTCTCTCTCTGTGTAGGTTTATAGCTGTAGAGGTGGAATCAGAGCCTTCTGAATAGCTGCTTCTCCGAGTTAGATGTGTAATGCTTGTGTCAGTCTGCTCCCTAGTGTTATTTCAGAGGTGCAGCACCTTAGCTGTGTAAAAAGGAAATCCACAAACGATTGAAAATGAAAAAGACCAGGGAATGCTGTGTAAGAACCCTGATATATTGAGGGAAATTATACAATGCCCTAACTGTCAGGTTAGCTTTCATTATAATTCGGTGCTGTTTGAGCAAAGAAAAGAAAGAATATGCACATAGCCAGCTGATTATATTTGTTGATGAGGCTAGCATCAATATACAAGCCAAAATAGTTATCACAGACATAATGCTACCATACCCTCCAAGTTTCCCAAGTTTCCAGGGACAGTCCTGGAATTCCGCAAGCTTCTGATTTGATCCTGGAATGCCCCTATTGACCTGCCAGCAACAGCGCCCCCAAGCTTGGGGAGGAGAATGAGTCAGCGCTTGTCCTAAGCAATGGTGATGGTGATGGTGGCAGCTGGTGAGGGAGCATTCTATTGCCTCTCCATGGCTGCCGCTGCCAGCTTCCCTTGGGCAGAATGGCCATTAATGCATCACCAAAGGAAAGGACACAGATTTGCATGTGATAATTTATTATATAGAGATGTAAAACTAGCAATAATTGCTATCCATTAAAGAGAAATATGTCTCATCACCCTAGAGAAGACTGTGACCAGGTGACATAAATGCTCACTGTTGATGGGTGACCTTATGACTCTCATCCAGTTCTCCCTCTTTATGGTTTCCCTGGAAGCTAGAAACTCTTAAAGCTGTACGCAGACTAGATGCCCTTTAAATAGAGGACAGTCACCTGTAAAGTAGGACATAGGGCCACCATAGAGGCAGGTGGCCCCTCCTCCTAATAGGAAATCTTAACTTACAAATGGTACAGGGTGAGACCCTCAGGCCTAACTGGGAAAGGGCAACCAAAATTATCAAGAGAATGAAGTGACACTCCTACGAGGAAAGCTTGCAACAATTAGGGCTTTTTTTTTAATTCAGAGAAAAGGCAAATAAGAGGAGACATGATAGAATCTTACAAAAGTATGCATGTTATGGGGAAAGTGAATAACGAGAAGTTTTTATTCTTTCTTAACACCAGAACTCATGGACATCCAAGGAAGCTGAATCTCTGAAGACTCAGGGCCAAGAAAAGGAAGTCTTGATTTGGTTGTATGTTACTTGCTCTGGGAACCCCTTTGGCTAAAGAGCAGGACACAAATGCTCTAAACTGAATGAATGAATGAATGAATGAATACTGCTTGCATGCAGAGCTTAGTTAAACTATGAAACTTACTCCCAACTTGGATGACTTTAAAGGATGATTAGACAAATTGATGGAGGAGAGGGCTATTAGTGATGTGGGTGGCGCTGTGGTCTGAACCACTGAGCCTCTTGGGCTTGCCATTTAAAAGGTCAGCAGTTCAAATCCCCGCAATGGGGTGGGCTCCCCTTGCTCGGTCCCAGCTCCTGCCAACCTAGCAGTTTGAAAGCATGCCAGTGCAAGTAGATAAATAGGTACCGATGTGGCAGGAAGGTAAACGGTGTTTCCATGCGCTGCTCTGGTTTTGGTGTTCCATTGCACAAGAAGCGGCTTAGTCATGCTGGCCACATGACCCGGAAAAACTGTCTGCGGACAAACGCCGGCTCCCTCAGCCTGTAAAGCGAGATGAGCACCACAACCCCAGAGTCATCTGTCACTGGACTTAACTGTCAGGGGTCCTTTAACTATACATTTTTAGTCATGATGGATATGCTCAGTCTTCACAATTCAAGGCAGTATGCTTCTGAATTCCAGTTTCTGGAAACTACAGGAGGACAGAGTGCTCTGTTGAGCACAGGTCCTGCTTGCAGGTTTTGCACAGACATCTGGTTGGCTACTGTGAGAACAGGATACTGCACTGGATCCAGCCTGATCCAGTTGTATTATGTGAGCAGTTGAAAAAAGAAAACCAGGCTGAAATTGTATGGCTTCTCCAAAATAATCCTGGGAAGTGTACTTTCCCCCTCATAGGGTTATATTCACTAGCACTCTTAGCAAATTACAGATCCCAGGTTTCTTTGGAGGAGGTCATAAGTTTTAAATACACTTTCAGTGTACAGTGTCCATGTGACCACATGGCTCTAACATCAGCCCACCTTTGTGTGGATTTTGGAATGGCGCTATACACGTCACCTGCAACCACAGCAGTAAAAATATTTTAATGAGTTGTATCCAATATTAGTTTTACTCAAAGATTAATGAAAGTGACTAACTTAGGTACATTAATTTTAATAGGTCTACTTTGAGTAGAACATAGTTGGATGCACTCCAGTGTGTTGGTGTAGGGAGGGGGGATTATTGTCATGAGAAGGGGTAGCTTAATCCTTTCCTTCTCTCTGCCTTGGGAGGCAGGCCTCTGTTGATACCACCCATAAATTATGGCTGCAGTTGTTGAATTCCTATCCCACGCTTCCTCCCCAAGGAGCCCATAGTGGCAAATATCAAGGTGTTAAAACAGTAGATTTAAAGCAAAAAGAGAGAGCTCTATTCAAAACATTAAAAAACAATTTAAAAGCATCTTAAATCATTTAAAGTGTACACATCCAGATATTAATTTCATGGTTGCCATGGTCAATGTCTATCAGGCATCAAATGCCTGGATTAGTAGGAATGTTTTTAAATTTCTCCTGAAAATCAATAATGAGGGAGATAGAGCACCATGGAGACTGTTCCACAAATGAGAAATGCCTCTCAAGAAGGCCCTTCCATGGGTCAATGCCAGCTTGGCAGCAGCCATAGATGACACCACCAACATGGTCTCCCCTGGTAATCATCGGGCCCAAGATGGCTGATACTGGGGGGAGGCACATTTTAAAGTACTTGGGTTCTGAGCCATTTAGGACTTTGTACTAGTAACTTGAGCTGGGCTTACCAGCTGAGTTTCAGTCAGTGAAGCGCTTTCACGACTACTGACACATGGTCCCATCAGGCTGCTCAGTTTACCTATCTAGCTGTCACATTCTGCACTATCAGCAGCCTTGAGATTGCCTTCAAGGGGAGCCCCATCTAAAGCACACTGCAGTAGTCTAAGTGGGAGAGCAACAGAGCATGGACAAACTGAGGCCAGGCAATTCTAGTGCAGCAACAGGCAGAGCTGGTGAACTCACCCAAGTTGGGAATAAGCACACCTAGCCGGAGAAGACATTTGAGACTCCAGTGACCAGTTGGAATTAAAAAACACTTCCATACTATGAACCAGTTCTGTCAGAGGCAGCGGTAGAGTGCAACCCCTCCCAGGGCAGGTCATACACCTAGTTGCCAGACATGGTATTCCTTCAAGAGTTAACAGCAGGTGCTGGTGGTGATTATTATTAGGACTGCAGTGAGGACATGGCTAAACTTCCTCTCCCCATGTGCTACAGCCCTGACAAAAATTGGAAGTGACACATTCAGGGCCACATCTAATGTTGCCTTGAGACTTTAGAGAGCCCATCTTGAAGATGGAACAGCTCTAGATGTTCTTCGTCTGCTCTTCATCTGTGGAAACCAGGCTAGTGATATGTGTGAGACAATCATCTCTTAAGCAAGAGGCACCAAGGCAAATCATATCCATCATTTGCCATGTTCTATACCTGATCCCAGATGTTGGGAACGGGTCTCAGGTCCAAATTAAGCCTGACATGGAGGAAACCTAAGAAGCTGTCACCATTCAAGAAATATTTATTTATCAATTCCTGTAAAAGTGGTGCATGGAATATATGCATAAGGCGATGTTGGCACTATAAATGTGTCTTTATTGATCTTGCTGTTCACTGTAGTGCAGATTAGGAAGAAAGTGGGTAGCTAGCAAGCCTTAGCATTGCTCAGAGTTAGGCTTCAGGTACTAAAACCAATTAATGCACTTCAGGTTTCCCCAAACAATTACTTAAAAGCCCTTCAGAAGAAATCGGGGTGAATTTCAATCAATGAAAATGACAGTTTTGCACTTTGGTAAATAAGTAGTACGGGAGAGATGTCTTACTTAAAGCAGTGGCATGCTTGTTCATTAAGCGCTAATTGCAGAGGTCTCCAAATGAAGCGTCACAAAATGCATTGCCTTCCACTACCAATGTTTGGGGGGCGGGAAACAGCCTGGAAAACCTTATTATTAGTCTGCGTTTAATTATGAAAATAGCAGCCGCAGAGAATTCTAAGCACCTTCTTTTTCTCAGTCATTCGTTACAGGGGCAAAAATATGAAACACTTTTGACAATGAAGTGTTCATATTTCAAGCTTATACAGTCGCTGCTAAAATGCCATACTCAGGGAAAAAAATCAATTTTATTAAAGTCCTCCAAGCACCAATGGGACCTGCATGCAACTAAGCAATTTTAAAAACATGTCCATAAGCAGGGGCTCTTTGATTCATGTTTACAGCAAGATTACATTTGGACAATTTTCAAAATGATCCACATGCTGCTGCTACAGCCACCCTGCAGATTGCAGAAATGGTTTTGGGGTGCAAATGTTGTGGGGGGAGGTCTTTTTCAAAAGGGTTGACCTGACTTGGAATTTCATAGAATGATAGAACACTCTGCAATGCTCCTGGCTCACCCCATCTACAGATAACAGAGTCATGAGTGAACACACCTGCTCCTTTTGTCTTTATAGGTCCACTTGTACAGATAACTGTATACACTTGAGGGTGCTGGGTATGGTTAGCTAGAGAAGACAAGATGGAGAGGTGAGGTGATAGTCCTCTTCAAATATCCGAAGTGCTTTCACATGGAAGATGGAGCAAACTTGTTTTCTCCTGCTCTGGAGGGTTTAACCCAAACCAGTGGATACAAGTTACAAGAAAGGAGGTTCCAACTAAACATCAGGAATAACTTTCTGGCAGTCAGAGCTGCAAAATAGTGGAACATGTGACCTTGGAAGGTGGTGGAATCTCCTTCACTGGAGGTTTTTAAACAGAGGTTGACTGGCCATATGTTAGGGATTCTTTAGTTGTGATTCCTGCATTGCAGAGGCTTAGACTAGATCACCCCAGTGGCGTCGCGAGGGAGAGCGGGGGGCGGTGCGCCCTGGGTTCCAGGGGAATGGGGGGTGACACTTGGGCCGGCCCTGCCCCGCCCCGCCCCACCCCGCCAGCGGGCCCCGAGCAAGCCGCGGAGCGAGGCCACTCTGCCCTGCGGCTTGCCAGGGGCCCGCCCGCCGGCGCTGCTATGGGGCTGCTGCGTGCGATCAGCGGCTCGTGGGACTGCCCCGCCCCTGCTGCTCTTCGCGCAGCGGCTCGCAAGGTCGCCATGAGAGCAGCGGCGGTGGCCCGGCGACGGAGTGCGCATGTGTGGCATTTCACGCATGTGCAGTCCGTCGTGACGTTGTGTCGTGATGTCACGACGCAACATCATGACGCCCTGCCCCCAGGGGATGCCTCCATTCGCCGCCCTGGGTAGCGAGGAGGCTTCCTCAGACCCTGGATCACCCTCAGGGTCCCTTCCAACTCTACAGACTGAAAGACTGTTTGGTCTTCCTACACAGTTCCCGTTTGCACTGCCTTAGCCTCCCCAATGGTAGTCATCTTGTGCTATGCCACACCCCATTGGCAGCCATTTTCTGAAAGGCATCCAGGACTCTCTCACAAAATTCAAATATGTGAATCTGAGGTAGGATATGAGAAGCCCCATTGATATTTTTTCTTTCCTTTCCTTTTAGGACCTTGTGTGTAGAAAGGAAAAGTACCCATGCTTATATCTGTGTGCCATATATAAAGCAATGGAGCAACTGCATGAATTGGGAATGGAATTACTATTTCAGGAGTGGCTGGAAACCAAAGAAGCTGAGAGTGCTCTTGTGCTCGGGTCATGTTTGAGGGTTTCCCATGGGATTTAGGGTGGCCACTGTAAGAACAGGATGCTGGACTAGATGGTCCATTGGCCTGATCCACCAGGATCTTCTTACATTCTTATGAATGGGCAGGAATGGAAAGGGACTAGGTTCTGGAGAAGTACTGGCAAATTGGAGCAAGACTTTCCTCTCCTCCATCTGGCTGTGTGTGTGTGTGTGTGTTTTGTGTTGCTGTTGTTTTTTGCCTGACTCCAGCGTAATCAAAAGTGCATTACTTTGAGTACTTCAAAAACTTCATTCTTGTTCATCTTTTCCAGATTTGAAGTTTCTTTCTAACTGTGAAAAGAATCATACAAGCAGGTTCTGAATAATCTCATTACTTTTTTCCTCGATAAATATTACAATAAGAGACCAACAGTATGTGTCTATCTACCATTAGAGATCCAACTTTGCTGAGAATTACTTAAATAACAGAGGGTAAGTATTCATTCCGTTAAATGCTGAACTGGGATCTGTGGCAAAAGTAACACAATGTGGGGAGAAAAGGAAATGTCTCTCTTAAATGGAAATTTCACAACTCTAATCCATAATTCCAAACAATTGCTGTGTTTCAATGGATGCTGAACCTTGCATGGATGTCTTGGTGAAAAGCAGAAGTAATATATTAGTGCAATATTAAAATTACATTTTAATATAAAGTACCTGAGACACCCCCCAAACTATTAACCCTAAAGCCAATGACTATTCATTAGCTAAGTCAATTTTGAATCCCATTAGGTTTTACATTGTGTAAATTCCCACTGAAATTGATTCACGAAACCAGGGCTTTGATGGGTCTGAAATTAAAAGGAGAGAAGAAAGCATACTACTAATTGAAGAACATAATTTGATCGCCTGTAAAGGGTGTGGAGTCTAATGACTATGAGACGACAGTTTTAATTAAAGATTGTGGGCCAAACTAAGAGAGGTGCAAGAAAGGCACAAATCAAGACTAAAAAAATATCAAACTGCCTAACTTTAGGTATCTTCCCCAAACTGTAGAACAGTAATGGCAAAACTTATGCACTGTCCTTTCTCCTATCTCCATCCTTACACATGGAACTATCGGTGGGAGGTTAAGGCTTACAAGGGTTGCAGGCGCTGTTTAAACAAGAAGCGAGTATACAGGACCTTGGACAGATCCAAGGGCTCTGCTAATGAGAGATGTTGCCTCTGCAAGGAGCTAGAGGCAACTGAAGTCATATGATGGTTGACCAGCAGTGGTTGCTGGTGCCCATTGTGACTGGTAGCATAGAGGGCAGGGTGGTGCTAGAGCTAATGACAGATAAGATTATTTGCTGTCTCACAAACACTCACTTACCAGCTCAAAAGTGCATCAAAAACCCTGCACCCCACCCATGGGAATTTCACTGAAATTTTATTTACCTTTTGAATTTTTTGAGTGCAATTTTCTCCCATTAATTTATGGGGAAACCAGGTGGGGGATACACAATCAGTGTTCAGCTCAGTGCCACCTGAAGCCTCACTTAGGGTTTCCATCAGCTGTGTCTTGTGAGGTCAGTGGACCTACAACAGGTTCTCAGATGATGGATGGAATATACGGGGATGAAAGTACTGAAGGAGGCCATCTTTAATGTATCAAGGGCTCAAGCTGCTTCAGACTTTAAAGCAGGGGATTCCAACTTTTCCAGGACAATAGACACATTTGGAATTTTGAAAAAGTGCCGTGGGTGCCAGTCACAAAATGGCTACTGTGGGTATGCAACATCACAACATGGCTGTCATGAGGGTCATGGCATAATGTCTTCTGTGTAGGTGATGCTGAGGCAGCACAAACAGGACTTGAGCAGAAAGAGAAGTCTCTTGCTTATTGCAGATTTTTGAGAGGATTTTTACTGAAACCTTTCACAGTTACCATAGGCCCCTGATTTGAAGGTTAAAAACAGCACCTTGAATTCAGTTGAGGAATTGCCCCCCCAGCCTTGGGGAAGGGAGGGGGAAACTAACTTTTCTTATATCATTTCACCTGAGAATATATAGCAGGGGTGGAGAACCTTTTTCTTTTCAATCTGAGGGCCACATTTCCTTCTGGAAAACCTTTCAGAGTCCACATACTTATTTATTATTTATTTATTTCATATATATATATTGCTTAATAGTAAAAGAAAAAATAAAAGAAAAACTTCTAAGTAGTTTATAAAGCATTAGGTGGGGGTCAGAGGCAAACACGGTTGGGGCAATTAATATGAATTTGTATCTTTGTACAGTCACACACAGACACACACAGACACACACACACACACCTGTCTATTCTCCACCTGGGCAAACAATAATCATTATCAGAGATTTAAGGACTCATTCCAGCCACGCAATAACACTCCAGAGGGTGTGATACAAAGGTGGTGAGGGGCATGGCTTGGGGAAAGAAGGTATGGCTGTGGAGGGTGTGTGTCTTGAAGTCCAAATAACCAGACAGAGAGGCCAGATTTGGACCCCAGGCCTGAGGTTCCCCACTCCTGAAGCATTTCCACTCTGGAAATGGCAGCAGCTAATGTTCTTCCTTCAATCCTGATCATCAATCTGACTGTGAAGTCCAAGAACACCACACTGATTCATCCCCTGCATGCTTGATGACATACAGACTCAGTTAGGTCTTCACGTTTTATGACCCACCAACCCAAACACAGCTCACCAGTCATGTATGGTGGCCTCGGGGTCTTCCTATTTGTAGCTGCTTGTTTGGAAACATTGTGTTACAGGAATTTCCCCGTACCACCCAGTTCCACAAGCAAGACACTCACACAGTTGAGTGAAAATATTTCTCTCCTTTAACAATTGGAAGGAGGGGGTCCTCAATCAGCTGGCAGGCATTAATGAAAAGCCAGTGGGCTGCATTTGGCACAGTGGCTCACACTTTGTGTGCACCTGGCTAGGTGAAGGCTTTCAACCTCACTGCAAAACATTTTGCAACCAAAGCAGCCAAAGACCCAAATAGGTCATGCATAAGAAGAGGTTTTCCCCTGAAGATCTTTGGAACGTGTTGGCCTCAATAAATGTATGTACCCGGAGGCTTCCTTTCTTTGCCCCATCTCTCTATTTTAGGGCTTTCACATTTTCTTTCCTTTTTGTTCTTTGATATGAACCTAATTTTGATCTGTTAAAAACATGTTCCCTAACGGCATTGTAGAAAACCCTATCCAGACAAGGGAGAGGGCCTTTTCAGTTGTGGCTCCCCTTTAGTGCAGCAACCTTCCTAGTGAGGTTCACCTGGTGCCTTCACTGACATCTTCTCAGTGCCAAGTAAAAATGTATCTTTCCCCTCCAGGCTTTTGATGCACTTTGAGGATGTTATCTGCTGTTTGTGTGCTGCTAAAGCTTCCTGCTGCTCCTCTACAGGGGTTGCGTTGTCTGTGTGTTTTGCTCTTGTGTGTGAATGTGCTTGTTTATATTATAACCTAGGTTCAACTATATCTTAAATATATTGTAAGCTACTTGGAGGCCCTTTGTGTAACAAAAGTTGTGAATGACTGCTAGCCACAATGGCTCTGCTCTGCTTCCATGGTCAGAAGTAGTAATTCTTCTGAATACAAGTTGACGGAAACCATAGGAGGGGAGACTTGCTATTGCTTTCATGCCTTGTCTGCAGGTTTTCTGCAAGTATCTGGTTGGCCACAGTTAGAACAGGATGCTGGACAAGATGGGCCATTGGCCTGATCCAGCAGACTCATGTTCTTAAGTGACTATTAATAATATCAAGAAATACAGGATCCTTGCCTTCATGGCCAAATTCACAAAAGCCAGCTGTTTAGAACAACAGAATTAGTGGGTGGGGAAGAGGTCAGTTTGGACTCTGAGCAGACCCTCCATCCTGCCCTCCCACTCCTAGCCAATAGCTTTTGCAACTCGTATATGTGGACAAAACAAGAATAGTGAGGAGTTGAAAATATTTGGCCTTGCAGAACTTTCATTTTATTGACTTGGGGTATTGTGGTCCCCTCCCTATTTTTTCAGTGCCTGCGAGATGCCTGGCATTCAGAAAGATTTGTTATGTAAATGACATAATTGTACGTTTCCATATTTTAACATCAAATGGAATGATTGACTACAGAAGTCGGGCTGTCTACAGGTGGGGGTCAATTATCATCTGAATAATCACGCTGCCACACAAGAATAGCATAGCTGTGGAGTGTGACATACTTTTATCTCTATGCATTTCAATGAAGTCAGGCTGGTACATAAAAGGTTATCACCTAGGAAACATATTTTCCTAAGCACAAGTTAAACATGCAAGCGAGATCCGCATAGATATTCAATTTAGCCAGTCAACCCTAACCTATTAATATTTTAACAAAATCCAGTGAGGATAATTTTTTTCTTCTTTGATCCCATTTCATTCGAGCGGCCTGGGAAAAGGGAAGAAAAATTAAAAACAAAATAGTCAAGCATACAGAATGAGGTTATGTATTAAGTGGGCTATTTAATGTTTCTGGCATTTCATAGCCCTGGGGGAAGAGTGGATGGATTTAACAATCAAGATCGGTGTTTCTCTGGGACCCACAAAGTTCGAGAAACATAAAATAATCTATACTTCCAAGCTGACAAATCGTACCTGACACTCTGCTTCATCTCACCGGGACTCTTTAGATCAGCGTTAATCATCTGTTACAGGGAGTGAGGAGAAAAGTAAATCACACTTAGTTGAAAAGTGAGATGCAAGGTCTGTGGGCAGAGGTTTTAATCAATAATGTGCAGGATAATAACCAGCAGCTATTGTTCAAATCTTCAAATGCTAAAAGGGGAAGATGCAAAATGGGGGGGGGGGACCAACCAAAGGGAATCAGGTGGAAATAAGCAGCTTGTCTTAGCCATTCCAGGGAGAAAAACACATACACTCCTTTTCTTATAGCCTAGGCTAGGATGTGGAACCCTTGGTCATCCAGATGTTGCTGAACTACTACTCCTATCAGCCTTAATAAGCATGCCTAATGGCCAGGGATGATAGGAGTTTAGCAACATGTGAAGGGGCAAAGTTCACCCACACCTGGTCTAGCCAAAGGCTCTCCTCCTGTTTGAGTGCTGAGATCAGGAACTCCAGAAAGTCAAATGCAATGTATGTACCATGGCTCAGTAAAATTTGCCTTGGCAATACTCCAAAGTATTGTGGAATTCATCTTTTAATTGCAACTTCTGGGGAAGCTAACGCAATGACCTCCAGATGTTGCCAGACTCCAACTGCCATCATTCCTGTTCATTGGTCATGGCGGCTGGGGCTACATTCACATGACAATTTATTCCAGGTTCATTATGTTTCTCTCACTGTTGATTTCCATATTATATGTGAGCATTCACATGATGTTAAAGCCACTTCCAAAACTATAGTGGAATACAGCACAAGTTTAGCATTCCTTTCCCATTATATGCAAACAGATTTTTTTTTCCTTTAATCAGATAAAATGAAAAAAAAGTCTCAAACATGCACTAGATTCTCAGAAGTGGCTTCTACATCATGCGAAAGCACAACTATAATGCAGAACTTAAGTGCTTATTATACAGAAAAATGCATGCCAAAAATATGTATTTTAGGGGGGAATGTGTGGAAAAGCAACAGAAATACACATTTTAAGGACAGAATCCATGAAAAGCATGTACTTTAGAAAGTATCTGCTATCTAAATGCAATATTTGTGTGTGTGTGTGATTTTTAAAATCCACAAAAACTAGGATGGAACAGATCTGTGATGGGGTGCATGCAAAACTGGCACAGAATGGACATAGATTGATCTGTAGATGCAAATATATTGTTTGCTTATTTTATGGTATAATGAGTTCCACAAAGTTGAGCTTTTCTCTGTTTCCAACATCTCTGCTAGGTAAGGGAACAGACATTTTATAAAACCGTGTTGCCCCCCAACAAATTAGTCTTCACCTCCGAATGCAATGTATTCTGTAATAAAGAAATGTCATTAACTGGGATTAGTACTAGCAAGTAATGAGAGAGATTAGGAAAATATTATCATAATGAATCTATCACTCTGTCTATAAGTCATGGGGTCATCAGTAACACCCTTCTTTCATTAAAGAGGTGCAAAAGAAAATGTGAAATTCAGTTTCGTCTGTTATTAGTCTATTGATTGTGTGGCAGACAGGTTTCCTTTGACTGTGCAGACAGAACATAGTCACCATGACCAGTAGCAACTGATAGCCTTCTCCTCCATGAATCTGTCCAGTCCTCTTTTGAAGCCATCCAAGTTGGCGGCCATTAGTGCCCCCTGTGGGAGCAAGTTCCGTAGTTTAACTAAGTGCTGTGTGAAGAAGTGCTTTCAAATGCCTCATGTGACTTCAGCCCCTATCCAGGGATTGCTTAGCAGTGCTTCATCAAGTACCGATGAGCAATCAAATGATGAGAGCTCAAGTGACCAATATGCACATGTGAACTATCCTTAGGAGTTGGGAAGAAACAATGTATGGAAAGGGACCGCTGGAAAGCCGAGTCCTTTCCCTCTTATTGACCTTGTTGCAAGTGATACGTTGGGCTACATGGGAAAATGTCAATCCCATGAAACATCACACGATAACCAGGTTCCAGGCCAACTTGAAGGAACTCTAAATATAAAAACACAGTGGGGAAAACATGCCAAGCTAGATTGCCCTTAAGAACGCTTGAACAGATGGGTAAACATTCCAAAATTAACTACCGAGCAAAGAAAAGACAGAAATTTAAGACTGCAACATTATACTCACTAACTGGGGAGTAAGCCATCATCAGTATGGCTTACTTCTGAGTAAAACATGCACTGGACTGAAAGGCAGTCCCTCAAAATGTATGGCTGTAAAGAACATTGTGCATGTATATTTGTAGTCAAGTCAATTATCTCCTACAATATAGGCAGCAATTTTTTTACACAATTATTTTCAGCAACTCATTTATTTCATTCCTTTTCTCGGTCTCTTTGTATCAAGTATCTCAAAGTCCATTTATTGCAGGAACAATCCAGTTTGTGATGTGATCTGGCCCTCTCTTCTTGGTACAGTTTTGCAACAGCACTAAAGAAGCAGCAATACATAGAAAAGTGCGGGTGTTAATGCTGCATGATCCAAACATGGTTGGCCTTTCAAAGCAATGCCTCCAGTGGTTTTGAAGCTTAATAGCTCATCTATTCCTACAGTTTCTCCATCCTCACCCTTTTCCTTTTTTAAAATATATATATGCAATTTTGAACATACCAATTATGTCACCAACATCTGGAAAAAGGCACAAACTCTGGAGTCGAACCCGGTCATGGCTTTAAGAAGCTGTCGTTCTCTATTTAACCTGATTGATTTGTACAAAGCCATAATTATACAGAACATTAGTGTTACCAGTTGCCAATGTTGAATTTCTTTAAAGGAAAAACCCTGTTTGGTGGCTTAAAACACAAACGTACGAAAGTATCCTAGATCAGGTAATGGATGCATGTAAATAGTAAGCATAGTTGGTGTTGGTGTTCTTCAAAGTCACTATCCACATAGTGCTTGACTCCCAGCCACTAGCTTTTGAACGAAAACCTGGTGGCATCTGATTCTTATGAGTTGTCTCTGACAATCATAAATTGTTCACTACCATTGCCAGTGATGATTCAGCTATTTTTATGGGGTGAAGGGTTAGTGTTATACTACGACAGCACTGCACTCAGCTGAATCTCAAGTCCTTGTTGTTGTTATTTCTGTTTTTAAATTTCTGTACATTTAATTATAAGTTGTCTTGAGTCTTGCTTTTAAAAGAAATCTCATAAATAACACGGTGATATCCAGCTAAATTGGGGTAAAGGTAAAGGTAAAGGTACCCCTGACCGTTAGGTCCAGTCGCTGATGACTCTGGGGTTGCACGCTCATCTCGCTCTATAGGCCGAAGGAGTCGGCGTTTGTCTGCAGACAGATTCCGGGTCATGTGGCCAGCATGACTAAGCTGCTTCTGGCAAACCAGAGCAGAGCACGGAAACGCCATTTACCTTCCCACCGGAGTGGAACCTATTTATCTACTTCCACTTTGACATGCTTTCGAACTGCTAGGTTGGCAGGAGCTGGCACTGAACAACAGGAGCTCACCCCATCATGGGAAATAGAATCTCCATCCTTCCGATCAGCAAGCCCTAGGCTCTGTGGTTTAGACCACAGCGCCACCCATGTCCCAAGTTGGAGTAGACACACTGAAATCAATGGACTTAAGTTAGACATGCTCATTGATGTCACTGTGAGTGCGTCTCAGTTATATGTGACCATATTCAGTTACGCGAAAGAAAAGAAAAAAGGTAGGAGATTTGGTGAATTATGTGCAGTTGCTAGTTTGTATGATCAGAGGCCCTCCCTCCCTCCAGTTCAGCATGGTAATGATATGTAAAGTGATTTGCCACAGGCTGCCTGTGAACCCAGTTCTCCCTTTCAAATACCACCAGTCAACTACCTAGTAAGACCTTTTGCAGAAAATACCTAACAGTTCAGGGGAATGGAGAAGGAGGGAAAAAACAGGGAACAACAACAACAACAAAAACCCACCAAACAGGCAAACCCATGCACATTCTTTCAATTTCTAAAGGGAAATTTGACTCTGGCCATAGAACAAAGAGGAAAGAAATGGAAGTAGGAGGAAATCAAAGAAAAAGTGATGTGGAATCAAGGAGATCAGATGGTACACTTATTGCAGTTGGAGGCCTTCAATCAGTCAAATGAAAGGCACATTTGTATTAAGATACCTACAAGGCACAGAGAGAAAGCCTTGATCAGGTGTGTAAGATTTAAGTTACCACTCTCTTGCTGAGAGATGCAGACCCACCTTCTAGACTATCTGTTCTCAATATTGAAACTTCATTTTTCTTTCTCTCCCCCCACCCGCTGCAAACATGAGATGAAAGCCAGTCCCCCCCCCTGCAATGTTAAACATCAGTCTCAGTTGTGCAGAAACACAAACTTCCCATACCCCAAGGAGACAGTCACTGCATATACAAATGTACATTGGAATAGCATGAAGAAAGGGGTGGGGATGTGGTGTGAAGTAAGGACAGCCCCTCTTCAAGTCTGAAACCATAGGGTGCAGTGAGACCTGATCACCAAATTCAACAAACCATTATTTAAACCAAGGGAGTGCATAATTTTGCTGGGGGAAATGACAATTATTCTAATTTATACTGGAATATACAGAATAATTATATATAATAATATTAGTTAGAGTGTTTATCATCATTGCTCCATTCATTAATTTGTAGCAGAAGCTACGGTACATCTTCATGTTCTTCAGACCAGAACCCATCTTCAACCCAAATATGCACGGAAGCCCATTTCTTAAGTTTTTACTGGCGGTGTGTATCAGATTTGACCAAAGCTCAAATCCTCAACAAAATCAGCTGATTCAGGTGGCTCCAGTCTTTGATCAACTTGGGTCGAGATAAGATTGATTATATTTCAATTTGTAGAATTTCTTTCCAAATTGGCATCTAAGCATATATATTAGGACATGGACATTTGTTGAAAATCTGTGTCCTCTTTCTTGGCAATGTTCAAGTAGCCACCCTCACTTCCAGCTGAATCTGCAATGTTTTGGGGTGCTCTGAAAAGCACCCAACTGATACCGTCAATGAGAGCTGTACAAAGATATCATGTGGTTTCCCCCACACACACCCAAGAGCTACGTGGAAAGGCTACCCATGTATGGATCATCATTTGGCTTTCTAGAATTTGCACCCTTGTTGTGTTTCATCACCCAATGTTTGTCACACAATGGCTCCCCACAAACCACTGCACACAACCTGGATGCTAATGCCCTTCCTCCTATATTCCCATTCAATTGCTGTGCTCTGCAGGAGAAGATATCATCTTATTAGAAGATCTGTTTCTCACACTATAGGAATTGGGACTTCAGTGTGGCAGAATTCTCCCCCTTTCAGTATTAGACAGGCATCATTTTTATTGTCTTTTCAGCCCTGAATGAAGACCTTCCTCTTCCACCAAGCCAAGGTCTTTATCTGCATCTTTATTGAAATTGTTTTTAGATGTTTTAATTGTTTTATCACTTGTGCATTTGCTGCCCCGGTCTCCTTTGGGAAGAAGAAGAAGAAGAAGAAGAAGAAGAAGAAGAAGAAGAAGAAGAAGAAGAAGAAGGCATAGGATACAGATGAGGAGGAGAAGGCTGAGCACAGATTAGAACACTTGCCAAGATTCTACCTACCTGGATAAGCTTCCCTACACAAAAATGCCTTTAGCAGGCTCTAAAAATAGCACAGTAAAGGCACCTGACTGATGTCAATAGGCAGAGAGTTCCAAAGTGTGGGTGACAGAATCTCACTCCTGTCAGTAATTGTGCTGCAGCACCATGCACTAACTGCAGCTTCCGGATCAAGTTTTATTTGGTGTTGTGATGCTTTTTATTGGCTCCACATACAACTACCTTAGAAAATTATCTTTTGATCAAGAAACAATGGACAGTTTGGGGTTGAGGAATGAGTGGGAAACAGACAGCTTGTGCTGGGGTTTTCTGGAGACTGCATATATTTTTTCCAGTGTTTTCATCACTGATAAAAATAAATAAAGGCATGCAAATATATTTATTCCTGAAGCCAACGACTTGGATTTTATTACTAAGTTAGTTCATGATTTCCTTGCATAGTTCCAATTGAGGATGATGTAAATTGTTATGGCTCTGACTATATTAAATGGTATGATTTGAAGTTGGCTCAGTCTAAAACAGTCAGATTGGATATATTCGGATGCAGGAAGCTGGTTCCTGCCAAGTGGTGCAAGTTTTAGCAATGTGCCTTATGGTAGAATTAATGGTGCCTGTTATGCCTCTTTGGAGGGATCAGAAAGGGGGAAACCCCAGCAAAGCCACTCACACTGGATGTTCTGAAATTATGTATACAGTTCCTCTAACAGATGCAGCTTTCTTCATCTAGGTACCTTATGACATAATGAATGGCCCTGGAAAAGTGTTTGCAGCTAAATATGCCACAACTTTTGCAAGCTATTTAGATCTCTTTGTGAACATGCAATGAGGATGAATCCTAAAAGATTCAGGACAGATAGAAGACAGTGGAGTGGAGAGTTAAACTGTGGAACTCATTCTCACAGGAGGCAGTGATGGCCACCAGCTTGCATGGCTTTAAAACAGGATAGGACAAATTCAAGGAGGAGAATGTTATCAAAGGCTACTAGCCATGGTGGCTGTGCTCTCTCTCCATGGCTGGAGGCAGTGATACTCCTGAATACCACTTGCTGGAAGCCAGAGGAGAGGAGAGTGCTCTTATGCTTGAGTCCTGCTTGTGGGCTTCCTATGAGGATCTGGTGGCCACTGTGAGAACAAGATGCTGGACTAGATAGGCTTGATCCAGAAGGCTCTTTTCATGTCCTTACGCCCTTAGCTATCCAAAGCTTTTGTACTTCGTGGTGTGTGTGTTTTGACACTGGCCTTTGGACTATACAAGAATGTAAGTTAGAAGATGCAACACTATATGGACACTTGGAAGTGCATTTTTCTTACTCCAGACATGGTGGAGAAATGTGGAAGGAAGGAAGGAAGGAAGGAAGGAAGGAAGGAAGGAAGGAAGGAAGGAAGGAAGAAAGGAAGGAATCAAGCAATTTCACACTGCACAAAACAGCCCAGGGCCAAAGCCAACTCAGCTTTCTATTCTATAAAAACCTCAAGCGACCAAAAATTCCATAATGACAATATGAAGCATATTTACTGCAGCATGTGAAGAAAACATAGTTCCTTCCAGTGCTTTTTTTCTAAAAAGGTACGTGCCGGTACTCACCACGAAGTTGTTACGGTAAGTGCCACACTTTTTAACAACAACAAAAGAGGTGCCGGTACTGCATACCCTTGAGTACCCCCTGAAATAATAAGTTTTTAAAAAACACTGGTTCCTTCCTAATTAATAGGGATGTGTAAACATTTCTTCCAAATCCCAAATATTGAAGTGAGGCAGGTGAACAGCCACCCTGCCAGCTTTCTCCTTCCTGGTCTTGGTGTTGCCCCTGCAGAACTCAGCAACGGGGAGAATGGGTTCTGGCTCACACTGGCTCTGGCTCTAATTACTGTTGGTATCCCTGCCTTCAGCTCTACCAATAGGCACCAGCCACCACTGGCCAGAGGCAAAAGTGAGTGGAGCCACAGGTATGACTCTTATCTGCGTACTGTAGGGTACATTCTAGACCTGCAAGTCCCAGAGGTTTCTACACCCACATACAGAGATGTTTTCATCCTTCATCCATGCAAGGGAGGTAAGAATCATTGCAATTCAAGGATCCATATGAGCCAGGCAAAAGCATTATGCTCAGGGAAGGCATTATGGCTGAGGATTAGGTCTGAGCAGGAGAGATGGATGGGTTTCAGAGCAAAGGCGATGCAAAGCAGGATGAAGGACCACCCCAGGCACACCACAATGCAAGTGATTTGTGCAGAATATGGGATGCAAGGAACATGTCAGTGTTGAAACTGTCCTCCTTTTGTATGATGAAATGCGCAAAAAAAATTATTATTATTATTATTATTTTTAAATTGCAATGGGCAGAAACAGAAGCCAAGACTTTCAATTCCTCTGTGTTTTCTAAGAAGGAAAAGAGCCAGAATTACAAGGTGCTAATCCTTAAATGTTCACTATTTCAGGGAAGTATTTTTGCTCGTTAATATTCATCTTGCAGTAAAGCATCCAAATATCTAAGCCAGCATTATGAGCACCAGGCAAGTTGTCCTCTGGGAAAGCAGTGGGAGACTTGTACATCTAACCACAGTCGTACACTACAGATCAGTTAACAGACCCCGGGTTACACGGCTGTCAGTGATGGTTGGCTTTCTGGGGTCTTTATCTACTTTAGGCATTTGCAAAGCATCAGGGGAAACAGCCTAAAGAGCATTTCTTGGGAGCTCATATATCATTCAGCTCCTCAAAGAAAACCTCTAATTGAGCCTTTATAGGGAGAAAAAAACCCAAACTGCTTTTGTACAAAGAAGCAAAGAGAAGCTCTGTAGAGGGCCTCAATGATGCGATGCATCCCTCGTGGAAGAACTGTATTTCAAAGACGAAGATGCCACCATTCTGCAATGCTTCCATGGTGGTTTACAAGAGTGAGATATGTTCCTGCCAGCTGGTTCAAGCCAACAGTCTGGTGGCTGCATTTTAAACTGACTGCAGTTTCTGAACAGTTTTCAAGGACAGCTTGATGTAAAATGCATTACAGTAGCCCAGGGTTGCTAGCATGGTTCCTTCCAGATGTTGCTGGACTGCAGCACCCATCATCCCTGGTGATTGGCCATGCTGGCTGAGCTTATGTGAGTCCAACAATATTTGAAAGGCGCCAGATCATCTACCCTAAGCTGTAGAACACAGAGAATACAGAGGTGCATTTGGCACCTTCATTATACAGTTTTTGGTGAATGCTGATGACGCACCTCTTCACCCTGACACTTGAGAGGCATATTTCTAGGACCCATCTTTTTGTAATTTTAAGTTGTTTTAAACTGTTTTTAATATTACGTTTTAATTGTAATGTTGTGTTTAACATGTTTTAGCTTGTTCTGGGAGCAAAGGAGTGGATAATAAATTGAACAACAACAACAACCCCTGCAGTAGTCAATCCTAGAAGTTACCAAAATGGGGGAAATGTGATCAGGATTTCTCTGTCTAACAGTGACTACAGCTTGCCCTTCCAGTCCAACTGATGACCAGACCGCATGGCCCAATGAGGGCTGTAGTCCTGGAACATCTGGAGGGGCATGGGTTCACTTTAGGGGGAGCACAATTCCACCCTGAGCATATCCCCAAACAGACAAACCACCTATTCACAGAATATCCATCTTAGTAGTCAGGACCTGGACTGAGTTTCAGTGTGTTGCTGCTCATTTGGAGCACTACTGATTCCATGCTCAAAAGTTCAACTCTCCTATTGCCGCAACTGGATCTGATGAGATCCAGAAATAGAAATAGAGCTGGTTGTTAGGAACATGAGTCAGACTTCTAGTCCACCTAGCTAAGTAACATCTTCACTGTCTGCCAGTACATCTTCAAGGATTCACACAGGAGACATTCCCAGAATTTCCCAAAAAATCTGGGGACTGAAGCTGAAACCTTCTGCAAACAAAGCAGATGCTCTACCACTGAGCTACAACCCTCCCTCAAACATGCTGATGACCCCTCACTTCAAATCCCTATAAACTAAGCAGTTTCTGGTAGTTGCCAAACACCTTAGAACCCAGTGAAACTCCATAGCACAAACTCATAAGACAGCAGTAGGCCCCTGGTACCACCTTCTGGAATTATTTGGTATTAGGGATGTACTTGCTGGAAGCTACTAACATGAGTTTGGCCAAACTGCGAGAGGCAGTGAAGGATAGGCGTGCCTGGCGTGCTCTGGTCCATGGGGTCACGAAGAGTCGGACACGACTGAACGACTGAACAACAACAAATGTACTTGCTTCTCCCTCCCAGTCTTGCAGGGGTCTGTTTCCCCAGCGTGTTTCCTTTGCAGGAATTCACTGGTGAACCAGATCCCTGCAGCCAGCTGGATTGAACCCTCTGCTCATCTAATGATGTACCCAGCTGATGCCAGCCCCCTGACAGTCTTGGATCACTCTAGGCAGCCTAACCCAACCAGAGTGATGTGGGTTTGTTAACACCCAATTTGGTTTAAGTCTGGAAACTCTCAAATTGGCTGATTCAGTTCAGACTTCAGGCTTTGGCCAAATCTGATGCACAGCCCTATTGGGTACATGGTCTCAATCTTGCAGTATGCAGGCATCTGGAAAGGCTAAGGATCATATAATGGAGATGATAGGATGTGGTGTTTGGCACTAATTTCATATCCAGCACAGATTCCTGTGCATTGCTCAAATCAGACCACCTCTGTGGGTTTTACCAAGCCTTTCCACCTCTCAGCTGCAGGAATCAAGTACTTATTTCTTCTTATCTATGTGCATAAACACATGGTCCTTAAAAGAAAATGCAAGAAGCACACACGACCCTGTAATGGTAATGTGATTTTCTTCATTGTGTGGGGAAAGAACAACAAGCACTTTCAATTTCCAGCTTTTAATTAACAAAATAGTTTGTAAGAGAGGTAGAGTTGGGGGCAGAGGGAAGAAATGACTTTTAATTAGAAACATCTGATCTCATGGTATGCCCTCAACAGGGCTGGAAGTGTGGCCAAAAACCAGAAGCTTTATCTCAGCCTAAAGGACATTCCTCTGATGGAGGGGGTTGGAAAACACCCTTTGTGGGATAGGCTCAGGCACTTCAAAGACTCCGTAAGCTGTAGCAAAATTCTCTCTCTTTCTTACAATGTGGTTCAACTTTTGGGATCTTGAGGCAGTGGTTCAGAGCTCTGCCAGAACCCCTCATCCCCTGCCTTAACTGAAACCTCATAGATTTGCAGAGGCAAGGGGAAACAGCTTGTCCTGAAACAGTGCTAGAGAACAGCAGTAGAATCAGGGAGGTACTATCTGACACAACAGTGATGGGAAACCTCAGGCCAAGAGGGCATAGCTGTCAACTTTCAGATTTGAAAATAAGGGATTTTTCCAAACTTTCGGATTTGAAAATAAGGGATGCCGCGAGGGCGGTACAATGGCACCAAGTAGCCTCGCCACCCTGCGCTCCAGAGGCTGCGCGCGAACGGGTGAGCGAAAGAGCAAGCGCGTAGACGGCAGGCAGGCTGGCTGGCTGGTTGGGCGTGAGGGTCTCGCTGCACAAGGCATGCAAGCTCCGCCCCCAGTTGGTCTCAGACTCCTTATTGGCAGCCGAGCAACGCAGCTGAGGAGCCTCCCTGGCCGGCAGGGAGGGAGAGGAGCTGCTTCCTTTGAAATCTGTGAAATTTAAGGGATATCAACAATCTGGGATAGCAGCGGGAAATGGCATTGGAATAAGGGAGTTTCCCGCAAAAAAGGGAGGGTTGACAGCTATGCAAGAGGGTGGACTGAATTCAGACAAATTCATGGAAAATAAGTCTATCAATGGCTACTAGTCACGATGGCTATGCTCTCCTTCTACAGCAATGCTTCTGAATATCTATTGCCGGAAACCACAGGTGGGGAGAGTGTTCTTGTGCTTGGGTCCTGTTTGTGGGTGTCCCAACCTGGTTGGCCTCTGTGAGAAAAGGATGCTTCAACAGATGGGCCTTGGACCTGATCCACCAGCCTCTTCTTACGATTTTGTCCCTATTGTGAATACTAGTGCCTGGAGAACAACAACAGGAGAGGGCTGTTACCTTAAGTACCCTTGCTTGTGAGCTTCCCTGTGGTATCTGGCGTGTGAGCCAGGAGGGCTCTTCTCATTTGCTCAGAAAGAGAAAATCCTCAATGGACATGCACAAAGTGTTGGCCACACCCAATTTGGATGTTGCCCTTCAAATTCTGTGTGGGTCAGGGGGATACTTTCCAGGCTGAGGGTCACATTCCCTTCGGGCAGCCTTCTGGGGTCTGCATGCCAGTGGTGAGTAGGGTCAGAGGCGAACATGGAAGGAGCTAAGCCTCAAACACAAACCTCTCTGTCCTCCATCCAGGCATGCAAGAGGCATTATTAGCATTCAAGCACACATTCTAGCCAGCATGGGGAGAGAGGGGTGTGTCTTGGGGAGGGGTGTCACCTTGGGAGACTTCTCGGAGCCAGACTGAAGTACATGGAGGGGTGCATTTGTCTCTTGCACCAGAGGTTCCTCACCCCTTTTTTAGACATTTCACTTTGAATTATGCCATTCAAGTTGGGGTGATCATAATGTAGAAGTGTTTTGGGGAGCGAGAGAGTTCCATAATTAATCATGGCTCAATATTAAAAAGAGTACTTTCTCTCTCTCTAATTATCACTCTGATTACATTTTTTTAGAAGTAAAAAGAATCTATCAAAGCTAACAGGACTCAGAAGATTTGAGAAAGTAAATACCATATGCAAATTTTATTTCCCATTTCAGCTGGAGACCAGAGTTAGTATTTTGAAAGTTGATTAGGAAGCCCCGCTCCCTTGATACAGGATTTTTTTTCATCAGTCAGATGGAATATTTTGCAGTTTCAACAAAAATAGGACTAAACATATATATTAGCAAGAGGTGGAGCTGTTGTACCCCAAACAGGCAGAATCGAGCAACCCTGGAGCCCATTTCAGGCATTCTAAAATCCCTCACACAGTGAGAGGCAGCTGGCGTGAGCACGGCATCACAGCCTTGCTCCATCACTCTCAAAAGCTGGAGGGATAACGTCAGGAGTGTGAGAGCCAGTGTGGTGTAGTGGTTAGAGTGCTGAACTAGAACCTGGAAGACCAAGGGTCAAATCCCCATTCAGCCATGAAGCTGACTGGATGACCTTGGATCAGTCTCCAGCTCTCATTTTAACCTACCACACATGTTTGTTGTAAGGAGAAGTGAAGGTCACATATGCCACCTTGAACTCCTTGGATGAAAAGTGGGATATAAATGTGCAAATATATACTATACATACATACATATATATATGAAAGCTGCTACATTTTGGGAGGCTCACTGTGTGATTTAGAAATCAGTACTGAACCCATGGGTGTAAATATTACTATTAAGCCATCAGCTCTTAGTTGCAGAGGCCTACTGAAATTGCTTCTACACAGGGCCTTTCCTGATGTGTAGCACAACCACTGGTTATTGTACACCTCAGCACAGAGGTTGACTTATAAGTATTTTTGTGCTGTTTTAGGAATGTGGTACATTCAACACCTGGATTCTTTTGTTATTGTGAAGTATAGAAACCAACCAAACAACCATAATCCCTACATACATGCATTCATACACCATTCACATTATCTTATCCAATAACAATACAAAAAACAAGAATAAAACTATAAGCAACAATAGCAACAATATCTGCTATATATTTTGGAAAGTGGTTTATCTGTCTTTCCATCTGTCTGCCTGTCTGACCATCTGTTCGCTATAGGTTTGGCTGTGTCTTGAGATATCATTGCCAAACCCAGCACAGGGGTTCCCAAGGTGGGGGCGGCAGTCTTCATTAATGTTTGCATGCCAGGCGCCATTTTGAATCAAGATGGCAGACCAAACCATGACTTTGCCTGGTTTTTGGTGGTATGAGTTCAAATTCACTTATTGCACTACCTATCTAAAACCCCATGCTGATATTTCTAGGTTTCTACAAATTCCCAGGCAGTTCTGGGCATTCCCTGCTTCTAAGCAATGCTTGAAATATGGATCATTGGAAAGATACAGTATCTTTCCAATGAAAGATACTGAGCTACAGTATCAGGGTTGTCTCTTTTGGGTAAATTCCTTAATAAAAGGCTTCATCATCACAAGCAGTCTGAAAGAGATGTGATTTTTAAAGCCTGCTTTAAAAAGTCATAGTGTTGGTTTTGTTCTCACCTCTGTGACGAAGAAGTTCCTCTGTTTAAGGGGCCACTCCAGATGAGGACCTGTTTTTAGTGCCTGTCTCTAGTTCAGTTGTGAGGAACCTTTGTCCTTTCAGATGTTGCTGTTGTCCAACTCCCATCAGCCCCAACCAGCGTGGCTACAGTCAGGGATGATGGGAGTTGTAGTCTAGCAGCATCAGGAGGCCTACAGGTTCCCCCATCCAGATACGCGGGCGTTTTCTTTGCTCTGTTCATCTATAGAGCCTAATCCTGCAAAGCTTAACCAGGAAGAGAGGCCATGAGAGGGGGCGGGGAGAAAGGTCAATAGGACTTTGGGCTCAGTCAATCCACTGGGATTTGGGGCATATTGGATTAAAAAGCCTATATAATGCAAAACATTTTCTCAATTATATAAAATTCTTGCCTGCTTTAAGGAACTTGGCATTTCAAACGAATCCAGGGGCTTAAACACCTCTCCCATCTGGAAGGGAGATTGTGCCCTTGTAGATATATATATATATATATATATATATATATATATATATATATATATATGCATGCTTCTGTTACAGAAAGCATCTTGTCTCTTTTACTGAGAAAGCATGATTCATTTCACAGAAATTCTCATCTGCTATTAATCTTTCAGGATATAGTTAGTGTTCTGATATTTTTTTCCAGATATTGTTTTATAGAGGGATTTGAAGTAGCTTTCCCTAGGCAGCCTGAAAGATTATTCAGTGATTATAAGCAACTCAATACTGTATGACAGCATCTTCATGCAAGGGACTTACAATCATGTTTCATTAATTCAGCTTGAACGAAGCCTCATTTTGGGCCTTGAGGAGCTTAAGATTTATGTGAAATTAATAACATAACAGATGTCTTCACAATTTGGTTCCTCCAGAAAAAAAAGGAGAAGGAGAAGGAGACCCTGATTACTTTGAAAACTTCAATGCTTTAAAATGCACACTGAGGGAGTTGTCACTCTTGGGTAAGGGAGTTACTCCTTTCTATCTGCCATCCCTCTGAACTGAGTGGAATTTAAATGTCAGCTTTATATGAAATAGCCCAAATAGTCATTATTGCCTACAATAAACAAGCAATCAAAAGCTATCACTTCCATTAATAAGTGACATCGGACATTTTAAATAAAACACAGGGAGATCAAACCTCCACCTTTTGATCTGCAGGTGGGAACAAGGCAAGAGGGAAGAATATTTAGGAAATGGATTTCCCACCGTCCTTTGTTGCTGATAATCTAATCATATTTTCCTCATAGGAAAACAAAATATATCTGAGTTGACACAAAAATCTCCACTTTATAAGAGAGTCGAAAGCCTCTCTTGTGGATGTCTCTGCCTAAGGCCAAGTCTCCTCTTTTCTTCCTTTTCTTCTTTATTTTAAATCCAAAGGATAACTTTAAGCACTGGGTTTTTCAAAAGTCAATTCTTTTATCTGGGCACAGGGAACACTTGGTGCCCCGCGAGCTGCATTTAAACACATCCGCGTGCTCCCGGTTATCTCGAAGGAAACTGACTATGTGTTTATCTCCCGAAGTCCAAATAATAACAGTAATTGAAATGAAATGGGAGAGGGTGAAAAAAATAAATAAAACGTTTTCACTTTGCTTCCCACCCCGCTCCTTTAAAAAAATACAGAAAGGAGATCCAATATGCTAAGGGCGCAGGGGAACAATGTCTTCTTAAAATTCAAATGATTTGAGTGAAGCTGATAGGAGGGGAAGAAAGTCATTTGAGATGGTCTGATATGCAAAGCAAGTTACATTAAGGGCCTGGGAATGGAGATGGCACTGAGTATTATGGTTAAAGGCAGTGTCGGCGAAGTAATAAAAATTAGTCCATTTGATTGTTGCAGACACGGTTCATGCGCTAGCGCCACATGTCTAATGAGGCAGCCCCCTTCGCCACCACCTCCCCTTGTTTCTTGCAGCCCACCTTGGGCATCTTGACTGAGCTGGCACTCCACTCTGCCAAGAGGTAAGAGTGCAGAGAGAAAAAGGCAAGGAATCAAATGCTTTTAATGGGAATAATAAAACCCAAAATATAGTCGTCGTCCCCACCCCCCACATCTGAGGACCACAGGAGGAAATATCATTAGCATTTGTTGGAACAGACAAAGCAATGGCTTCTGAACATGACTCTCTCGCTCTCTCTCTCTCTCTCTCTCTCTCTCTCTCTCTCTCTCTCAAATTAATACCAAGGAATTCCTTAGGCATACGGAAATGCACTCATCCAGCAACTCAATAATCAAAAGCCTATGGTAAACTCCATGTCCATTGCTTGAGATGGTTGGAAACAGAGCTGTTCCAGAGATGACACGCTTGTTCCACGCTGAAAGAAAACCCATCCACCATGCATATGGATGGGAGGGTGGAAAGAATCTTTTTTTCTTTTTTTTTTAAGTCCTTCTGGGCAAACGTCTGGGGGCCACATGCCTGTGGAGCATGTTTCAGGGAGCCAGGAACAAATGCAGTTGGGGGAATAAATGCAAACGTTACCTTTGTGCGCTATGCTGGTTTCAGCAGACACGGCCACGCCCCTCTGTGTCCTGCATCCAGACAGGCAAGAGGCATGGTCAGAATTCAAGGACATATTCCAGCCCGTGACCAGCCTAAGGTCTCCCACTGAGCTTCCTGGCCAAGTAGGGATTTGAATCCTGGTTCAACACTCAGGGGGGGAGGAAGGGGGATGCGGTGGGTGTGGGTCGCCCCGGGTGTCACCACTGAGGGGGGTGACAAAATGCTGGGTGGCACTCACCACGGGGCCTGCAGCGCGCCCGAGCCACGCGTCTCTCTTGGGAGAGACGCTGTCGCTTGGGCGCATGCAGGCTTTGTGCTGCCCAAACGGTCCGCCCGCTGCCTCCCCCCCCAGCTGTAGGGCAGCTGAGTGGGAGGAGGCAGGAAGACTCTGGGGGCCCCACAGTGCACCCCACCCCTATGGGCAGTGCGCCCCCACCCCTGGGCGCACCGCCCCAGGTACCCGAGCAGTTTCCTCCGCCGCTGTCAACACTCTAACCACTATGCCACACTGTCTCCCCAGCATAGTCTAATAACCACCACGTGAATTTTGTGCAAGCAAATCAGGATGGCTGCTGAATAAACAGGACTTCTGGAGGAATTCAGACACACCTTTTGAAGTCTGGGCCTCTAGCCATACAACAGAAAGCAGTTTGCTTTGTTTCAGGAGGGCCTTTGAGGGTATGCTAATTTGCTGCCACCCACCTTTTGTGGGGTGGGGGTGGGGGTGGGGGAGAAGCTGAAAGAAATTAGGAAAGGAATTTTAACAGCACTTAGCAGCAGTGTTAACCATGTTCTTGCTCAGGAAAGGCAGGTCCGTGATGGGCAATTTCATCCAACTTGGCAGGAGGAAGTCCCAGACCACTAAATCCATCTGCCAAATGGCATTCCCAGCCCCACCAGTGATGCAGTTAAATGGGTAAAAGTTCATAGGAAAGGATGCTCTTATGAGAATACCTTGATTTTAATAATAATAGTAATAATAGTAATAATAATAATGCCTATCAAGGCTATATTCCATGTACTATGGAATTTGCTTCCATGGCAGGCACTGATGACCACCAACTAGGATGGCTTTAAAAGAAGATTATACAAATTCACAGAGAATAAGGTTACCGGTATCAGTGGCTATCATCTGCTGTCAGAGAAGCAGTATGCATCTGAATATCAGTTGATAGAAACTGCATGGAGTGAGAATCGTTGTTGCACTCAGGTCCTGCTTGTGAGCATCCGGTTGGCTGCTGTGCGAGCAGGACGTTTGACCAGATGGGCCTTTGCCCTGATTCAGCAGAGCTCATATGTTCTCATGTACATACGGCCATATAGCCAATTACAAAGTTACATTTAGGCTCCGTTTAATGCTTGTTCCATTCATTTTAAGAATACGAAACTTAAGCACAACTGAGCAAACATTTGCCTGACTATTCAGAAGTGCAGAATAAATATGGAATGTGCCCTATTTAATCTCCTTACGCTGAAATCCACTGAGCAAAATTATAATTTGATATGGCTCAACTTAGCCAATAGAAACTCATAAAATGTCTTAACATCATAATACATTGTACAAAAGAATCGCTAAGCACCATAAAGCATATGGGAATATGGGTCTGTATTCCTCTATTACAGTCTGCCAGCACCGCATATTAAAATGATTTCTGTTTAAGTGCAAGGCTCCCCGGGGAATGTCCCAGCCTTAATTAAAATGTCTATATATATATATATATATATATATATATATATATATATATATATGGCAAAAGTCCATAGGGGACTTCATTTTGTTTTTAACTCTTTCAGACAGCTCTTTCTTAACTCATTAATTCCACTTCCCAACTTTGGGGACAATTAAAAGGAGGAGTGTCTGCAAAGCTTTCTTTCTTAATTAAATGGCGTTATAATGAATGCAGACATATACCAGGAGGCACTGAGCAGCTGGTGCATTGAGCAAGGGCTGCCCCCTGCACTCCCAGAAGGAGTCTCATGCCTTTAACAACTCTATACCATAGGTCTGTATCCATAGCTATTAGTCATGATCATGCATGGAGCATCCAGGGTCACAGGCAGTCTACCCCTGGATTCCAGTTGCTGGAGAGCAATAAAAAAGCAGGCTGTGGTCATTGTGTCCTAATTGTGGGCTTCCTATCTGGTTGGCCATCGTGGAAGATGGGATGTTGGACCAGATGGCTGTTTGGTGTGACCCAGGTATTCTTATGCTCAGGCTGGAACATCACAACTTTAGCTTCTCCAGAGAGAAATGCAGGGAAAGAACTGTAGCTCAGCAGCAGAGAATCTGCTTTGCATGCAGAAGGTCCCAGGATCAAGCCTCGGCATCTCCAGGTAAGGCTGGGAATGGCTCCTGGTCTGAAATGCTGGCATGGAAATTACTGAGCTAGATAAACCAAGGGTCTGACTCTATATAATGCAGCTTCCTGTGTTCCTATAGCAAAAAAGGTTTAACATGTAGCTTTCCACCAGATTCGGATCCATTCCAGGCACAGAACCACTATCAAGTGGCAACCCCATAAACTTCCGCTTTGCCTGGGCCTGTAACTTCAGAGTGTCCGCAAAGATCACTCTCATCACCATTCCCACTCAGAGTAAACTCAAGCAATGCCTATCAGTTTGTCAGCAAAACAGGACCACCCCAAAATAAAGTGGTGGCTTCCATACGCTCAAGGGACACCATAGGTAGGAAGAAATACATACATTTGTGGATTTAATGAAAATTGCATTTTAAGTCTGCATGGCTCGGGAGCCATCTGAGCACACTGGTGACTTTCTCTTGCTTCTCAATGGCTCTGATTCACTTGACACCCAAACATCTGAGCTCACTATTAGAGGGATGAATCGGGAGCTGCCACAAAATGTTGCAGTCAGTGAGTCTTTTTTTCTAGTCCCACCTGGAGCTGCCATGGATTGAACCTCAGACCTTCTGCACAAAGAGCAGGTACTCCACCAATGAGCTATGAGCCTTCCTCATAGGATGATGATGATGCTTCCACAACTCAGTTTTGAAATGTGAAGATGTTCGTGTAACTGAACCCAAGGCAGGGTTGCCCAAACAGAGTGAACAGTGGGAGATGCTTTCCCATCTCAGTTGGAAGCTAAGCTGCACTGGAGGGGAAGTAGTTAAACAGTTAATTTTGTTGCCGATCAGCCTCCTGCTGTAATTAATAAAGTTGTGACCTTAGTCTAATCCATTCTGGTTGCCTCATTTCATTCTGCCTTCTTTTGCATAAGATGCACCCGGCAACTACATTGATTTGCATTTTCACATTGGTACAATCATATGTAGGATTACTTCAAGATTGCTCTCTTTTTTTGCAGCTTTTTATCAATACGCATGAGTAGACCAAGGAGAAAATGCAAACAAATTGAAGGAAATGAACGCTGTGGCAAACTGTACATGTTCTAATTGCGGGTGGTTTTTTGCTTTTTTGTTTTTTGGGAGATGTTCTTACTTGACCCAAAATTCATGAGAACTAGGGCAGAGTGATCTGAGTAAGAAACAGAATAGAGGAAACCCTTTTGTCCCTAACAACAAGTCAGAGATGCCAAGATGTTGAAAGCACTGATATCTCACTGATATCTCACTTTCCAATGAGAAAGTCTCAGGCTCAAAATTTTCAATGTGAAATGGAAAATAGAAAATCCTTCCTTAGACAATGAAGAAATTTAACACAGTTCAATCATTTCACCTGTTTTTTTAATGTTGATGGGGGCGTGATAATCCTTATGTTAGCCAAAAAGGTTAAGAATCCATGCAGAATGAGGATATATTAGCAGTCAGTAGGCTTGGAAAAGAACCTCAAAGTTGAAAAAGTACTGTTACAGGCTTGGGGCATCAGCCTGGATGATACCTGTGAGTCCCTTTGAAACCAGTTAATGTGTATCTGTGAGGTTAGAATCAATAAGAGGAAACAGAACCAACCAAACCAGTTCCTTTGTTAAGGTAATGGCAAGTTAAGTACTGCCATTTACATGTCCAAAGATGTAGCTCTGTTGCCTTGGAGACAAATGGGTGGACATTTTCCCACCTCACCTAGGTGGATACCACATCGTCCTCTGATGGCGAATAGCAGGCCAGGGGGTGGGGGCGGGAGGCTTTTGGCTGATTCTGGAAGATGGAGACACATAGGCATATCTTGCTCTGTAGTGTACCCAAAGCTGTACCTTGGGGACTCTAGAAACCTGTTGGAATTGTAATGCAATGAGTCCCTCCACCCTATGCTTAGGTTGTGTATATGTGTAAATAAAACCATATATGCTAAAGATACCATGATCTCCATTGACCTTTGTTCCAAGAAAATCTCATTTATTGAAGATTTTAAAACAGAAATTGGATGACCATCTGTCAACAACAACAACAACAACAACAACAACAACAACAACAACAACAACTTGTTTATACCCCACCCATCTGGCTTGGTTTCCTCAGCCACTTTGGGAAGCTCCCAACTTATTATTAAAACAGAATAAAACATCAAACATTAAAAACTTCCCTAAACAGGGCTGCCTTCAGATGTCTTCTAGAAGTCAGATGGTTCCCTGTAACCTCACTTCTTGCAGTGAGGTTCAGTGTCCAGGCTGATCTGCTTGCTGGCCCTCCTGTCGCGCGGACTTCCCTGGTTGGGGGCAGGTAAGGGGCGCCAGGCGCTTAGAGGGAGGCTTTGCAGGAGGGTGCGGGAGGCCGTCTGGGTTGCGATCCGGGCACCTCTTACTTACGTGCAACGCAGAGCATGCGTTGGACCACGCGATGTAAACGAGCCAGACCGAAGTCGCCCTCCCCTTAAAAAAGGTCAACAACTCTGGGAAATGGGGGGGGGGGCGTCGGAGAGATATTTGCACCACAGCGCCAGATATGCTTAAGATGGCCCTGCTCAGAAACGTACTGGAAGCCAGTGTAGGTCTTTCAGGACCGGTGTTATATGGTCTCGGCAGCCACTCCCAGTCACCAGTCTAGCTGCCGCATTCTGGATTAGTTGCAGTTTCCGGGTCACCTTCAATGGTAGCCCCACGTAGAGCGCATTGCAGTAGTCCAAGCGGGAGATAACTAGATTCTTTAGCTGTGATTCCTGCATTGCAGGGGGTTGGACTAGATGCCCCTTGAGGTCCCTTCTAACTCTACAGTTCTATGGTTCTATGAAATGTATAGTGGCAGTGGCAATATAAGGAACAAGGAGTTGGCATAATCTTTAGCAGTGGCAAACACATGAGATGAGCTGGGCAGATTTATTTTATCAGCCTTGCAGCTGCGTTTTTGCTAGCAAGTAAGCAAGAGTCAGAGTTTTGGGGTTATGACCAGCCTTCTACACACACACACACACACACACAGAGAGAGAGAGAGAGAGAGAGAGAACACATGTTTTCGATACTGTACTTTCCTTGCATAATTTGCCAAGGAATTACTCCTGTTAGTGTTCCTTCCTAATGTAGCAGCAAGCTCTTTTAAAATAAAATAAAATATATGCAACCATTATTAAATAGGTCCTCGGTGAATAGAGTTTAATTTCAAGCCTGTTAACATACTGTGTATGCTGATCCCATTGACTTCAAATGGACTATGGATCAGGCCTGCAGGGGGTTATAAAGAGCAGACAGAGAACAGACACACAGGCCAGCCAAACAATTCACCTTGCTCCCCTTTCAATAGCAGAGCCCTTGCTCCCTCTAGAGGGAAAGGAAGGCAAGCAAATTTTGAATTGCAGTGGAACAAGAGCAGCTACAGTTAAAGGTAGATAGCCGTGTTGGTCTGTCATAGTCAAAACAAAATAAAATAAAAAAAATTCCTTCCAGTAGCACCTTAGAGACCAACTAAGTTTGTTCTTGGTATGAGCTTTCGTGTGCATGCACACTTCTTCAGATACACACAGTAAGCCTACTTGTGCACGTTCAGCTATATGCATGAGGCAAAAAATAAAAGTACATTTAAAAGAGGTCGGGGCTCCAGGAAAAAGGACTTTGGCAATCCCACCCGACATTGAACCCAATGGATTTTGACTATACGTGATTTTGGCTTTGGGCGCGATCCTCAGAAAGTAACCCCCATATACGTTGTGGATTTACTGTACATTAGGTGGGAAACAGGGTTCCCCAAGATAGAGCCAAGATAGAGGTGGGTGGGAAGGATGGGCCAGCCTAATTTTGTAGCGAGTTGATTACATATAAGCTGAATCATAAGTCTGTTCAGTCCCAGATTTTGCCTGTGTGTGTGTATTTAATGAATCAGAAACCCTTACAAGTTTGGAAGGGACCCAGGGTGTCATCCAGACTGACCTCCTAAAACAACAACAACAAAATTGTAGAGCTGAGAGAGGGCAACTACATTGATTAAGAGTCTGGAGCAACTGTGCAGTGTTTGGGACTTTTAAGTTTAGAATAAAAGGTAAGTATGGTGGGCCTGATCCAGCCTGTGGCCTGATCCAGCGCTGCTCCTCTTATGTTCTCAGGTTCATAATACATCGGAGCATTGCAAGCTGGAAAAATTCATTAAGTAATAATGAATTACAGCAACATCCTCGATCACATTGTTTATTTTGTATAGTTCTACCCTCCCTTTCTCTAATCATGGGATACAGTGTGGTATATATGGACCTCTGCAGCCATCTCCCATCCAGGCTCTCCACCCTGGTCATGAGTCTCAAGACAGGGTTCTCAGAGTTGCAGGCTGCTTCTTACAGCATGTGTCTTATTTATATACCAAAAGATGAAGAAACTAGAAGCCTGAAAGGGCAGCTTTACAGCTTGAGTGACCATCTGTCATGTATGATCTTGTTGAGGTTCCTGCAGTGCAGGGGGGTGGACTAGATGACCCTCGGGACCCCTTCCAGCTCTACATTTCTATATGATTTATGTAGAAAGAGGATGAAGGTGCTATCCCAGCTTTAACCACCAGAGGGAGGCATACAATAGCCTTCACATACATAGGTCAGAATGTGGATCCTAAATGAGACCAGAATATATCACTATGACTAAGTTTGCATTAATGGGTGCTTGTTTCTTTAACATGAAAAAGCAGGCTTTGCAGAGAACCCAGGAGAGTTGGGGTGGGGTGGGGATGAGCTCAAGGGGAAGACATCACACAATGCAAAGTTAATTCATTTGTATATGTAACCTCTGCAAAATGCAGCGATGGCCTCTGGCTAAGACAGCTTTCAAAAGGGATTAGCCAAATACACAGAGCATAAATGGAACCTCTAGCTTCAGTTGCAGTCTACCACTGAGAAGTATATGCTGGCAGGGGCAGGAAGGGAGAGGGCTCTTGTCTTGCCTTTCCACTGAACTGCCAATGATGAACTAGGGGCAATATAGGAAAGCAGGCTTATACTGAGTCAGACCATTGGTCCATCTAGCGCATGGTTGTCTACACCGACTGGCAGCAGCTTTAGAGGATTTCCTGCAGAAGCTTCCCCCCCCCCCAGCCATACCTGGAGATGCCAGGGATTGAACTTGAGTGTACTGCATGCAAGGCAGATGCTCTGTCAACTGAGCTACGGTCCTCCCCCTGTTAAGGACACAGGAAGTCACCTTAAACTGAGTTAGGCTATTGAGCCCTTTAGCTCTGTATCATCTGCACTCACTGGCAGCAACTTCCCATGGTTTGGGACAGGGAAGGGTCTTCCCCAGTCCTAACTAGAGATACAATGGTTCGAAACTGGGACCTTCTGCATGCAAAACAGATGCTCTACCACTAAGTCACCTTGGGGCCATGATGGATGAAGACTTGATGAAGACGGAACAGGGTGCAGTGGCACAACAGGGAATCATGGGAGGACAGAAGCACAAGTGTATGGGAAGGGCAGGGGAGTAGCAACATTGTCCAATAATGTTCACTGTTGTGTATACCACGCCCAATGTTGTGAATGAAATTTAGCATGACATGTCAACATATCAGTCAAAAACGGCAGTTCCATAATGCAACAGTAGTGTACTGTAGTGTGAAAGGAACATTAGGAAACAGGAGAGTAGTGCTAGTATTATAATCAGAAAAACTAACACCATATTCTCCATGCCTGAATGCATCCTAGTCGGAGACTGTAAACTCAGGTAGCCAATGTGGTGCCTTGGACTCCATCTCCCATAATCCCTGACCATTGGCCATGTCAGCTGGGGGTGATGGGAGTTGGAGGCTAACAACAGCTTGAGAGCATAGCTGTCAACCCTCCCTTTTTTTGCTGGAAACTCCCTTATTCCAATGCCGTTTCCCGCTGCTATCCCGGATTGTTGATATCCCTTAAATTTCCCGGATTTCAAAGGAAGCAGCTCCTCTCCCTCCCTGCCGGCCAGGGAGGCTCCTCAGCTGCGTTGCTCGGCTGCCAATAAGGCGTCTGAGACCGACTGGGGGCGGAGCTTGCATGCCTTGTGCAGCCAGACCCTCACGCCCAACCAGCCAGACAGCCTGCCTGCCGTCTATGCGCTCACTCTTTCGCTCACCCGTTCGCGTGCAGCCTCTGGAGCGCAGGGTGGCGAGGCTACTTGGTGCCATTGCACCGCCCTCACGGCATCCCTTATTTTCAAATCTGAAAGTTTGAAAAAATCCCTTATTTTCAAATCCGAAAGTTGACAGCTATGCTTGAGAGCAGTAGGCTGGCCCCCCACTGCTCTAACTGTTATGCAACACTGGCTCCCTAATGTGAAACCTAGAGCTAAAAACCCCACAAATGTTGGCAACCATCCTTCGCAAGTCAGGAAGTAGACTCCAGATAAGCACCCATTTAAAAAAAGGCTGTTGCATTTTTAATCACTATCTTAACAGCACTATCTTTAGCACAGTAAATTACAGGATGAAATACGGCACCTCCATTGAGGTCTCACTATTAATTTTTACATTTCAAAAAGCTCTTAGCCATCCTATAAAGTTTTATGAGCACTTCTGGTCTACCCTGACCTAATGAGTGAGAGGTGTCGGGGAAAAGAAATGACCCCTAAAAGGCTTCATTTCGGTCCATCTATCTGGCAGGCACAGATGTCCACTTAGCCTAAACTCCCCCACATACAAGCTATGTAATAGGGTAACAATAATAATTTAATTTTAAAATAATAATAATGCATATTTTAAGATTACACACCAGCATTTCCTGTCTTCCATTAATGGCATTTCAGCCAGATAGCCTATTATGGACAGTTCAGCTGTGTCCAGGCTTGTTTTTCATTGAATCTCAGTTGGGAAGTCGATATAAACTTCTCAAGGTTACATGACTCCTTGCTTCCCTGTCACAAATGACCAAGCTCTAAATCAAGGCCAAGAAACCAGTGACTCTCCTGATGTTGCTAGACTCCAGCACTCACCAGCCCCGGCCAGAATGGCCAATGGTCAAGATGATAGCAGTTAAAGTCCAACATCTGAAAGGCCACAGGTTCCCCATCTCTGTTCCAGATAAACAGAGGATGCTGGTGTAGAACAAACATAAGATCATCAAGCTCCTTTTAATACTGACTGCTCAATAAAATTTCTGCTTGGGCTGATTTCAAGCTTGCTTTCTAAATTTGGTGATGGAATCCTCAAGAGGGGAGGGAAATCGCCACCAGATATTTCTGACTCCTACAATAGGACTCCACATACTCAAAAGCTCTTTTGCACAACTCCCAATGAAGCTACATTGCAGTTGTCTCTAATTAGCAAACACAGCCCTTATTTTCTGGACTCTCTCCCTAGTAACTCTGTTTCAGTTTTGACCCATTTTTTCCCTTCTGGGGCAGCAATCCTAAGTATGAGGGTGGTTCTTAGGGTAAGCATGTGCCCTCCTTTCAGGGCCGGATTTAGGTTTGATGAAGCCCTGAGCTATTGAAGGTAATGGGGCCCTTTATATGTCCAGCTGTCCTTTGTCAACAACAAATTGTTGCTGTTTTTTGTGTGTTGAATATATGTTATATGGACCTAAATTTATGGACCTAATAGGTATCTAAAGCCATTTGCACATAACAAAAGGTTAGCAGGCGTGGCCCATTATTTACATCATAGGAGCCTACACAACACAAAACACTGCTGCTGTATGTAGGTTTTCTTTTATTTGTTTTCTTTTTAATCTTATATTTTGGAAATGTACATCCAGTTTTTTTCCTTTAATTTTTTTTTGGGGGGGGCAAGAGAGTGGGGCCCAAAGCTATAGCTTGTTTAGCTTATACGTAAATCTGGCCCTGCCTCCTTTACAGGGGACAGTCCTCTCTTTAAGGTCACCCATGTCTGACGAAGTCCTTTGTTTGGAGGGTTCTCTGGCACAAGTTCAAAACCCTCAAGAATCTAAGGCAGGCGAGCAGGGCTCCACAGGAGTCTTGAAAGTGCCCATCGACAGTTAGTGCTTGGAAAGAGAATTGAGCAGGACCTGGGTCACTGCCCCTTTCACTCTGGTGAAATGCATTTCCTCTACATGTACATTTATGATATGACTTCCTAAAATTCTCCACCTGATTTGTAGGTGGCAAATTTGGCAAAGCGGGGGATTTCACCAAGTTGTCTCCAGAAGAGTGGGTGGAAATCTTGAACACTTCAAGTGGAAGTGTAAAAGAAATAATTTTTGGTGGATAGGGATGAGGCAGAGAATTTCTCAGAAAAATAATCTGAATGTTGAATCAAGCTATTGTTAGTTCAACCTGGTGGATGAAGGAAGCAAGAGATTAAGAATAGAGGAGGGCTGGGGGCGGGGGGGGAGCTTCACCAATATTAACATAATATTAAACTGAATCCACAGTTGTGCCCAAAATTCTCTGCCAAGGAGAGTGGGCTGAAATTCTCAGAAAATGCCCTTAAAAATTATTTTTCAATACATTTGAACCCAGCTGCAAATCCCTTGTCAAAAAGGCTCAGCAGCTCCATCATTTGCTGGATGTGATTTGTTTCTAATGTATGAATTAAATGGCATGGGGACATTTCCTGCGGACAGCAGACATGCGCCTTCCGAACTTCCATGTACAGAGTATTTTGCTTAGAATAATTTGTGACTTGTTACAGAGGGGATTAGAGAAAGAGAAAGAAAGGGGCTTGATAGCTACAGTGTTACTAATTAAATATTAAATCAAAGCCACTCTTGTTAAGTCTATTATCCTTACATCTCTGGTATGCGTGCTCTGAACTCGGCACATTATTTCGAGCAGTTATTGGAATCATCTGTTGAGGGAAATCTCATTTCTCATTGCCAAATCTGGTGTTGGAACGGCAAAAATAAAAGCATGGGGGCCAGCTTCATGCTGCGTCCATGTGTAGGCTTCCAAGAATTTATTGACCTGGATTCCACATGGTGGTTATTCATCTGAAGCCCATCTCAGCTTCTTCTGCTCCTTTGCTGTCAACCTATGAGTGAAACTTGGAATGGTTTTTGTTCGTCTGTTAGGAATTATGGGTACCGACATCATAGAACTGTAGAGCTGGAAGGGACCCAAAGAACCAACTAGTCCCAGCACCTGCAATGGAGGAATAACACAGCTGGACACCACACACAGAAACACAGGAAGACGTCTTATGTTGAGTCAGACCACTGGTTCATCTAGATCAATATTTTCTAAACTGGCTGGCAGAAGTTCTCAAAAATTTCCCTCAGGAGACATCCTTCCTGGAAATGCTGGGGATTGAACCCAGAGCCTTTTGCATGCAAAACCAATGCTCTGCCACCAAGCTACAACCCTTCCCCATAAGAAGATGAAATGGCAGGAGACCCAACCCAACTCCACATATATGCAGAAGAGAACCACCCCCTTGTTCAAGTGTTTGGCTCCTGAGCCAATAATACTTTTATTCCCGTCGGGGTTATGTATGGTTTGGACCCTCACCAGGAAAACACAGCCGCAAGAATTGCTAGCAGGTTATGTGTCCCATTGCTTTCCAATAGAGATGAGCAAATCTGTCAATTGAGGTTTCTCTCACTTCCTCATTTAGCTACACTTTTAAGTTCAGTTCTCTGCATTTCCAGATCAGTTTGTGATTTATGTCTTTTAATGTCCAAATGAAAACCCACCAACTTCAGACTGAAAGCATGATGACACCACTTGAAACAGCCATGGGCTCCCCCCCACCCAAGTATTCTGGGGAATGTAGTTTGTTAAGGGTGCTGAGAGATGTTAGGAGGCTATTCCCCTGAGAGAGCTACAACCCCCAAGAGCAGTTTAACAGCCAATCCCTCTCTTCCCAAGGAACTCTGGGAATTGTAGCTCTGGGAGAGGAATGGGGTCTCCTAACAATTCTCAGCACCTTAAGAAGCTACTTTTCTCGGAATTCTTTATGGAAAGCCATGGGCTGTTTAAAGTGGTATCATGGTGCTTTCAACGTATGGTGTGGAGACATATGGTCTCCGCCTGAATTTTCTGTGTTTAGGTCAATTTAGTCACTAAACTGCACTGCTTTCCTTAGGAGCTGGCTCACTAAGGGTCGTTTTACATATTCAGGATGGGGGCAAAACATCACCCTGAGATAATTTTTCCTATCCTGTCATTGCATGGAAAATGTTTCTTCAGAACTGCCCCCACATGGCCAGATCAACACCTAAGAAAAGAAAGAAAGAATTTGCCATCATTTTCTAGAATGCAGTTAAATATTGATTTCATCATATGAAGAGAAAACTTCAGCATAGGAGAGTCATGATGGCATCTCCCCATTAAATATCCACATCTATCTATCTCTATAGATCAGCAAAGGAAGCTTCTGAACGGTCAAGTACCAAGAAATATCAGTAGACCTCTGTGAATAGAGGCTGACATGGAACGGCCACATATTTCTAAAGGGAGAACATTGCACTCAGGTATTTTTAAAATAAGAAAATTGGGTTGGTAACACCATATGTATTACTAAAGGTACATCCTCATATGTTTCACAAGTAGACCCTGAAATTAAAAAAAAAAACTGCTCTATTTTACTGAATACTGAACCAGTTCACACAAGTAAATACACTTGTTTAAAGGAATTCAAGGAGTAATTCTTCGCTTGAAAGAGCATGTGATTTAATGCATTGTTATATTCTTAGCTGGCTCATTTTCTAAGATCTTTGTCACATTTGCTATAATTTAATATTTTAGATATCCTTTAAACGAGTGTGAAAGCTTTTCAATGCCCTTCTTTATTCAGAAAAGTTCTCCCTTTTTTTGCCTATAATTGAGTTCAAACTGGTTTTGTGAGAGACTTCTTCAGATAAACTGTATACATTTTTGTTCTTATCTCACTTTCCAGCTTTTGATCAACAGCAGTATATGAGTGTATGTACGTTACATTCAAGAGCTAACCAAATTTATTCAACAGATTATACATTAATTTTGCTATTAGAACATAATATGAACAGATAATCCACAGCAATGTGTCAGAATTTTTCTTGAAACTGAATTTAATTATAACCAGTAATGTGTGTCTGAGAATTATAATTATGAAGACTCATGTTCTGTAAATCTGAAATGACAGATTATATTTCAAAGCCTCATTGCAAAGGAATTACAGCACCAATTTATTAGTTGTAAATGTCTGATTATTGTGGCTTTGCTTTTAAAAAAAAACATGATCAGAGTATATTCTAGCTGGATTTAATCCTTCTGACCAAAGAGAGAGAGATTTCATACAGAAAGTGGACACTGTGTTAATTTGTTTACAGGACACGCATTCAGACAATTTATCTTTGTTTCACAGCCCCTGAACGGTAATGATTTAAAGATACTTTATGCAACTTTGTACTATATTTCACTGCAGGGAAAGTGATTAAGAAATGTGCATTAACCTAGCAGTGGTACAATTATCGCTTTAGGTCTCCAACATTGTTTCATGTGTAACTCCTTTTGTTACATAGCGATAACATGCAGATAGGAGGGTGGATTCCACTCCATTGACCATGAGTTCCTTTGCATGACAGTCAGCTGAGGAAAGCACCAGAGGTTTTGCTATTTATCAGCCTTTCGCCTCCTGCTCGAAGCAGCTAACTTCCCAACCAGGCCATTAAGTGATGAGCAAGCTTAATGAGGTGGAGTCTCCTGAATAGAATGCTCCTGTGTTAAACACAGGAAAGTGTAATGGGGTTCGGACACTCAATCTGGCATTGTTGCACTTCTAATGATGTTCCCCTTAATGGAATGGGCCTGCCGTGTGTCATAATAGAATATGTCATTTCAGCATCCGTCAGAGAGTAAAGCTTTTAAAGAACCTGGTCACTGATCCAGAAGAACACAGGAACATAGGAACTGCCTTATACCCAGTCAGACCATTGTTCCATTGAGTTCAGTATTGCCTACTTTAACTGACAACAGCTGACCAGGATCTCCAACAGAAATCTTTTTCGAGTCCTACATGAAGCAATTGAGGGTTGAACCTGGGATCCTCTGGGTTTAAAGCTTGTTCTCCACTACTAAACTATGTGCATAGGAAATCACCTTCCACTGAGTCACACCATTTGTTTATCTAGCTCAGTATTATCTACACTGACTGGCATCAGCACTTTAGGGTTTCAAAAAGAGATAATGTCCCAACTTTGACTGAAGATGCCAGGGATTGAACCAAGGACCTTCTGCATGCAAAGCAGGTGTCCTATTGCTGAGCTGCGGTTGAAGATGATTTCAGAACCAAACCAACCATATTTCTCTAGATGCTATTTTACCAAGGAACTCCCAAAACCCACTGATGAGCTTTTGGTGATGCGATGTGCATTTCCTGGACAGGAAGCAGTGTACATGGCTGAGCGATCCCAAAATTATTTTGAGGAAAACATGAAAAGTTTCCAGTACAGGTTTTAAACAGGATCAGCTTGACAGTGTTAACTTGGTGAACCTATACTGAAGAAATGTAACGGAAACACCCACCCAAATCCATATCTCCATCACGTTTTCCTTATTCAGAAAGTCACATCCAGTCCTGAGTGCTTTTCCATGCAAAGTTTCCATGGGCAAGCCAAGAGAAGCATGCTGGGAGGCTTGATAAGAATGCCATGCTGATCAAACTGGCACACTGTCAGCTTTTCATTGGCTCTGTGTCTGCAACCTAACCCAAAGCAAGTAAATTCAAGAACGGCTGATGTGAGAGGAGGGAACTGAAAACATGTGTTCCTGGCCAGCTGATTGGACCACAGAAACTAGCACCAATTCTGGTCTCTGTTGCATTATGATTCTGAAGGGACATACTGTAGAGCAGTCAGAAGCAGGAATAGTTCATCACTGCAGCAAGTCATTTGAATTTCAACAGAAGGGCCACAATTTTTCACTTCTTTTGCTGCTACAGCTGTGTATGTTGCCAGGAGGTCAGGAAACCAAGCATTATAAGGACCAATTGAGGGAGCTTGGTATGTTTAGCCTGGAGAAGAGAAGTCTGAGAGGTGATATGATAGCCATAATCAAATATCTAAAGGGCTCTCACATGGAAGATGGAGCAAACTTGTCTTCCACTGCTCCAGAGGGTAGGACCTGAATGAATGGATTCAAATCTCAAGAAAGGAAGGTATCTGAAGAAGTGTGCATGCACATGAAAGCTCATACCAAGAACAAACTTAGTTGGTCTCTAAGGTGCTACTGGAAGGAATTTTTTTATTTTGTTTTGACTATGAAAGACCAACACGGCTATCTACCTGTAACTGGAACTAGGAAGAAGTTGGTGATGGTAAGAGCTAATCAACAATGGAATGAACTACCTGGGAAGGTCGTAGGCTCTTCTTCATTGTAGGTTTCTAGACATAGGTTGGGGAGCTATCTGTCAGAGACTCTTTGTTATTCCTGGCTTGCAGAGGATTGGACTAGATGACCCTTGGGGTCCCTTTCAACTCTAGAACTCTATGATTCTATGGAATAGCCTTCTGTATTGGTCTGATGCCAGATACCTTATACTGAGTCAGACCATTGGTCCATCAAGCTCAGTATGGTGAGCACGGACTAGCAGCAGTTCTCCAGGATTTTAGGGAGGGAGTCTCTCCCAGACCTACTTGGAGATGCTGGGGATTGAAGCTAGGACCTTTTGCATGCAAACCAGATGTTCTAGCACTGAGCCACAGCCCTCCCCCAAGGCCCAGAGGTTTGCCTGGCATGAACAACTAGGATCTTGCCCTGGGTGTCAAAATAACTACTTACAACACTGTACTAACTAAATATATATTGGCAATGATTATATGATGATTAATGTTAGAATGCCTAACCTCTCTTTCCCAGAGCAGGTATCATGCAACCCAAAGAACCTGTGCATCCAAACTGATACTGATTAGTTCGTACATAATAAATTATCCCAAAGCAACCTTTGACGCCACACATCCCCTAACACTTTAAAATTAAAACTAAATTCAATTTAAAGGAAAGGGTGGGGAGGGAAACGCTCCTGCAAACAATTTTCCCCTTAAATTAATCTTCAATGAACTTGCCGTTTTGGCCTTCCCGCTGGATGCAGATAATCAATCTTGACACGGGGAATGGAAGCCCTTGCAAGGAAGTAGAATTAGAGCAGGGATCTGAGGCAGCAACATGAAAAGAGATATTATCAGTATTTTATTAGGAACAATTAAGCTAATACTCAATTAGTTTCCATCCCCGAAGCCAAATGACAGATCGGAAAACAAAGAACGAGCCCCCGACAAGGTGTTCATTTTCTAATAAATGGCCGGTGCGAGGAATCATTTATTGGTGTTTTGCCCCCCGGTCAAAGTCTCCGGGTGACCTGCCTAGTGCGAGGCGATGGTGCTGGCCGGATGCCAACATTAACTGTACTTATTACACTCATCCCATGCAGAACGCATCCATCTCTGGCTCAGCTCTGACATCCCATTTATTCCAAGATTCATTTGTCATGTCCCCCAATCACCAAAATGAATAGAAACTTCCCAGCATGATGGATTGCAGTCCTAATTAGGAGTAAAGACAAGATCTACACTCAAGTAGGGTTTTCTCTCTCCCCCCCCCCTCTCTGGCACTCTTTCTTCTAATACAAAAAGGGTGCCCAGCCAACTTTACAGCTAATGTCCTTCTGAAGTGCCCAGACACTCTAGGTCAATGGGTCATCAAGGAGTTGTCACCCTCCCATAAAAGCTTGATTTCCCTACATCAGAAACACTTTCCAAGGGGGAAGGAACCATTGGACACACATTTTCCCCCAGACGTAGGATTTCTCATGGGTAAGACATTAATAGAGAGAGAGAGGGATGGAATCCTCTGGAGAAAGCATGATAATACTATTGAAGTTCATCAGATGCTCCCCAAGGCGGTGTAATCAGGCTGGGAAAAGACTCTACCAGTCAGTATAGATAATGTTGCGCTAGAAGGACCACTGCACAGCTCATATCTCCTTTCAAAGCTCTGCCCTCCTCACCAGGGACCAGCACTTGCAATGAGAAGAGTATAGGAATGTAGGAAGCTGACTTACACCGAGTCAGACCATTGGGATCCATCTAACTCAATTTTCTCTGTACTGACTGGAAGCAGCTCTCCAGGATTTCAGACAGGGCTATTCTCCCAGCCTTACCTGGAGATGCCTGGGATTGAACTTGTGACCTTCTGCATGCAAAACACTTGCTTTACCACTGAGCTGCATCCTTTCCCTGGCATGGATATATGCAGTGATGTCATTTTGTATCATAGGAATGAAAATATCACACACATACACCATATTTGTTACACAAGTATGAACATCCATAGTATAAACGAATACGAATTTGGAACACACATTAATATCTAAATTAATCCCAAGGTGGTCTCTGCTTTCCCAACACCTTTTGCTCATTACAACATCTCGTATCAAAAAGTGGCCATAAACCTTCTATTGATGGCAAAGAGCTTTTAAAAATGTGGAAATTCAAGGGTGAGACCTCCAAGGAGGCATAATATTTTATGTCTAAATTTATGGGAAGAAAGACTCCTCTTGTTGCCATTAATATAATAATAATAAAATGGCAATGTCTTCCCTTGTGCAAAGCCTTTGCTTATTTTAAGCACTCTCACAAGCCCCTTTGGCTCAAGAACGGGTTTGCATTATGGAGCTACAAATCAAAGAAACTGGGATTTAAAAAAAAAAAAAAACTTGCAATGGGTTGAATAAATAATAATAACAATAATAATACCATCTCAAATTTTGTCATTTTACAGTGTCAGTTTTCTGGGTGGTGGTGGGCTGCAACCATGGTTTTTTTTTTCTGAATCAAAAAGTACGGAAATGAACACTAAAGGTGTGTTATATTCCATTGGTTGTCCAAATGTGGCTTTTACATCATGTTAAAGCTCAAATATAATACGGAAATTAATATACAGAAATGCCAGGGTAATGGAATATGCTCAGCAAGATAAAAAATACCCTCTGTGTTGCAATCTTCAAACAGAAACCAAGAACGAGCAACACGACGGCCAATGAAAGTAGTATATATTTTTTTCATGTATGATAACAGAAAGACAACTGACAGTGATCCGGTATTGACACTGTTTCGTGTACGTCTTCTTCATCATGTAACTGCAAAATATAGATAAACAAATAAATAACCAAAAACCTGCATGGACATGTATCACAGTAATCCATGAAATCAATACATCTAATGCAAATATTGTATGTTGAGGTATGCTATTATATTTCATTATTATATTGATGCTATGTTTTATTGAATTGTGTATATTTGCATTAGATGTATTGATTTAAGGGAAATGGAATAAACTGCTGTAGGAATGCTGGATGTTATGTCATCTGAAGGTTCTGGGGAAGAAACAGGAGGAAAGGAAAGAAAGAGGGGATAAACTGCTATCTATAAGCACCCCTAGTTCTGACTGCTGTTCTGAATGTTGGAGTTCACTATGGAGGAACAAACAGCCTTTCATTCTCCTGGTATGGGCATGTGCTACAAAGGATCGCCCCCCCTTTTAGTTTTTGCTCTACATCCTGTTGCAAGCTCTCTTTTTAAAAGAAGAACAAGAGATATCCAGGTACTTGCTTCATGGGCAGGACGTGATCTTTGCTCTCATTTCTTCCTCCTTTAGGTAACTTTGCATCTTCCCCTCTAAGGGTATGCATTCTGTCCTTCTATCTGTCTTAACTACAATTGGCCAGATTTTGGCACAATGTAAAGGATGAGCCAAATGAACTGATTTAGTCTGAATATACCCTAAAAGCGAAATCCTGAAAACCACTTTCAAAGCAATCTTTCTGCTTCTGCGAAGATGGATAATTTAATCTTCGTCATTGGCCTGTCTCTGTCAAAGAGAACAATGGATAGTCTATTCACAACTGATGACTATATAGAAATTAATATTAGTAAAAGGTGTCCATTTAGTGTCTCACCTTCTGTGCTAAAGGTGACAGGTGTGATGGATGCCTCCCCAGACAATGGATTTATCTTTAAAATGGGGTAATTACACAGGGGATGCATGGTTGACATAATGACATTGTGGTTTTATATTAATAAAGGAAAGAAAGAATCCTCCTCCAAGCAGAAGACTATATGGCCAAGCCAAGTCATATTCTTGACTGTGGTAAGGGTGAAATTTTGTAACTTTAGTAAAAAATAATAACTGTTTCCCTTGTGTATGCATGTATCACAGGTTCTTTCTCATGCATTGTCATTGCAGCTGGGCTAAGTTCAAGGTGTTAGTGCTGGTGTATGAAGCCCTATACAGCTTGAGATCAGGGTGCCTAAAAGTTTGTCTTGTCCTTTATATATCCAACTGATCACTGCAATCTGTGGGAGAGGGCATCTTACAGATGCCATAGCACTGGAAGATCCCTTCTGCTTGAGAGGCAGAATCAGGCCATAAATGAGATGGCACCTACTCTCCTGTTACATATCAAGACAGGTGCTGCCTCGGTCATCTTATTGGCTTTTGTTGGAGATCTTTTTGTTTCAACAAGTCTTCTAAATGAGTATTTTTTATGCCAGCCAATATCTGTATCAGATTTGAAATGGTTCTTAGAAATGCAATTGTTTTCAACTGTTTTTATATATCCAGTTCTTTTATATATGCTTTTAGGGTATAGAAAATTTCCTTCGGGTTGTTTCGTAGGAAGCAATTCAGAAATGAAATCAGTCAAACCCTCCTTGTGCTTCAGGAACTGCTGAGGTTAGAAGGACCATAACTCAGTAGTTCAGCTTCTGCTTTCCATGGGTCCCAGTTTCAATCCTCAGCAACTCCAGGTAGGCCTCGGAAAGACAACCCCCACCTCTGCCTGAAATCAGCCTGAATGAACTTCAGATTGGACAGGGGGAGAGTCCCCTATGCTTCCACAGCTCCTTCTGGTGGTCCATACCATCTGGAGAACACTGGGTATTCAATGGCTGGATTAAGCCAGGTTGGAAATTACTGCGACTTCCCATGAGCCTTCAGGATGAAGTGGGATTTTTTTGGGGGGGGGTCCTTATGAAACAATAATATACACAGGACATATGAGACTTATGGTGCATTCAGACATGGGGAATATTGTGTTCATTTTCTTGGTTATGATGCTAGCACTTCTGTTCTCTTTTCTAATGTTCCTTTCACACTACAGTATCTGTTGTTTTATGAAATGGTGACTGATACACTGGCACAACATGCTCAGTTTCATTCACAGCAGTGGGTGTGGTGCGATACAGCAACCAAGGTCTTCGGACAACATCACCGCTCCCCCTCCCTTCTCATAGAATCATAGAGTTGGAAGAGACCACAAGGGCCATCCAGTCCAACCCCCTGCCAAGCAGGAAACAAATGTGTGCTTCTGTTCCCCCATGAAAAAAGCAGGAAAGAACTGTATGCCAGTATACTGCCCGAAATTTTGTCACTTTACTCCCACAATTTCCCAGGTTAGGGGGCCTGCATATTCCATTAACTTTCTGGAACTGGCTTTTATGTCATGGGAAAGCTCAAATATAATGCAAAAATTAACAGGAAATGTTGTGGAAATGTTGGTGAAATAGAATAAACTGCCATATGAATGCAGCCTTACTGACACCTACTGTTATTTGTACTAATAAAGATAACCAGATGCTTTGATAAAATAAAATAAAATAAATAAAATAAAATAAAATAAAATAAAATAAAATAAAATAAAATAAAATAAAATAAAATAAAATAAAATAAAATAAAATAAAATAAAATAAAATAAAGCAGCAAACCATTTGGGAAAATACAGCCATCACTGGGATTACGAACAAGATGATCTTCATTTAATTCCCTCTGCAGTCACCACAGAATAAATGCCTGATAATTATACGCCCCCAGGTGCCGTGATCAGAAATATTCTATTTAATGTCTCAGCCATATCGTCAGGAAGGCGTCTTATAAATAGCTGTTGATTTCCCTGTTCATGCAAATAATCTCTTTGCAGGGAAAGAGCTTCTTAGAGAGCAGAAGTACCACCTCTCTCCTCAAATTCCATTTCAGATGTTTGATTCCCAAGGGAAAAGGAATTGGATCACATCAGGAAGGAAAGGAAAGAAGAGGGGGGGGGAACTGCGGGCTAGATTAAGGATGTTATAATAATATTCCTTTGTTCAGCATCTGCGTGCTGGAGAGATTACACAATCTTTGCCCGATCTCGGTTGAGGGGATTTGAAACTACTTGTCGACAATCTTGAAACTGGATGAAAGGAACATACAGTCCTTTCTCGCGTCCCCCATACTGACCTCTCTGGGTTCAGAACAGCAGCTAAAATTCACGAGCCCCTTTTCACCATTCAGTTTTGTATGTACCGGTAGTCAAAACATGCTGCAGTAACACTCTTGGGCACACTGGGAAATGCAAACTTCTGAAAATGTATCCAGTAGCATATGCCAGGAAAACTATAAAACTACTTCCAAGCTGTGACTCCAACTTGAGGCAGAGACTGGGGCTCCATCCACACTATGCATTTAAAGCTTTAAACAGTCATGGCTTCCTCCACAGAATCCTGCAAAATGTGTGTGTGTGTGTGTGCATGCACCTGAGCTGCAAATAGCACTAAAGGCACATTCACACCCTACATTAAGTCACTATCATCTCACTTTAAATAGTTATGGCTTCCCCCAAAGAATTCTGGGAGCTGTAGTTTGTTAAGAGTGCTGAGAGGTGCTTCAAGACCCCTTTCCTCCTCCCACAGCTTCAGTTCCCAGAGTGGTTCAACAATCAGTGCCTCTTTCACAGGGAAGTCTGGGAGTTGTAGTTCTGCGATGGGAACAGGTCTTCTCACAACTCTCTGCGCCCTTAACAAACTACAGTTCCCAGAATTATTTGGGGGAAAGTCCTGACTGTTTAAAGTGGTATCCTGGTGCTATAAATGTACAATGTGAATGTGGCCTAAGTTTGGAAACGTCTGCTCTTAATTCTGACTGTGCACAGACTCCCTTAGGCAATGTCATTATGTTATTTGGGTTTTGTTTGTTAAAGAAGAAAGGTTTACAATATTGTAAACCTTTTTTCTTTAACAACAATAAAGACCATAACGACACTGCCTGAGGGAGAAAAGGGAGGTTGTGGAGGGGATATATTAGTAGGAAATTTGCCGACCACTTTTAACAAGAAGGAACATGTTGAGATGAGTGAGACAATGCATACCAAATGAATTTAAGCAAACTATTAAGAGAAGCTAGCCAATATTTTTCCTTCCCTCCCCTTTTGCAATGTATTTGTCCAATTGCAAACAAGGCACATGCGGACCTTCCCCAATTCCAATCTCCTGGAGAAGAGCCACTTCACTGGATGCTGCCAACGATTAACATGTCAGGCGTGCAATTTCCGTTTGCAGAAGACTGACGCCAAAGCACATGTGCTGGTGGGCGTGAGAGGTTCCATCAGGGATGGAGGGCTATGTAAAAGGTTTGCATATGATGGACACCTTTAGGGATTGGAGAGAAATTTTGTGATGGGCTTATGCAGCTATCCTTTGAAATATATGCTTCTCCGAATTTTGCAATGCAGTTCTCCGGCCCCCAAAATGTGTATAAAAATGCATATGTAACAGGGAATGTGTGCCTAAAAATGCATGTATTACTGGAAAAAGGTCCCACACTATACATTGATTTGATTTATTACCTGCCCTTCACAGGGTGGGTCACAGCAATGCAAAAAAACCCACAATATTAAAAACCAGTTACAACTCTTCATCCATCTCTCTCTTACACAGAGAGGCATGCAGCCTCTCCACTCTTTCTTCACACACACAACTTTACCCCCTCTCACACATACAAATATTTCCTCTTTTTGCCCTCTCTCTCTCCCCCCCCCTTTACCTTTCCCTCTGTCTCTTACACACACACACACACACACACACACACACCTTCCAACGCAATGTCCCCCAAATCTGGGATGCCATCTCCTGGGTCAGAAATCCTGCACAGGTCACGTGACCCACACGAGATTGTGGATGCAGAAAAAACAATTTCCCCAGGGTGAGATCTCAGCCCAAAATTGCACAAGAGCAACACACCTAAAATGGCCCTGTGCTGGATGCCCCAGTTTTTTTGTGGCAGTTGATGGGTATGCACTTACACACACACACACACACACCACTTATCCATACCCCCTCTCTTTCACACACATACACTTTAATCTCCCCACGGAGCCAATATGATGCTTCCATGTTTGGGAGAAGTCTTGATTTACCAGAAGCACGAGTGCAGTGATCCTTTGTATATCAGAATTTCTGGAGTGTGGAGGCTTTAACTACCACCACCCCAAAATCCTGATGCAGCCAAGGAAGGAGCACCATGACCAACAAGATCTGTGAGAAGACTGTTCAGGCAAATGCTAATTTCCCCTCCCTCCAGAGTTCTTATTGGAGGGGAGGGGGAGAAAAGGTAGCTCTGTTTCGAACTATCCCTGGCCTGTAACCTGACCTTCAATTTCCAGGGATGATTCTAGTGGCAAGGACATGGAGCATGCCCTCCTCCTTCACATTGTTGTTGCTTCTGTCCCACAGAAGTGTATAGAGGTAATGAATGAACAGAGAATGTGACAAGCTCTCCCAATTCCACAGCTATTTGTTTTGCTCAGAGTACGGAAATAACCCACCACAGGAGTCCAGACCTTGCTGGCAGCTTGGAAGCCATGATTGTGCAAAATCTGTCTGAAATGCAAACATCTGGTATTCTCATTATACCAAGCTTACTCCTTCTACAGGGACTAGAAATGTATCTCCAGGAGGGAACAAGTTTAAGATGTTGCAACAGCCCATTCTTTGTACACAGAACAGAAAGGCACATTTCTAGATGGAGACATGCTCTCCCCCTGCATGTCCACAAATGTCATTTAGAATTGCACTGGAGCCACTAAACCAAGAAAGGAAAATCTGTCTTGCTGGGATGAAAAGCAGTGATCTCATGTTCACCCTATTTGCCCCACTAGAGTTATTGTGCTGTCATGCCATGCTGACTGTTGAGGAAGCATTGCCCTCGCATTTGCCTCCTTAATGATACCATTACTAGCCATTGGGCTAGGTTCAAGGTGCTGTTGAAACCCTATGTAGCTGTGCCCAGATACCTAAAAGATCACCCCAACGATAAACCCAACCAATAACTCCATTCTGCAGAAGTGGTCCTCTTTCACTTTGATCTGAGCCATAAGACCTCCAGAATCATAGATTGGAGAATTGGAAGGGGTACCAAGGGTCTTCCAGTCCAACCCCCTGCAATGCAGGAATCACAGATGACAGATGGCCTCTGTTTAACCTCTGTTTAACCCCCCCCCAACAAAGTAGGGTTCACCACCTTCTGAGGGAGTGTATTCCACTGTCTAACAGCTCTTAGCCATCAGAAAGCTATTTGTAACATTTAGTTGGAATCTCCTTTCTTGTTCCATTGGTTTGGGTCCTACCCAATGTAGGAATCGGGTCTTTAGTGTGGCAGCACCTACTCTTTGAAACACCTCCCCAATCCACATGAGGCAAGCACCATCTCAGTTGTTCTTCCAGTGACTCTTGAAGACCTTCCTTGTCCAGCAACACACACACACACAGTGCTTTTTTCTTTTAAAAAAATGTTTAGGGGTACTCTCGTTTTGACTCAAGCAAATCACCATTTTATAGTTCAAATTGGGGAAAAGAAATACAGTAAATGGAAAAAAGTACAAAGATTCACAAAATGTTTAGGGGTATTCGTACCTTTGCCCCCCCCCCCGAAAAAAGCACTGTGTATTATTATTATTGTTGTTGTTGTTGTTGTTGTTGTTTGTGTGTGTGTGTATTCTTGACATTTTTATTGATTTTTAATATTCTTACTCATCACTTGGATGTGTTTCATGGGAAGTGATTGGGAAATGAAATAAATAGTCAGGGAGCGTAATAATAAGGTGGCAAAGCAGCAGTTAGACTCAGCATGAGTAACTGCAGGGAGACCTTAACAAAAGAAAACACAAGCAGGTTACAGGTTCGCAAAAGGGACGGGGGTAGAAGTATTGCACAGAACTCATTGCTCATGATCTGCGATGCCTTCCAAGGCGTATGGCAAGCATTTATTGGCACACATGCTAATGTGGATAAAATCTATTGGGTTCTTGGAAAAATAATCACTTCATCCTTGTTACCGGAGGGCTGAATCTGGGTCAACAGATGCATTTTGGATAGGCACCAATTCTTAAATGATTTAGGATTCTGATCTGGGGAGGTAGGGTGGGAGGGGGAAGGTTAGACTCTACAACAGTTCACAGCAGAAGGAGTGCCCTTTGCTCAATGTCCAATTTTGTTTGCTTGCCTCCTCTTACATCTCTGCGAGCCCTGAATGTTATAAAACACATCTCTCATAAACAGAGAAGGGATTCGGCTAAACAGCTCTAATGGGCACCAATGCTCCGGATTATAGCTTGATACAAGTTCAAGTTATTTATATGTGTTTCAACTGAAAACATCCCGTCTGGATTTTGAATATCACAAGATTAATCTTGCTCAGGCATAACCGTGCAGATGGTCAGACAAGAAAAATTAGACAAATATGAAAATAATAATAATATACTGTTCTTGTGCAACGGAAAATATGATTTGTCTTCCAAGGAGATTATAACTGGAGCTACTGTAGCAAAGAAAATCTGATCTTGCAGAAACATTCTCTCTCTCTTTGGCTCCAAGTTTCCTTTGTCTTTTAAACACATGCCACATTCAGCCAAAAGGTGATCAAGAAATCTAAAGCCCACCTCCACTCCTCAAACATGTTAAAAAAGAAAAGAAAAAAGGTTTGATAAGCTAAGCAGGCATTTCTACTCTCTGTAACCTGAAGGCAGGATTACAGTAATGCACTGTAAACTGGGATGTCCTTAAGAACATAAGAATTGTTTTGAGTGATTCCAGCTAAAAGTTTCATTTTGCAGGCAGCCCAGAAAACTATTCTTACTGGGTGACTGAAAAATGGAGTGAATTAATAAAATTGAAATCAGGGCCAAGGCTGGTTTTCAGCAGGATCTGGCCCAGTTCTCTCTAACCAGGTGCCCTCTACATGTTTTGGACTATGATGCCAGTATTCCTGACTTGCTTCCTCGGGATGAATGTCCCGAATCTTCCAACATTCGGCTTTATTGGATCATAGAATCAGAGAGTTGGAAATGACCCAAAGGGTTGTCTAGTCTAACCCCCTGCAATGCGGAAATCTTGAAATCTCAAAAGGCTTTCGTTGTCCACAAATACAGTGGTACCTCGGGTTAAGTACTTAATTCGTTCCGGAGGTCCGTTCTTAACCTGAAGCGTACTTAACCTAAAGCACCACTTTAGCTAATGGGACCTCCTGCTGCTGCTGCGCCGCCAGAGCACGATTTCTGTTCTTAGCAGAGTTCTTAACCTGAAGCGTACTTAACCTGAAGCATACTTAACCCGAAGTACCACTATATTACTTTTCTATTTCCCCAGCACCTCTTTTAAGTGAGTTCTCAGATGTGATGTAGATATCTGAGCCATGGGGGACCACGAACAGTGACTCCCTCAAAGATCTCAGTGATCAGGCAGAGATATTATCGGACAGTCCTTTGGTATCCTGGTATACATGTGTGGCATTCAACTAAGTTTTACTCTGAGTAGAGCCATTGAAATTAATGACTGTGACTAAGAGCTTGCCCACACTTCCTCTTGTCACGCTGCTTCCCCCCAAGGAAAACTGCTCTTTAGTGCTCAGTTGGAGCAAACAGCCATTTGGGTTTCCCCCGGATTACCATTTGTTCTTGCCTATCTATTATTTTCCCTTGTAAAGGAGCAGAACAAGGGGGAGGCCGCTCAGACCCTTGCTTTTTAGGCATGGCACAAGCAGAAGTCTGAATGAGCCCTAAGTTTGGTTAATTTCAATGGGGCTATTCTGAATAAAACTTAGCTGAATACCACCCTATGCTAACTTTTGTGTGTGTTTGTTATGTTTTATTTATTTATTTTAAAAAAGACAAGCCTGGAAATGGGCCCCAATGATGCAGTTTGCAATATATTATTGAACATGGGGCCTCAAGGTCTACAAATCAACTCAGGTTTGGCACGAGGAACCAAAAGGAAGCCGGCATATCTCTCCACCAGGAAAGAGTGTGAGTGCTGTAAAAAGCCAAGGCAAAGACGACCCATTTCCAATTTGCAACAAAGCACTGGAGCTCTGACAAATGGCGGATGCCAGATCAAAGATGGCTGGCAAGGACCAGTGCAACTCACATAGAGCTATTGGGGGGGTAGGGGTAGAGAGACCAAAGGATCAAAATATTGGCAGCAATCTCCTTGATGTCTTTCCTTTCCAAATCAACTGGGCAAATGGCAAGGAAGCCTTTCCCGTCCAATCTCTGCTCCCTGATGATCAGTGTTCTGTAGCTGTAATTACAGCCTTACATTTGTATATCAACTGACTAATATACTGGGCACATTCTATTGCATCGGGAACACATTTGCATGAAGACCAGGCTCCAAAACCCACACACAGCCATAGAGTGCTCAGAGTGCACTCCCCCCCCCCCAGCTGGCCTGAAAAACTGCTGACTGCCAGGAGATGTTTGTCAGTGAAACCTTGGAAGTGGACACCTTGCTTTTTAAGAAGGAAAGATGGTGAAGAAGGTTTCATCAATCCTGCATTTGTTCATTTATTTTCCCTTGCTGCTTTCTAACTCCTCTGATTCACCTCACCTCAATCTCCGTAGGTTCTCAATGGTGACATCTGCTAGGAGCAGGCAAATTCCCAGCAAAAGAAAACAGCCATCAATCTTGAACTAGTACTAGCATTGGTGCTGCTACAGCTAAGTAGCTATTGGCAGAGGCTGACCCGATGCTGCTGCAAAATGGGTGCTGCCTGTGCGCTTGCTCCTGCGCCTCTCTAACATTTGCCCAGCTTATGCATCTCTAAAGGAGCACATTGTAAAGACTCAGGGTTGTATCCAATGCTAGTCCAACTCAAAAGCAGACCTGTGGAAGGTGATGGGCACGACTCGCTTGGTTTCATTAGTTCAATAGGTCAATTTGGACGATAATGTAGTTGGGTGCAATGTAGAGCACATCTCTAGTGATTCAGCCAAAAAAGGTCATTGACTCTGGAAAGAATAGCCTTCCACTTTGAACCATTCAATGAAGAGTCAGTACAAAACATTGGGAGAAATGTAGTAGACACAGTTAAAGGGAACCAGCCAGCTACTTGTCTTTCCAAAGGGCTGGCATGGTATTCAGCAGAGAACATTCCTTTTCCTGAGAGCTTAGCCCACCGAAGGCCATTATGGGATATCATGGGTCTAGTTTTCCAAAGTAGTTAATCTATGGGTGGTGTGTTCTGACTCCTTTGGGCTTTGTGGAAACACACACACACACACACACACACACACACACACACTATTCTCCAAAGGATTCCTACAATGTTACGTTTATATAACCTGGATGAATCCCAACTTAATTAAATTGCCCAGGGACCAACTGCCTGTGTCAATATAATATTGGGACAGGCTGGGGGGAAGCTCTCCATTTATGTGGATGTGTCATGGCTCAGTGGCTGCTGTTCTGTCAAGCATCTGGCAGAGTCGTCTCATCCGATTCGTAGGAACAAGCTCTGCTTTTGCATTTTGGAATTCGACAAAAGATCACCCAGCTGCCAGTGGACCATCAAAGCCTAAAGACCAAATAAGTGCCTGGACTGCCTCCAACAGCCCTTTTGCAGGCCTTATTATTACTGACAATGGAGTCGGAATCACAAAAGCAGCAAGACTGCAAACGTAACCGTGTGCCAGGGCTTTGAACATCACCGGCAGCTGTTGCGACAGGAGTTCTTGTAGGCAGGAACAGCAACGATGGTGGGCAACATCTCCAAGCAGATGCCTGCAAAAACCTGACCCCATTTTAGAGCTGCAGGACAAATCTCTCTCTCTCTTTCATATTCTTACTGGAATGTGAAATATGAACAGTGAAAGATGCCGAAGGGCTCTCCAAATCCGGAAAAGGATTTGTGCTTCCATGCATAAGCTGTGGTCGCACAACTTCTTCTCTCTTGCCTGGCAAGAAGCAGGACAAATCCTAGCAACATCCTGACTCAGAATGACTTCCTGTTGGAAGGGTGGGGAGTCTCAGCCCTGGAGGCCATACACAGCCCACCAGGTCTCTCTTTATCCCCAGGGCCAGGCAACTGACTAGGCCCCTTTTGTCTGGCCCCTGAGACTCTCCACAAGCCACCCCCTCTCCCTGGCCCTTTTTGGTGCCTTCCTCAGTTACTTTGGTTTGACTGGATTGTGTTCTTGTACTGATGTAATGCCTCCTGTTTGATGGGATGCAGGATTCTCACTTTCCACAGCTGAACGAAAGGTACTGAGTACATCAGTTGCCCTACCCAAGTCTCCCATTGACATGTGGTCCCCAGAAGATTGTTCATGAGGGAATGAAGTCTTTGAGCTGAGAAAAGTTTCCTCAGCCCTTCAGTTGGTGACTGGCCAGATATTGTGAAGTGGTCCATTGGTGCAACACACGTTCTTACCTTTTGCTCCTGCATTGCAGGATATTGGACCCGATAATTCTTGGGGTGCAGTCCAACTCTACAATTCTAGGATTCTATATTCACTACCTGCCATCTTTGTTGAATGCTGTTTGTCTCTCCCCATGTTGCTCGTCCAGTTCTATCTCCACCTAGCTCAGAAACTCTCCATTGACTGAAATCAATCTCACTCTGGGCTGGCTAGCATGTAAATGCATTATCTTTCCCTTTCATCCCCCTCTCCCCACATTTAATAACAGAAAACAGAGCCTGTGGACTGTTTTGGCATAGTTTATATGTCCCCCGAACCACACCACATGCGAGGTAGCAAAAATTGCAAGCAAAATTGCAACCCTTTTAAAACATGGCCAGAAAATGTGCACTTTGCCGTGTCGTCTCTCTCTTTCTATCTCTTTCTCTATCCATCTCTTATTTTAAAAAAGAAATACAGCCTTTCCTCAAAGTTTACACTATCTGTGTAATTTTGCGACTGAGGATTAGAGAGGATTAAGTCATTGCTAGACTGTGTCTCCCAGGGAGTGTTGGCAAAGATATTTCTTTCACACATTTCCAAGATGAGTCAAGGCTTTGGACTGGTTTCAATAGAGGTTGCTTTGTATACAGTATCATAAAGGAGAGTGTGGTCCAAAATTGTAAATCTAGTTTCACAGTTTGCCCATCCTTGCTCTTTAAAGTGGGGGGGGGGAACCATTGTGGAAATTATCAGTGGAAAACAATCTCCCTTTCGCCCATAGAACATATCACATCCATTAAAAAGGTATATATTCTGCATGTATTGTATAAATAAGATAGTAAATATAGACACAAATAACACCTCAGACCCTGCTCTAGCTGCCCTTTCCTTTGCTCCTGCTGGATCATTTACCATCAAGTATCCTGCAGGAAGCATCCCAGCAGAGCAGGGATAGTCAATATGGTGCAACTGTCATAATCATCAACCATTGGTCATGCAGGTTGGGGCCAGGGATGCCGTCCGTAAAGCCACATCAGCACCATAACAAGCCACCTCCACTAAAATGCCATGTTTATTTCGTTTATTTGATTCATAAATTTTATTTATTTGATTTGTAAAAAGATCAAACCATTAAGCAAAAATACCCAATAAAATTATAAATAAAAACAGTTAAAAACAACAATTTAAAACCCTACCCTGAAAAAAGTATTTATCAAATAATAAGCTAAAAACCAGATTAAAAGACATGTCAACATTCTACGTGTCTTTGTAAAAAAATAATATGTAAAGGTCCCCTGACAGTTAAGTCCAGTCACAAACGACTCTGGGGTTGCAGCGCTCATCTCGCTTTACTGGCCGAGGAAGCCGACGTTTGTCCGCAGACAGTTTTTCCAGGTCATGTGGCCAGCATGACTAAGCCGCTTCTGGCGAAACCAGAGCAGCACACAGAAACGCTGTTTACCTTCCTGCCGGAGTGGTACCTATTTGTCTACTTGCACTTTTTGGCGTGCTTTCAAACTGCTAGGTTGGCAGGAGCAGGGACCGAGCAACGGGAGCTCACCCCGTTGCGGGGATTAGAACCGCCAACCTTCTGCTCAGTGGTTTAGACCACAGCTATGTGTCTTTGTAGGCTTGCCTAAACAAAAGTGTTTTTAGCAGGTACCTAAAAGAGTACAGTGAATGTGCCTGCCCGGTGTCAATAAGCAGGGAGTTCCAAAGTGCGGATGCTGCTACACCAACAAATCAATTTCTTGCAAATGCAGAATGAATATTACATGGTGCTTGTAACAGTGTCAGTTCTGCAGACTGAGAGCAGCTGAGTTAGCATATATGGAGTAAGATGATCTTGCAGGTAAACTGGTTAGGGGCTCTTTTGTTACTCCAATGCATTTTTTTTCTGAATTGAAAGTGATTCAGATCCATAGCAAACATTTCTTCTGTCCTTCCTAGAATACCCACTGCCACTGCCTCCCGCTTCCCTCCACTTTTGAAACTGCAAAATGTGACTTTGCTCTTGAAAGCCATTAAGGAGAGATAATATTTCATTCAGGTGAACATTGCCTTTCCGCTTGAAGGGGGCGGGGGATCACCATTGTGAGCTTAGTACAGAATATAATTTGATGTATATCTGCAGGAAGTAAGCCTGACATAAAAATAAAACATAAAAAAATATTATTATTTTTTTAAAAAAGTAAGAGCTCACAGCTGGGTTCAATATGGGATCTGACACTGTTTTCCTCTAAGCTCTTTACCAAATGGGTACACTTTCTGAAATAGCCACATGTCCACCTTATTATGATCTTTCCTGGGGAAAAAAACAACCCCAGAAATACCTTTAATCTGAAATATGACATTCACACACTTAGTTTGCAAAAGAGCTGACAAAATATGAACGGTTTTATTTACTGTGTGTGCGCGGTTTTATTGAAAGCCGGGGTTCTCGCCAAAGCACCGCTGTTAAGTCGTGCGCCATCAGTGCGCCCTGCTCTTCATTAAAACAGGCAGGATATCAAAGCAAAATGCATACAAACACATAAATGGAGAGGAAATTGAGGGCTGAGCTGTAATCTGCACCATGGCAGTGGCTAAGGATCACCACTAGTGATAAAGGAATTCAAATCTGGGCCGCAGAACCAGAACTTGGAACAAGCTCTTGGTGGCTCAAGCATCAGGACTGTTTCCTCTAGCCATTAGCCCCAATGCAGCCACAGAGGGTTGTGTGGGGAAACAGCTTTCCGTGCATGCAGCTTCTGATTAAATGACAGGCAAAGCAAGAGGCAAGGAGGAATTGTAGGCAGATAGGCAGGATTTAAAATGCTCTGGTGCACAGTGTTTGCATGTGGCTGTTTCTATCTAGAGATGCTCCTGGGGAATTCAAAGGAATGGTTGGGATCTCATCGGCATGGTGCTCTGCTGGGTTCCCTAACAACGCCCCGTGGAATGCCATGCGGGAGAGAGAGGAGGGTAGAGGAGCAGGAATGGATGGGCTCCGTCCCCTCTCTGTCCCCGGCCTGGTGGAATGCTCTCTCACAAGAGACCAGGGCCCTGCGGGACTTGACATCTTTCTGCAGGGCCTGCAAGACGGAGCTGTTCTGCCAGGCCTTTGGTCGGGGTTCAGTCTGATTCTTTTCTTTCTGTATAAGAACAAGCATTAAAGCTTCCTAGCCCACTCACAGGTCCTTTATAAGACCAGTGGTAACAGTTGGCTCTGGAGAATATTAACCACTCTCAATTTTACCCATGGACTGCCATCTGTCCAGATTTTAATTTGCTCTGAACTAATTTTAAGATGTATTTTAATTAATTGATTGCCTGTTTTTATGTTCTTATGTTCTTTGTATACTGTGTTAGTTTTATGATGTTAGCTGCCCTGAGCCTGGCTCCGGCCGGGGAGAGCGGGGTACAATTAATAATAATAATAATAATAATAATAATAATAATAATAATAATGCAGCCAAGGCTACAGCAGCCTTTTAAGCATGTCCCCAAAGGTTCCCAGCCTGCTGGGAGATGGTAGAAGAGGAGTGGAGTGTTTGTTGTACCTCCACTGTTGGAGGCATGATACGAGTTGCTAGAAGACACACGTGGAGAGAGTGCTGTTGCCTCAGGTCCTGTCTGTGGGCTTCCCAGGGCCATCTGGTCAGCCACTTTGAGAACAAGGTGCTGGACTAGATGGGCTTTGTAAGGTCGTGTTGGCATGGATGTTAAAATCTCCTAAGACAACCAAGCTAGGTGTCTCCAGGAGCACGTCCGCCACGACCTGAAGCAGCTCGGGCAGGGAATCCTTGGTGCAGCGGGGAGGTCGGTACACCAAAAGGAATCCTGTACTGCCCCTATTGCCCAACTTCCAGAACATGCACTCAGAAAACTCGGTCTTTCCAATAGGATGCCTGGTGCAAACTAATGACTTCCTAAAAATCACTGCAACCCCCCCTCCCCGCCCAGATGACCTGGGTTGCTGTGCGTAAGAGAAACCTGGTGGACAAGCAGCGGCAAGAACTGGCCCATCTGCCTCATCCAACCAAGTCTCTGTCACACATGCCAGGTCAAATCCTCCATCCACAATCAGGTCGTGGGTGGCAGTAGTTTTGTTCATCATTGACCTGGCATTACACAGCAACACTTTCAGGTCATGTGGGTATCCCTTGTTGATTCCAGTATCCGTCCGGTCAGGGCCAGACTCGGAGGCAGGGATAGTCCTCAAACAGCGACTAAGCCTGCCTCCTTGGTAATGACAGATATAAACCCATATGCCAAGTTATGACTATTTGATTGGTCAGTCAGTTGACTGATATTGTTTTAATCAGCTGACAGCCCTAATAATAATAATAAGAAAACACAGAGAGACTGTTTGTTTAACTTTGCATGATTTTTCATGCCTGCTTTAACCATGAGTGTTCAAAGTGGACAGGAATGAATGCTCACAATCATGCATATCCAGCCAGACAAGCCAGCCAGCGGTGGACACAATGGGAGATTTCTTGTTGGTTATGGGAAGATGCACCATAGGCCACTTTATAGAGCTGGTATGGGGTCAATGTGCTCCCCACCCCCACATTCCCATCACCCTCCAGCTTGCAAAATCCGAGAAATATATCTCCAGAACACAAACTGATTCTGTCATTTGGAATTCTGTTTCAGTGAATCTATCTGGCAAAACAGAACCTCACAATCTGGCTCAAAATCTGGCAGAAGTGGATTTTGTCAGTATTTCTACCCAGTATGTGATGCCCTCTTGAAGATGCAGTGAGCACCCCAAACATCAGCCATAGTAAGCATTACGCTTGGTTAGGCCAACATTTAAGAACAGGCCTACAAAGGCCTCCCGTTCCCATCTGGCTGATGTCTTCTGGGCCTTTTCCATAGAGTTCTTTATCCACCCCTTATCCGCCCCTTATCCCTTTCAAACATCTGGTGCTTGAGCTCCATCAGTGGCTCCTGCCTCAGTTGTTTTCATGCCAGAGCATTGAACATCTTGTAGTATCAAGGAGGACACCAGCCAAAGCACCAGCTTCCAGAGGGGACACCGATCCAGTTTCCCCATTGTCAGCACAATTCCTCCAAGCGAGAGCTAATCCAGTGACACACTTGTCTGATGGGCTTCTTGCCATCCATGTACATAGACAGAGGCATGACCTGAGGCTCTGGGCCATTCCAAGTGGTACTAACGAAACCTTCCTAGCCAGAACTCTACCAGGCAACTCTGGGCATTGTTTGGGTCTGCAGAGCCAGGAAAGAGAAGCTTCTGCAAAATCATTATCCAGGAAAGCTAACAGCAGGGGCCAAACAAAGCATTAGTGGAGATCCGGAGCAGCTAGTGAAGTATTTTAAAAATGGAAGAGCACCAAAACTTTTCTATAAAAAAAAAAAAAATGGTGTCGACCAAAACAGTATTCATCATATAATCAAACTGGCATGTCTGGATGGGTTATTCATCCCATTCTCCAAACTGGGCATGAGACAGGACCAGCCAAAAATGGTGCCTCCTCATTCCATGCACGGGAGAGGCTTTTGCTGAGTGGTAGAGTATATGCAGGGTAATGCCAACTGTAAGGAAGGGGAAATGGCACAACAGGGTTTGTTTGTTTTTTGCTATGGAAGGCTATAGGGCATATATCAGGGCTACAGGACTGCATGGGAGCAGTATAGGTTTTTTAAAAAAATAAAAATAAAGATTTGCCCTAAGGCTTCCGATAAGGAGTTTGCAAGGGTATTGACTGCACTTCATCCCACCTCCTCAGGCGGTCACTACCCAACCTTTCCCTTGGCTCTCTGAACCCTCTATAAACACCAAGGGGTCTCTCCAGAGACCTTAGGAAAGGGTCCCCATGGATTTTGGGTTCTGTGCTATTTCCAAGTGCTCACCTAGAATACATTCATGTGATTCTTTTAAGGCTGAAACAATCAAATTAAACCCAGTGCTCATTAACCTTTCTAGGCACAGTTCCAGGCTCTCCAGGTCCACGTCTGAGCTGTTGCTGTTGTTATTGTTTGTCCTGGTGCTTTCCCCAGGAAAACCCGGGTTTTACCACTCGGTTGCTGTTTGCTACAATTTGGTGGTAAAATGTGGGTTTCCCTGGGAAAATGCCGCCAGGACAAAACACACACAAACACACCCCTGCTTGGAAACAGACCTGGAAAATCTGGACCTGTCCCTCGAAAGAATGAAGCAAAAGTAAGGGCTTATCAAAGCTTACCTTTCCTATACTCTTTCCAGGCATGGTCCACAATTTAAAGCCCTCTATTCAAGTACTTTTTATTTTTTTCGCACTAGAGCTTTCCCGGCAAAAACCCACTCTTTAAAGCTCAATCAGAGCAAACATCAATCTGAGAAAAATCTGAATTGATGTTTGCTCTGATTCAGCTTTAATGAGCAGGTTTTTGTGGGGGAATCTCTGGGGGGAAAGAAAAAGAAAAACCCACAAGCAGGGCATAAGGTAAGTGCGGATAAGCCCTCAATGTGAATGAATCCATAGTTTATTAGTTCAGCTGTTTCACTCTTTGTGTCCACTAGATGGCACGAGGAAATCATTCTCTTCATAAGAATGCATTCCCTGCCTTGACTGCCTTGCAAATTTGCAGGCTTTTTAAAGACAAATAGAGTGTGAATAGAACAATCTAACTATTTCGCTTTTCAACATTTTAATTCGTTTTCCTGAAAACTGTAAGGTTCCCCAAAAAATTATGAACAAAACGATCACATGAGGTATGATTATATGCAACACATAACATCTAAAGCTGTTTATGCTGATTGTATATTGACATGTGCAAGAATAAGGGCAATTATCCAATGAAATAAAAGGTGATCTTACTCATTAATCTATCAGCTGCATTTGCATACATCTAAAATAAAGACTCTGTGGCAGGGGAACTGCTTTGCATGTGTAAGTTCCCAGGTTCAATCCCCTTGTCAGCTGGACTTCTGTAGAGAAGGGCATCCCAATGCTGTATCCCATTTGTGGACCACACAGTCTTGAGAACCTTTTCCCTATTGCAAATCCAAGAGTGATACCAGCAGAAATATCATTGGCAGGTGGTGTTGATGGAAACGACAGATGCTCTTTCTCTCATTTCCCCTTTGAAAAATCCCTAGCTTACCAGCTCAAGAAGAAAACCTGGTACAATTGAATTAAGTAACACTGGCAATTTCCTTTTGGACTTTTACAAGGACATATTTAATAATAGAAATAACAGCATTTTAAATAAATAAATGTAAGCTCTTCAACAACAACATTTTCGACCAAGCATCTGTTTGTAAGAGCCTGGATTCAAAAACAGAGTTACATAAACTTAAACCTTTGCTTCAGGGGCATTGAATGTACTAGGGCCAAGACTGCATCATAAATGTACGCAAGTACTCAATGTGCTTTGTTTTTTAATACTAGAAAATGAAAGAGGATAAAAAGGAGAACTCCTTTAGATCAGACCAAACCTCCACCTAATACAGCATCCTAACCCAATGTTTTATGGAAGTCTTTGAGGTCAAGACCTCTCTCCCATTGCTTGCCACCTCTAGCAACTGGTGATAAGAAGTCTGCTACATCTTAAGGTGTAATTAGAGCCAACTGGAACCTGCATGATCCACAATTACAGATTATGTATATATTGGAAACATTTATACATTACCTTTTATAATGTATGTTAAATAGTGCTGGGCCTCATGTAGATCCTTTTGTGTATGGGGGGGGTCATCTTTGGGTTGCATTAGTCTAAGCCAGTGTTTCCCAACCAGTGTGCCTCCAGATGTTTTGGGACTACAATTCCCATCATCCCTGACCACTGGTATTGCTAGCGAGGGATGATGGGAGTTGTAGTCCCAAAACATCTGGAGGCACACTGGTTGAGAAACACTGGTCTAAGCAGAATTAGATGGTGATGATGATGACAATGATGCAATGAAACAAGGGAAATCTAAGCTGCCACCAGAGGGCACTTCATACTAAGTTGTCACTTCATATTACTAAATTAAAGGGAAGGAGGGAAGGAAAGGAATGGGAATTATGGTTCTTCCAGGAAATGTTGGAAGGTATTCAATGCAAAGATTGCAGCATTTGCGGCTTTTTAGTTTGGGAAGAGGTGAGTAAGAGGTGCAAGGTGTGGAGCAAGTAAGTAGATAAAAGTTGTTTTCCCCCCTCCCTTCCTCATAATACATGAGGAACATCCATTGAAGCTGAATGTTGGAAGGGTGAAGACAGATAAAATGCTTATTCACACAGTGCATAGTTTTGGAACTCGGCTCCTGCAGGAGGCAGTGATGGCCACCAATATGGACAGCTTGAAAAAAGAATTGAACAGATTCGTGGAGGAAAAGGCTATCGATGGCTACTAACCAAGATGTCTATGTTCTTCCCCCATTGCCAGAGGCAGTAGTCATTCTGAATATGAGTTGCTGGAAATTGCAGGAGCAGAGAGTGCGTTTCTGCTCAGATCCTGCATACAGGCTTCCCAAAGGCATCCGGCTGGCCCCTGCGAGAACATAATGCTGGTCTAGGTGGACCTTTGGCCTGATCCAGCAAGACGGTCCTTGTGCTGTTATGATTTTACCAGGCAGCACTTTGTCATTTTAGCATGCTCATTAGCACATGCTAATGCAACCCAGAACTCTCTTGTTTTCTATGTTGCTATAGTACTGCAGACGTTTGCGCCATAAATTGAGCTGCACGACTTCTCAAGCCAATGTGTTGTGGGCTTCAATGTTCCAGCAAGAAGCACTCAGCTGGCAGCGCACCAGGAATAATATGTACACTGAGGGTGGTGCTGCAGCCTTATGAAAACCTTGGACCAGCGAGAGTTTTATATGTATTTAAAAATAACATTAACGTGCATTGAACAACCACCAGAGACTTGCCTGGCTTTCAAAAAAGAAAAAAAAGTGGCTAGAGCTAACATAAATATCTCTGCACATATTATTCAAGAGACTTTGTAACACCTCAGTTACTTGGCCCATGGCCCGCTGTTCAGTTGTTAGACACAAAGGAGTGAGGCATTTTCACCCTGGAATAGGCCACGAGCTGATTCCTATTCCTCCAGCCTTGTTGAATCCATGGTGCAAACAGGAACAGAGTGTAACCGCAAATGCCAGGTGACTTGTCTTCGACTCTCCCTCCAAATGGATGACTTGGTGAGAGGCCGCCACCACCTCATTTTTCTCTTGACGAAACTGCCCTCCAGTATACTGCAAGGAAAAACAGCCTTCTGGTTTCCAGCTTACACCATAAAGCATTGTAACTGGCAGCTCTTGGATATGAAATTCTGTTTGGCTCTCTGGGTGCTATACCCATACATGTGCATCCCTGAAGAGTTCTCAGGCTCCTTGTGTGAACCAAACCATCAATTTGTAGTCACTTTCTCCTTCCAGGGGCTCTAAACATCTCTCTGCACCCTGTGACAGGAAGCTAAACTTCTGCCAAGGACATCCAAGGCAAGTTTGCACCCAAAGCTTTTAAAAACAGGCACATGATTCTCAGCTGGCAGGCTTATGAAAAAGTCAGAAATTATTGGGTAAAAATGTGTTTTAAATATAGGTGCATCTCCGACTGAGGGGACTGACTGAAATTAATGCACCTAAGTTTGTCATGTCTGCTCATTTCAATGAGTCTGCTTTGAGTATTGACTAACATCGGAGACAACACATAGAATATATGATTTGCTACTCCCAGAGGCGTAGGAAGGTCAGGTGGTACCCGGTGCGAAAAATTTCTTGTCACCCCCCCACACACACACATTGATTTTTATTATTATTATTATTATTATTATTATTATTATTATTATTATTATTATTATTTGGCCTGCAAAAATGGTTTTACGTTATTTCCTATTTTCTTACAAAGGAATAATAATAAGTAATAATAAACTTTTATTTATATCCCGCCCTCCCCGGCCGAAGTCAGGCTCAGGGTGGCTAACATCAGATACATAACATTGATATAAAATCAAACAATAATTAAATTACCTCCTAAAAACATGTCAAAATCAAATTAAAGTCTAATTAGATGGCTTTCCGCAGGGTTAGGGTTGGGAACAGTAAGTGCTCCACTGAATTGAAATTTCAGCCTTCACAACATAGGGAAACAGCCAAGTAAACAGCTATTTTCGTGGAGGAGGGTCAAGATATTAACTGATATGCATGAAATTTCATATATAGCTATATAATCCCTAGTGTAGTAAGATAAAACATTTGGAGCAGGCATTTTCAAAAAAGAAAAAGTCTTTTATGAATCACCCTAGTAGGGCAGTAATTTTTCCTTGATAATTTGTCACCCCCCTCCATGATGGAATCTGGGGCGGCCCCCTGCCCCCCACTTCCTACGCCCCTGGCTACTCCATAACATTTAATCCATTATACATTTTTTAGACTATTTGAAATATAACAAGAACACTTAAACCCAGGGGAAAGGAACATTTTTTCAGCCTGAGGGCCACATTCCCTTCTGGATAACCTTCCAAGGGCCACATGGTGAGGGATGGAAAGACCAAAGGCAAACATGGGTCGAGCAATGAATGGAAATTTTGCCTTAGTGTAGTAAGCTAGTACGGTATCTATCTCCCATGTAGACAAACAAGAACACATTCCAACCACACAGAAATACTCTGGGTGCAGAATATGGTAAGCAAAATGCCTGGCCTGGGAAGAGGATTATGGTCTGGGCCAGATAGAGAGGTTTTTGCTGTTTGCATAGACTAGACCTCAGTCTCACAAGGAAGTGGGTTTCAGACTAAAACTTTATCGTGAAAGCTCAATTGAAGGGTATACATTACATAAGAGAACTAAGCAGAGAGTCTCTGGATCTAGAAAGAGGAAACTGTTGGGAAATGTGACAGGACGCAGGAAGTCTGAGAAAAGAACTTTTCACTTACTGCAAGCCACCTCATGTGAGCACACTTGGAACTCTATTTATTTATTTTATTTTTATTTTGCTGAACAAAACTTATAGCCCCCTTAATGATAATATAAATAGATAGAACAGAATATACAATGTCCATAAGAAAATCTGGATAGAATCAACAGGATCCAAAAACAAGTAGGGAATAAAGTATATTATTAAAAATATAGGCGAAGTCGACAGAGTTAAAGAACCACTATGCACAATAAAATTACATGTCTGGGTTTGGGAATGCCGAAGCAAAAACCAAAAAAGAAAGATTTTTGCAGGCATTGAAAAGAACACAATGAAAGTGCCTGCCTGATATAAATAGGTCTTGCCACTAATCTAAAAGCAACAAGGACTTTATTTAATGAAACAAAACACGCTTCCTTCTATTTGGGTAAGTATAAGATATCCCGGTCCACAGTTCTATGGAGTTTTAAAACAAACATAATTCCCACCACTTTCTTTAGTGAATACATCTCGGGGGGTGGGGGTGGGAGGCAAAGCTTACATGCACACACATCCATGGCTGATTTTTAAAATTATTCTTGTAGTCTATACATGTAAAATTTGGATGCTGGAAGTTTTTACATGGAGGTTTTTTAAAGGAGTAGAATGACCAGATTTGTCATCTTGAGACCCTTTATTGTACTGAGGGATTTAAAACACATGATTGCGGAAGCCCCAGTCAGTATTTTATGGATTATAAAGTTCCCCTTCATAAAAAAAAAAAAAAAATGGGGAAATGTGTGTAGTTAATGTTTGATCAAAGGTGATGGAAACTCAGTTTTCATGATTTTGTTTCAGAAATTACTGCCCTTGATATGAGCACTCATCAATTTTTATTCTGTAAGTTGAATGGCTTTAAAACTGAATTTTACAAATGCAGTGAAGATGAAGTTCTGCCATGCTTTGATCCACCTCTTTGTTATAATACATTCTATGAATTCATTTGGATGACCTTGATTTCTTTCATCTCCAGAGAGGGCAGATATTTTTTCCCCCCTAGACCTGCCAAAACTCAGTTTTCCTTTCTGACACTTTCTGAATTTGGAATTTTCTGCAGCAGAAGTATTATGAACGGGATGCAGTCAGATGTGGGCAGATTTCAAACATTGGAACTCCCTCTCATTGTCCCAACCCCCAAGACCATGAAACACAGCCAGGTGCAAAATTGTGTTTGGGTGATAGACCAGAAGCCCAGTGTCAGATGCTGTTGGTATCTATGCACAGTTTCCCTCTGCGATGAGCCACTGAACTGCAGGCAGAAACTTCTCAGTGAAGTACTCTCAGGCCCTGGTCTGGTTCCATCCATCTTGGTCACTGGCTCCTCCTGCGAAGGACAGTTGGTTGGCTTCCTGTTTCAGCTGAGCCTTGCTTAAGCAACAAGGTCTTCCTGAGCTCTGGTGTCCCCCTGTATCATTTGTTGTCCTTCATTCATAGTAATAGAAATAGTAATGCCCTTCAGGTTCAGATCAAATGAATGGTCCAGCACTCCTTTCTCACAGTGGCCAACTGGATACCTCTGGGAAGCCAACAAGCATCACTCTCTTGCTTAGGACCTCCAATAGCTGGTATTCAGAGGCACATTACCTTTCACACTGTGGTTAGTTCATAGTCATCCTGGCTAGTAGCTGTTGATAGCCAATTCATCTAATCTTTTTTTAAAGCCCTCTAACTTGGTAGCCATCTCTACACCTTGTGATATAGTAATGACCACCAACTTGGATGGCTTTCAAAAGGGATGAAACAAGTTCTGGTTCTTCATGGCTAAACTGGAATTTGAACTCTGGTCTCCCAGGCCCTAGTCCAGCTCTCTAACACCACACCAGCTTCAGCCATTTTTGATATTCAAGCTAATATCTCTGAATGTACCAGACTTTCTTGAATGTAAAATTTAAAAAATAAAATCAGAAAGACTGCAGTGACTGGGTTTTTCAAATGTTGAAATGATATGATGCAATCTTATGGCTGACTCAGTGAACAACTATGTCTGACACAGTATTAAATGGGATCTAGGCTCTTGGATTTGACTGCTGCATTGTAAAAGTCAATTTTGCTGAGGTGCAGGATTTATATTTCCTAAGAAACATGCATATATTGTTAATTAAAAGCACCCGTGTCCAAACAGAAGCCAAGAAGGAAAAAAATCTGAGAAGAACATTTGGTAGGGTGTAGGCTTCTGCATTCCCCTTTACTTATATTTACTCTCAGGAAAGCACTGGATATATTTAATGAATGAGAATATAAAGGTGAATGTAGAATGGGGAGAATTATTGATAAGTATCACACAATGTTTTTGAAACATCTGAATGGTTATATCAATACTATATTGGATTTGCCAGGAAATTATAAAAGAGAAGCAGAGCCTGCAACAAAATGTTGCAGTGTGGAGTGCTCCTGTTCAGAGTTTCAGCCAGCCATGCCCTTTTCCAGGAAACTCCATTCCATTTCTCCTTTCCTTGAGTTCCCAGCCCTCTTCCCAACAGTCATCCAGCAATCCACCACTGCTAAGCATACTCAGTCCTCATTGAACTTGGGCGGAATGTCTTCCCCTAAACCAGGCTTCCTCAAACTCGACCCTCCAGATGTTTTGGGACTACAATTCCCATCATCCCTGACCACTGGTCCTGCTAGCTAGGGATCATGGGAGTTGTAGGCCAAAAACATCTGGAGGGTCAAGTTTGAGGAAGCCTGCTCTAAATAGTTCCCACCCCACAAACACACATATCTAAAGAATTTGGGGTTTTGTAGTTCTCCAAACTTTGAGATTCCCCAAGCTTCTGCATTAATGTTTCTGTCTTAGCTACATACAGATTAGCTATTATTATTATTATTATTATTATTATTATTATTATTATTATCCCAGTCAGTATACATACTGTATTTGAAATTGATTTTATATATTATTTGTTTTAATTACTTTTATATGTGCAATTTGGTTTACATGTGATGTGTGTGTCTGTCTATCTATCTATCATCTATCTATCTATCATCTATCATCTCTATATCTATCTATCATTACTTTGTGATGCTTCATAGGAAGCAATTCATAAATGGCATTATTATTATTATTATTATTATTATTATTATTATTATTGAATGTATGAATCACCATTCTCAAGGCAATTTACAATCCTAAACTAAAAAACAACAACAGCTAAAGATGGATTTTAAAAGAATACAAATAAACACCCAAGCCAGAGACCTAAAAGCAAAACAAAAAACCCAAGTTTCCACCCAGCTGGAAAAGTTTGTCAGAACAATAACATCTTCCATGTTTTGCTTTGCTTTGGGGTTTTTTTTAAGTACAGAGTGTGGGAGCCTGTTGTTTGATATTAACCTATATGTTATATTGAATACAGAGATGGGTGGAGCCACTTTTTTCAGCTTTGGAAAAAGTTCCCCCACAGATGTGGATTTCCCATCTGAATGCCTTGCTACATCTCTGCTACTCATTCCCGGAAGCCGACTCAAACCCATGTCTGAAAGCTGTTCATTTTGCACAGAACTATAAGATGTCCTCTGTTCAGGGCACATGAGGCCAAAGACCAACTTGCCGCCAGCAGACGGGCAGACCAGAAGGCTGACCACAAGAGAGATAAGAAATGAGTTGTTTTGAATCAAACTATTGGTCCACCCACCCCTGCACATTCTGACTCTGAACAGAATGTAGCTCAGCAGCAGAGCACATGTTTTGCATGCCAGAAAACTGCAAGTTCAGTCTGTGCCCTCTCCAAATGAAAAACCAAACCAAACCAAACAATAAAATATTGGGTGGCAGGCAAGACTTTGGGGCCAAGATCCCGGAGAGCTGCTGTCTATCAGAGTGGGCAGGCCAGGGCTGGATTATCCAGCTTCCTCACCTGTCTACTATTAGGCAATTTCCTGCACGCAACTGGGAGCAACTCCCTGGCAGTGGTAGATGGTGCCCATTGGGACTGGGTGGCATGGAAAGCAGAGAGATCAACAGTAAGTGGTGCCAGAAACAATGACAGGCATAGCCCCCCCCCTGAGTTCTACAGGGGCTACACCAAGACTAGGGAGGAGGAAGCTGGCAGGTAGCTCAGCGGAGCCCCTGTTCACCTTGGAGTGTCTTGCCTCACCTCACTATTTGGGATATGGAGGGAGCGGTTGCACATGGAAGATGGAGCAAATTGCTCCAGAGGGTAGAATCTAAAGAAATAGATTCAAATTACAAGAAAGGGGATTCCAACTAAACATTGGGAATAACTTTCCAACCGCAAGAGTTGTTTGATCCTGGAACTGACTACCTTGGCAATGGTCCCTCCATCACTGGAGGTTTTTAAACAAAAGCTGGATGGTCATCTGCCAGGGACTCCAGCTTCGATTCATGCATTACAAGAGGTTGGACTAGATGACACCTTGAATCCCTTCCAACTCTACACTTCTATTATTCTTTGATTCTATATGAAAGAAATTGGTTCAGATCACTTTTTAATTTGAATGTACTGCCCGAAGCAGTATGTGAACGTAAACACATCCTTTAGAATTCACACTCCTCAAATTCGCATTCACATTCACATTCACATTCTGCAGTGCAGTTCTCCAACCCCAGCACCCCTAAAAAATGCATCACAAAAAACATACATGAAGGAGAGATGTATATAAAAATGCATAATTTGGTGAAAGCAACATTTAAAAATGTATCCGTTTAGGAGAAATTGCTTGCAATGGGCAAAATTGCATGCAAAATACAGTGGTACCTCAGTTTACGAACTTAATCCATTCCAGAAGTCCATTCTTAAACCAAAACCATTCTTAAACTGAGCCGTGCTTTCCCTGATGAGGCCTCCCACCGCCAGAGCCCTTCCACCGTTCGGATTCCGTTCTTAGACAGAGGTAAAGTTCACAAACCGGGACATTACCTCCAGTTTTGTGGAGTTCGTAAACCGAATAGTTCGTGAACAGGGCTGTTCTTAAACTGAGGTACCACTGTATGTACTATATATTGGGTGCAATGAGCATTAAAATGCTAACCAATTTTCTGTTGGATTTTGCTTTTTGATTGCAAATGGATGTAGAAACGTGGTGAGCTGAAGAATTGGGACAGGGGGGAATGAGAAATCAAAGATTGACAGATTTGTCCATCCCTAAGTTAAAATGCAAAGGGGACTCTGCAAGCCACACACACACACACACACACACACACACACACACACACACACACAAACTTACTCTATTAAAAATAGCTCTAAGCTGTGTACAGAGAACTGAAGCAACAACAGACTACTTAAACAAAATATTAGAAAAATACACAGTTACATATAAAAATGTTACACATACGCACTTATTTTCTTTCTGACAGACCCCCTCAGCCTCCAAGTTTTCACTCAGGGTCTAACAAGCCTCATACAAACTCTCATAATGAAAAGAGTTACTGGAAACAATGGATATCACCCTAGCCTCTCACTCTAGACTGGCTTTTTATGGGCAGGGCCAAGGTGGATGGTAGTTCCTCAGGCTGCCCACAACTGTGTCTTATTCAGCTGCACTCTTCACACCCAGTTCCAGGTACAGCAGGTTAGCTGATTTCCAAAGGGGTCCAAAGGATGGGGGAAAGGCCCCCCTCCACTCACAGCTCTTTCTTCACCCTCTGTCCTCTCCTCTCCCTCCATCTTCTTAGATGCTATGACACATGCATGCATCACAGCCAAGATGGCCTCCTGAAGTTTGACCTCACTTGGTATATAATATCTGAGCCAGAGGAACACTTGCAATCCAAGTCTTCTGAGTGTCATAACTCATCAAGCAATAAAGCAAAGTCAAAAGAATCAGAGCGACAATCGACAAAGCTCTGTGCATCATTAATGAATGATGAGGGCAAGAAGACAGAAGATAACTTTCCATGCATATAATAATGATGGCTTTGCTTGTGATTCTCTGTGTCTCTTCATGTTTAATAAGACGTATTGGAATTAAAAATTTAAAACCTAAGGCAATGCATTCCATAAAAGATGAGGGGGCAAGTTATTCTCTCACCAAAGTTAAGATGTCACCATTACACATTGGAATAAAATGAGGACCTGTATGGAGCATGGAGCATTACAGACTGGTGCCTGTTGCAACTGGTAGGGTGGCAGGCAGGGAGTCCAACAGTAGGTGGCGCCAGAGAGAGTTAGAGGCAACTATTTCTGGTTTTGAACCCATCCTCCTCTCTGCTGAGTTCTACAAGGAACAGCACTGAGACTAAGGAGGAGAAACCTGACAGGCAGTGCCACCCCCTTGGCTGGTTGTAAGTAAGAAGACAGGCAGGCAGGTGGGGGCTGACTGAGGGTGGACTGAGGTCAGTGGGGCAGTGCCTTACTGGTCGCAGAGAACCAGGCTCCACTAGCTGTTCAAGTAGTACAATGGGATCTGCAATAAGTAGGGTAGGAGTTGCAGGTTTCTCAGACCTGATCACTGAATGACACACTTTTTCTCAATTAAAAATGGAAACACAATTCCACTCTAGAACTGCTTAAATTTTTATAATAGTTTAGAAGGCATAGATTTCCTATCTCCTGGGTTTGAAGAAGTCCCCCATTTGAATTCCATGGCTTTCTGCTCCAAATCCAGTTTAAAGGTAAGGAACCATCAGAAGGAAACTGCGCGGGAAGGCACACAGCTCATGCTGGTCACAGTCCTCCCTGCTATGGCAAGCAGCACAGCATGTCTACTTTAGTTCATGTAACAGTTTCTCATGCATGCATGCAAATGCTATGCAAATCTATGTCCTTTTTTGGTGGCTCCTTTCCTCCTTTTGTGGCTGCACTAATTGCTGTTGTCACAGGGTGGTTGGGGAATTCTGTTTGGTGGCATCCCACTACAACAGTGACTTGTACAGCAGTTGTGATCAGGGAGCAAAAGCAGGGGGCTGTTGCAACTCACATTGTGCAAAGACCAGATGCCCTAACTCTCCTCCTCTGTGAAGAATATTTGCAGCCCTTGAGACTTTTTAGTTTAGAGAACCTCTGACTGACTGAGTCACTGCAACAGAGCAGAATGAAAAAGGGAGAGGCCCAGTGGCAGTGAGGTCAGCATGGTGCAAACACCATGTGTAGGATTGGATCTGTCAGTTTGTTTGCACCATGCTGACCTCACCTCCGCCATGCCCTTCCATCGCCTACAAATGCCTGCTGGGAAAGGTGTTTAACCAGCTGCCTAAGACTACAAATAAATGAGGCTTGATATGCACCAGAGTTGCAGGGGATAAGTTTGGTTATACCTATGTTTTCTTTTTTCTTTATATTTGTTTTCTTACCTTGAAGATCAGTAAAAAAAATTGTACTGCTAGATAATTTTGGTAAGGCCCTCTAGAAAACGCAGCCTCCCTGTGAGATGGACTCCGTGTTCCCCGATCTAACCTGGATGCAGTTTAATTCAGTTAAATAAACATGGAGTTTAATCCAGCCTCAATTTCAAAAAAAGAAAAAAACTTTGCAACTGGCTGAGGTGAATCTCATGATTTTACCTTAATATCTTAGCTATGCCAGGGGACTCCTGGAAAAACCCTTTGGTGTTGTTCTTGGCACTGGCCAGTGTGACTCACTCCAAAGCTATGGAGCATCTGCTCATTTCATAAGCACTTTTGCGTCTGCCTTTTATATACACAGCTGGGGACAATTTCTCCTTTTCCATTTAGCGCTGTGTCTTTTCATCACAAGCTATTAGCCTTGCTGTTTTGATTGCTTCAGGGACAAGGACATGCAATTCTTTTAATACTTATACTTCCAGCACCATCACAACCGAAAGCTTTCGTCAGATGCCCCCAAACAGCAGAAAAGTCCCTTTCATCAAATGCTCCAAAGTCGCAGTGGAGTAATACCATGATTAAGGCCAATTAAAATGTGAGAAAATAGCAAGCAAGCCTTCATGGGGTCTCCAAAACTCTTCCATGGGCTGAATGTTTAGCAAAAGCAAAATAAGAAAAGTGGTGGCAGGGGAAAGTGAGGCAGGAAGGGCCCCTCCAGACATCCTTCTTATTGTACATTCATGATTATTTGTGCTCACAGTGCTGTTGGGGCAGTCCTATGTGAACCCGCTTTCAAAACTATTTGCATCTGCAATAGTTTCATAGCAGGCACACTCCATCCTTCCCAATCGGTGCATGTCCCAGAACTTCCTTCTGAAATACTGTAACTTCTGAAACCACAGATGTTCTGGTTCATTTTCGTTCTGCTTCTGTTGTGCTCTAGCTCCTGGGGCAGCAATAATGTCGCAGCATCGGAGAAGCACTGCAGAACGAAGTAAAGCAGAATATATTCAGTCACTATTATTGTGTCGAAGACACAGAAGACACACTCCAGCCAGGCAAAAACACACAAAGATGGGGCAAAGCAGGGCTGGGGAAGAGTGTGACTGAGGAGGAGGTGTTTCCTAGGAGAGTAATTAAAGAAAGTTCCATATGTACAGTTAAAGACAGTTCCAGTGCAGATGTAGACTAGGATAAAGATCTCTGTTTGAAGTGTTGAAAGAGGAAAGATATTTATTTGGCACTGAAAAGGCCATAGAGATGGTGCTTGTCTAATATTAAACAGGAGAGAATTACAATGGTAGGTGCCACCACACGAAAGGCCTGATTCCTATAATGTACAGATTGGGCATCCTGATAAGGTAGTATCTTATTAGAGTGCAGTGATTGATTGGGTATATAAGGAATATACCCAAATGTATTACTAATAAGTAATATATATGATTGTGTGAAGGTCCACTGACTCTCAGCCTTCCAGTGCTAAACCACTGTATGCCAATTTCTCTTTGATTAGATTCTCCCCCTCCCCACAGCCAAAATAAGGAAATGTTTTATTTCTCCCATTTCCCTGCAAAATGTTTGCAAAATAATAATTCACTTTACTTCTTAATTTTATTCTTTAGTTTCAAAAAATACCTATAACATCTCCACATACACCCACCCCCAGATATGTTCCATGCATGTACAAGGCAACTAATGCAATCAAACATTAAGTAAGTTTGCCAATACTTTAGAATTGGTTACATCAGTTAGGTCTGTTTCTACTCTCCATCTTAACAGATGGTCCCAGAGTGAACCATGGGGAGCTGGTAGTGAGCGAACAACATTGTCCATTCCAGTGTATCAAATAGACATGGACCATGTAGTTTCTAAACTGTCTTTGGTCTTGGTGTTCCTAATTAGATTCTTCACCTACTGGAGGACTCCTGAAAGATAAGGGTAGAGAGGGAGATGACAGAGGTCCTTTTGGTCATATTTGCACCTTGTGACTCCAAGACAATAGGGGAACTGTTTGCCAGATGAAAAGCAGATTCATTCCTCCCCACTGGCTCTGATGAAGAGTAATTTGCATGCTGTCTATAACACCACTGGTCAGAGGGAATTGGTTTCCCATCTAAGGCAGAGCACTCTTAAATCCTTTGCCATTTCCACTGCTATCCATTTGATTTTAATTAAAGCACTGCCATGAATTATAAAAGAGCAGATCTTCAAAGCCATTAATTACAGCCCCCTTGGTGTCTTTGTGCTAACATTATAATGACAAGTGGGGTGGGGGAAAACACACAGTCTATCAACATGCAGTGGGGGAGATGGCAGCTAGAACTACCCAAGCAGAACTACTATTCTGACATCCTTGGCATTGGGCTTTCTGATTGGGAGAGGAGGCACATCTCCTGTGAATATGGCCAGACCTGCAAGGGGGATTCGTTCAGTATGGGAATGGCACCTGCCTGTATGGAGCACCTCTTTGGAAATGGGTCAATCCATGACAGAGATGGGCTCACCAGACTATTTGGGTTTCCCTCAGTTTTTCATTTTTCCACCAGTCTTCAGTTCTCCATATTTCCATATCAATTTGCAATTTTTTAAAATCTTCATGAAAATTCGTCAGCATTTTATTGGGAATTTCTCCCAACATATACCTTTTTTTTTTACAAAACAATTTCCCCTAAAAAAACCGACATTTTAATAAGTTGTATTCAGCAATATGTGCATTTTACCCTAATATATACATTTCGGGGTGTGTGTGGAAAACTATGTTGCAAAATTCAGAGAAGCACGAATTTTGTGTTTTCCATTCTATTAAACTGATAAGAACAGATACTACACTTGATCTTAGCCAAAAGGCCGAAAAGTGATGTGTTTTCCATTCTAATATTGATTCGATAGATGGAAATTGTTGCTGTTGTTGTTGTTACCCACTCTTCCTATCAAAGGAGCCCAAGGCAGCAAACAACAAACAATTAAAACATCTTTAAAAAATGTTTTGGTTTTTTTTTAAAAAAATGGGAAAGATCTTGACTTAAAAGGCTTGTCTTCAGTAGGTATTAAACAGACAACAGCGACTGTGCCTGTCTAATCTATATATATATAAATGTTCCCATTGCGCGTTTGTCCGAAACACCCTTGCTGCGTAACCGCTGGACCAAATCGTTTCCATAGCCACAGGCCGCGAGAGGGCACCTGAGCGCGTGCAGAGTGCACATGACGCCGGCGGGGGTAGGTGGGGGTTTATTTTGCCTGCGGCTGCTACTGATGGTAATAAGCATAAAATCAGCCACAGCAAGGCATGGCCGGGTCAGCTAGTATTCAATAGAAGGCATTCCAAAGGTGCCACAGTGCTACAGACCTAATTCCTACACTGTGTGGAGCAGACCTCCTGATAAGATGCAAGGGACCCTCAGCTGCAGAGCACAGTGATGGATCATCATCTTATATTTATTTATACTCCACCTTTTTCCCTGACAGGGACTCAAAGCAGCTTACAGATAAAAATGAGAACAGCTTAAAAATACAAACAGGATGTATTGGGGTGAGACAAAAGTTTTTCAGTGTGAATTTCATACATTTTAAAAAATCACCATGGTATTTAACAATAACATATTATGTCCTTTAGAAGAGAAATTGTGAATTGCAGGATTTTAAATCCCCGCCATCACCCTTGGCTTCACTCAATTTTGTTTATAACATTCTTCCATTTTCTTCTAGTCGTGAGGGTGGGGGAGGGGGAGGGGCCTCACAAGTGGAGTAGCCTAGGGCCTCTCTTCATCTAAATCCGGCCCTGGTGCTCAGGTCCTGTTTTTAGGTGTTCCCATAGGTATCTGGCTGGCCCTGTGAGAATAGCATCCTTGGTCACCCAATGGTCAATCTAACCCAGCTGCCACTAGATCTACAGGTCTTAGGGATAGATCAGTGCCCAACACCTGCTGCACAAGTTCCCACTTAGCATCTAGGACCAGCGTAAGAACATAATGACTCCATCTAGTCCAGAATGGTCTTCTCCCAGTGATTACCAGATGCCTGTGAGAAGCCCGCAAAGAGGATATGGGCACAACAGCATCTTCCACTTATGATCCCCCAGCAACTGGCATTCAGAGACATGTTGTCTCCAGTACTGGAAGTAATATACAGCCATCATGCCAAGCAGCCATTGAGAGCCTTGTCCTGTGTGAATTTCACAACCCCAATCATGGCAAATTATCCAGTGAGCCACCCGTCCCTGGTCTTAAGTTCTGCTCTAAGGCATTCAGAAATTTAAGGACACCCTGAACACATTTATCCTACTCCCTGTGGATCATTGGTATCCTTCGTCCAGCTCCCACTCAATGAAAGGAGTAACGCCCATATCCTTGGAATGACTCTCCTTCAGTCGGAAGCCACAACTCAAGGGACATTTTACCAATGTGGCTGGGTCCAGCCGGCCTCATTATCCAGTCTCAGAAATGCTGCTTAGTTCCCCTCTGTATTCATCTCATAAACAAGCATATGATTCCTTCAGCAATGCATCTGGACTGAAACTTTACCCAAGTTGTAGTGTGGCAAAAACGTATGGAAAGGCATAAACTGGTCCATCAACTCTTGTCTCTTTTTCTTTTCACTGCTCAAAAAGTGATCTGTCTGTTGCTACCTTAAAATTCCAGCAAAACACACATCTGGTAACTGCCCCTTCTCTCCCCCCCCCCCGCCTTCATGTTTCCACTGGTTTTTCAGACTTCCTCTTGCGGTGATTTGGAGACTGCGCATCTGGATTTCTTAAACATACAAAGGAATTGCTGGAGCAAGCAAAAGCAGAGAGAGCCCTGAGGAAAGTTAAGATGTGTTGATAAGCAGCTGATGGGACCTTGCAACTCAAGACACTGTCAGTGCCAAGCTCTTTACGGAGACAGGGCTTCAGGGAAATAATACGAATCGAAGCAAAATGAAGATGCACATTTCCTTCAGCTTTGCTGGTTGCATGCTTAAAATCCTGTCGATCCACATCTCTATTTTTCACCCAGCCTCAGCCCCACCACCACCAACCTTGAGGGTTTCAGAAGACGTACCAGGCAGAGAACTGATCCCATCACCCATCATAAAGTTTCCAGGGGACATTTCTCCAAAAACTGACAAAGAACTGGCACTGGTAAGTATGTGTTTGTTTGTTTGCCCCCCCCCCCGCCACATACTTATTTCCCTTTGAATACTATTTTGCAATGTCTGTCTTTCTTATTCTCTGATTCTCTGTAACCCAATAGCTGCTGCTTTCCATCTCCGAGGTTCCTGGGTGGGGAATAGGAGCTGGCAAAATTATCAGCTTTCAAAATGTTGAAGCAAGCTCTGTTTCCCCTCATAAAACTTTTAAAGTCAGGCCAGAAGTCTGTATTTTTGAATGGCTGCCCTCTGCCTCTGCAAACAAAGTTCATCAAATTGCTGAAGATTTAACAGGGGAAAGGGGGGGTGTGGAATTGTATAGAAAGTAAACAGAGGTTTTTAAAATTTTGTTTATGAAGCATAGCTTAAGTATAGCCTGAAAGACAATTACTGTCCACAGGTGGCTTTGTTTTTAGCAGATATAATGACTAGTCTCAACCAAGATCTGCTTGAAGCAGTAACTGCCCCTTGAAGCTATTCTCGAACTATGTTCTATCACCATTTCTGAAGCTCCACTGAAAAAGTTTTGGAGGATGTCTGCTTTTAAACATTATAGCTACCGGTAGTTACAGATTTATTTTGTCTGTGTTTATTTGATCTGTCATAAACAGCGATCTTACAGAAATGAACATTTTAGGAAAAAGGGAACCATTATACGTGCAATGCAATCTGATGCATTTAACTGAATTGTGTTCCATGGGGCTTACTCTCAAGTAGATATAGTATCACAGCCTAACAGGGTAACCCTATGGATGTTTACATGGAAGGAATCCAATTGATCTCAGTGGGGCTTACACCCTAGTACTAAATGCACCTTAGGCTGCAAGTCAGAGTGGTGCAGTGGTTAGAATGTCGAAATAGGACCTGGGAGACCAGGGTTCAAATCCACACTTGGTCATGAAGCTCATTGGGGCAGTTGCTGCCTCTCAGCCTAACCTATCACATAGGCTTGTTGTTGGGAGAAAGAACCATGTGTGACACCTGGAGCTCCTTGGAAAAAGATGGAATAGAAATGCAATCAATCCATCTTTACAAGGGTGTAAGCCCCAGTGAGCTCATTGGGACTTCCTCCTGAGACAGCATGCAAAGGTCTGTGCAGTTAGGGCAGGAATAGCCAATGTGGTACCATCCAGATGTTGCTGATCTCCCACCTCATCTTTGACTATTGACCATGCTGGCTAGGGCTGATGGGTATTGGGCCCCATCTGTACCATACATTTAAATAACTATCCTACCACTTTAAAGAGTCAAATATTTTCAGGCTCTAGATTGGCCCCACCCAGCCAGGCTGTGCTAAGGAAAGGTCAGCATAAGGGCTTCCTGTTCAGGCTGGGACCTTGTCCGAGCAACAGGCTGTCTACTGGTGTGTTTCTGTGAATCCTTTGGCTCCAATTTCCTGGCTGGGTCGATTTGGGCTGTCTGAGCCCAAGCCTAGACACCATCACCACACAAATTGGCTTGAGTTGGTTTGGGATTCAGGCATTGGCTAAATCTGGTACACAGCCCTACCACATTCCAGGAGCCACATGCCAGGGTCAAGGAAGATCAGGGGCAAAAGTGAGTAGTACAATCAATGTGACTCTTACCTTCATACAGCTAGGTACAATCCAGCCATGCAAAAGTCAGTGTTTGCTACACCCACCCACATCACCTCTCCATCCAGGCATGATTATGCAATTCAAGCCAGGCTAAAGCACTGGAGGAGACTAAAGAGCACTGCTGTTGAGTGGTGTGGTCATGGCTGTCCCATCCTTGAGGCAGACACCCCAAGACATAGAATCTGCAGGTGCCCACCCCTTGCCACTGCCAGAGAAGTGAGGGCAGCAGCTTCTGGTGAGATCTCACAAGAGCCTCTGTGGAAGCCTTTGGGAGATCTTATGTGGCTCTCTTGTGATCTTCTTGGAACCTGCAACCTCACAACCCTGGTAAGTGAGGCTTTGACAGGGATGGCAAGCAGGGGTGAGAAGAGCACGCACAGGGCAGCACCTTCCCAATTCTCTTCAGGCTGTGAAATGGGAGGTGCTACCACTGGCTTTGGGAGAGGATGTAGATTAAGGAGAGCCCTGGAGTTGGTAGCCAACACTGTCTCCTGTGGAGGTGAGTTCCATAGTTTAATCATGCACTGAGTGAAGAAATGCTCTTTTTTTTGTAAGGAAGTACTGTTGTTGAGCTATGGACCCATCCAGACTGTGGATGGTTGTTTTTCACAGATGTATTCTACAGTATGTCATTGACACAATAATAGTGCATTAGCGGGGGATTTACAGTATACTAGGTAGCCCACACATCGTTTTGGTTTATTTGTTGTTCTGCAATGCTTCCCCACTGTTGCCACATTATTGCCATCTGGTGGGACACACTTGCATGCTAGTGCAACTAAATTGGGACGAAACTGCAACAACCCTGGAATATTTATGTTCTGAAAAGTAACAGGATTTCAGTAGGAAGTTATAGAATTGGGGGGAGAGGTAGTTTATTTGTTTGTTTACTACTTGTTCTTATTTGTATTATATATTTTGTGGGGGGGGGTTCTTGTATTTTTATGTTGTGAACCCCCCTGAGATCCACAGATAGAGGGCGGTATACAAATTTAATAAATAAATAATAACAACAACAATAATAATATAGGACATGCAGTGATCATAAGTGTAGCAGCATGTCCATGCCAAAACATTTGCAGACACAAATGGTATCGAGAGCAGGAGCATGTATAATCACCCCGAGACATTCATAAGCACCAATCATCATGGTGATGACCAAAGTGTATCTGGATGAATCCTATATAACTCAACGTTGGCTGGGGTTGCTGGGAGTTGCAGTCCAAAACATTTGCAAGGCAATTTGCAAGACATCAAGGTGGAGAAGTTTGGTGCAAAGCACAAAACCGGAGCTTAGTGTATGGGAGGTGGCTTTGGTAGTGTAACACAACAGTTGTTGTTATTTTTGGATAAGTCTGGAATGCGAATCCCATAGCAAGTAGCTGTCTATTTGTCTAAGGAAGGGAGCATCTGGAGGGGACCACATCGACTGCTCCTGGCTTAAGTTATAAAGCCAAGAAAAACATTACTGGGAGGTGGGCAGGGAGTAACACTGTTTATCTGGCAACTGTTTGAAAAACAGAAGAATCCAGCCAGGCAAGCTTCCCCCCTCCTTCCCCTGGTGAATTGGCATGGCAACTCTAATCCCACCCACACTTTGATTAGCGGACTGTTGCCCTGATATTATCAGTGACTTGAATAAGGTGCAGAAAAGAGCGGTCAAAATGCTCAGAGGGATGGGACACCTTCTGTACTTGGAGAGGCTAGCAGCACAATCCTATGCAGGTCTACTCAGAAGGACGTCTGAGTATGGGGAAGGGCTGTAGCTCAGCAGTAGAGCATCTGCTCTGCATGCAAAAGGTCTCCAGTTCAATCTCTGGCATATCCAGGCAGGGATGGGAGAGACTCCCTGCCTGGAACTCTGGGGAGCTGATGCCACTCTGTGTAGACAATACTGAGCTAGACTGACCGATGGTCTGACTCAGGACTCAGCTATACAGCTGCAAATAAAACATTTTAAGTGCTTTATACAAATGTGACACTAGATGGCGATGCTGAGCTATGACAAATTCAATATATTTTTCATTTAAATGCTTTGTGTGTATGTGCGTAACACCTTAACAATTCCCATTTACAAAAGCTGCCCTCTCTGGTCACCTTGAAATAATTCCTTCTCACCACTGGTGAGTCATCAGTCAAGTTTCCAAACTTATCAAAAGCCTGCTGTGACTTATTGTGCTGTTCTCTTTTATTTTTGGTTGAAGCAATACCTCAACACGTATTATGGGTGCCCAAAAGACAACTGCAACCTCATGGTGCTGAAAGATACCTTGAAGAAAATGCAGAAATTCTTTGGGCTTCCTGAAACCGGAGAACTGGACCAAAACACCATAGATACAATGAGGAAGCCCCGTTGCGGCAATCCGGATGTGGCCAATTATAATTTCTTCCCGAGAAAACCAAAATGGGAGAAAAATCTCGTCACATACAGGTATGCATACATACTATCAGGCAAAACATTCCATGTTAGGGTGCCTCACTTATCTGGGAGCAAGTCCCATTGAGTAGACAGACATCATACCTTGGTTGTCCCAAGTAGGAAGCCATTTTATAACTTCTAGCAGTTTAGCAAGGCCTTCTTACCAGGTAACTTTAGAGGGGAGAAGGAGATCTATCTATCTGTCAGATTCCCTGGTCCCAAGCTATTTAAAGCCTTAAAAGTCCACATGAATGTCTTAAAGCTAGCTTGGTTAGCAAACCAGCAGCCAGTATGTTGGTTTGTTCTTATGTATCTTCTGTTCTCATTTTGTATTTTTATGTTGTGAACTGCCCTATGATCTTCGGATGAAGGGCAGTATACACATTTTGATGATGAGAGACAGAGAGAGAGCTCAAGAAATGGAAGTAGATTTGTAAGAGTAGTTTCAAAACAGCTCCTCCCCTTTGCTTCAAATGTATAAGGAGGAAAAGCAAAGCATGAATGGGGTACCTCTGAGACGCCAGTGTTGTACAGGACAAAGCAAGCCTGGGGTGCAATGTAGCTTTCCCAGAATTGAAATCTCAACACTAAGAGATGTCCTACTCTTTACACAGCTGGAGCAATCCTAACGCTCAATATTCATCATTAAAAAGAGGGGGAGCATCTTTGGCCATTATTCCAGAACACCATGACTTCTTCTAGGAGAATAACGGCTATCCCTTTCTTCCGAATGCTGTTGTTCCATACAACTCCACAGAACAAAACACCACAGGCTCCACTTTGTCTGCCTCTCTCTCCTTCTGCTTCTTAAAAAACAAAATAAAATAAATGTAGGGGTTTTTTTTTAATCTGGCACTTTGAGCTGGAGATGATATTAACCCCAGATCCATGTTATGCTGCAGAAAGAAAGCCGAACCAAAATTATGCTGTGATCTGGGCAGCAAATAGTTTAACAAGCACTTCATCATCCATTAAAGTCTGGCGGGATAAGTCTTAGGCGGAGGAAGTACAGCAGGACTCTTTTAATGATTTCCATATCTATTTAAGTCCCGTGGCTCTGCTTTTTAGTGTGTGCGTCCTTTTCCAGTGCCTCGTACAGACAGTGTTGCTGGCCAGAAATTAATAATGGCACACAAGCAAGGTTGTGTGAGTGGGGGGGGGGGCTGCAATTCTGTTCGCACTTATTTGGGAATAAGCCCCATTGAACACTGTGGAACTTGCTTTTTAAAAAAAACAACCAAAGGATCAGGCTGTACATTTTGTAGGAACTTGGGCTTAAACCAAGGATGGGGAACATCTGTGGTCCTCTAGATCAGTGTTTCTCAACCAGTGTGCCTCCAGATGTTTTGGGACTACAACTCCCATCATCCCTCGCTAGCAATACCAGTGGTCAGGGATGATGGGAATTGTAGTCCCAAAACATCTGGAGGCACACTGGTTGGGAAACACTGCTCTAGATGTTGTTTAGCTACATCTCCTGTCATCTCTGAATTTGGGCTTGCTGGGAGTTGGAGTCAAATAACATATGGATAGCCACCACCAGGTTCTCTATCCCTGGCTTTCTTTCAAGAGCATTCCAGGGACATTGGCCCAAGCTTTGGGTCTTTCCCATTAAGCCCCAGATCCCCTGAGCTTCTCTTCCTTTAAAAGAAATTGTTTAAAGGGGTTGTTGCTCATGGTGCAAGTTGCCATGCCACTGAGATCCAAGGCACCCCACTGTCTTAATTTGCACATATAAACTAGTTCTGGATCTCTCCAGGTGGACCCAATCTGGCCCAACCTGTTTTGGCCAAATCCCAGGTTAACCCCAGTCTGCCCAATTTGCTTTGGGATTTGGCTGTAGCTGGTTCACAGCTCTAGTAACATAACTACCACCACCAGCAGCAGCAGCATTACAAGAACACTGTGCAACAGGGGATTAGAACAGACATGAATCCTCCACACACATACACCCCCAAAATGATGAGTCTTATGTTAAAAGACTGATTAGTTAGCTATAGGGCTCTTTGCATTGCTTTTGCTGCAAGAGACTTAGCGTAGCTGCTATCCCTTTGGGGGATTTTCTCCAACTGATCCATACCCTTCTCTGTTTTCTCACCCCACCCCACCCCACTTATATTGTGAAGGATTTTAGGCTACACCCCAGATCTGGACTCAGAGACTGTGGATGATGCTTTTGCCCGAGCCTTTAAAGTCTGGAGTGATGTCACACCACTGGAGTTTTCCCGAATTCATGATGGTGAAGCAGATATCATGATCAATTTTGGACGATGGGGTAAATATCTCTATACAGCATTAAAGATAAGAAAACCTGAGGGACAATACAGTTCTCTGTCCATTTCTGCCTTCTCCCTCCTGTATCTATGTTGGTCTGCACAGGGGATTTATTACCTGGTACTTTACCCTTTTCCACTAGCTCTCTTCCAATGCATGAACAGCAATACATTCAGGAGGTCTAGGTATGTAGACCGCCCACCCACAGAGCACTTGACTGGATCAGTCCAATAGCATATATATAGTGCACTTCAGAACTGTTCAAATTCACCTGGTACAGTCATTATCTCAGTTGTTCTTACTAGAACCCTATGAGGGAGGTCAACAATACTATTGTGCTTGAATTGCTGAAGCTGACAGAACATCAGGTAGTAGAACTAGGAATGCTCCCAAGGGGAAAGGAGAAAAGAGTGGGGCCAAGGGTGGTTTGGGATGGCAGATCAGAACAATTGGGGGAAGGTTTAGAGGCCATGACCAGTTCAAAACCACCATCATGATTGGTGGGAGAGAGACAGCCACTCACTCCTGTCCTTGAGGCCCTCCAGACAAGTGGGGCATTTTTTGTGGGTGTCTTCTGCAACATGTCTTTGATGCAATAATAAGGCATCAGTGGTGGATTTATACTGGGCATCATTCCACTCTATTCATTGTTCTGGATTGCTTCTCTGGTGTCCATCCATTGCTGCCATTTGGAGGAGGACTATAGTGCAACAAAAGTGGGATAATACCACCACCACCACCACCTTGGAACATTTGGGGTATAAAAAGTTACAGGATTTCAGGAGGAAGCTAACAGAACATGTACCAATTGGAAATGAAGCAGTATGTCTTCCCCGAAACATTTGCATGCTCAAACTGGACGGAAAGTGAGATTGCCTAAAGCTGCCCTGATGCGATCCTGACCACAAATCCTCATGAAGGAACAATGAAAAAGGATATCTGGAGGGGCCCTTTATTTCAACTGTACTTGGGCTCATGCAGACACCCAACCAGGCCCATTTTGTTTGTTTGGTCCATTACAATGGCATCATAGAATTGATGATTTGGAAGGGATCTGGTTGTCCACTGTGAGAAAAGGATGCTGGGCTAGATGGGCTTTGGGCCTGATCTAGCAGGGCTCTTCCTATGTTATTAAGTCTGCTCCATTCATCTGGAATTCTGCCCTTCTATCCCTAGGAAGGGGTTTCACTTCTCAGCTATGCTCTGCCAGTGTGCCTCCGGCTGGCCTTGCTCTAACCTAGGGTACACATAGCTGAGAACTCAGGGTTTGGCTGGGAGCATCTGACATTTGTTTCCAATGGCAAGGGATCAAACCCAGAAAGTCCTCAGTGATGCAAAAGTGGTCACCGCAGGCAGTGTCGATGGCCAGGCTGCTGGTGAGAAACTGATGAATAACAGGGTTATGCCCTTGCCAGGAGGTTGCTTTTCCAAGAAAAGCTTTCGGTGAAATAACGGGAGAAGCCAAGAACTCGGCCTTCACCCGAGGAGGAAGGAGAGACTTGAAATGACTTGGTGCAGAAAATACACACAGCTTTATTCATAGACACCCAAGGGGAGAGAGAGAGAGAGAGAGAGAGAGAGAGAGAGAGAGAGACCCTGAATAGCTCCAAGGTAGAACATCTGCTTTGTATGCATAAGGTCCCAGGTTCAGTTCCTGGCATCTTAGTATAAGGCAGTTTCCTGTGTTGGTGGGGAGACCACAATAAGAAAGGCAAAAAAGGAAAATGCAGTGTTTATTTATTTATTTCAGAGTTGTGTTTTCCCGCTACTGCCAATAGGTCCCAGAGAAGATTTTTCATCAATAAAATGTAAATCAGCACAAGAGATTAAAAATCAAATATAATAGAAAGAATTCATTAACTCAAATGCACACAAAGTAAAACAGAAAGGGAAGCATTAAATGATTCATCAGCCCATAAAAAAATGTAGAAACAACAGCCTTAAAGAGGGCATGATTATTCAACCATTTTAGATATTTGTTTTCCTGTATTTAAAGCCACTTGATTTCTTCTTTCCTCTGCAGAGCATGGTGATGGGTATCCTTTTGATGGCAAGGATGGTCTCCTGGCTCACGCCTTTGCCCCTGGGCCCGGGGTTGGTGGGGACTCCCATTTTGATGATGATGAGCTTTGGACTTTGGGTGAAGGACAAGGTATGGCAGCTGCTGATGGATTCAAAACATCGCCGAATGTTGACTGTTACCAGAAAGACTGGACAGCAAAACAGTGTAGATCAGCCTTCCCCAACCCAATACTATCTAGATGTTGTTGGACTCCAGCCCCCACCACCCCTGACCACTGACTATGCTAGCTGAGGCTGATGGGAATTGGAGTCTGAAATATACAGAGGACACCAGGTTTGGGAAGGCTGGTGTAGATTTACGGCTGATCCCACAGGATTACCTTCAGTTGACCATTGTCAATGTTGGCTCAGGATGATAGGCATTGGAGTCCAGCAACATTTTCATATGCTAATATTTAGGAACTTATGCAAAATACTATCATTTAAATGCATTTCACACCAGAGTGGGGAAGATTAGAACCAGGTGAATGGTGAGCACCAGCTCACTTCGCTGTCCAGGTATTAAATGTTGATGGGCAACTTCAAGGCACCTGAAGGCAGGTATAACTCACCTAGTTGGCTCCTTGCCTTCTGCCCTGCCAGTCTTGAAGGGCTGAAGCCAGCACTGCCACTGAGCAATGGTCAATGTCAGGAAGGCATCAGATTATTATTATTATTATTATTATTATTATTAGTGGGTCATATAAGGTCTCCACAGATTAGCTTACATTAAACAGCTTCCACTGTTTAAGTATTTCCAGGTGACTCTCCTGTAGTTCAATGCCTAAGCAAGTTCTGCTTTTAGCTAAAGTGTTCTTTGACACCCCACTCTAGAAATTCTGCTGAGAAACTCACATTTATATTTTGACCCTTCCTGACAGAGTCTCTCTTCTTTCCCTTTCAAGTTGTTAGAGTGAAATACGGCAATGCAGATGGGGAATTCTGCAAATTCCCATTCCTGTTCAATGACAAAGAATATAACAGCTGCACCGACGCAGGTCGGAGTGATGGATTCCTTTGGTGTTCGACAACATACAACTTTGATTCGGATGGCAAATATGGATTCTGTCCCCATGAATGTAAGTTGAGTGACAGAAGCAGAGAGCTGTGCTTTGATTTAATTTGGAAGCATATTGTGGCCTTTCCCAGATGACATGTATGATGTCTTTAGTTTCTCATTGGAAATACGGGGTCAATGGTTGTATCAGTGTGCCTCCAATTGTGTAAGTTGGCCAGGTCCCTTGCATGCAAAATCCCTTTGGAGACATCAGAGTGCTGGTCTGGACATGATAGTTTTGGGATGCACATGTGATAGCATAGTGGTTTAAATAGAAGGTGCAAATGTGGCTGAAATCTCACTGGTATCAACATGAAACCAATCAGCTTCTTGCTTTTAAGATTTCTGCCCACTCCATCCCAGATATTTAGCAAACCTAGAAAAATGACATATTTAATCATGTTTTGTTTGTTGTTTGGTGTTGTTTTTCCAAGGCTATATTTCCCCATAAGCTTGCCACACAAGGAGATTCCCACCACAGGTGATAAGATGTCCCCTGGTGTACTCCAAGAAGCCAAAAAAAATAAAAATAAAATAGAGACAGGCTCTTACTGATGTAAGATAAGTTTACTGGAGCATTATGCCAACAACATATAATTTGGACTTGTGAATCCCCAATACTGGTTTTCTGAGGCAAACCTCTTTCAGCAGTGGTGTTGCTAGTAGCTATGATGGCTATGTACTCATGGATAGTTTTATCCTGTGAATTTATCTAATCTCTTTTTAAAGCCTTCCAAGTTAGTGGCCATCTTGTGGCAGTGTATTCCCTTGTTTAATTATGCACTGTGTGCAATGCTAAAATTTGTCTGGTCTGAATCACTCACCATTGAACTTCACTGGATAACCTGAGTTTCTAGTATTATGGGGGAGAGGGAGAAAGAGAGGGAGAGAGAAATTACTCTTGGCTTGCTCCTTAATTCTTTTTTAAACTAGAATGGGTGGAATTTGAACCTGGGACCACTTGTGGTCAAATCATACATTCTGCCACTCTCTGCTAGGGGAAGTGGGTCTGGAACCTGAAGAATGGTGGTGCTAGCACATCACACTAATAAAATCTCCGCAAAATAAGAACAATGCTTTATCTTGGGCAGGTACCAGAAAATAGACCCTACTCATTGTAAGTACAGTACAAAAATATGAGATGCACTTTGATGAGTTGCATTCCATGTGTCCACTTCCATATTGTAAGACAAGAATTATAGAGCTCTTATCGGTCTCTCAGAGAGATATAACTGTATGTTGCCAAAGATAGGAAAAGTGATATGAGACCATTAGATCCCAGTTATCTTCATTCTGCTACATTTTGTTGTACGCGGAGCCTTGAAGCTTTCAGAGGCAGAAAATGATGTTTTAAGCTCAGCAAATATCTTGGGGCTTTTCTTCTTCTTACAAAGCTCTTCAAGGCTGCCCAGTTTTTAAGCAGAGAAAAAGTGACGCTCTATACTTTGAGAAACCACACATTCAAATACTAGGGGGAAAGTTCTGTGGAATCTGGCAAGCTGAGCTTCTATTTGGTTCCTTGCTCTTGCTAGCTGTGGATATAGAAAGCCAAGATTTACAGACAATTTCTCTCTTTGAAACTTGGAAGGAATTCTTAAAGGGAAAAAACTTGTTCACAGATTGTAAAATTGGTGCGGTCTGTTGTCCTCAAGCCAGGATGTCAAATGTGGAGACAATTTTTAGGAAGGAGGAAAGTTAGATGCTAAATATATATGTATCTACTTTCTCTCTGCCAACACTCTTTGCTCCTCCTAATAAAATATCTCTCTGGCTGGTCCTGTAGTTGGAAATGATGTCCCTGTTCTCTTCCAGCATAATGTCCTTCTATTTCTTATACACTAGCAGCATTGTCAGATCCCTTAAAAGTCAAACCTGACACTTGGGAGGTGGAGCCTTGGAGCTAAAAGGTGATGCTTGGCAGAATTGGGGGTGGAGACTGGTGAGAAAAGGTGCAGCCTAGTGGTGCACAGGGAACACAGAAGGTTGGACCATGCCTTGTACCAATGTAAAGGGTAAAGGGACCCCTGAGCATTAGGTCCAGTCGCAGATGACTCTGGGGGTACAGTGCTCATCTCGCTTTACTGGCCAAGGAAGCCGGCGTACAGCTTCCGGGTCATGTGGCCAGCATGACTAAGCCGCTTCTGGCGAACCAGAGCAGCACACGGAAATGCCGTTTACCTTCCCGCCGGAGTGGTACCTATTTATCTACTTGCACTTTGACGTGCATTTGAACTGCTAGGTTGGCAGGAGCAGGGACCGAGCAATGGGAGCTCACCCCGTCACGGGGATTTGAACCACCGACCTTCTGGTCGGCAAGCCCTAGACTCTGTAGTTTAACCAACAGCGCCACCCACATCCCTCTTGTACCAATGTACCACCTACTAAACTACCAGGAAATGACTCAACACAATCAATACAGAGACTGCAGAAGGGACAGAGAGAGTTCAAAGGAGAATGCAAGCTTGTTTAAACAACGTTCTTCATTTTATATTACTCCTGCTTGATTCTTAATGATAGCTCACACCACCTGAAACATGGCTGGCACCTCCAAATGGAGCCTGGTGGATGAGGTGAGGTGGAGAGAATTTCAGATGCAAAGAAGTAGCTTCCTCACTTGAATATTTCCGCTCATCTTGATAGCCTTCCTCCATCTTCCATGGAGGCAAGCCAGTGGCATTATCACAGTTCAGGTACACATTCGGGCAGGCAAAAGCACCTGAGGAGGATGCAGAGCAGGGTTGGTGGGTGTGTGGTCTTGAAAAAGAGGCATAGTCAGATGAGGCCTAGGGACGAGATAGAAAGCCCTGTGGAGCCACATCTGGTTCTCAGGCCTGAGGTTCCTACCTCTTTTTAAATAATAAACCCCATGGCCCTTATGTTTCAAATGAACACCTTCTAGCTTGCATCCTGACTGGGACAGAGTGACTTCTTTCTTTATGGTTGGCATATTACTAAAGTCTTCTCTGCTGTTCACACAGCAAAGAAGGCTAAAGAAAATGGCAGAAAGACAAAGGACTGTATGACTTTTCCCTGTGTCTTCCTGTGTCGGCCAGGAGCCTACAGTCACTCCAAGATGAAGCAACATTGTGGTGGATTTGGGTTTGGTGTTTTGTTTTGTTTTTTGCAACTTGTCCATGGCTAATAAAATGTGCATTTGAAAATGTGGAGGCGTACAGCTGGAAGAAGCTTAAGTGGAAAGGGAGTGACTCATCTTAGCTCACTTGTCTTTTTTTGTTTGCTCCGGCAAAGATGCTTTGCAGAAAAGGAATTCAAACACAGGTCTTTGGATAACATTTCTTCTCCTGGAACTGCTTTGCCCTAGATCAGGAAAAGTGAGGAACCTCAGACCCAGGGGCCAAAAGTGGCCGACTTGTGAGCAGAGGATTCCCTCCTGTGGTGCATTTGAGGTCTTCCCTTGGTGCTGACGCTCCCCTCTCTGCCCCATTGGTCATTGAGCTGAAAAAGAAAGTTGAGAGAGTGACTCTCTTTCCCACTTTCTCTTTCAGTTCTGTGTGCATTTCAAAGCTCAGAAGAGCCTTGGATCTTACTTTTGCCCAGATCCCTTGGGAGAATCTATGCGTGTGCATGCACGTGCACACACACAAACACACACTTTCTCTCTTTCTGTCGCTTGGAAGGGAGTTGATCTGAGGGAGAGAAATGATCAAAGGACATGGTGCCAACAGCATTCACTCCAAAATCCAAATGTGCCTACACTGAACTAAAAAGGTTGACATCCTCTGGTCTACAGTGTTTAACTGGACCTCCTGGCAGACCAAGAATGATTCATGGGCTGCAAGTTCATCACTCCTAGAAGGTTGCAGGTCCAATCCTGGACAACCACTCTGTCGATGTCAACTGCGCAATGGTAGCAGCGTTCCAGGGTTTCAGGCAAAAGTCTTTGCCAGCAGTACCTGGAGATACAAGAGACTAAGCCTGGGACTTTCTGCACACAAGGCACACACATTACCATTGGGCTTGCATCAAGTTAAGTAGCGGCAAATCCAGAAGTGCAGGATCACTTCATAATTGTTGCAGGCTAGATTATACAGCTTTCTAAGATGATAGAATAACCCTACAATTATACAACAGTAAGGGGTGCATTGCAACAATCAATGCAGATCTCCATGTGTTGCCTTTCAGCTAGATCTACTATTTTCTGTACATTGACAAATGTTTTTGAGTGCTCCAATATCTTCTTTTGAGGTGACTTGGGTTGTGTTTTCCTTGAAGTTCCATGATATGTAATAGAACTTGTGTGCTGTCCTTGTGAAACAGAAGCACCTTGTGTTTTCGGTGTTCTTAAATGTTTAGCTTTGGAGTAGACAGAATAACCAAGTGGTTATCTAATGCGCCTTCTCCAGAGTGACCCCAGGAGCCAATCCTCAGTAGCTGACTTACCTCCTTTCACTCTGATTGGCTCCAATCAGAACAAAGAGTGAGAATACTTCTTCTCAGTGTCTGAAAAGCTCCCCTTTCATGCTGATTGGGCAGCTCTAGGAGACAGGGACCCTACTGCTGAAATAGTAATAGGTCTTAGCCCCTTCGCTGTTTCCAGACCACTATACCTCTGGTTGCGTAGCTGCATGTGCAGTGGATTAAAGCACAAATGATATTTTCCAAATGTTTGAAATGTCTGCCTCCTTCTTCTGCAGTGCTATTCACAATGGGTGGAAATGGTGATGGGCAGCCATGCAAGTTCCCCTTCAAATTTCAAGGCAGCACCTATGACAGCTGTACCACGGAAGGAAGAACAGATGGATACAGATGGTGTGGGACCACTGAAGATTATGACCGAGATAAGAAATTTGGATTTTGTCCAGAGACAGGTAGAGTCGCTTTGCTATCGCATGGGTAGGTTTATGCAAATGGAAGCAACCTCTCCCCTATGACATTGGTAGCTGTGTGTTAATGCTTCTTAAATTATCATTACTCTTCTCTTTGGAGAGACGACCTTTTCAGGTTTATTAATCTCCTAAAGATGGGAAGATGGAAAGAAGCAATTGTTACTTTTTCATGCTGGATGATGATGTACAGTAGTGGTGGCAGGTGCCCTTTGGGACTGGTGGGGTAGAAGGCCCAGGGACCAGTAGGTGGAGCTAGAGCCAATGACGGGCAGAACCAGAGTCACCTTGCTCCCTGCTGAGTTCTCCAGGGGCAACACTGCAAAAAAAATAAGATGTGGATAAACTGAAGGAACCAAAAGCTGAAACAAACTAGAATTCCAGAAGCGCAGACAGAATGGCAGAGTGAACCCACAAAATAATGAAGGGGCTGAATGGGAAAGGGAGAAATCAGCTCTTATTTTTGCTTCTTCTTTCCTGCAGCAATGTCAACGGTTGGTGGAAATTCTGAAGGGGCACCCTGTGTTTTTCCTTTCATATTCCTTGGGAATAAGTACGAGTCTTGTACCAGCTCTGGGCGTCAGGATGGGAAGATGTGGTGTTCATCAACTAGCAACTATGACGAAGATCGCAAGTGGGGATTTTGTCCAGATCAAGGTAGCTCTTTTCTTCATATTTATTATTGGATTTACAGCCCGCTTTTTCTCCAAGAAGCTCCCAGTAGCATACATGGATCTCCTTCTCTTCATATTATCCCCACAATAACCTTGTGAGGTAGATTAGGCTGAAAAGTTGTGACTGGCCCAAGGTCACCCAGGGAGCTTCATGGCCAAGTGGGGATTTGAACCCAGGTCTTCCAGATTCAAATCTAACTCCCTAACCAGAACACCACACTGACTGTCATATATGCATACCAGCTCCAATTCTCTAAAGTAGGAATTGGGGTTGCACAAATCACTCTAGTTCCAGAATGGATGGGGATAAATTTGACACAGTTAGCATTTAAAGGTGGACCTACGTTTCTTGCCCTTTCTCAAACAATATACAAATTGAATCAATGCCATCCTTCAATATTTGCACTTCTCTGAATTTTGCATTGTGGTTCTCCCATCATGTAGCATATACAAAAATGCCAATGCCAGGGGGTAAAGTGTGCATAAATATACATATCTTTGTGAAAACAACATACAAAAATATATTAGGGGAAATTACTTTGCAAAGATATGTACTCTATATTAGGCAAAATTGCACACAAATGTGTGTATTAGGAAACATTTGGAATAAAATGGTGGTGGTGGTGGAAACTGAGGTGGAAACTGAGGTTCAAATCAGAACCAGTGAAGGCGGTGAAGGTCCTGTGTGAGTGTCTGGAGGCGGTTGGAGGATGGATGGCGGCTAACAGATTGAGGTTGAATCCTGACAAGACAGAAGTACTGTTTTTGGGGGACAGGAGGCTGGCAGGTGTGGAGGACTCCCTGGTCCTGAATGGGGTAAGTGTGCCCCTGAAGGACCAGGTGCGCAGCCTGGGAGTCATTTTGGACTCACAGCTGTCCATGGAGGCGCAGGTTAATTCTGTATCCAGGGCAGCTGTCTACCAGCTCCATCTGGTACGCAGGCTGAGACCCTACCTGCCCGCGGACTGTCTCACCAGAGTGGTGCATGCTCTAGTTATCTCCCGCTTGGACTACTGCAATGCGCTCTACGTGGGGCTACCTTTGAAGGTGACCCGGAAACTACAATTAATCCAGAATGCGGCAGCTAGACTGGTGACTGGGAGCAGCCGCCGAGACCACATAACACCGGTCTTGAAAGACCTACACTGGCTCCCAGTACGTTTCCGAGCACAATTCAAAGTGTTGGTGCTGACCTTTAAAGCCCTAAACAGCCTCGGCCCAGTATACCTGAAGGAGCGTCTCCACCCCCATCGTTCAGCCCGGACACTGAGGTCCAGTGCCGAGGGCCTTCTGGCGGTTCCCTCACTACGAGAAGCCAAGTTACAGGGAACCAGGCAGAGGGCCTTCTCGGTAGTGGCGCCCGCCCTGTGGAACGCCCTCCCTTCAGATGTCAAAGAGAACAACAACTACCAGACCTTTAGAAGACATCTGAAGGCAGCCCTGTTTAGGGAGGCTTTTAATGTTTAATAGATTGTTGTATTTTAATGTTCTGTTGAAAGCCGCCCAGAGTAGCTGGGGAAACCCAGCCAGATGGGTGGGGTATAAATAATAAATTATTATTATTATTATTATTATTATTATTATTATTATTATTATTATTTATTATAAATATGGAGAACTGAACTTAAAGTTGCAAAATGAGAAACAAAACTGCTGGTCTCCTCTCACCCCTAGGGAGGAAATAGCAGGGCTGCCCTCTGGGGTCTCCTGGGCTCTACACATGCCTGCTATGATTCAGAGTGGGGGAACGGGACGGGACCATTTTGTGATTGACCTCAGGTGTCAAAATGTCTTCAGCCAGCCCTGCTTGTGGACATTCCACTATGTCCCTGTGTGGATTTAGTTAGCATGATTCCAGGGGTTCCAGGGAAATATGCATCTTAAAACAGTCACCAGAGCAAAAAAGCAAATTGAAGTATACAGAGAGTTCTGCATTCCTTCTTCTTCTTAGTCTTGCTTTTAACAGCATATAGCTGCTTGGAGCAGCTTCTGAATGTGGCACTTCAACAATGGCAGATAAAAATTATTTCAAAAATAGTGCAGGAAGTGTCCTTGCATCATTTTCTTCCCTTTTATTGTACATACAACATGCCTTCATGCTTTATGGCTGGGTGCAGCCATTTTGCTGTGCACACAACCCTCCCTCCCTCTTAAATATGTTGGTCTTTGGGGAAAGCTTGCAAAACAGATTGAAGGTCCAGATTGTGGTTACGTTTGTCCTTGGTGAATCAAAACATCTCACTTAGGCACTTCTCAGAATTAAGACGTAGAATATTATGTAGAATAGATTGCAAAACAGCAAAACAAAAAACAAATAAGTCGCCTTCACAACAGGAAGAAGAGCTGTCTCATAAAATTTCCTAAGTGATGACCTTTGAAGACAGGAACATAGGAAGCATTCAACTGAAGGCCAGAACAAAGTTTACAAGCACAACTGTGGTCACATCACTCACATGTGGTTATTTCCATATTAAATTCAAACCCTGCTTTTTCAGTATTTCTGATAATGTGGAGTGAACCTATACATATTTCTTGTTCTTGTTCTTGTTGCTGCTGCTGTTCTCATTCTTCTTCATTATTCCTGGCAAAATTACAACATACGAATACAATGTTAAAAACAGTTAAAACCAATTTCAGTCAAGAAAATAGGGTGGTCAAAGGCCATGGTAAAGAGATTTATATTCAACATCTGACACAAACTACACAGTGAAGGTGCCAGATGCACCACCATGGGGAGGGAATTACACAGCTTAGGGGCTACTACCAAGAGCGTATGTAGGGAAGGAGGTGGTCTTTCAGATATTTAAGGCCTAAGTTTTTTGTGTATGTCGGAGGCCAGGGCACAACACACGATCCCACTCTGCTTTCCACACTCATTCAAAGATTTCTGAAAAGAAGCTATAACAGTTGTTATACTGTTATACTGTAAATACAATGCCACCTCTTTTCCTTTGTACCAACAATGTGGTGTCACTCTGCTGAACACCTGGAATATTTTTAAACACTCCATAGCACCTCCAAAGCTTTGCTAGCACAGCTAGGCTACGTCTAATTTCAGTACACAGAAGTCGGATCTCTTCCAGCCCCTAGTAGCAGGGCTTTTAAGAAATAGTCAAATTGCCTCTGCAATTAAATATATCGATAGCATTATGTTCAAGCCGCCCAAAACCCGGTTTGTTTTTCTTTCAGGCTACAGCCTTTTCCTGGTTGCTGCTCATGAATTTGGTCATGCCATGGGACTAGAGCATTCTGAAGATCCTGGAGCACTCATGGCCCCCATCTATACCTACACCAAGAACTTTCGGCTTTCCCACGATGACATCACGGGAATCCAGGAACTTTATGGTAATGTTTCCACTTGTCCAAAACACATGTACTACATTTTGGCCTATACCAGAACAGATACTGTCCAAAGAAGCTTAACTGGTACAAAACCCCCTGAGACATCTCAGGTATTCTTCCAGCCAGGCTGCTACAGATAGTGTTGAAATAAGACTGAATATCCCTTGCCCCAGGGTTGCCCCTGCCATTAGGCTGAGTGAGGCAGATTCCTTGGGCAGAGAATGCTGAGGGGCAAGAAGCAGTGAAATATTGCTGGAGGACAGATCTGTGTGCCTTTCATTCTGCCCTGGGGCCCATAGGCTCTCAATTGCAATGGGCATATGAACCCAGGGACATAAGAAGTTGCCTTATACTGAGTCATACCTTTGGTCCATCTAATACTGAGTGGTAGCAGCTCTCCAGGGTTTCAGACAGGGGACAATCCAAGCCCTACCTGGAGGTCCTGGGAGTTGAACCTGGAGCTTTCTGAATGCAAAGAAGATGCTCTGTCACTGAGCTGCAGCCCTTCTGGATCATGCTGCCCCATTTCCAATGCTAACATAATATACATCTGCCAGTCTGGTCAGCTTCTGTCTATGGAGCAAGGGAGTAGTCATTTGTCCTTTGTCTCATACTTCAAATGGTCTCCCCTTTCCATCCACATCTATTTGTTGCCCTGATCCTCAGGCACTACATTTTACTTTCACCAGAAATAAATTTGGAAATGAAATTGTGTTGTTGTTGTTGTTGTTCTGTTGTTGACTTCTCTTTTTTTAAAAAAGAATATTCACATTAAGACCTCATTCCATTATCAACCTTCCTTTTATTTGCAGGGGGCTCTACTGATGTTGGTCCAGGCCCAAGTCCAACACTTGGGCCAGTCACCCCTGAACTATGCAACCAAGACTTTGTATTTGATGCTGTTGCTCAACTCAGAGGGGAAATATTCTACTTCAAAGACCGGTAGGTGGGAGGAAATAGTCTGTTTTACTCAAGTTATCTTGTGCCGAAACAAAAGCAGAAACCAAGGGCCTATGATCAAGTGTTATTCATGTTGTTGGGTTTTGCGGGGTCAGTCTGGATGATGCCTTGAGTCAAGTGGCATAGATAAATAAATGAAGAAGAGGAGCAGCATCTGATGAGCTACATTCTTTGAAGGAAGGGACTCTTGGAGATAAACTGAAGTTGGCATGTTTGCCATATCTGGGACTTCCTGTCTCTCCCTTTAATTCTCTACTTAGACTAGCTCTTGTTTTGCTATGGCAATAAACATGTTAAAAGTATTGTCAGCAGTACTGCCAAGAGAAGGAAAACCCCAGTTCCAGTGTTACAAAACTGGCAAGGACGAAAATGTCAGTGGATATTGCATTGTTCCAGACATACAAGAACTGTGTACATTTTTAAAATGGCCAGATTTGTTCCAACAGTTTTGGAAGCTGACCCAGTTATGTGCGGCGCAGAAACATGAGAGGCTTGGATGCTTTGACTTAAACCAAATAACCCATCCAGGCATGCTTAGGAAAAGGAGCTTTCAAAACCCAAGCCACTTAATAGTTGTTGGTGCCGGCTGCATGCCCAGAAATCTCTCCCCTGTTGAATTCTTCAGCTAAAATGGCCCTTTCTAACTTGGTAACTCTGGCTTGGAAAAGAAAGGCCCTGCTATCTTGTCTCATCCCTCTCTCCACTGCAGAGAGACAGAATGGTTCCATACCTGAGATCAGGGATTGGGATCCTGTGGCCCAGCAGAAGTTTATGAACTGCAGCTCCCATCATCCCAGACCATTGGTCATGCTAACAGGGGTTGTTTGGAGCTGGAGTCCAGCAACATATTGAGGGTAACAAATTGCCATCTCCTCTTAATACAAGGCATTCAGTAAATTAGTTGCTTGTGAGATTAGCTCTCTGGTGTCAGCTTCCCCCCTCCCTTTGAACAAAATATGGAACCTTAGATGGAACAATATCTAAGGTAACTTTTCTGCTCTGTCAATGCAAAAACTTATAGGGCTGTATTCAATGCAGTTCATGGTTAAATTCACTTCATGGTATACTTGTTCTACTGGTGAAATGTCTTGCAATACAAGAGAATGCATGAGCAGATTGCTGGTAACTTCGTTGTACAACAGATGGCACAATCTCTTGTGCAATGAGTTTCTGCCAGTGCAGCTGTTGTCTTGGTTTCATCTACTGTTGAACATTAAAATTCACACATCCACTAGCACAAAAGCCCTTGCACTAGTGAACGGAGAACATTGGATACAACCCAAAATTTGCTTCCCCTGTGATGACACTGACCTATGATAGTATGTCATGCATCTTGGTATGCTCATGAACACCAGGATGGTCTAGGTGGGTCTGTTGGCACAGGATGTTCAACAGCTTCTGTTCTGTCCAAGTGACAAACCTTGGGAAGGTCCTATGTGATTACTTCTGCCCATGTGGCTGTGATATTAATTGTGCATGCTGCACCCATGTCAGCTGGGACAACAACAGTAGCAGCAGACGAGTGCAAAGAAGACCACATTTTGCACATAAATTGTGCTGGGAAGTCCACCTAAGTCCATGTTCCAGTTACAAATCATGACTGTTCATTTTCACTCCTGCTGAAATCCAGCCTCCATTCCACAAAATGCAAAGCTGGATAATGCTGGTAGACAAGGTTCTAATACAAGCAAGGAATTTTTTTGAGGTTCAGCAAATTGCAGCCTCATCTTATTGGGAGGGGTTCAGCAAACTTGTTGCCTACTAAAATGGCCAGCTGGTACAAGGCCATTTTGTGTGTGTGTCCTTTGAACAAAATGAACTGCTTATCAAGCAAAATTGGGGGGGGGGCAGAGAGAGAGAATCACAATGGCGCTTTTGTTAACATCTTGTGCTTCTCCACTCCCTTTCCACACACACGATCAAACGCTGCCACCGAAATAAAACTGCAGTTTTTTAATGCTCATAAATCGGAAGGAGGCACTGCCTTATACATAAAACAGCTCCTAAATTACCCGCTTTATTCCTCTGATGAGCGGTTTTAATGCTCCAGGCTTCATTTACAGCCAAGCTGTTTGATAGATGATCATTAGATTTGATCTTTTTGGTTGCTACAATCATAATCATCCAGAGTAATGCACCCAATACAAATGTTGGCATTTGCCAAATGCGTATCCATCTGTTCAATGTGCAGCGACGGGGATGGTTGAAAGGGTTTAAGTGCCTTGTAAATGGGTTTATTTGCTGGGATAATTGAAGCACCAAATACATTCTTTTTTTTCTGTTCTGCGGTAAGAATTAATGTAAGTGCTAGAGAACTTGTTATAAACCATCAACGGCTTTGTGCGGCGCATTAAGGTGTCTATGGGACAGAAATGCCTCCCAAAGAAAGGAAGGCTCACTAACCTTTGATGCATTTTTGTTTTTAAAAAATCCCAATCATTTTGTGTTTGTGTTGCTAATGGATTGTGTGTGTGCGCACACGCGCACACGCACACACACAGGCACTTAAATGCACACACGCACCTTTGCCAGCAGTGATGAGAAACAGATGTGCCAATGAATCAGCCCTTTGTAAACTCACTGTGATTTTTCTGCCTAGATTCATCTGGAGGACGGCAAACCAACGAAACAGGCCAAGTGGTCCTTTGCTGATTGCTACGTTCTGGCCAGAGCTCCCAGAAAAAATTGACGCTGTCTACGAGGCCCCTCAAGAAGAGAAATCAGTCTTTTTTTCAGGTAGGCTTGGCTGGAAGGTGTGTACAGTAAGCACAGTTTGCAGAAGTATGGTCTTCTGTATCCTTTTATTCCGTAGACCACCTTCTTAAATGATAAACTCAGGATGACTAGCTTGGCGCCCTCCAGTTGTTGCTAGACTACAACTCCCATCATCCCTGGCCACTGGCCAAGCAGGTTGGGGCTGATGGGAGATGTAGTTAGGCAACATCTGGAGGGCTAACCCTGACTTAGAGGGGGAAAGTCATGATGCAACACAATTCATGCCATCAAGAAATTCATGAAAGATCTTAAAAAAATTAATAACAGATCAGAATCTTGGTGTTGGGAAAGGGGGCTTTAACCGTTTAACCCATTATAGTCCTGTGCTGGAACTTCCTCTGCCCCTTGCTAAGCCTGCTGGTTGTTGTTTTATTATTATTATTATTATTATTATTATTATTATTATTATTATTTTATTAAATAGCAAAGTGCTTCCATCTGAAAGTAAAAAAAATACAACGATAATAAATTAAATATAAAAGCACTGCATGCCCTTTTGTGACTCACAAATCAGCTGGTTGTGGCAGCAACTTCCTTCTACCTAATGGTAGGGCTGGATCTGTGACTTGGGCTTTTCATATTTTGCTGCAGCAACCCCCGGCTTGCTGTTAGGATAATGTGAAAAGGACCCCAGAGTTCTGGGACAGACCAACAGGCCACTCCCTATGAAGAGGAATTGACTATTAAACCTATTGTGTTCTGCATGGGTAGGCAAACTAAGGCCCAGGGGCTGGATGCGGCCCAATCGCCTTCTAAATCTGGCCCGCGGACGGTCCGGGGATTAGTGTGTTTTTACATGAGTAGAATGTGTCCTTTTATTTAAAATGCATCTGTGGGTTATTTGTGGGGCATAGGAATTCGTTCATTTCCCCCCCCCCAAATATAGCCTGACCCCCCACAAGGTCTGAGGGACAGTGGACCGGCCCCCTGCTGAAACAATTTGCTGACCCCTGGTGTTCTGTTTTTGTTTTTCATTTGGTTTCGGGTTTGTTTGTTCTATTGTAATTTTTTCTTGATTTTATTATTTTATCTATTTGTAAACCGCTTTGAAGGTTTCCCCCTTTTTAAACATCAAACAGTGTATAAATTTTAAGAAATGAATAAAAGAAAACCACCAGGAACTGTAGCTCTGGGAGACGCTCAGCACCATTAAGAAATCTCAGCTCCCAGGATTCTCTGGGGGAAGCTATGGCAGTTTAAAGTGGTGCTATAGTGCTTTTAAATATATGGAGTGAATGTAGCCTCATGGGGTAATGAAAGCGAGGGAGAGATTGCATTTCCTGTTGACCATTTTATGTGTGTGCCTATTGATATCGGCTGCAGTTGTGCTGGCTGACCTAGTGGAGCTGGGAGGTTGTTCTTCTCAATGTTTTGAATAACTGAGCCAGCAACAAAAGAAAAGTGTGTTGTTATCCATTGCAACATGACTAAACATCTCCAGGCATGCTAAAGGGGGGGGGGGAGGAGGGAAAACGTATGGCTAGATGCTGCTCAACAATTTCTTTAAAGGGAAGGGAAAAGTCTGATAATGAATTCCACATGGCTGAATGGCCGCTGAGTATGGATTCCATGATAAACTGGATGTAGCCAAAACACCTCATTTGTCTGTGTCCAAGCATTACATCCCCACTCCCCCTGTGGGACCGTAGGGTGAAGTAGGGTTTTAAATACTGTTTGCTGAAGAAATTTAGTTAGCTCACTATATGGAAAAATCCAAAACAATGCAAATTGGCAGATTGCTAAGAGGCCAGCAAGCAAATCTGTGCGTTCCAAATGTTATCAAACAAAAACACCCCCAGTTCCCATCTCAAGTGAGTAAGAGTCATGTGGTGGGCCTTTGCCCAATTTAAAATAATGTACAGGCTAACCTAAAACTAATAAGAGGACTTCTTTTTCTTTAAAAAGAATGTGCATGCATAAACTTTCTGGTTGCTTGGGCACATGGAAGCTATAAAGTATGTAGGCCACACCAGTAAGATGAAACAATAACGGGTTTGGGTTCTTGGTTTCTTTTTATACCATTTGCAGTGTGGCATCCATCTCTGAACCAGACCTCAAACATGCTCAGTTCCAACTTTTCTAAAGAAACACTTTCCCCCTGTTGCTCACTAGGTCACCGCCACATATATTACATAAGACTTTTCATCTCTTCCTGGAGGGTGACAAAGGGTCAGAGTCAATGTGGCTCACTCTCAAGGAGAGGACTATGCTAACAGCACTACTCAACCCAAGATCCACCAGGTTGAAAGGGTTTTGATTTGGCTAGTCTTGGGCTTTCCCAGCTCAGCCAAAGCTATACTGGCACAGGGGCAGACTTGGGTCTTTCAGATTTCAGCAGCGCCCTGTGCAAGGCCAGAATTCAGTGCCCTCCCCATGCCTCTCGACCTTCCATTCTGCTCAATTCACTATGTCATAGTTGTGACGCCCTGCAGCACCCCTTAGGCTTGGTGCCCAGTGTAGCAGAACTAGTAGTGCTGCCCTAAATCTGCCTTTAACTGGTGTAATTCCTTTACTCCAGCCGAGCCGGAGATATGCTGGTGCAAATCCCTCACCTGGCTTAACTTCAGCCAGCGGAATTTACACCAGTGTAAATCCCCCCAAAGCACCATTCCAGGGGTGTGGCAGCGGCATGACAGGGACAGGACAGAGCAAGGAGAGACATCTATTCCAAACCCCTTTCAGCTCGGCCATGCGAACTAGCAGCCCAATGGAAATTAGTCAGCAAAAAGGGTAGTGTAAGTGAAATTCTAACTGAAAAGTGTTTGGGATAGGGACAATTTAATCTGTTGAAAATTACATTGGATTTTTTTTTATTTTTAGTTTGGGTTGCTCTGTTAATTTGTCTCTCTGGTACACAAAACTATGGTTGCTTCCAGGTGAGTGTTCTGTTGAACATTCATCTTGCTTCCTTTGCACAAAGTTTGAAGGGAGGTTATATGGCATTATGTTAAGCAATTGTTATCTCATACTTTCCAGTGAATATCCCCCATTGTTTTCCTTACCACACAAAGTTCACCTTTTCTGGAAGCAGGTTAGCTGCATCAAAGCGCCAAATCCACTTCAGTTGCACAACCTAAATTTGCCAGGATGCAACTGTGTATCCCACCCACAAAACAGAAGCACCCTCGAGCCCCTACTTTTGAGCTGGAAAAGTTCTGAAATGAACTTTTGGCTCCTCTCTACCCATTCCCCTTTAGCTAACCTGTGAGGAAATCTGAGAAGCTCGGATCGAGGTAACCCTTTTCCCTTCCAGCTAACCTCATTTGTAAGTGAGATCATTATTAAACTTGATGCTTTTGTTTTCACAGGAAATGAATACTGGGTTTATTCAGGCTACAACTTGGAAAGAGGTTATCCAAAGAGACTCACCAGTCTGGGTTTACCTCCTGATGTGCAACGTGTCAATGCAGCTTTTAGTTGGAGCAAAAACAAGAAGACCTACATTTTTGCAGGGGACAAATTTTGGAGGTAATACCTTTTCAGCAGGCAACCAGTGGCTGGACACTACAATGCTGGGCCCTTATTCCCTGCTAAGATTCAGATATCAAGGCATTTTGCTTTTGCTTTGACGGAGACCAGAGCATCTCAATTGCAGGAGAGTCAAAGGCAGTTTAGATTAGGGATATACAGTTGCTTTGAATGAATCCCTAATCACATGTAGAAGTTGGGGGTCTGTGCCTCAACAGAGAAAAACTGAGTTCCTGTGATGCACACAACAATACAAGATGGGGCTTTAGGCTGATCCATAGCTCTCTGCTGACAGTGGATTAGAGAAAGGATAAATAAATATAAACTAAACCATATGGAGGAAAATGAAACACTCTTATTTCCTTCTCCCCCAGCAACCCCAAATGACATGAGACCCAGATATGTATTCCTATTAAAATTAATGGGTGCCCCCTAAGATTGCAGTCCTCAAGCTTTTTCTCAGGCACAAACCTTTTGCCAGGCTTTCTTCAGTGTTACTGCAGGCTCATATGAAGCTGCCTGCTAGTGGGACAGACCATCACATCATCTAGCTCGGGGATAGCTGGTGTGGAATGTGCTACGTGTTGTTGGATTCCAGCTCCCATCAGCCTTGGCCAGCATGGCCAGTAGCCAGGGATGATGGGAATTCTAGTTCAACAACTTCTGGAAGGCACCTATGGGGCTACCCCTGATAGAGGCCATTATAGTCTCTTCTGAGCAGCGGTGATTACAGATGGACTTCGTGGAAGACAGCAGCTTGTGCCATTAGTTATTTGGTATAACTATCACAAAACTCTGCTAATATTTAATATTTTGCAGGTACAATGAAGTAAAGAAGAAAATGGACCCGGGCTTCCCTAAATTAATTGCAGATGCTTGGAATGGTGTTCCAGACAACCTAGATGCTGTGTTTGACGTGAGCGGAAGTGGTAAGTTGCCATCTTGTTCCTAGTGTCAGTTGCTGTTGCCGCTGCTGTTGTTGCTTCTGAGGTCGATTGCTCCAGTCTGCTGCATGAATCCTCAGAGACATTCCCTTTGGAGGTGGTCACCAAATCGGCTGATGGCTTGGCGTGCCGCCTGCAGCCGCAGAACAGCTTTTCTCTTCAATTAAAACGTCCCACTGCTGCAAGGAAATTTAGGAAGCCTGACCTTTCCTGAACTTTTCCGGGCTGTCTAAATAACTCATCTCCAGCAGAGTAATCAAAACCACTTTTAATGCAGCACAGATTGTGGTTAAGAACTGCTGCATTCATTGCTGTGCCGGCAACCAAGACTCCCCTTGAACTGAATCTCCTGAATAACCAAAGACCTTTCATGGGGGTGGGAGGGAAGAAAGATTAGACTCTGGTTCAATTTATATCAATTTTCTCCTTTGAAAGAAAAAAATAAAATAAAATGGTAACTTAAAACCAGGATATATATATATATATATATATATATATATATATATATATATATATTTGCCGCAAGTAAATAGAAATTCTCAGTGTCCCCATAGAATCACAGTTCCCATAAAGCATATTTAATGTGGCTTATGTTTGTGCTTCTGAAGCAGCTTAATAATGATTTTTCTTAATTATTATTGTTGGGGGAGGGGGGTTTCCTAACCCCACAAGGTGTAACTCAGTGGTTCCCAAACATTTTTGGGCCACCGTCCCATTGGTTCCGTAAACTCATATCCTGTGCTCTCTACCCTTTAAAAAGCATTATTCAGTTTGCATGGCCCACTAAGGAAGATAATAACACAATAAATTTCAAAACAGTAACAATTAATTGCATGTTTGTACAAAACCCACTAAGGCAATTTTGCTTAATTCATTCAACAAAACAGACAAACGTGATCCAGTGATACCAGCTTTTCAAAGTCTGATAGTCCTTTACACCTCCGTTGCCCCACCCCAGCCACCCCCTTGCCTCTTAGCGGTCTCCTGGGCAATCTCACTGCTCCCCAGGGGACAGTACCACTCATTTTGGGAACCACTGGTGTAACTGGATGTCATATAGCTTGAAAGCTCTGGGGTTAACTAGGCATAATAGTTGTTCTTTTTTTTTTTTTTTTTTTAAATAATTTTTATTGATTTTATAATTTTATAAATATTCAACGTTACATTTCGGTCAGGATTCATCACTCCCCACCTCTCACCTTGGGGAGTTATTTAATCTTACCCTCCCTCTCACAGAGGTAAACCCATTCATTATTTCCCCTGACCTTAAAGCAATCATTATCTGACTTCGGCCTAACCCTGTTACCGGGTAAACCATTCTTAGTTACAAAACTTAGTCATAGTGACTTCCTCCGCACCTCCCCAGTGGCTGCATTAAACAAAATATATCTCCAGTTCAGGTACATAGTTACATTAAGCATATCTTTAACTTTGTAACAAAGCATAGTTCTAACTCTAGTAAAGTAGCATTACATTCTTTTTTCATATCATCTGTTAATTCCAACCTCAGCGTCATCCTCCCAAATCTTTTACAAATTTCCTTCTGACTCCCCTGAATCTTCAGGCTCCCAACTTCGAAAGATCCTAACATAATCATAACTCAAGACCATGTCCGATAGAAATGTTCAAAATCCACACATTTAATCAATCCGGGGTTACCCACCTACACTGTTCAACCCTCCCCTCGCCTTTCCCCAGTCCAAGTCCAAGTGCTTGCTTGCACTTGGACTTCACCTTCTCTTTGACTTCTCAGCTGTTCCTGCTCCCACTTCTTAAACCAATTCTTCTTCTTTATTGGTGTCTTCTTGCGTCGAAAAAAATAGTCCTTTGCCGATGTTGTTTTCTTGTTCCTCTTCTTCAGTCTAAATATCTTGCGCCGAGAAGAAATTTTCCTGTGGCGAGGCTTGCCTTTGACCTTGGGGGGGATTTCTCCCCCTTCCATCCTTTGTGCAGCTGGCATGACATCAGTGTTGATTACTTCTCCTCTCATTCTTACAGTCTCCGCTTGGAATTCCTTTCTCAGTTCCCAGATTTTTTCAAGGACCCTCTTCCAGCCTCCATTTTCAAAATCATCCTCCATTTTCATAGACATAGCTTTGCAATATTCCAGACCGAACCAAGTCCAAGTTCAAAGTCCAAATTCCCGCAATAGAGTCCAACAGGTCCGATTCAGATCCTCTACTTATCAAGAGTGTTAGTTAGGTGCCCCCCCGATCAGGGGTATCAAAAGGATCCAATCTCTGTTGTATAACCAAATTCCATTACAGTTCAACCGCATCGGTAATAAAGTTCCTGATTTAGTGCCACAGTAGCAAGGGACGGACCTCCGTAATTACATCCCAATGCTGTTCCAGATCAGTCCAAATTCTTGAAATTCTTTCTTAATTACTCACATTTAAGTCGTCCGATCTTGTTTTGTTTTGGAGGAATCGGCGCGCTCAGGGGGGAAGGACTCGCGGCTTCCACCCGACGGGCAATGGCGATCCGATGAGCTCCGTCGCCCCGCGTCGCTCACGGCGGCCCCTACTGGGGTCTACCGGGGAGTTGGGGCAACGTTCCGAGCTTCTGCCGGATCTTAGGTCCCGGGACAACCCTCCCGGGAGTTTTGGGGGTTGCGTCGCCGTCGCAAGCTCCCCTTTGAGCCGGTCGGGTCGGGGAATGTCAAGAGCGACATTTCCCCCGACCTTCTCCCTCCGGCGCGCCGACCGGAAGCCTAGGCATAATAGTTGTTCTAGACCGAACAAAGTTCAAAAGCCTCCAGCCAACTTCAGAATCATTGAGTTGAACCCCTTTCCTTGCTTTGCTGTGGTTTTTGTGAGTCCCATGAGTTTGTTTTACATGACAATGAATTGAAAACACTTACTTCTTCTTTACAGGCCACAGCTATTTCTTCAAGGACTGGTATTATCTCAAAATGGAAGACCAGAGTCTAAAGATTGTTAAAGTTGGCAATGTGAAATCTGATTGGCTGGGTTGCTAAGCAGCGTGTCATCTTAATAATGTCAACTACAGCAAAATCTACACTTTTTTGTTTTTGTTTTGTAAAAGTCTTATGTCTTACCTGCAATTAGAGATAGATCTGTATGCTAATTCATGGGCCAGTCTGGTACTGGCACCAAGTCACTAAGTACCACTATTTGACAGAACTTTTTTTTATTATTATTAAATCATTCTGTTTAAGCATATGTACTTAGAAGCAAGTTCCATAAAATGCATGGAATTTCCTTTTAAGTAGATGCATTTAGAATTGGGGCACAGTAGGTCTTTGTTTCTTCCTCTCTTCATTCATTAATTTAAGACTTTTGCAACTTTTTGGCATGAAGCAAGTTATGTTTACTTATGTAGCCTGACACTTGCTACATTTTTCTGTGTGTGCAGATTGGTGCTAAGGACAGAACAGCAAACTCTGAAGGAATTCTCACCTGAGCAGAGATCAGATGTTTGAATGTGCCTGCATATAAATAAATAAATCCCGCTGTACATTGAAAGCTAGCATTGCAAGGAGAAAGCTAGGGTCAAACATTCTTCCTGACATGCTAGATTTCCAAGTGCATGGAGGTTTGTTTATGTATATGGGAGAACATTCAAACACTTGATCTCACAGCTGCAGTCTGAAGTGGTGCCATCTAGCAACAGATACTTCACATGGAACTGCTGATTCTGTAACTTAGTTCTTAGCCACTTGATAATCAACGGATTTCAACAGGTCTTGGTGAGGCCATAGTAATGTACACTACTGGAGCCAAAGTAAAATTGTACTGTCTTTCAAAACCCAGCTCCATCCCCGCAAAGGAAAATACTCAAATACTCGAGTATTTGAAATGATTGTTTGCCATTTAAAACATATCGGTGCCCAAATATTCACCAAGAGGGACCGTCAAAACTGTAACTTGGATTTCAGAATTTAAATGTTGACACATGTCCTTTCTGAGCTTTAATGTGTGTTTTCTGTATTGTTTTTAAACCCAGCTTCAGTTCAAGTTTGCCAAAGGGTTGTATGCAATATTCTTCGTACTCAGAGCTGACCCATTAAAATAGATGGACCTAAGTTAGTCATGACCAATAATTTCAATGGGCCAACTCTGGGTTAGGACGAATGTTGCATCCAAGCCATACTCACTGTCTGTGAATAGTTCCATTCTTGTCATTCCCTGGAAAACTTCGTTCTTTCTTTACATTCGCATTTCTTCACACACCAAAGTGGAAAGACTGACCAAAGGGGCACAGGATGCCTAAGAATTGGTTGGAACATGATGGGATCAACAGGGACAAACTTGTATGAAAAGTATTGTTTTAAAGTACTTTTTACTGGAATGCCTTTACCTTAAATTAGCAAACTGCTTCTTGCACTTTCTTTCCTATTACAACCTCCCCCTCCCTTTCTCTTTATCCGGTCAGAATGGCTCAGATATTTGAAGTTGACGTCTTATACAGACATGCCAAGTTTGGACATTTTAACTTTGTTTTACTTTTCCATTCTTTACTATATCAAGGTGATTCCTCTTCTCTCTGGCTTCATTCACACGGCAATTCGTTCCATTCTCCCAGCGTTTCCCTGTTAATTTCCACATCATATTTCAGCTTTCACATGGCACAGAAAGCCACCTAAAGAAATATAGTGATATATAGTTGAAGTTTAGCAATTTGCTTCAAGGAAAACAAATGTTTGCAAATAACACAGAAAGTTGCACACTATTCTGCTGTATTTCCAGAAGTAGCGTTTATGTTATGTGAAAGCTTAAATATAATGCAGAAATTAACAGTAAGAGAAAGTGGAACAAATTGTTGTGTGAATGCAGCCTCAATCTCTCCCCTGCTCCTTCCTTGTTAGATTTAAAGCATTGGGTGATGCCAAGTGTTCACTGTACAACCTGATGGAATATTTTATGTTCATACAGAAAGAATTTTTTTTAAGGGAAAGTAAGTCTGCATACATGAAATGTCAGTGGTATAAATAAATAAAAGAAAATAACAGTTCCAACTCATGTGTGGTCAATTTCTGAACTGATTTGTATTTTGGGGGAATCAGGATAGCTTATTAACTTGCCCAATTCTCATAAAGGTGGTCAAACTGTGCCTGGGTGCACTGGCAGAGGAAGGGGGTGCAGTGGGTGTGCCCCACCTTGGGGGCCACCCCTGAGGGTGGGTGACTTCACCCCCATGGGACGCTTGCTGGAGCAGCTAGCTCTGCCTCTGCCTGGGCTGTGCCATGTCAAACACTGAAACTGCTACTAACTGCATCAGGTTATACTATAGTCAGCCTCAAAAGTGTCCACATCAGCTGGCAGCAGCCCTCCAGAATCTCAGGCGGAGGTCTCTTGCATCACTTAAGCCTTTGAACTGGAGAGGGGCCAGGAATTGAACCCTGTGTGAGGGTAAGGCTCCTTTAAGATATGGGCTGGAAGACAAAGCCAAAAGGATATTAGAAATGAGGAGAGTAGCCAACAGGAGGGAGAGTGGGTGGGGCAGAGAACAAGTTGGAAAGTTAACTAAGGTGGAGGTCTCTGGTGATAAATTGCTGTGAAATGTTGGTTGTGAGCATACAGCTGTTTCCAGCATTCCTTTGTAATACAGAGATTGAGACCCAGGGAACATTCCGAGCATGTACTCAGCATACCTAGGTTCTCTTGCACCCTGGGCAAGGAGCTGTAATGCACACACACACCCCGAAAGTCATTTTACAGCAATAAGCCACATTAGAAATTACTACATTTTACCCGACTCAAGTATTCAAGTGTCCGGAGCGAGGGTGAGGCAAGGAGGAAAGGTGGAAAAAATCACAAGCCTTTCTGTTGCCCGTGATCCCACCACGACAGCAGCGGTGCATCACCACACACATACGCACTGTAGTCTCGAGTGGTCTGCCTTCATACTGCCTTGCCATTTCTCCTACCACTTAGCTGCCAGCTCTTGTTTAAACTGCCTTACACAGATAATTGGAGACAGATTTCTGTGGTGACTTTTGCACACCTACGCCCAGATCTGCACCCCTGGCAGGGGCCTCTGGCTCTACCAATGCCCCTTGCCTGGGCTTAGTCCCAGCATGCTGCCCTGTGGTCTGGCATAGGCCACTAAATGCACAATCAAAGGTAATTATATAGGTATGATTCCACCTAACAGTCTAAAGGTCAAAGAACTGCTAAGTTTCCTTTTCGCCCTCACTTTCCTTCTTACCTGGAAGAGCTATTGCAAGGATGAGGAAGCTGCGCCCCCTGCCTGGCCAATGGCTGGAAATGGTGGAATTTGTTGTCCAGCGATATGCGGAGGGCCATGGGTGCACTTCCTCTGCTTTGTTTGGCCTGCCTCTGGTTCATTCTGGCTTGATGGACACTTGCCAGCTACCTCTGAATGGCAGGAAGATCTGGGTGGCTTTTCTAGGGTCAGATGTCTTTGAAACAGCATTCGTCAACATGCAATGGATGTCTAGCGGTTTAAACTGCTCCCCTTAATGGCTCAAAACTGAGTGGGGACGATGTCTGCCCATTATCATGTTTTGATTTGTCCACTACTGTCAACTTGTGGGGAGGTTTAGCCTATTTATCTCATTCATCTTTTGTGAAACAGATCATTAGTTGTTGTAGTCTTATGATAATAAATTGATGAATGGGGTGGGGTGGGAAACCTGGGGCTCTCCAAATGTTGGAATCCATCTCTCATCAGCCCTGGGAATTGTGGGAGTTGTAGTCCAGTAGCATCTGGATGGACACAGGTTCCCCACCACCCTGGGTTAGGGAATTTTGCTCAAGTCTACACAGAGTTGTGCAAAGATTTGGATGTAGCATAGCTTTTCCACTCTCATTTACTCCGCAACATGCATGCTCCCACTGTTGATTTGGAGAGCCGCATACAACAAACCTGTTGTTTCTTATGAAATATTGTGTTTAGATGTGTTTCCCCACAAACCAGCTCTGAACAGAGAAAAAAGAATGGCACAGCTGCATCTGAAACTGGTAATGTGTACGCAGCCCCACTCCTTGGTAAAAACAAAAACAAATAAACAACCCTCTGCCGATCAGATCATTCCTTCTTTTCTCTCAATGCCAGCCGCCTTGAAGGATGCAAAGATAGTAGTACAGAGAAGAACAATGGCATCGCCTTCCTAAAACCCAATTTACAAAGAGCAGTAATCCCATAAAACACAACTGAACTTTCAGGACATCTCGTAACAGCTCATAGTTGTCCCATGCAAATGCCTCAGGGACATCTCTGAAGGGAGGAAACAGACTTGTTCCAGACAGTGACTAACTTGTTTGGCCGTGAGGGCTCTGTCAGT